>CM059814.1:78390978-79017239 GCA_030435695.1 Brachymystax lenok tsinlingensis
TTGGCCTAGCCTAGCTTGTCTTCTGCGGGATAGGCTACAAAGCCGGTTGATTTAAGAACAATTCTCCACTTCACCTGTGTTCCAGGTTTCTGTGTGTCTGTCAGTCTGTTTGTGGTCTGTCACAGGAGTTCAACTTCTGACCCTGCATTGGGCTATGCCCTCCCTCAGACTGCGTCTGCTAGGACATCATATGCGGCGGTGCACTTGTCTACTAGCCCCAGCCCTAGGCGTCTAGAGGGGTGCGTGTCTGTGAGTCAGAAAGTGGGAGGCTAGCTCAGAGTGTGTGACGAGGCTCATGTGCGCCTCTCGAGGGAGATGTGATGTGAATGAAGTGTAGGATGGTGAATCACTGTGGAACAGCATGGTAATCTGCTCTGCTCTTTCTCTGCTCTTTCTGCCTGGAGGACAGAGAGAGAAGCTGGCAGCAGCGTCGGTGCACTGCTGGCCTGGCTTTGCTCTTACGAAACAGAACCTCTCAAGGCTCCGGAAACAGTCACTCCTCCCGTAATTAACGCACACGAACAAGCTTCTTTTCTTTTTTTTAACCAAACAGAGACTGCCTAGTATGTGAATGTCGTAGGACATTTACTTATTTTTTTTTATGAACAGAGAGAAGGATACAGTGCCTGTGTCACCTTGTCATTGAAATGTTTCAGCCTGCTTGGGGCTCCCACTGCGAGGGCTGTATGGGGGGGGGGGGTCCTGTGTGCTGCTCCCTTCCCCCATGTCTTTATTTTACTGATACTCCGGCTATGGCCGTCCTTTCTCACTTTGACGTTTACACAGCTGGGAAATAACATTGCCTCTCCTCCTCCGTTCCCTCTCCCGCCATCCCCCCCAACCCCCCTGCCTTTGTATCTAAGGCACTGCATCTCAGTACTAGAGGTTTCACTACAGACCCTGGTTCGATTCCAGGCTGTATCACAACCGGACGTGATTGGGAGTCCCATAGGGCACAATTGGCCCAGCATCATCCGATTTAGGGTTTGGCCGGGGTAGGCCGTCATTGTAAATAAGAATTTACAGTCTTCCTCCCCTCTTGTGACACCCACCCCAGGATGTAGCTAGGCCATTTTAAGGCCAGAGTTCTGCCTAGTCAAAATCAAATCAAAATTTTATTTGTCACGTGCTTCGTGAACAACAGGTGTAGACTAACAGTGAAATGCTTCCATACGGGCCCTTCACAACAAATACAACAACAAGTAATGATTCACAACAACAAGTAATGATAACTTGGCTATATTGACGGGGTACCAGAACCGAGTCAATGTGCATGGGTACAAGATAAATTAGGTATATATGTAGGTGTAGGGATAAAGTGATTAGGCAACAGTAATAAACAGGAAGCGCATGTGATGAGTCAAGAGTTACTGCAAAAAGTGTCAATGCAGGTTTTCTTAACTATTTAGCAGTCTTATGGCTCGGGGGTAGAAGCTGTTCAGGCTCCTATTGGTTTCAGACTTGGACCAAAAAAGCTCCTTAACAGCTTTTACCCCAAGCCATAAGACTACTTAACAATTCATCAAATGGCCACCCGGACTATTTACATTGACACCCGCCCCCACCTTTGTTTTTACACTGCTGTTACTCGCTGTTTTATCTATGCATAGTCACTTTACAAATGACCTTGACTAACCTGTTCCCCCGCACATTGACTCGGTACCGGTACCCCCTGTATATAGCCTCGTTATTGTTATATTTTTTTTCTTTTTAACTTTCGTTTTTGTAAATATTTTGAACTGTATTGTTGGTTAAGGGCTTGTAAGTAAGCATTTCACAGTACGGTCTACACCTTTAATTTTAGTTATTTAGCAGACACTCTTATCCAGAGCGACTTACAGGAGCAATTAGGTTTAAGTGCCTTGCTCAAGGGCACATTGACATGTTTCACTTAGTCACTCTTAACCTCTTGGCTACCTGCTGCCCTGTATCGTCGTCGGTGATCTGGCCTACCACCGTGTTGTCTGCAAACTTAATGATGGTGTTGGAGTCGTGTGTCCAGGGTCCAGTTACAGAGGGAAGTGTTTAATCCCAGAGTGCTTAGCTTCGTGATGAGCTTGGAGGGCTCTATGGTGTTGAACGCGGAGCTGTAGTCAATGAACAGCATTCTCACGTAGGTGTTCCTTTTGTCCAGATGGGAAATGGCAGTGTGGAATGCAATAGCAATTGCATCATCTGTAGAGCTGTTGGGGTGGTATGCAAATTAGTTGGTTCATGGTGTCTGGGTTGATGGTGTTGTGAGCCATGACCAGCCTTTCAAATAATTTCATGGCTACAGATGAGTGCTAAGGGGTGATAGTCATTTAGACAGGTTACTTTGGCGTTCTTCGGTCTGCTTGAAACATTACAGACTGGGTCAGGAAGAGGTTGAAAATGCTCTGAGTATGCGTCCTGGTAATCATTCTGTCCCTGCGGCCTTGTGAATGTTAACCTGTTTAAAGTCTTACTCACATTGGCTACAGAGAGCGTGATCACATAGTCGTCCGGAACAGCTGGTGCTCTCATGCAGGGTTCAGTGTTGCTAGCCACGATTCTGTGTTGTTAACCAGATGACAATCCACCCATACATAATGGTTGCGTCTCAAATGGCACCCTATTCCCTTTATAGTGCACTACCTTTGACCAGTAAGCATTGCACTGTAAAGGGAATAGGGTGCCTTTTGGGATGCACCCCATGACAACCATTTTTCTGCCAGTGCAACACCACTTTACAGTCAAGTGATGCATTTAGGCCTATTACCAAACATGTCATTACAAGTCTCTATTGCAAAATGTTTACCTGTCTGTTAACTTGCTCCCTGGCCTGCCCTCCTTCTGATGAAAGGAATAGAAGAAGGCATAGAACAGGAAGCTGCTTTGATTTCCTTTGAGGGGAGCTTCTGTCTTTTGGGAGTTGGAGGAGAGGAGAAGAGCGAAGAGGAGAGGATATAGACACAGTTGTGGACCTGTTGACTATTTCTGACCGTCCTGTCTTTCAGGTGTTTGCAGCGAGGCTGCAGTTGACTGACCGACTGAACAATGGCTCAGTTTCCCACGCCCTTCGGAGGTGAGTGCCACCCAACCAGATTGACAACTGTGTGTGTGTGTGTGTGTGTCAAGCGTGCATATGTGTTAGAGAAATGTATGTGCGTGCGGCTGCGTGCCTGCGTGCAGGTGTGTGTGTCCTGATCTCCCTCTACACATGGGTTAGTGAGAGTTATACTGTAACTTCAGCACAAAGGAAGGGCCACTATCAAGTTATTACTCCCAGGAGGTGGACGCTCGCCTGCTGGACTGCATGGGCTGCATCCCTAATGCCACCCTTTTCCCTACATTCCTCAACATCAACTCTGAACCTCAAAGCCAGTTCCACTGCATTTTAGCACGGTTCCCCTTTAATCAGGGACTGATTTAGACAGACAGCAGGTGGGTGCAATTACTTATCAGGTAGAACAGACAAGCAGCATGCTCCGTACCTCGTAGAGTAAGAGTTGTATACCCCTGCCCTACATAGTGCACTATATAGGAAATGGGGTAGCATCTGGGATACAGCCATGGTGTAAACCTCAGATCACCAACCACCACTTAATTTACTCTCTCCCCTGACTCTCACCTTAATGCTGTATTCCATGACTATACAGAGACTTAACTGAGCCCCCCCCCCCCACCACCACACACACACAGGCCAGGCGAGCGCTTCAACTGATCTTTCTCTCTCTCAGGAGGTCTGGACGCCTGGGTGATCTCTCTGGACGAGCGAGCCAAACATGACCAGCAGTTTGTCAGCCTGGCCCCCTCACCAGCTGGCTACATCACAGGTTAGCTTCACTCACAGCAGGGGAGGGGATGGACAAACGAAGGGAAAGAGCAGTGGAGGACAGTCTTTGCAGTACATCATCATGTCAAGCAGAAGTTACTTGAAGATAGCAGAAGGTCACTTAATAAGGACTTTCTCTTATATTGCGCACACACACACACACACACACACACACAAACACAGAGAGTACCAGGTCAAAGGTGAAGGGTTAGTGCTTCTGCATTGCTTGCTGTTTGAGGTTTTAGGCTGGGTTTCTGTACAGCACTTTGTGACATTGGCTGATGTAAAAAGGACTTTATAAATAAATCAGATTGAATGAAGCCTGGTGAACTGAGGCTAGGGCGGGCCTTGACGTGTTTCATTCCCTACAGCCCACACCGTAGCAAGCGACGTCATTCTCCACTCTTCTCACTTTCAGAAAGGACATTTCAGTCCGTCGCACTCACTCATATTATCATCTGATATCATTGCCTTGGGTGTTTTGATTTTCAACATAACCTTGCAGAACCTCCTCACACCATTTTCCGAGAAGTGTAAGTGCTTGTTTCACTCTGCTACTCCAGCAACAAGTCTCGAAATTGATGATTGTGTTCAAATTGAAATCATTTGCATATGATTCCTCTTGAAAGAGGAACCAACTGGCCTTTTTCTCTGTGTGTTTGAATAGATAAATCCATAAAGGTGTACAACCGACTCAACAGTATTCTAATATTATTTTCCCTTCTCATTGTCCGTAGGTGACCAGGCCAGGAATTTCTTCCTGCAGTCAGGCCTGCCCCCTCCCATCCTGGCACAGATATGGTGAGTGTCTCCTCTCACTCCATCTCTCCAATTCTTAACTCAATCTGCTGCTAATGTCAACCACTGTTGTCTCTCTCTCTCTTTGCCTTTCTCCTGTTTTTGTCGTTCTCCTCCCTCTGTCTTCCACTCCACTTTCACTCACTCTTTCTTTCTCTCACCCCTCTCTCGCTCTTCAGTTGCTTTATTGACATGACATCCACACAGACATATCGCTAAAAACAGAAATGAACAACAATGAGAATAATCAGCATAATGTAATCATATCTTTACTTTCTCCCTCTTGCCTCCTCTCCCTCCCTCAGGGCCCTGGCTGATATGAACAGTGATGGGAAGATGGACATGCACGAGTTCTCCATCGCCATGAAGCTGATCAAGCTCAAGCTGCAGGGTCACCCCCTGCCCCCCTCTCTGCCCCCCTCCATGAAGCAGCCGCCCCTCACCCTGCCCCCGCCACCCACCGCACCCTTCGGTAAGGGACTAGACGGGCAGGGTGCGTCTCAATAGTCTAAAGGGGCTTCCTTTCCATCTGCACTGATCTGTATAGCAGGATAGGTAAAAGCGGTGTGGTGGATGCAACAAAAAAAAAGACATATTTGCTTTGACCTGTCCACTTGTTCTTTCAGATCAATGCAGGTGATGTACAAGAGACTAGGAGCGTGTGCCACTAGGCTATGAGATACACCCATGTTACTGTCCCCATGGCCACCATTAACTAAATGGACTTTAGTGCTCAAAGCCAACTCTGCCATAACATCTGCACCATCTATGTACATACAGTTGAAGTCGGAAGTTTACATACACCTTAGCCAAATACATTTTTGTAGGCCTCCTTGCTTGCACACGCTTTTTCACTTCTGCCCACAGATTTTCTATGGGATTGAGGTCAGGGCTTTGTGATGGCCACTCCAATACCTTGACTTTGTTGTCCTTAAGCCATTTTGCCACAACTTTGGAAGTATGCTTGGGGTCATTGTCCATTTGGAACACCCATTTGCGATCTAGCTTTAACTTCCTGACTGATGTCTTGAAATGTTGCTTCAATATATCCACACAATTTCCATTCCTCATGATGCCATCTATTTTCTGAAGTGCACCAGTCCCTCCTGCAGAAAAGCACCCCCACAACATGATGCTGCCACCCCCGTGCTTCACGGTTGGGATGGTGTTCTTCGGCTTGCAAGCCTCCCCCTTTTTCCTCCAAACATAACGGTGGTCATTATGGCCAAACAGTTCTATTTTTGTTTCATCAGACCAGAGGACATTTCTCCAAAAAGTCTGATCTTTGTCCGCATGTGCAGTTGCAAACCGTAGTCCGGCTTTTTTATGGCGGTTTTGGAGCAATCGCTTCTTCCTTGCTGAGCGGTATAGGACTCGTTTTACTGTGGATATAGATACTTTTGTACCTGTTTCCTCCAGCATCTTCACGAGGTCCTTTGCTGCTGTTCTGGGATTGATTTGCACTTTTCGCACAAAAGTACGTTAATCTCTAGGAGACAGAAGGCGTCTCCTTCCTGAGCGGTATGACGGCTGCGTGGTCCCATGGTGTTTGTACTTGCGTACTATTGTTTGTACAGATGAATGTGGTACCTTCAGGCATTTGGAAATTGCTCCCAAGGATGAACCAGACTTGTGGAGGTCTACAATTTTTTTTCTGAGGTCTTTGCTGATATCTTTTCATTTTCCCATGATGTCAAGCAAAGAGGCACTGAGTTTGAAGGTAGGCCATGAAATAAATCCACAGGTACACCTCCAATTGACTCAAATGATGTCAATTAGCCTATCAGAAGCTTCTAAAGCCATGACATCATTTTCTGGAATTTTCCAAGCTGTTTAAAGGCACAGTCAACTTAGTGTGTGTAAACTTCTGACCAACTGGAATTGTGATACAGTGAATTATAAGTGAAATAACCTGTCTGTAAACAATTGTTTGAAAAAATACTGGTCATGCACAAAGTAATGTCCTAACCGACTTGCCAAAACTATAGTTTGTTAACAAGAAATATGTGGAGTGGTTGAAAAACGAGTTTTATTGACTTCAACCTAAGTGTATGTAAACTTCCGGCTTCAACTGTAGCTAAATGTTTCACTGGGGCAGTTTAAAACCTTTAACTACCTATTATCTCAAAGCACAACCATGCTGTTTCTCGTGTTTGAACAGGCAACGCCCTTGGTCGATATTTGGTTGCTTCCCCTGACAACCAGGGCATATTGCTGTGCACTGCCTGTTTATGACTAGACTAATGTTGTTAATTTTCAAGTGATTCAGTCAGACCAGCGCTTGTAGGCTACTCGGCTTTGGATGATTGGGGAAAATAATAATAAACACCGTGTTAAAATAATAGGCTTGTCAATAGAAAATGAATGGTGGTCTGTTGTCTTATGTTTGTCTGACGTACCTTACTTCATTCTACCCTGCAGGAATGCATGGTTTAGGGGTAATGCCAGGCCTCCCAGCAGTCCCTCCATTACCCATGCCCCCTATGCCAGGGGTGGGTATGTCCCCCCCTCTGGTGTCGTCGGTGCCCCCGTCTGTACCCCCCTTGGCCAACGGAGCGCCAATGACGGGCTTCTCCCACCCAGGTATGGCCCAATCAGCATCGCCGTTAGACACACCACTGAATATTCAAAGCGGATTTCTAGTGAATGACATTGAAGCTCTCTGGCAACCTTTCAGAGCATCTCACTTTGTTCATTTAATCCTTTCTCAACCTTCTTTTTTTATTTTTTTTGTGACCCCATCTCTCTCGGTCTCTTTCTCTCCATCTCTGTCTCTCAGCCACCACACTCAACAAAAGCTCTTCTTTCAACCGCTCTGGTGCCAAGATGCAGGGCCAGTCTTTTGAGACTTCTAGGTGAGTCACGTCACCCACTTGGAAGAATGGCCCCTGCTCACTGAGCCCCAACTCAAAGGGACAAATGTAGCTGTGTTTGTGCTTAGACACGGAGTCTTTTTTTTTTTTGGAACACACAACAGGCTAGCTCATTAAAATGCTATCACATCACTTTGAGATGAAATCCTTCTGTTAAAAAGAGATGAACAGGCTACGTCCCATGTTGTCAGTTGGAGAAGAGCAATTCTTCTGTCCAGACTGCTTTGCTTTCTAACGTAACACAAAGATAACTTGATGTTCAAGTTTAAAAGTTTATTGTACATTTCTTTCGAAAGTTAACCCTTTACACTTGTGGGAGTTGGCCTATATGGATTAATTGAAATGTTTCTTACAGATGAAATATGAAAATCATATACATAAGCATGGTAGCAATAGAAAGGGAACCGTTTGGAGATAATGGGGAAATGATTAGACCAAAGTTGAGGATACACACGAGACTTAGTCCAAACATTACACTGTTGATTTGATGTGCATTTTACATCTACTGTACCTTTCGCCACATTTGTTGATAACGAAATGTGAAAATCCTCTGGATACATTCAGTAACATGATAAGAATCTTCTTGTTAAACGTGGGCTAGGTGCAACGTAAGACAAAACATTTAAGGGTTTGAGTGAGAGGACTAGCTGGTGTCTCCACGTGGCCACACACACCTCTCTAAAGTGTGCGCAGTTCCTAAGTTATTTCAATGCACTTTTTTCAACTATAATGCGATTTTATTTAGCTCTCCTAGTTGTGCCGTTGAGGAACTAGAGCAAGCACACTTGTTTGGAACAGCCCTGCGTCCCCGCAATTGAACAATTACTGTTCACGCAATCCACAAACTGCCCATTTATAAATTGCAGTCTGGGTGAGGTGTGTATCATTGGAAAGCTTTTTATATTGCCAACATGACTAGCTAAGTTATAAAATAAGATATTACAGTGTTAGGCTCATTTTGGTGCGCATAGAAAGGAGTCATGAGTGTATTCGGGTCTGTGCTCTGCGGCAAAAAGAAAATCACATTAGACGTTCTGTTCAGAACAACCCAGGGTACGACACCATGTCATCTTGTAACTGTACATCAAACATTGTGATCATAAACGTTGACACTATCTAACATGAGTTTTATGACACGGAAATGTGAAGTGCACATTTGGACTCACGGGTGTTTGGCTTGCTTGTATGACATCAAAGCGGTATTTCTTATAATTCTCAATGTCTCATCTTTCTAAATACATCGAGTCTTCTTCATTTCCAGCATTTCCCTCATTCAGACAACAAAACCTTAGCAAAAGTTGCCCAATTAGTGGGAGGGATGTGGGGAAACTTCTAATCTTGTGTGGCTCAAGTTCAGAACGTCTGTCTGTCAAAACCCATACAGCGCTGTGAAGCGTAGAGCCCGAGCGCTGACATCATTAATAGCATGTTACTGTACAGCCACTGTTCCAATTTAGGCGCTTATCAGTGTCCAAATCTTCAATTTTCAACCCGTATACGGGTACGAGTGTAAAGGTTTAGAATGGAAATTTGTCTTCATCTTAGTCATTTTCCAACTGGCTCCGACACAGACAGCACAGCAAAAACACACAACATAAAGCACCAGTACTATAAAATAAGATACAAGCAGATGTGAGGCATCATCAAAAAGTCTGTTTGTTTAAAAATGTGCTTTGAATAAGATATTGTCTCCCCCCTCTCCATCTTAGCGCCCCTGTGCCCCCCCAGCCTCCCACTGACTGGGCTGTTCCCAGCTGGTCCCGGCTAAAGTACCGGCAGCTCTTCAACAGCCACGACAAGATGATGAGCGGCCACCTCACCGGTAAGACCTTGTCTGTCAACAATACACACTGCGGTTTGTCCAGTCCACATCAGCGGTTTCTCAAAAGAGCTCATGCTTTTATCCTTGTCTTTCAGGACCCCAAGCAAGAACCATCTTGATGCAGTCCAGCTTGCCCCAGACCTCGCTGGCATCCATATGGTAAGAGATGGGAGCAGGGACAATACTTAAGACACTTGGCCACTAATTCCTATATGTTCACACATTGCTGCTGCTCTGTTCTCTGACTACTGCTTCTCTCCGCTGACTCTGGGTAGAAGTTACTTTTAGGCACAGATCTAGGATCAGCTTAACCATCAAATGGCAAAACCAAATCTATATCAGTTGCTGTTTAGGAGGGTGAAACGCAAAACTGGTCTCGGATCGGTTGTTGTCTGGGTGCCGTCAGGGTCCTCCTAAACGACACTTGTGCTTTAACTTCCTCCACTCTGCTAGTCACAGGACAGGAAGTGCATGGCTGGTGGTAACACGCTACGTCTCTCTCTCCCCCTCTCCCTGTTTCTCTATAGGAACCTGTCGGACATCGACCAGGACGGCAAGCTGACGGCCGAGGAGTTCATTCTGGCCATGCACCTGATTGACATGGCCATGTCCGGCCTGCCCCTGCCCCCTATCCTGCCCCCAGACTTCATCCCCCCCACCTTTAGGTACAATCCTCTGCCGTCTGGCAATGCCCCTTAGCTCTACCTCTGTCTGCAGAGCATTGATACCGGCACTTACCTTAGGCAGTCTTGTCTAAAGATGCTTTATTGATCTCATTGACCCCATGACCTGACCCGGGAAAAACTCTGCCTCCTATTGTTTTAACTATCAAACAATCAGTCTATATTGATTCCTTTAGGAGTTTTTCCTGGTCAAGTCACACGGTCAGGGAAAAACCCCTGGTCCTGCCCATCCATGCCCTATATGAGGTGCTGTAGGTTAGTGAGCTGCTCTGACTGACTGGTCTGATGTTGTCCGTCTCCAGGAGGGTGCGTAGTGGTAGCGGGGTGTCTGTCACCAGCCTGCACTCCACTGACCAGCGGGTCCAAGAGGAGGTCGAAGAGGAGCAAGAGAGCGAGAAACAGAAGCTGGAGAAACGTAACCACTCTTAAATTCATAGACAGAGCTATGGGTGACTGACCATCCATGGGATCGAAGTGATAGATCTGAAGCTATACAGTGTTTGTTTACAATTACATTGTTAACGAACAATGGAGCACAGCAAGCTCATATTTTTAGTTTGGGTGCGGTGCGATAGTTGAACTAAGCTCACAAGCATTTTAGTTATGTTCTTGTAGAAGTCCAAAAGTCTAGTTCTTTAAAGTCCAAAAATGTACAGTTGAAGTCGGAAGTATACATGCACTTAGGTTGGCGTCATTAAAACTAGTTTTTCAACCACTCCACAAATGTCTTGATAACAAACTATAGTTTTGGCAAGTTGGTTAGGACATCTACATTGTGCATGACACAAGTAATTTTTCCAACAATTGTTTACAGACAGATTATTTCACTTATAATTCACTGTATCACAATTCCAGTTGGTCAGAAGTTTACATACACTAAGTTGACTGTGCCTTTAAACAGCTTGGAAAATTCCAGAAAATTATGTCATGGCTTTAGAAGCTTCTGATAGGCTAATTGACATATTTTGAGTCAATTGGAGGTGTACCTGTGGATGTATTTCAAGGCCTACCTTCAAACTCCGTGCCTCTTTGCTTGACATCATGGGAAAATCAAAAGAACTCAGCCAAGACCTCAGGAAGGTACCACGTTCATCTGTACAAACAATAGTACGCAAGTATAAACACCATTGGACCACGCATCCGTCATACTGCTCAGGAAGGAGAAGCGTTCTGTCTCCTAGAGGTTAACTTACTTTGGTGCGAAAGTGCGAATCAATCCCAGAACAACAGCAAAGGACCTTGTGAAGATGCTGGAGGAAACAGGTACAAAAGTATGTATATCCACAGTAAAACAGTCCTATATCGACATAACCTGAAAGGCCACTTAGCAAGGAAGAAGCCACTGCTCAAAAACCGCCATAAAAAATCCAGACTACGATTTGCAACTGCACATGGGGACAAAGATCGTACTTTTTGGAGAAATGTCCTCTTGTCTGCTGAAACAAAAATAGAACTATTTGGCCATAATGACCATCGTTATGTTTGGAGGAACACCATCCCAACCGTGAAGATTGGGGGTGACAGCATCATGTTGTGGGGGTGCTTTGCTGCAGGAGGGACTGGTGCACTTCACAAAATAGATGGCATCATGAAGAAGGAAAATTATGTGGCTATTTTGATGCAACATCTCAAGACATCAGTCAGGAAGTTAAAGCTTGGTCGCAAATGGGTCTTCAAAATGGATATAGACCCCAAGCATACTTCCAAAGTTGTGGCAAAATGGCTTAAGGACAACAAAGTCAAGTTATGGGAGTGGCCATCACAAAGCCCTGACCTCAATCCTATAGAACATTTGTGGGCAGAACGAAAAATGCGTGTGCGAGCATGGAGGCCTACAAACCTGACTCAGTTACACCAGCTCTGTCAGGAGGAATGGGCCAAAATTGACCCAACTTACTGTGGGAAGCTTGTGGAAGGCTACCTGAAACATTTGACCCAAGTTAAAGAATTAAAAGACAATGCTACCAAATACTAATTGAGTGTATGTAAACTTCTGACACACTGGGAATGTGATGAAAGAAATAAAAGCTTAAATAAATCATTCTCTCCACTATTATTCTGGCATTTCACATTCTTCAAGTAAAGTGGGGATCCTAACTGACCTAAGACAGGGAATTTTTACTAGGATTAAATGTCAGGAATTGTGAATAACTGAGTTTAAATGTATTTGGCTAAGGTGTATGTAAACTTCCGACTTTAAACACACAGCACAACGCTCCTTTTTATAAATATAAACAGGTATATAAAAATGGCCCTAGTTTTCCAAGAAATGCCCCTGAAAATTAGATAACAGGGCAAAATATGTCCCCAATTTTTCTCTCTCTTTCTCTCTCTCTCTCTCTCTCCCCCCAAAGTGACTTTCGAGGACAGGAAACGGGAGAACTTTGAGCGGGGCAACCTGGAACTGGAGAAGCGTCGACAGGCTCTGCTTGAGCTGCAGCGCAAGGAGCAGGAGCGTCTGGCGGCGCTGGAGCGCGAGGAGCAGGAGAGGAAGGAGCGAGAGCGGCTCGAGCAGGAGAGGAGGCGGCAGCAGGAGCTGGAGAAGCAGCTGGAGAAGCAGAGGGAGATAGAGAGGCAGCGGGAGGAGGAAAGACGCAAGGAGATCGAGAGGAGAGAGGTGAGGAGGTGGAAAAGAGGAGTAAGGAGGATAGAGAAGGAAAAGAGGGGTAAGGAGGATAGATAAAGAGAGGGGGCTGGAGAGGAGCAGGTGGAGGGGGGAGATTAAAACGAGGTTTAAGGAAGGTGATGTAAGGGGAAAGTGAAGAACACAGGAACCAATTCAGTGTGTGTGTGTTCCAAATCAAAGTTTATTTGTCACATGCGCCGAATACAACAGGTGTAGACCTTACAGTGAAATGCTCACTCACAGGCTCTAACCAACAGTGCAAAGAAGGTATTAGGTGAACAATAGGTAAGTAAAGAAATAAAAACAACAGTAAAAAAGACAGTGAAAAATAACAGTAATGAGGCTATAACAGTAGCGAGGCTATATACAGTAGCGAGGCTATATACAGTAGCGAGGCTATATACAGGCACCGGTTAGTCGGGCTGATTGAGGTAGATTGTAGATGTAGTTATGGTTAAAGTGACTATGCATATATGATGAACAGAGTGTAGCAGTAGCGTAAAAGAGGTGTTGGTGGATGGTGGGACACAATGCAGATGGCCCGGTTAGCCAATGTGTGGGGGCACTGGTTGGTCGGGCCAATTGAATGTATAGTTAGTGACCATGCATATATGATAAACAGAGAGTAGCAGCAGCATAAAAGAGGGGTTGGTGGGGGCACAATGCAAATAGTCCGGGTAGTCATTTGATTACCTGTTCAGGAGTCTTATGGCTTGGGGGTAAAAACTGTTGAGACGCCTTTTTGTCCTAGACTTGGCACTCCGGTACCGCTTGCCATGCGGTAGTAGAGCGAACAGTCTATGACTGGGGTGGCTGGGGTCTTTGACAATGTTTAGGGCCTTCCTCTGACACCGCCTGGTATAGAGGTCCTGGATGGCAGGCAGCTCAGCCCCAGTGATGTACTGGGCCGTACGCACTACCCTCTGTAGTGCCTTGCGGTCGGAGGCCGAGCAATTGCCGTATCAGGCAGTGATGCAACCTGTCAGGATGCTCTCGATGTTGCAGCTGTAGAACCTTTTGAGGATCTGAGGACCCATGCCAAATCTTTTTAGTTTCCTGAGGGGGAATAGGCTTTGTCGTGCCCTCTTCACGACTGTCTTGGTGTGTTTGGACCATTCTAGTTTGTTGGTGATGTGGACACTGTTAGGGTTCGTTCCTTGTGTCCTTATCAATCATTGGCTCATTGGTGAAATTAGCATTATGACAATATCTTTAATTAAATCATTCAAACACCTTTATTAATGCAATTGCAGACAGAAGTTGACAAACAGGAACATAGCATGCATGTTTCCGAGTAAGTTCTGCACTTTAGGGAAAGTCTAAGTTGCTCTTATCATGCTTGGAGCCAACCCTCTGTGATGTCACTGCGTTCGTTTATTACTCTCTACTTATCAGACCAAGCCCATGCATCCACAGCTGCACAAACATATAGTTCGGTGTTATCTAAACGCTAGGCAATAAATGTCCACTCCCCAAAGTTGATTTGTTGTGAAATGTCTTGAATAGTCTCTTATCTCCCCCACTCCCCTGCAAAGCTATGTCTCAGTCACACATTTCCCATAGGGCTTCTTTATAAGAAGCAGAGAGAGAGAGAACTAAAACAACTGTGGAACAATACTAAAACCTCTACAATTAATATATATTGTTAATCTTTAGTCTAGGAACCTATAAATGTAAGGAGGGAGGGGTCTTATAACCCCTCCCCTTCTATTAATATAACATAAGCATAATCAATTATTATCATACATCAAACATTTAGTACAGCCTTATCATGACCCCTAGGTGATCTTCTAACAACACCAAGGAACTTGAAGCTCTCAACCTGCTCCAATACAGCCCCGTTGATGAGAATGGGGGCGTGCTTGGTCCTCCTTTTCCTGTAGTCCACAATCATCTCCTTAGTCTTGGTTACGTTGAGGGATAGGTTGTTATTCTGGCACCACCCGGCCAGGTCTCTGACCTCTTCCCTATAGGCTGTCTCGTCGTTGTCTGTGATCAGGCCTACCACTGTTGTGTCGTCTGCAAACTTAATGATGGTGTTGGAGTCGTGCCTGGCCATGCAGTCGTGGGTGAACAGGGAGTACAGGAGGGGACTGAGAATGCACCCCTGAAGGGCTCCAGTGTTGAGGATCAGCATGGCAGATGTGTTGCTACCTACCCTCACCACCTGTGGGCGGCCCGTCAGGAAGTCCAGGATCCATTTGCAGAGGGAGGTGTTTAGTCCCAATATCCTTAGCTTAGTGATGAGCTTTGAGGGTACTATGTTGTGTTGAACGCTGAGCTGTAGTCAATGAATAGCATTCTCACGTAGGTGTTCATTTATAGCCTCGCTACTTTTATAGCCTCGCTACTGTATATAGCCTGTCTTTTTTTTACTGTTTTTATTTCTTTACTTACCTATTGTTCACCTAATACCTTTTTTTTGCGCTATTGGTTAGAGCCTGTAAGTAAGCATTTCACTGTAAGGTCTACACCTGTTGTATTCGGCACACGTTACAAATAAACTTTGATTTGATTCCTTTTGTCCAGGTGGGAAAGGGCAGTGTGGAGTGCAATAGAGATGGCATCATCTGTGGATCTGTTTGGGCGGTATGCAAATTGGAGTGGGTCTAGGGTTTCTGGGATAATTGTGTTGATGTGAGCCATTACCAGCTTTTCAAAGCACTTCATGGCTATGGACGTGAGTGCTACGGGTCTGTAGTCATTTAGGCAGGTTGCCTTCGTGTTCTTGGGCACAGGGACTATGGTGGTCTGCTTGAAACATGTTGGTATTACAGACTCAATCAGGGACATGTTGAAAATGCCAGTGAAGACGCTTGCCAGTTGGTCAGCACATTCCCGGAGCATACGTCCTGGTAATCCGTCTGGCCCCGCAGCCTTGTGAATGTTGACCTGTTTAAAGGTCTTACTCACGTCGGATATGGAGAGCGTGATCACACAGTCGTCCGGAACACCTGATGCTCTCATGCAAGCCTTAGTGCTGCTTGCCTCAAAGCGAGCATAGAAGTGATTTAGCTCGTCTAGTAGACTTGTGTCACTGGGCAGCTCGCGGATGTGCTTCCCTTTGTAGTCTGTAATAGTTTGCAAGCTTTGCCACATAAGACGAGCGAGCGTCGGAGCCGGTGTTGTACGATTCAATCTTAGCCCTGTATTGATGCTTTGCCTGTTTGATGATTCGTCGGAGGGCATAGCAGGATTTCTTATATTTCCCGCACCTTGAAAGCGGCAGCTCTACCCTTTAGCTCAGTGCGAATGTTGCCTGTAATCCATGGCTTCTGTTTGGGGGTATGTACGTACTGTCACTGTGGGGACGACGTCCTCGACGCACTCATTGATAAAGCCAGTGACTGGTGTGGTGTACTCCTCAATGCCATCACCTGACAATTTTTTATAGATGAGTCACTGGTGCTTCCTGCTTTAATTTGCTTGTAAGCAGGAATCCGGAGCATAGAATTGTGGTCGGATTTACCAAATGGAGAGCGAGGGGAGAGCTTTGTACACATCTCTGTGTGGAGTACAGGTCATCTAGAATTGTTTTCCCTCTGGTTACACATTTAACATGTTGATAGTTTCCCTGCATTAAAGTAACCATTCTATAAAGTTCTCTTTTTAAGATTTGTAAATTCACTCTCCTTATTGTATTGCTTTAATGACACAGGGGGAGACAGGTGTAGAGAAAAGGGAGGAAACGCGGATTGAATCCAGGTCTCCGGCAGGAAGTTGAATATGTGCGTAGATCTGGAAGTGTTACCACTCGACCACGGCTGGCTCTGCACTATTTCTATAGTATAATGTTCCCTCTGTGTTTCCTCGGGCTAGGCGGCGAAGCGGGAGCTAGAGCGTCAGCGTCAGTTGGAGTGGGAGAGGAACCGCCGGCAGGAGCTGCTGACCCAGAGGAACCGAGAGCAGGAGAACATTGTCCTGCTCAACGCCCGCAAGAAGACCCTGGAGTTAGAGCTGGAGGCACTGGTAGACAGAGATACACACAATCATAACTGTCTTTACTTTGTTCTTAGGAATAAAGACAATAATTAGTTTCACCCTCCCTCCTCAGAACGACAAGAAGAGCCAGCTGGAGGGCAAGCTGCAGGACATCCGCTTCCGCCTGTCTGCTCAGCGGCATGAGATCGAGAGCACCAACAAGACCCGTGAGGTCCGCATCGCTGAGATCACCCACCTCCAACAGCAGCTGCAGGTACGTACACACCCTGTGTAACACATACAGTCCCTTCCATAATTATTGGGACAGTGAAGCATTGTTTCTTCTTTTGGCTCTATACTCCACAAGTTTGGATTTGAAATCAAACAATTACTATGAGGTTCAAGTGCAGACTGTCAGCTTTAATTTGAGGGTATTTTCATCCTTATCGGGCAAACTGTTTTAGAAATTACAGCACCTTTTGTACATAGTCCCCCCATTTTGGGGACAAATTCACTTGTATGTATATTAAAGTAGTCAAAGTTAAGTATTTGGTCCCATATTCATAGCACGCAATGACTACATCAAGCTTGTGACTACAAATTTGTTGCATGCATTTTCTGTTTGTTTTGGTTGCGTTTCAGATTATTTTGTGCCCAATAGAAATGAATTGTAAATAATGTTGTGTTAATTTAGAGTCACTTTTATTGTAAATAAGAACAGAATGTTTCTAAACACTTATACATTTAATGTGGATGCTACCATGATTACAGATAATCGTGAATAATGATAAGTGAGTAAGTTACAGACGCACAAATATCATACCCCCAAGATATGCTAACCTTCACCATTACAATAACAGGAGGTTAGGATTTTATATCATACCCCCAAGACATGCTAACCTCCTCACCATTACAATAACAGGGGAGGTTAGCATTTTAAATAATACCCCCAAGACATGCTAACCTCTCACCATTACAATAACAGGGAAGGTTAGCATTTTGGGGTTTTTTACTTTATTTTATTTCACCTTTATTTAACCAGGTAGGCTAGTTGAGAACAAGTTCTCATTTACAACTGCGACCTGGCCAAGATAAAGCACAGCAGTTTGACACATACAACAACAGAGTTACACATGGAATAAACAAACATACAGTCAATAATACAGTAGATAAAGAAAACAAAATGTCTATATACAGTGAGTGCAAATGAGGTAAGATAAGGAAGGTAGTAAGGCATCAAATAGGCCAAGGTGGCGAAGTATTTACAATATAGCATTTAAACACTGAAATGCAGAAGATGAATGTGCAAGTAGAGATACTGGGGTGCAAAAGAGCAAGATAAATAAATACAGTATGGAGATGAGGTACAGGTGCAGTGATCTGTGAGCTGCTCTGACAGCTGGTGCTTAAAACTAGTGAGGGAGATAAGTGTCTCCAGTTTCAGTGATTTTTGCAGTTCGTTCCAGTCATTGGCAGCAGAGAACTGGAAAGAAAGGTGGCCAAAGGAGGAATTTGCTTTGGGGGTGACCAGAGAGATAAACCTGCTGGAGCGCGTGCTACGAGTGGGTGCTGCTATGGTGACCGGTGAGCTGAGATAAGGCGGGGCTTTACCTAGCAGAAACTTGTAGATGACCTGGAGCCAGTGGGTTTGGCGACGAGGATGAAGCGAGGGCCAGCCAACGAGAGCATATAGGTCGCAGTGGTGGGTAGTACAGTCGTGGCCAAAAGTTTTGAGAATGAAATGGTAATTTCCTCAAGGTTTGCTGCTTCAGTGTCTTTAGATATTTTTGTCAGATGTTACTATGGAATACTGAAGTATAATTACAAACATTTCATAAGTGTCAAAGGCTTTTATTGACAATTACATGAAGTTGATGCAAAGAGTCAATATTTGCAGTGTTGACCCTTCTTTTTCAAGACTTCTGCAATCCGCCCTGGCATGCTGTCAATTAACTTCTGGGCCACGTCCTGACTGATGGCAGCCCATTCTTGCATAATCAATGCTTGGAGTTTGTCAGAATTTGTGGGGTTTTGTTTGTCCACCCGCATCTTGAGGATTGGCCACAAGTTCTCAATGGGATTAAAGTCTGGGGAGTTTCCTGGCCCTGGACCCAAAATATCAATGTTTTGTTCCCCGAGCCACTTAGTTATAACCTTTGCCTTATGGCAAGGTGCTCCATCATGCTGGAAAAGGCATTGTTCGTCACCAAACTGTTCCTGAATGGTTGGGAGAAGTTGCTCTCGGAGGATGTGTTGGTACCATTCTTTATTCATGGCTGTGTTCTTAGGCAAAATTGTGAGTGAGCCCACTCCCTTGGCTTAGAAGCAACCCCACACATGAATGGTCTCAGGATGCTTTACTGTTGGCATGACTCAGGACTGATGGTAGCGCTCACCTTGTCTTCTCCGGACAAGTTTTTTTCCGGATGCCCCAAACAATCGGAAATGGGATTCATCAGAAAAAATGACTTTACCCCATCCTCAGCAGTCCAATTCCTGTACCTTTTGCAGAATATCAGTCTATCCCTGATGTTTTTCCTGAAGAGAAGTGGCTTCTTTGCTGCCCATCTTGACACCAGGCCATCCTTCAAAAGTGCGTGCAGATGCACTCACACCTGCCTGCTGCCATTCCTGAGCAAGCTCTGTACTGGTGGTGCCCCGATCCCGCAGCTGAATCAACTTTAGGAGACATCATACAAACTGAGGCAGCAGACTTTGTGAAAATTTACATTTGTGTCATTCTCAAATCTTTTGGCCACGACAGTATATGGGGCTAAGGTGATAAAACGGATGGCACTGTGATAGACTGCATCCAATTTGTTGAGTTGGGTGTTGGAGGCTATTTTATAAATGACATTGCCAAAGTCGAGGATCGGTAGGATGGTCAGTTTTACGAGGGTATGTTTGGCAGCATAAGTGAAGGATGCTTTGTTCCGAAATAGGAAGCCGATTCTAGATTTAATTTTGGATTGGAGATTCTTAATGCGAGTCTGGAAGGAGAGTTTACAGTCTAACCAGACACCTAGGTATTTGTAGTTGTCTACATATTCTAAGTCACCGCACCTGCCTGCTGGACTGGCAGGCAGGTGCGGGCAGCGATCAGTTGAAGAGCATGCATTTAGTTTTACTTGCATTTAAGAGCAGTTGGAGGCCACGGAAGGAGAGTTGTATGGCATTGAAGCTCGTCTGGAGGTTAGTTAACAGTGTCCAAAGAAGGGCCAGAAGTATACAGAATGGTGTCGCTCATGAGAGGTGGATCAGAGAATCACCAGCAGCAAGAGCGACATCATTGATGTATACAGAGAAGAGAGTCGGCCCGAGAATTGAACCCTGTGACACCCCCATAGAGACTGCCAGAGGTCCGGACAACAGGCCCTCCGATTTGACACACTGAACTCTATCAGAGAAGTAGTGAGAAACCAAGGCTGTTGAGTCTGCCAATAAGAATGTGGTGATTGACAGAGTTGAAAGCCTTGGCCAGGTCGATGAATACGGCTGCCCAGTAATGTCTCTTATCGATGGCGGTTATGATATCGTTTAGGACCTTGAGAGTGGCTGAGGTGCACCCATGACCAGCTCTGAAACCAGATTGCAGAGAAGGTACGGAGGTACGGTTATTTTAAGAATGTGAAATGTCAGAATAATAGTGGAGAGAGTGGTTTATTTCAGCTTTTATTTCTTTCATCACATTCCCAGTGGGTCAGAAGTTTACATACACTCAATTAGTATTTGGTAGCATTGCCTTTAAATTGTTTAACTTTGGTCAAACATTTCGGGCAGCCTTCCACAAGATTCCCACAATAAGTTGGGTGAATTTTGGCCCATTCCTCCTGACAGAGCTGGTGTAACTGAGTCAGGTTTGTAGGCCTCCTTGCTTACACACGCTTTTTCAGTTCTGCCCTCAAATTTTCTATGGGATTGAGGTCAGGGCTTTGTGATGGCCACTGACTTTGTTGTCCTTAAGCCATTTTGCCACAACTTTGGAAGTATGCTTGGGGTCACTGTCCATTTGGAACACCCATTTGCGACCTAGCTTTAACTTCCTGACTGATGTCTTGAGATGTTGCTTCAATATATCCACATCATTTTCCTTCCTCATGTTGCCATCTATTTTGTGAAGTGCACCAGTCCCTCATGCAGCAAAGCACCCCCACAACATGATGCTGCCACCCCCGTGCTTCACGGTTGTGGATGGGGTTCTTCGGCTTGCAAGCCTCCCCCTTTTTCCTCCAAACATAACGATGGTCATTATGGCCAAACAGTTCTATTTTTGTTTCAGCAGACCAGAAAAGTACGATCTTTGTCCCCATGTGTAGTTGCAAACCGTAGTCTGGCTTTTTTATGATGGTTTTGGAGCAGTGGCTTCTTCCTTGCTGAGCGATATATGTCAATATAGGACTCGTTTTACTGTGGATATTAGATACTTTTGTACCTGTTTCCTCCAGCATCTTCACAAGGTCCTTTGCTGCTGTTCTGGGATTGGTTTGCACTTTTCGCACCAATGTACGTTCATCTCTAGGAGACAGAACGCGTCTCCTTCCTGAGCGGTATGACGACTGCGTGGTCCCAATGTGTTCATACTTGCGTACTATTGTTTGTACAGATGAACGTGGTACCTTCAGGCATTTGGAAATTGCTCCCAAGGATGAACCAGACTTGTGGAGGTCTACAATTTTTTTTATGAGGTCTTGGCTGATTTCAAGCAAAGAGGCACTGAGTTTGAAGGTAGGCCATGAAATAAATCCACAGGTACACCTCCAATTGACTCAAATGATGTCAATTAGCCTATCAGAAGCTTCTAAAGCCATGACATAATCTTCTGGAATTTCCCAAGCTGTTTAAAGGCACAGTCAACTTAGTGTATGTAAACTTCTGACCCACTGGAATTGTGATACAGTGAATTATAAGTGAAATAATCTGTCTGTAAACAATTGTTGGAACAATTACTTGTGTCATGCACAAAGTAGATGTCCTAACCAACTTGCCAAAACTATAGTTTAACAAGAAATTTGTGGAGTGGTTGAAAAATGTCTTTGTAGGTCAGTTTTTTTTAGGATAGATTGTTATGCAGCTCAAGGTCATTTGATTAACGGTTCTGGTTGCCTAATGATGGATGTTAGTCCTGCTTCAGAAGCCTCATTCCTTTACAGACAACTAAAATACCCGTTCATATCTTCAGAGAAGGTTTAGTGTCTGCATTTTAAAAATCATCACTGTCATTTCATATTATGAGGCAATCTGTATCCCTGCGAAATCGGTGCCATGAATAGGCTAGTATATTCTACATGCAACAGACCGAAGACTGAACACACACTTGCACCCCCTGTATGTAGCCTCGTTATTTTGTGATACTTTTTATTTTGCAAATATTTTCTTAATTCTTCTTGAACTGCACTGTTGGTTAAGGGCTTGTATAAGCATTTCACGGTAAGGTCTAAACTTATTGTATTCAGAGAGAGAGAGAGAGAGAGAGAGAGAGAGAGAGAGAGAGAGAGAGAGAGAGAGAGAGAGAGAGAGAGAGAGAGAGAGAGAGAGAGAGAGAGAGAGAGAGAGAGAGAGAGAGAGAGAGAGAGAGAGAGAGAGAGAGAGAGAGAGAGAGAGAGAGAGAGAGAGAGAGAGAGAGAGAGAGAGAGAGAGAGAGAGAGAGAGAGAGAGAGAGAGAGAGAGAGAGAGAGAGAGAGAGAGAGAGAGAGAGAGAGAGAGAGAGAGAGAGAGAGAGAGAGAGAGAGAGAGAGAGAGAGAGAGAGAGAGAGAGAGAGAGAGAGAGAGAGAGAGAGAGAGAGAGAGAGAGAGAGGTTAATCTGCATCTTGCAAATTCACCAAAGTAGCCTGAAGTTCGCCTCTTCTTTTCAGGTTTTATTTGAATTACACAACTTTCCCTTTATAGCCTATTTTTCGGTTAGGGATTTTTCTTAACATTAAGGATCCCAAATTAATTTAAACATTCGCAGATGCAGTTTCCCTAATACTTGCGGTTGCTTTGTGTGTCTCCCCCAGGACTCTCAGCAGTGGCTCGGCAGGCTGATCCCTGACAAACAGTGTCTGAACGAACAACTCAAACAGGTTCAACAGAACAGCCTGCACAGTAAGTACTGCTTCCTCACCTCACCTCCGCACATCTTTCTACAGAGAGTGTCTCCCAGATCCCTGGTCAAAGGTAGTGCACTATATAGGGAATAGGGTGCCATTTGGGACTCTGACCGTGTACTATATGCTTTGCTGTTATAGATGGCTTGTGAATTCTCTGCTAAGGCCATACAATAATTCCCACGTAAATGCATTGTTTTATTCCCACATGTACTTGTCCTAAATGAGTAGTTAGTTTTAGCTAGTTAATCCTAGCTATGCTATCATACTGTGCATGGGTAGGCCACATTGGACTGATTTATAACTTGTACTACAGTGTTTCCCCTACTGTAGTACCTAGTGCCACATCAAATAATCTGGCCTATTTGTTTTAATTGACAATCTGTTGACTGAGGGGCCTTTGTACCCCACCTGCAAACAAAACGAAGGGAAAGACTGACTGCTATACTTAAGCAATAAGGCCAGAGGAGGTGTGGTATATGGCCAATATACCACAGCTAAGTCCTTATGCACAATGCAGTGTTGAGTGCCTGGATACAGCCATTAGCCGTGGTGTATATAGGCCACATACTACAAACCCCCTAGATGCCTTATTGCTATTATAAACTGGTTACCAACGGAATTAGAACGGTTTGATATACCACGGCTTATACCACGGCTGGGTCGTATTCACTAAGCTAAAAATGAACAGGCCAAACAGGGAGGGGATAGCCAAACTTCTCCAATAAGAAATACTTGTTTTAGTTTTCTGCTGGGCACTAATAAATACAACCCCGTCCTTGTCCAGGAGACTCCCTGTCGTCGCTTCAGAAGGCAGTGGAGGTCAAGGAGTCTAGTCGGCAGCAGCTAAAAGAACAGCTAGACACCGTGGAGAGAGAGACCCGCTCCAAGCTGCTGGAGATAGACGCCTTCAACACCCAGCTCAAGGTACTACTACTCACTAACCACTCATCTTACTAGGTTACAGACCAGGGCCCGTTTTCTAAGGCTAAGTTCATCGTTAGAACGTTCGTAGGAGCATCGTTAAATCTCTGAGCTGTTTCTCAAAACCATTGCCATTCAAGTTTCTCTTGAAAACGCTCGTTATTTACCGACTGCCCCAGACCACTCATAGAACAGCACAGTGCGTCATTAGATGCTTGTTTTACCCTTCTGCATCACTTTATACGCAGAATATCTCTAGTTCACATGGAATCAAGATGTTGATCTGTCTCTCGAACGTCAGAAGGAAGTTGACTACAACTAGAAAGTTGTCCGTTTTTTTTTCAATTGTTACAAACAAGCGAACAATAAAAATGCTTTGAATGAACACAGAGATGACTGCGTTAAAAGAAGATGCAGTTATAGGCTATATTTCAATCAAGCTATTGAAATCAATTTCATGTTCAATCAAGGAGTTCTATTTTGCAATGCTACTGTCTATAATCTTTGTCTCAATATATTTCATGCTGTGTGACATGTGCGCAATGATGTACCAAATCTGTGATTTTGTGCTTTATGATAGGGTTGGCGTTAGAACAAACAGCCTCAATATTTAGATTTGAAAGGAGAAAGCTGATCCGAGAGCAGCGCTGACTTTCTTTCGAATCTATCAGTATCGACACATGCTCCAACGATGCACTTATGAACGTTCTCTGTACGTGGTGTTTTGAGGAAAGCATGTGGCATCTTCAGCCGTTTTTATATAGGAACCATGCCTCGTTAAAACATATGGAAGCTTTAAGTTCCATCGCTATCGGGAAACCCGGCCCTGGTCTCTCCAACCCTGTTCCTGGAGACCTATCCTCCTGTAGGTTTTCACTCTAACCCCAGTTGTGACTAGCCTGATTCAGCTTCTCAACCAGCTAATGATTAGAATCTGGTGTTCTAGATTAGGGTCGGAGTTAAAACCTACGGGACGGTAGCTCTCCAGGAACAGGGTTAGAGTGCCCTGTCCCTGTCTCCTGTTCCCAGTGGATAGACCTATCCCACAGAGCACAGACAAGAAGTGACCAACAACAGGTTACATTTCTTCTCATAGGGGCGAATCCTAACTACCACATAAGTCGGATTTTCACCATGCATTGATTTCAATAAGAGACCAAATGAAGTTCTGACTTAATAAATGGAAGTTAGGATTTGCCCCATATGCTTAGTTTAACAGTTGATAGTGGACAATTTTAAAACACTGACTTCCAGTACTTTCTTTCTGCCTAACGATACCTTTGTATCTCTTCGTGTTGTGTGTGTGTGTGTGTGTGTGTGTTGGGGTGCCAAGACTGTCAGAGGGCTTGATGATTTGTGTGTCTGATGATCCCCCTTTTTAATTTCAATGTGATCTCAATACTTCAGTCCTTTCTTTTCAACCAAAACTTTGTTAGTTGCTCCACATACCACATCAGGCCCCCAGCGTTTCAGATATACAGTACAGTGCATTCCGCTTATAGTGAATGCAGTCATAGAAATGTTATAGCGATCAAATTGCCATGTGTGAATGTGATCACTACATGCGGAGTGCACTGTAGTGGAGTAGGGTGAAATTGCCTGTAGACACTGATCTTGGGTTGGATTTGGGGAAGGGGAGCTGATCCTAGGTCTGTACTTAGGGGAAAACGTTGTGGTTTACACTGTTGTTCTCTCACTGTATCTGACTGTTGCTCACTCTGTCGCCCTGCCCGCCATCCACCCCGACACCCTCGTCTGGTCTGTGTGGCTTGGCTGACCTTTTCCCCGTGCCCTCTGACCTCTGCCCACGCCTGTCCATCCAGTCTCTGGCTGCATTCTATCAGGGCCACACTGCCCGGATAGAGGGCCTCCGTCTGGAGCTGCTGCTGGAGGAGCAGAGGGGGCGACAGGTAGTCCACTCACCAGCACTGCTGCCCACCGCAGAGTAGTGCACCCCTCTGGAGAATAATAACCAATCAGAATAACTCAATGTGCTGTTGTTGTTACTAAGCAGATTTGAAACGCAATGCTAAAGAAGGAAGCTGCCTTACTAACTGATGAAGAAAGTTAGACCCATGTCACACTACAGGGTCAACCGGAACTGTACTGGGCTGGCTCAATTTCACATTGTCCTTTCAAAACACGGTTCCAGCAACTATGGTGGATGTGTAACCAGGCCTAGTGCAGTACGGTTCTGCTCAGTAATGTGATGGGTATATTAGGCTCACCCCGTGTCTGTGCCTGTGGTAGGCTGTGCTGTTTCCGAGCAGTGTGGCCCTCTTCCCCACAACATCCTGTGGGCTCAACCTGAGGAATCAATATGGGGTTAAGCTGTATGTGGTTTGCTAGGGTTTTACGTCGGACACAGCCACATGGGACTGTTGGGCCTCCTAACTCAAGGCGCCAGGTCAGGGCTAGGGGTTGAGTCTAATCTGGGTGTATACCCGGGTCGTGTTCATTAAGGACAACGCAATGGAAAACAAAAATGTGCTTTTCTTATTGGGCAGGTAGTCCCTCCCTTTTTAAGTCTTTCTTTCTGTTTGGTGCCTAATGAACACTACCTTGTTGTTGACCTCGGTGGCACTGCTGCTGTTCTATCTGACCCTTGACCTTGGGGTCCCTGTGTCTCTTTTCAGTCCGAGGTGGGCTCGGTGGACCAGACGCTGCTGGACTGTCTCTCGGCCCTCCTGGCCTGTTTGCAGCGTATAGACGTCTACCTGCAGGTGTCCCTACTGCCTCCCCCTCTTCCTCCTCCTCTTCCTCCACACCCCTCCCCGCGCTCCCCACCCCAACCCCTTACCACTCCTCCGCTTCCTTATGATGGGCTGGTCAAAGCAAGCCATGCTGCCCTTCCGCTTGAGCGTCTTCAGCTTTAGCCTCGGTAGCCCCGCAGCTAGTTAATAAAAGCCAGCCGCTTCCCTCCTTTATCTGTCTTCTGAGTGGTGCTGGAGTATATCTCTCTCAGTGCCTCCTAAACCCTCTAGACTAGGGCCCAATAAAAACACTCGCATACTATTTAGTATGCATTGCCAAGACCAAAGTCAATTGGGTCACACTAGGTAGTATGCAAGTGTATACTGGGACACAGCTCTGGTCAATGTTGTTAGCCACCATGTGCATGGACCTGGTTGTTTGGCTATTTCATTTTATTAAATTGAATCAATGACAGTTTTATATTTTTTCCAGCTCCTTGAGCACTTGAGCTTTATGTTGTCCGGCTTCGTAGTTTTGGTCACGGTGAGAGGACAACATTTATCTATTTGGTATCCCCAAAAACTTTAAGACACACTTTTGTTGCGTTTAGTGAACATCTGTAGAAAGCACAAACACTTCTCAAAAGACTCGTAAAGGCACTCTGTCTTATTGGAAAGAAATTAAATGCATTTGTTTAATTACATGGCAGGAGGACAAGATTAAAAACAGCACACTCGACCGCCACTTTGGCCACTAGCGTTAGTGATGTATTTATTTAATAGTGAACGGAGGTGTAGGGCCTACTATTTTGAGAGACCAAATCCATACAGACATAGGCTAATTGAAGACTTGGTACAGTAAAGAAATATAGAAGGTAGTGAACAGGGTAATGTCATTTATCAGTAGATTGAGGCGATATGAAAATGATCCTCGAGTTGTTATTGTGAGACTATTTAAAGACCTAGTCAGTCAGTCGTGCGTCTCTCACCATTTTAACCAAGTACTAAACAAATATAGCCTTCCTGAACGTACCTCACTCTCTCCAGCCCCATGTGTTGATGACACGCCAACTAAACATATGGGGGTGAAGCCTTTGGTTGCATGGTGTTTCACAATGCATGGTTCATAACCAGTCTCATAGGCTAAGATTGTGACCTGAGGGCTGTGGTGTGTGTGCGGTGTGCCCTCTAACGCCGGACTACATTACCCAGCAGTCACTCTGTCCAAATGGGCCATAGTAGTGGTCAGGACAAAGTTCTCAAGCTCGTGTGGCCTTAATGTGTTAATGTATCTATTCCTCTTATCAGATATGGACATTAGATTATTCCTCTTCTCAATGAAGATATCATTTAAATTGCATTTTCATCTAATCTAATACTGATTAATGATATTGATTAGTAATTAATTCAGGAAAATCAAGTCCTCAGAACTTAATTCCCTGCGCAGACTGTATATTAAGACTTAACCCTTTAGAGACGATGGGTTTGAATTACACCTACCTATGATCCTTGTGAATTTCCCATTCAACTCTTTTGACTGATCTCCATATCAGTCTGTGTGCTTTTGAGAATCATAGTTTGGCTCCCAGAACCATGAATGTTCTCTGATTGTTTGGTACCACTTGGCTTTAACCAGTAGTGTTTCCAGTTGGTGTTCAATCCGGAGCAGAGCAAAGTTGCCCCTAGACTCTGATCTTAGGTCAGTTTTGCATTTCCCCTACTAGGTTAAGGTTAGGATCGGGGTGAGATGAAGCTGATCCTAGATCTGTACCTAAGGGAATCTTCACCCCGGAGTGCTGAAACACTCCAGTGGTGTCTGTTGCCGTAGTAACCCTAGGCTCGTTTAACCCTCCCTCAGTGGTTCATGTGCAGTGCTCGCCAGACTCCGAGAGCTGTCCAACTCCAATGAACGCACTGTGACGGCGGCCATGTTTTGTGCAAGTGTGTCCGCCCCAAAAATCTAACCGAACCGACATTTCAGTAGTAGTAGCCCAGCATTAATTGGAGAAAACACAGAGAGGAGATTAAATGGAGGGGAGTAGTAGACTAAACACAGACTTTCCATCTGGTAACTGAGCCCGGCTGGGATCATAATTGCGCTTACAGGGCACAAAATGGCTGACGCCTCACTGTGATGTGAGTGTTGTGTTGAGTCCCGGCGACCCCGCCCACACTTCCCCCTCACCGGTCCTCCTCTATCCCACGCTGCCTTGCAGGAGCTCCGAGAGATCCACAGCAAGCAGCAGAGGCAGAAGCACAAGGATCACCTGGAGGGAGAAATCAACATCCACGCCATCGTCCAGGAGAGGGCCAAGTCCGCCGAGCTCACAGACGGAAGGTGTGTGTTTGCGCACAGGACACCATATGTGTGAGCGAGCTGCTCCTATGTCCTCTCATTCTGTATGGGTTACGCGGATGCAGCCCCATTGCTGTGATCCAGTCAGTTTAGAGGTTCTCTTAACACCCCCTTTTCTCTCCCCAGGTTGTCTGCCACTGACGAGGGCCTGGCGTGGCGAGATGAGGGTACGGTGGAGGCCCCCACCCCGCCCCCCCAGCCCTGGATGAAGCGTGTGAGTGAGGAGGAGGGGCGCACTAAGAGGGACATGCAGGACAAACTCAACCAGCTTTTCATGCAGCAGCCTGAACCAGGGAAACTCATGAACCAGAGCCCATGGCCCACGGGCGGTACGTGTCAAAAATAAAATGTATTACAAAGAAGCCTTGAAAGAGCATGCATACAGTAGAACCTCAGATTTACAAAACCTCAGATTTCTGGACTGCCCAGGGGCGATATCGAACTGGGACAATTAAATCATACAACCAAAATGTGTACTGTAGGTACAGTGAGGGAAAAAAGTATTTGATCCCCTGCTGATTTTGTACGTTTGCCCACTGACAAAGAAATGATCAGTCTATAATTTTAATGGTAGGTTTATTTGAACAGTGAGAGACAGAATAACAACAAAAAAATCCAGAAAAACGCTTGTGAAAAATCTTATAAATTGATTTGCATTTTAATGAGGGAAATAAGTATTTGACCCCTCTGCAAAACATGACTTAGTACTTGCTGGCAAAACCCTTGTTGGCAATCAGAGGTCAGACGTTTCTTGTAGTTGGCCACCAGGTTTGCACACATCTCAGGAGGGATTTTGTCCCACTCCTCTTTGCAGATCTTCTCCAAGTCATTAAGGTTTCGAGGCTGACGTTTGGCAACTCGAATCTTCAACTTCCTCCACAGATTTTCTATGGGATTAAGGTCTGGAGACTGGCTAGGCCACTCCAGGACCTTAATGTGCTTCTTCTTGAGCCACTCCTTTGTTGCCTTGGCCGTGTGTTTTGGGTCATTGTCATGCTGGAATACCCATCCACGACCCATTTTCAATGCCCTGGCTGAGGGAAGGAGGTTCTCACCCAAGATTTGACGATACATGGCCCGTCCATCGCCCCTTTGATGCGTGAAGTTGTCCTATCCCTTAGCAGAAAAACACCCCCAAAGCATAATGTTTCCACCTCCATGTTTGACGGTGGGGATGGTTTCCTTGGGGTCATAGGCAGCATTCCTCCTCCTCCAAACACGGCGAGTTGAGTTGATGCTAAAGAGCTAAATTTTGGTCTCATCTGACCACAACACTTTCACCCAGTTGTCCTCTGAATCATTCAGATGTTCATTGGCAAACTTCAGACGGGCATGTATATGTGCTTTCTTGAGCAGGGGGACCTTGCGGGCGCTGCAGGATTTCAGTCCTTCACGGCGTAGTGTGTTACCAATTGTTTTCTTGGTGACTATGGTCCTAGCTGCCTTGAGATCATTGACAAGATCCTCCCATGTAGTTCTGGGCTGATTCCTCACCATTCTCATGATCATTGCAACTCCACGAGGTGAGATCTTGCATGGAGCCCCAGGCCAAGGGAGATTGACAGTTCTTTTGTGTTTCTTCCATTTGCGAATAATCGCACCAACTGTTGTCACCTTCTCACCAAGCTGCTTGACGATGGTCTTGTAGCCCATTCCAGCCTTATGTAGGTCTACAATCTTGTCCCTGACATCCTTGGAGAGCTCTTTGGTCTTGGCCATGGTGGAGAGTTTGGAATCTGATTGATTGCTTCTGTGGACAGGTGTCTTTTATACAGGTAACAAACTAAGATTAGGAGCACTCCCTTTAAGAGTGTCCTCCTAATCTCAGCTCGTTACCTGTATAAAAGACACCTGGGAGCCAGAAATCTTTCTGATTGAGAGGGGGTCAAATACTTATTTCCCTCATTAAAATGCAAATCAATTTATAACATTTTTCACATGCGTTTTTCTGGATGTTTTTGTTGTTATTCTGTCTCACTGTTCAAATAAACCTACCATTAAAATTATAGACTGATAATTTCTTTGTCAGTGGGCAAACGTACAAAATCAGCAGGGGATCAAATACTTTTTTCCCCTCACTGTATCTGAATAAATGATTAGAAAATGCATGTAGATTCAATTCACACAATTTTATATTTTCTGTGAAGTTGAATGCAGTTTTTAAGTAGTCTCGAGTATTTCAGTGTTCCGAATGACATCCATTCCAAACATTTCCAAATCTCAGAGGTCCTACTGTAGAAGTTCTAAGAACGTTTGGATGTGCCTGGTTCCGTGTGTGAGAGAAAGATGTGACCCTGTCCTGTGTTCCTCTCTCCCTTCCTCGTCTCCTCCCTGCAGACAAGATCCCGGTGACTGGGTTCAACCAGGACAAGGTCAAGGTGGTCTTCTACCGGGCGCTGTACCCCTTTGATGCCCGCAGTCACGATGAGATCACCATCACCCCCGGAGACATTGTCATGGTGAGAGGCAAGCTGTCAATCACTCCTGCCAAGCACCATTTGTATGCATATGTTATGGAGGTTTATGTAAAGTGATTTAATCTATATGAACCAAGGAGTGTGTGGTTGAGTGTAGCGGTCAACCGATTATGATTTTTCAACGCCGATAACGATTATTGGAGGACCAAAAAAAGTCAATACCGATTAATCTGCCGAAATAATTGTTTTTTTAAAATATATTTGTAATAATGACAATTACAACAATACTGAATGAACAATGAACACTTTTTATTTATACATAAATCATAAAACATGTTCAATTTGGTTTACGTAATGCAAAAACACAGTGTTGGAGAAGAAAGTAAAAGTGCAATATGTGCCATGTAAAAAAGCTAACGTTTATGTTCCTTGCTCAGAACATGAGAACATATGAAACCTGGTGGTTCCTTTTAACATGAGTCTTCAATATTCCCTGTTAAGAAGTTTTAGGTTGTAGTTATTATAGGAATTATGATGCGTCGACTATTTCTCTCTTATATTTCATATACCTTTGACTATTGGATGTTCTTATAGGCACTTTAGTATTGCCAGCCTAATCTCAGGAGTTGAAGGCTTGAAGTCATAAACAGCGCTGTGCCTCAAGCATTGCTAAGAGCTGCTGGCAAACGCCGTAAAGTGCTGTTTGAATGAATGCTTACGAGCCTGCTGCTGACTACCACCTCAGTCAGACTGCTCTATCAAATATCAAATCATAGACTTAATTATAAAAACACACAGAAATACGAGCCTTTGGTCATTAATATGGTCAAATCCGGAAACTATCATTTCGAAAACAAAACGTTTATTCTTTCAGTGAAATATGGAACCGTTCCGTATTTTGTCCAACAGGTGGCAACCCTAAGTCAAAGTATTGCTGTTACATTGCACAATCTTCAATGTTTTGTCATAATTATGGCAAATTAATTACGGTCTTTGTTAGGAAGAAACAGTTGGCAACGAGCCAGGCGGCCCAAACTGTTGAATATACCCTGACTCTTCTTGCACTGAACGCAAGAGAAGTGACACAATTTCCCTAGTTAATATTGCCTGCTAACATGCATTTATTTTAACTACATATGCAGGTTTAAAAAAATATACTTCTGTGTATTGATTTTAAGAAAGGCATTGATGTTTATGGTTAGGTACATTTGTGCAACGAATGTGCTTTTTTCGCCAATGCGCTTTTGTTAAATCATCACCCGTTTGGCGAAGTTGAAGTAGGCTGTGATTCGATGATAAATTCACAGGCACCGCATTGATTATATGCAACGCAGGACAAGCTAGTTAACCTAGTAAAATCATCAACCATGTGTAGTTAACTAGTGATTATGTGAAGATTGATATTTTTTTATAAGATAAGTTTAATGCTAGCTAGTAACTTACCTTGGCTCATTGCAGCCACAAGGTCCTTTTGACGCTGCACTCGTGGTCACAGTTTCCTCATGGATTGCAATGTAATCGCCGTCCAAAAAGGCCGATTACCGATTTGTAATGAGAACTTGAGAACGGCCCAAATTAATCGGCTGATTAATGGGTCGACATCTAGTTGAGTGTGCCTGCGTGCGTGTGAGTATTAACTTTTGCCTCCTGACTCCCTCTCAACTTTGCTCACTCTACCTGAAGGTGAAAGGGGAGTGGGTAAGTCCAGGTCCACTGTAGCTGCTCACCTGTGATCCCAACACCTGCTCTCTCTGGTCCATCTCATGTGTCCGTCTCAACTACTGGCATCTCTTCATAAGCACTTCAAGAATTTAACCGTTGATTGCATGTTTGTGGTTGTATATCCATTGTATGGTCAGTATACTCGGAGGATACACACTTGTTCTCAAAGGGCATATGATTATACATCTATACAAGCGTGCCTCTATGTTGTATACTGGATAAAGCATCTTGTAAGCTGCAGAGAGTGAGACGATTATATAGACACATTTGATCACATTTCACCAAGTACTCCTTCAACAAAGCAGTCCCAAATCCATCCACTGTCATTCTTATTCTGGGGCGGCAGGGTAGCCTAGTGGTTAGTGTTGGACTAGTAACCGAAAGGTTGCAAGTTCAAATCCCCGAGCTGACAAGGTACAAATCTGTTAACCCACTGTTCCTAGGCCGTCATTGAAAATAAGAATTTGTACTTAACTGACTTGCCTAATAAAATAAAGGTACAAAAAATATATATATAATTCTCTCAGCTTCTCTTCATGACCATCCGCATGCTTGGAAAGGAAGCAGTGATATAGTATCTTGGTCCAGACTACTCGCCGTGTCTGTCAGTCAGAGTTGGGGTCCATTCAATTTCAAGTCAGTCAATTCAGGAATTTCCTCATTGCTCAGTACATGTTCCTAATTTTAAATAGAATTGATCCTAACCCTGCTGTCAGCTATGAGCCTGTAGCTGGTTAAAGGAAAAGGTCCAGTGGATAGTGTGATCCCTGAGGACTGGGGTTGTGGGTTGTTCTTGGCATAGAAATATAATTACTAGAAGGTACACTCAATATGGCCCACCCGGTCCACTCATCACAGCATGACTTGAATGAGAATATCCGTTCTATTCGTTTTAGTCATTTCTATAGTCTTCGTTGGCTCTGTAGTGCTATGATGGTGAGCTGACCTTTGACCTTCAACCCCCAGGTGGACGAGTCCCAGACAGGTGAGCCAGGCTGGCTGGGCGGTGAGCTGAAGGGAAAGACGGGCTGGTTCCCTGCCAACTACGCAGAGAAGATCCCAGAATCCGAGGTTCCCATGAGCCTGCGGGCCAGTGCTGCCACCACGGGCGTCGCGCCCAAACTGGCCTCACGGCTCACACCCACCGCCGTCTCCACCACACCCACGCCACCCAGCAAGCCAATGGCAACCCCTCCCCCGGCGACAGCTCCCCCAGCCCCAGGTCCCTGCCCTGGACCTGGTCCCGCCTCTTCCTCCTCCTCGGCATCTAGTAACTGGGCAGATTTCAGCACCACGTGAGTGACCTCTCCAACCCTTCCTCTCACACAGCACTCAATACAATACAATGCAATACAAGTGTTTTTTAGTCATAGTCTTACCTACACAAAGTTATTCATTGAAGAGAAATCAGAGTTTGAGTTGGTAAACTGTGTGTGCCTCTCTCTGCTCAGATGGCCGTCCACCAGCTCTGTGGAGAAGACTGAGACTGGGGAGGGCTGGGACGCTTGGCCCACCCAGCCGTCTCTCTCTGTGCCCAGTGCCGGGCCCGGGGGCCAGCTGCGCCAGCGCTCTGCCTTCACCCCCGCCACTCTCACTGGCTCCTCTCCATCTCCCGTCCTGGGACAGGTACAGTCGTTTTTAAAATGTGTGTATATATATTTGTTACCCTTTATTTAAACAGGGGGTCACATTGAGACCGATGTCTCTTTTACAAACTACATACAGTGGGGCAAAAAAGTATTTAGTCAGCCACCAATTGTGCAAGTTCTCTCACTTAAAAAGATGAGAGAGGCCTGTAATTTTCATCATAGGTACACTTCAACTATGACAGACAAAATGAGGGAAAAAATCCAGAAAATCACATTGTAGGATTTTTAATGAATTTATTTGCAAATTATGGTGGAAAATAAGTATTTGGTCACATACAAACAAGCAAGATTTCTGGCTCTCACAGACCTGTAACTTCTTCTTTAAGAGGCTCCTCTGTCCTCCACTCGTTACCTGTATTAATGGCACCTGTTTGAACTTGTTATCAGTATAAAAGACACCTGTCCACAACCTCAAACAGCCACACTCCAAACTCCACTATGGCCAAGACCAAAGAGCTGTCAAAGGACACCAGAAACAAATTTGTAGACCTGCACCAGGTTGGGAAGACTGAATCTGCAATAGGTAAGCAGCTTGGTTTGAAGAAATCAACTGTGGGAGCAATTATTAGGAAATGGAAGACATACAAGACCACTGATAATCCTCCTCGATCTGGGCTCCACGCAAGATCTCACCCCGTGGGGTCAAAATGATCACAAGAAGCGGTGAGCAAAAATCCCAGAACCACACAGGGGACCTAGTGAATGACCTGCAGAGAGCTGGGACCAAAGTAACAAAGCCTACCATCAGTAACACACTACGCCGCCAGGGACTCAAATCCTGCAGTGCCAGACGTGTCCCCCTGCTTAAGCCAGTACATGTTCAGGCCCATCTGAAGTTTGCTAGAGAGCATTTGGATGATCCAGATGAGGATTGGGAGAATGTCATATGGTCAGATGAAACCAAAATATAACTTTTTGGTAAAAACTCAACTCGTCGTGTTTGGAGGACAAAGAATGCTGAGTTGCATCCAAAGAACACCATACCTACTGTGAAGCATGGGGGTGGAAACATCATGCTTTGGGGCTGTTTTTCTGCAAAGGGACCAGGACGACTGATCCGTGTAAAGGAAAGAATGAATGGGGCCATGTATCGTGAGATTTTGAGTGAAAACCTCCTTCCATCAGCAAGGGCATTGAAGATGAAACGTGGCTGGGTCTTTCAGCATGACAATGATCCCAAACACACTGCCCGGGCAACGGAGTGGCTTCGTAAGAAGCATTTCAAGGTACTGGAGTGGCCTAGCCAGTCTCCAGATCTCAACCCCATAGAAAGTCTTTGGAGGGAGTTGAAAGTCCGTGTTGCCCAGCGACAGCCCCAAAACATCACTGCTCTAGAGGAGATCTGCATGGAAGAATGGGCCAAAATACCAGCAACAGTGTGTGAAAACCTTGTGAAGACTTACAGAAAACGTTTGACCTCTGTCATTGCCAACAAAGGGTATATAACAAAGTATTGAGATAAACTTTTGTTATTGACCAAATACTTATTTTCCACCATAATTTGCAAATAAATAAATTAAAAATCCTACAATGTGATTTTCTGGATTTCTTTTTCTCATTTCGTCTGTCATAGTTGAAGTGTACCTATGATGAAAATTACAGGCCTCTCTCATCTTTTTAAGTTGGAGAACTTGCACAATTGGTGGCTGACTAAATACTTTTTTGCCCCACTGTATATCAGTCAAATAATAGTAACAATAATACATTTGATTGTAACACTCAGTTTAGATCACACTGAGGAGCACAGGAACATATCACCTAGGCCTAGCAGGAGAGTGATATTGACTCTACCTAAAGCAGTGTGGTTGTACTGTCAGATGAATGAAGAGCAGGACTTATAAACTGCACATAGAGATTCTGTAATACTTCTCTTCCTCTGTCCTTCTCTCACTATCTTTCTCCCACTCCCCATTTCTTTCTCTCTGTCTCTGTCCCCTCCCTCTCTCAGGGGGAGAAGGTGGAGGGTTTGCAGGCCCAGGCTCTGTATCCGTGGCGGGCCAAGAAGGACAACCACCTCAACTTCAACAAGAGCGATGTGATCACAGTGCTGGAGCAGCAGGACATGTGGTGGTTCGGTGAGGTGCAGGGCCAGCGGGGCTGGTTCCCCAAGTCCTACGTCAAGCTCATCTCTGGCCCCATACGCAAGTCCATGAGGTGAGGAGAATGAGGATCAAACTGTCCCTCCCCATAGTCACATTTAGCAATAATATATATATGTAATAATATAAACTATTATTGGAGTATTATTATTAATCCAAACAATTATTTATAGTCATGTATTTTTATTCAACCCTTATGGCAGACAAAATTGATTCACTGTTTAACGGATATTTCCCCCAGAAAAGTGAAGCGAGCGGGCAAAAAAAATAAAACATTAAGTGGATAAGGAATAACAGTACTTTACCACATTATATGGACATGAACAATAGGAGAAATATTACATTTCAGACTGATTTTCAGATTATTATTAATACACAAGTTAACATTAATGAACATTATTTACATAAGATGTATAATAGAATGCAATATTATATCATAAAAAACTAATGTATGAATGTATTATCAGTTCATTAATCTACTTCAATCAAATTTTGTTGGTCAGATTCGTGATTAGCAGATGTTATTGCGGGTGTAGTGAAATGCTTGTGCTTCTAGCTCCGACAGTGCAGAAATATCAAACAAGTAATATCTAACAAATTACACAACATATACCCAATACACACATCTAAGTAAGAGTTAATTAAGACTATATACATATGGACGAGCGATGTCAGAGCGGAACGGACTAAGATACTGTACAATAGTATAGAAAAGCAGCATATACACATGAGATGAGTAATGCCAGATATGTAAACATTATTAATGTGAATAGTGTTCCATTCCTTAAAGTGGCCAGTGATTCCTAGTCTATGCCTGTAGGCAGCAGCCTCTAATGTGCTAGTGATGGCTGTTTAAGAGTGATGGCCTTGAGATAGAAGCTGTTTTTCAGTCTCTCCCAACTTTGATGCACCTGTACTGACCTCACCTTCTGGATGATAGTGGGGTGACCAGACAGTGGCTCAGGTGGTTGATGTCCTTAATTATCTTTTCGACCTTCCTGTGACATTGGGTGCTGTAGGTGTCCTGCAGGGAGGGTAGTTTGCACCCAGTAATGCATTAGGCAGACTGAACCACCCTCTATAAAGCCTTGCGGCTGTGGGCGGTGCAGTTGCCGTACCAGGCGGTGATACAGCCCGAACAGGATGCTTTAAATTGTGTATCTGTAAAAAAATTGTGAGGGTTTTAGGTGACAAGCCAAATTTCTTCAGCCTCCTGAGGTTGAAGAGGTGCTGTTGCGCCTTCTTCACCACACTACACTACAGTTTGTCAGTGATGTGTACCCCAAGGAACTTGAAGATTTCCACCTCCACTGTGGTCCCATTGATCTCACCTCCTCCCTGTAGGCTGTCTCATCGGTGTTGGTAATCAAGCCTACTACTGTTGTGTCGTCTGAAAACTTGATGATTGAGTTGGAGGCATGCTTGGCCACGCAGATTAGAGGAGGGGGCTGAGCACGCACCCTTGTGGGGCCCAAGTGTTGAGGATCAGCGGAGTGGAGGTGATGTTTCCTACCTTCACCACCTGGGGGCTGCCCGTCCGGAAGTCCAGGACCCAGTTGCACAGGGCGGGGTTCAGACCCAGGGCCTCAAGCTTAATAATGAGCTTGGACGGTACTATGGTGTTAAATGCTGAGCCATAGTCAATGAACAGCATTCTTACATAGGTATTCCTGTTGTCCAGATGGGATAGGGCAGAGTGATGGCGATTGCATCGTCAGTGGATCTATTGGGGCGGTAAGCAAATTGAAGTGGGTCTAGGGTGGCAGGTAAGGTAGAGGTGATATGATCCTTGACTAGTCTCTCAAAGCACTTCATGATGACAGGTGAGTGCTACGGGGCGATAGTCATTTAGTTCAATTACCTTTGCCTTCTTGGGTACAGGAACAATGGTGGCCATCTTGAAGCATGTGGGGACAGCAGACTGGGATAGGGTTGAATATTAATTAGTACTTAATTGATTGAATACTTAATTAATACTTAATTGTATAGCCTAACAAATTCAAGAATGATTGACAATAAATAATTGCAATCAAATTAAAATGTTGATCCATAATAATGAGTTTTTTACCTGAATGCATCTCTATAGCCTAGGCGTTAGCAAAATATTCATACAAATAGGATTAGACCTATCATAGACTAGGCCTTGTAGAAAGAGGTCAATCAAGTTAGGTCTGCCAAATTAATGTAGCATTGGAAAAAAGACACACAAAAAACATAAATCCAGCCTTAGAGTATAACCTATCATCATCAAAATAAAACATGTTGTTTCTAACATACACAATTAGAAGCATCAATATATATAGATCAAGCGTGACTAAATTCAAGTCCAGTAACTGTTCAACGCATCCTCCTTCGATTGTCTCGTCTGGCTGCCACGAAAAGCCTCCACCTGCTGATCTGCACGAAGTGTGTGCGTGCCACTGGCGATGTACTTTGCTGGACACGCTAGCTGTTCTCGGCGGCGCATCATCACTTCAAACTCATTCCGTCGTGGTGTTATCGGTTGGCCTACTACTGCTGGTAGTACCGGTAAAATGTTAAGTTATGAATCGCAAATCACCATACAGCTGACACACTTCGACTTCATCAGTCATTTTTTAGTTCAATTTGGTTGTCCAAAATACTATCAGCTTGCATCTTTGCTGATGAATGCCCTGATCTCTGGCCAGTCAATTGGTTAAATTACATTGTTGTTTCGTCTATTAATCGCTTCTAATAGATCTGAAAATGATGCAATAACCATTAATTTAACCACCTGTTTGTTTATAATGAGGGACGTCCCACGTTTAACCTGGATACATAAATACTAAGAATTTGTGCTGGCTTCAGCCATGACGGCATGAGAGAGAAATGAAACATCTGCAGGTGCGACCGTGTGTGGTTCACTGTCCAATCCGAGGCTTCAACATGATCTGCGCGTGTGATCTGAGGCTGTTTTGTCTCTTGGGCATCAACTTGGGAAAGACTCAAGGGAGAGCGGACAGTTCATTAAATAGAACACATCTGATTTGAATTGTTTTGTGGTGTGGAGAAAAGTGAGGCGGGGCATCCGTTAAACAGTAATTCCACTTTGTCCGGCCTTATCAACCAGGAAAGACGCTTGAGGTTAAAAAGCTATTTTGCGTGGATGACCTGGTCAGCAGGATAGATGCAGCAGGGATGCTCAACCATCTTCCTGGACATCTAGCGTCCTGTAGGTTTTCAGTCCAACCCTAAACTAGCATACCTGATTCCGCTAGTTAAGGTCTTGTTGAGCAACTAATAAGTAGAATCAGGTATGTTCAATTAGGGTTGGACTACAAGACGGTAGATCTCCAGGAAGAGGGTTGGGCAGCCCTGGACTACAGACTTCAGCTAACTTTAGAGTTGCTTGATATTGTCTAGGAGGGAGCAACATGGCTGCCATGAAATGATGTGAAATCATTATGCTTTTTTATTGAAACCTCAAAGGCCAAGTTCTCTGTTGTGTATGGCTTTAGTTCCCTCCCCATCTAGAATGTGTTGTTATATTAGCCACCGGCTTGGCTGTCTGAGTGAATGTTTGCCCTCTCTCTGGTGCAGCATTGAGTCTGGCTCGTCCGACAGCCCCCCAACCATGAAGAGACCCACCCCGTCCCCTACCAAGACCATGGACCCAGGAGAAGGTGGGTGATGGACCTAGACACACACGCACACACAGCTCAGCATACAGATGGAATCCCTTGCGATGAAACTGCCACGTCCGTTTGCAATATTACAAAAACAAATACATGTCTGTGTTTTTCTCTGACATCGTTGTATTTCATTGCACGTGCGATATAACAGCAGAGTATGTACTATGATAGTTTTTTACCATGAAGCTGGATGCTCATGTCCTTTTAATAAGCTAAACAAACAAAACAAATACACATGGGGCAACCAGTGGCACCGTTTCACCTATCGTGGATCTCGGCTTTAAAATACTCTTTCTCTCAGACTATGTTCCACACCATAAATACAATATAAAACAGAACACTTACACCAGAGTTTATCATGGAACACAGTAGGTTCCTGTTACTCTACCCATTTAGATTAAATCCTGCATAAAACAAAACAAATGTATAAACAGACCCTGTAGCTCAGATGTTGTGTTTCCCAGAATTCATAGCCATGTACACCTACGAGAGCAATGAGCAGGGCGACCTGACCTTCCAGCAGGGCGACGTCATCGTGGTCACCAAGAAGGAGGGCGACTGGTGGACGGGCGTGGTCTCAGGCAAGACGGGGGGTATTCCCTTCCAACTACGTCAAACCCAAGGACTCTGAGGTAACTTCTAGAAAACACTTCTCGCTCACACGCTTTGTCAAGTCTTTGTGTGGTGATTCGTAAACTCTGCGATGCAGTCCTGTCTGATCAGCTCTCCAGGTAAAACCAAAACGCGCTCCTTTAAAAATAAATACAAATATTTGAGTTTTCTTTTTTTAGGTTTCAGACAGATTAAACAACAGTAGGGGACAATAAATGATTTTACCGTGTTAATACATACACATAGAAAAATATACTTTATACGCATTCCAGGAGACTGAAAAACGTTCCTGGTGAACATAAAACAAATGGAGTATGTTAGTTGGCCAACGTTAGCTAACGTTTCACAAACTGTGCCTTGTTTAACTCCCAGTAAAACCAGAGCTCTCGGTCTCCCTCTAGGGACTGGGACCTGCAGGGAAGACTGGAAGCCTGGGGAAGAAGCCCGAGATAGCCCAGGTCATCGCCCCGTACACGGCCACGGGGGCCGAGCAGCTCACCCTGGCGCCCGGCCAGCTCATCCTCATCAGGAAGAAGAACCCGGGGGGCTGGTGGGAAGGGGAGCTGCAGGTTGGAGGACCATCTCTCAACACTACTCACCACAAACAAACAACACTTACTTGACATGTCATAGTAGATGTTAAAATGCTAAGTTGTATTCATATGTAGACGTGCCAATAATTGTCTTAATATATAATACTAATATACAAAGTGATGTAGAAATTACAATACAGTAATGTAGATTCGTTGTCATCCACACATTTGCTTTAAAACTAGTAAAAGGGACTGTTTCTAACTGTTAAAATTCTTGCTCTGCCCCTGTGGCCTCTCCCATACTCACAAGTCCTCTCATTGGTACAGGCCCGGGGAAAGAAACGGCAGATTGGCTGGTTCCCGGCCAACTACGTGAAGCTCCTGAGCCCCAGCATCAGTAAGACCACGCCCACAGAACCCACACCCCCCAAGCTGCCAATGCCCAGTGCAGGTAGGGGCCAGGAGCAGGGATCTGACGGGGGCCCGCCAGGGCCTTGGGGCCCCTCCTTGACTCAACATATGACGGGTACTAGCACTGTGTTTGTGCAGACATTCTCTGTGTACTTTCATGTTATGATAGCGTCCTTGATAATAACATTATTTCCTGTCATAATGACATTCTTTCAAGTTATAGTAACATTCTTTACAATAACATTATTTCATGTTATAATAACATTCGGTCATATTATTAGTAACAGAGGACTGTGTTGTGTAGTGGGCCTAATAGTAATTGTACCAATTTAAGGTCCTGTCCAGGAGTAACCCCTAGCCCCTACACCCCTAGCCTCCGGTGTAGATCTGAGGGGATTGGATAGGTATAATTCATTTGGTAGTAGCTCTACGTTGCCCTCTGATAAGCTATACGTAGAATTGTCTCCATAGTAGCCTATATAATACCCATCCAATCCTCTCAGATCCTAAACAAGAGTTTTGGGGGTTTGTTCGACATTGCCGACTGATTGATCTACAAATCGCCTTTTTTGCATCATTAATATTGAATAAATATTAGATCAATCAGTCGGTAACAATTTACCCACAATGTATCGCAGATTTGATCGAACACCGCCTTTTGTCCCTTTTCTTGTGGACAGGGACCAAGTCTATTGTATGGCCGTCTGACTTACCCTTCACTCGTACCTGTATGTGTGTCTCCAGCAGTGTGTCAGGTGATTGGCATGTATGACTACATGGCGCAGAATGATGACGAGCTGCCCTTTGGGAAGGGCCAGATCATCAACGTGCTGAGCAGGGAGGACCCCGATTGGTGGAAAGGCGAGCTGAACGGTTCCGTGGGCCTCTTCCCCTCCAACTACGTCAAACTGACCACCGACACAGACCCCAGCCAACAATGTGAGTGCACACACTACTACTCAAGTCTCCCTCTCTGTCACACCCAGCAGTTTGAGTACATACTGCACCCTTCTCTCACACACACACACACACACACACACACACACACACACACACAGTTACATACACACTCACACACCAACACTGGTCATAACGAGTACTGTGATTACATTCCTTCCTCTCTCTTCCACACACACACACACACACACACACACCAATGTGGACTCGTGCTTTGAATAGATGTGAACTTCTTGTATCCTCTCACTCTCTTCGATACCTAATTCATTTCATCTAAAACCCCTGGAAACCTCCGGAATCGAATCAAATGGGACAGTGTTTGACAAGGGTATAATCTGTAGGCAACCGATCATACTGATACCTATGGGCCCCCTCTTTGAAGACCTTTCAGATCATGTACCATCCTCAGTTGAATCGAGGTGTGCGTGTCTGTATGTACAGTCCCTCCGCCCTCCACAATAACATCTCCCCTCAATGTCCTGTAGACGCCCCCTCCCCTCCACATCCCTCATGCATTCTGTACCATGGTTAGACTCCACCTCATCTGTTATGCTGCACGCTGTGTGTCGTCTCGTGAACTCGTCCGCCACCGACGTCCATTTAGTTCTGCACGCTCGTGTATTTCCATATTTTTCTTTATTTTGTTGTTGTCTTGTTGGTTTGTTTCCTTTTTTGGTTTGCGTTTTTTGCTTATGTGCTGTGTTCTCCTCCTCTTTCTAGGACTCATATGTTGCCCATTCCCACTCAGCCTTGAAAGTCCTCAAAGAGACCCACTATCCCCTAAACACTGCCCCCGCGGGATGATGGGAGATGCAGCCACCCCGATCATGTGACTGCCACATGATTACCACCTGGCCTTGTGGGCTAGAAGAGTCAAGCTGCAGAGAGCAGGCCGTTACCTCCTTATATTCAAACTGTTAGACGCACTCGCCAAAATCGCCGAGCAGCTTCCTTATCCTACACCGTTTGTTTAAAGAATAATTGACTTAAACAAATTAAACATTTATTATTAATCGAAACATTTCAATGTTATTTTTAGAAAATTGAAAGAAATAACTACTTGAAGTGATTATATGAATGGGAGACTGGATAGTGGGTCCTTTTGTGGCTTTCTGTGAACAACTTTTTTTGGGTAGATTTAGTCATTCTGCTTTTTTTTATCATTCTGCTTTTAATATCACAGCACAACGGATTTGGTCTATTTTTTTTTTTTTTTTTACTAATGAGTCAAATGGCTTCCATTTGACGTTAAGCTTCTCCCTCCCTCCCTTACTAACCCCTCCCCCATCCGACCCACAGCTCCACAGAAAGACCCACTATTCATGACACACAGCATCAGACGGGCCCCCCAAACAACCGGGGCCTGGACCGAAAGACAACCCCAAGCCCCTTCCCCCTTGTCCTTCCCCCTTCGGTTTGCAGATCTGAAGGAAACGGGATAGGTGTAACCACATTGCTTACGTCTTACAGATCTGCACAAACCGGAGGGTTAGGGGAATGGGTGGTGGGTTGGTTGTCCGACTGGGCCCGGGATTGGTTCATCATGAGCAACCTGTCTAATGGACTAGTCTAGGGGTTCAAAGGTCACCGAAACTCACATGGGTCCCGTTATAGGATGGAGGGAGACCACCCCTGCCCCAAAGCCAGCTCACACAGTAGACGGAGAAGCTGTCTGTCAAACCTATGGGCGGGACTGAACCTCTCCATTTATCCACTCACATCTAGCTGTGTTTTTTATGTTCATACCAAACATTCTTTGGATGAATCTTGTTGTTTGGAGGTGCTGGGGTGTTTACTTTGTGCTGTAGCATTTTGTGAAACGGGGTTATGATCAATGCAAACCAAATAATGCACAGCCGCCACAAGTGGAGAGGGGATGGTACACACACAGTATGCACAGACTTTGTGATTTGAATGGCACACACAAAGTAAGTAAGGATGTTATATCCTCAACAAGTAAATTCTTGTCTCCTCAGAACTATGTATTATTCAGAGTAGATGGGGTGTTTTGTATTCATGAGTTTGTTTACATGTTTTCTCCTAGATTTATGTCAATTGAAGTGTAATTGCTACACGAGTTGGACAACTCTATCCCCAGTCACTATAACATGACAGTCTATTTTTTATAAATGAATGCAATTATAATGCATAGCGTTTTAAATATATATGGTTATGTAGTATTTTCTTCCCTTCCCTCCTGAAGTTGTTTTTACCGGTTTATGCAGTTGCCATTTCATAAAAATCTGAAGCAACATGTCCATTTAGTTTGACCTTTTACGCAGTTATTTTGTCATGAAAATATGAACATACTAAATATGAATACCCTCCTGATAATAGCTTTTTAACAATGTTTACATATGAAAACTAAGAGAAACTAAGGTATTTTTTGTAGTCAATGTAACAGTGGAATACCAAGTTCTAGGGCTATATAGCTATGGCCTTAAACTATTATTCTTCTCGAACAAAAGGAAAAAGCATGGCATCATCCATTCAAAGCAATATACACACACAGTAGTATTGTACTGGTACCATATCAATCTTGTTTGCATTTGTCACAACAGTATTGTAATTTTATTGTTATTCTAAAACACAGATGGAATTCCTGTATGCAGCCTTTTTTATATAACCGTTTGGTTCCTAATGGTTCCACTATGTGACAGTATTGGTGTTTGCTGCTTTAGGATTGGTTTGTTGGACTTTCCAATGTGTCTTTTGAGCCCCATCAGTTTCAAGGAGGTTTGTACTCCGTTACTGACTCGGGTTTGAGAAGCACAAAAAAATTCTAACTACTCATACAGTATAAACAATACTCTGACTATAAACTGAATTGCTTCTGGTCTGTTATGAATCAACAACAAATCCAAAATGTAATTGTTACACTAGGTTCATGAAGCATTTTATCAGAAATGAATGTACAAATTGAAACATGTATACAAACAAGTCGGCTTTAATAAGAAGTGTCATTCCGTCTTTAATATAGAAAATGACGTGTATAATGATTAAAAAGCTCAATGGCAACGGTGGACTTGTGTTTTTATTTTATTTACTGATTTAAAAACCAAAAGGTTTGTTTACAAGAGACCTACCACAATTTCCTTTCAAAGCATGTTTGCTTTAAGACATGTTTAAGACACTCTGGAAACATGTCAATTATAAGGGTCTAAAGAAATATACTTTCAACTTGTTTTCTTTTTATGTATGATGTTTGGCTGGCTTTTGAGGGGAAGACCTTTTACCCTACACCTTCTAAATAAATGTTTTAATACTTTTCCAGGGAAGTATTTTGTAGTGTGCATTGTGTTTATTTCAATGACTTGTTTAGGTGTCAGTCTACATGCCTAGAACTCTCAAGACAGAAAGTCCAAAGGGCCAGCCATTGGCTTTCTGTGGAAGTTTGAGAGCTGGGTTATTGAGCTTGTGTTCTGATTGGCTGTTGGTATTTGAGTGACAGAGGTGAGCTGATCGAAGCTGTTGTCCTGTTCCACAGGGTGTGCTGACCTGCACCTGCTCGACATGCTGACCCCGGTTGAGCGGAAGAGACAGGGCTACACGCACGAGCTCATCGTCACCGAGGAGAACTATGTCAATGACCTGCAGCTCGTCACCGAGGTAGCCATATTTATTTCTATTTATTTTAACCTTTGTGTAACTAGGCAGTTATGAACAACTTCCTATTTACAAAGACTGCCTATCAAGGAACAGTGGGTTAACTGCCTTGTTCAGGGGCAGAACGACAGATTTTTACCTTGTCAGCTCAGGGATTCAATCTAGCAACCTTTCAGTTAGTGGCCCAACGCTCTAACCATTAAGCTTCCTGCCGCCCCATATTCAAAAAAAAAATATATATATATTATTCAAATACATTCAATCCATGGTAACATGATCACACATACAGTCCAAGCATACACACTGCCCTATCTGCATTACATGCAAATGTTTCTGGAATGTTTGTTAACATTGCGTCAACGTTTCCTCGCCAGGTCTTTCAGAAGCCTCTGCTGGAGTCGGAGCTGCTGACAGAGAAAGAGGTGGCCATGATCTTCGTCAACTGGAAGGAGCTCATCATGTGTAACATCAAGCTGCTCAAGTACGCCCCCTAGCCACCTCTGGTCCTGTTGTCATAACTATAGTTTAACTAGCTATATATGGTGGATTAGCAGCTGATTTCTTGTGGGTCTTCATGACTCTTGGCTTAAAGGGGCAATCTGGGATTGGTACATCCATTTGTACACTTTCAAAGTAATGATGTATTGCCATTGATTCTTGTAAACTAACACTGTTCAGTTTCAGAACATGGTTAAAACTATAACCAGACTCACCAATCGTCCCATTCTCTTCTGCCCCCCCTCCTCCTGTCCCCCATCACCAGGGCTCTGAGGGTTAGGAAGAAGATGTCGGGCGAGCGGATGCCGGTGAAGATGATTGGAGACATCCTGACTGCCCAGCTGCCCCACATGCAGCCCTACATCCGCTTCTGCAGCTGCCAGCTCAACGGGGCCACGCTCATCCAGCAGAAGACCGACGAGGTGCCCGAGTTCAAGGACTTTGTCAAGGTAATGGAGAAAGGCCGTAAAGAACGCATTGCCTGCGTCACCATCTCAAATGGCACTATATTCCCTATATAGTGCACAACTTTTGACCAGAGCTCTACGTTTGACTAATTTGTATTGAACTTTTATTGGCCCCTAGAGTGTCTCGTGCACATTCAGTTTGTTCATGCCACTTGTTTGGTTGGCTGTGAGTAGCCTCGATCACAGCCGTTCTTGGTTTCTTCGCGTGATGTCTGACACTGCAAGACTAGACTGTGATATAATAGCGTCGGTATACTTTCTTATTTGAGGGTAGTCACAGCACTAGGTTGGGTCTGATCCAACGTGATTCCTGTGTAATATATATATATATTCATCTATGAGTGTTATTAGGTTCTACGCTGATATCTGATAGAGATAATATTTCCTCTCCCCTACAGAGACTGGCCATGGACCCAGGTTGTAAGGGAATGCCCCTCTCCAGCTTCCTCCTCAAACCCATGCAAAGGGTGACGCGCTACCCCCTCATCATCAAAAATGTATGTGCACACATGTTTTCTCACACCCACTCTTCCCACCATCTGAATAAAGTGTATGTGATTGAGAAGCCTGACCACAGCCTCCAAAGCTAAGCGGGTTTGGTCCTGGTCGGTGCCTGGATGCTAGACCAGATCCTGCTGGAAGTGGTGTTGGAGGACCAGTAGGAGGCACTCTTTCCTCAGGTCTAAAAAAATATCCCAATGCCCCAGGGCAGTGATTGGGGACGCTGCCCTGTGTAGGGTGCTGTCTTTCTGATAGGACGTTAAACGGGTGTCCTGACGCTCTGTGGTCACTAAAGATCCCACGGCACTTATCATAAGAGTAGGGGTGTTAACTCCGGTGTCCTGGCTCAATTCCCAATCTGGCCCTCATACCATTATGGCCACCTAATCATCCCCAGCTTCCAATTGGCTCATTCATCCCCCTCCTCTCCCATGTAACTACCAGGTTTTTGCAGTAAATGAGTTCTCAGTAAACCTATCTGTTAAAATAAGGGTTAAATAAATAAAACATTTATCTGATACATACACACACACACACACTGGAATTGACTATCTAACTATGTGTGATGCGGCTCAGATCCTAGAGAATACTCCGGAGGCTCACCCGGACCATAGCCATCTGAAGCAGGCTCTGGAGAAGGCTGAGGAGCTGTGTTCCCAGGTCAACGAGGGTGTCAGGGAGAAGGAGAACTCTGACCGTCTGGAGTGGATCCAGGCCCACGTCCAGTGTGAGGGGCTGTCTGAGGTAATATACACACAGAGACGGGGACACACAAATCATTGTAAAAAAAATATATATATATTCTTAACTGGCTCGCCTGGTTAAATAAAGATCAAATAAAACACAATGAAAAACTGTCACAAGAATTTTGTTCTCAATTGTTGACATAAACTATCAATCAGGCTTTGAATAATTCCCAGAGGTTGGAAAGTTCTAGTTAATGAAAAATTAGACAAAGTCCCATATCTGCAATTTGGTCAGGTTGTTCATTCATGAGAATTCTGCACTCAAAATGTGAACACTTTTTATATTGTATAAGCTTTTAAGCTGAACACAAATGATACCAATGCTCCACCCTCTCTAGGAAATAGTACTTTCCCACAGTACACATTCATCGGCATATCACAATCTTGCAACATAAGTCAATCTGGACAGCTCCTAGCCTTCCCTCCCGTCCCAAGGACGAGAAGGCCTCTCTCCTGTAGTCTGGTAGAACAAAGAATTCTTTGTTCTCACAGATACTCCTTTACCACCTTGTTCCACTCTCTATACAATATACATTTCTAGACACACACACATCAATTGGATTATCATTGTTTTATAACCCTATCCCTATTGCATACATTTTCAGAGTGGAATATTCTTAGTCATTACTTAAACATACAAACATTTAGTCATTAAACATATAAATCATATGAATTTATTCATAACAAAAACACAGGAACATGTACTTTATTCCACAAAAAATACACACACAATTGACACATTTCTACACCGTGAACACAGACTCAGTTCCAACACACTCACTTGGCCCTTTTTCTTTAACGACTTTCTTTTAGCAACTCGTGTTCAACTCGGTGACCAACTGCCTGGGCCCGCGCAAGTTCCTGCACAGCGGCAAACTCTACAAGGCCAAGAGCAACAAGGAGCTGTATGGCTTCCTATTCAACGACTTCCTCCTCCTGACTCAGATCGTCAAGCCCCTGGGCTTCTCGGGCTGTGACAAGGTGTTCAGTGCCAAGTCCCACCTGCAGTACCGCATGTACAAAACAGTAAGTACTCTCCTCTCACCAACCTACACGTTGTCCGAGTCCCAAATGGCACCCTATAGTGCAGTAAATTTGTGGGTCGTAACCCAAATTTGTATCGTGTGAGGTTTTGAGTGGTCATGGGTATCTGAGTAAAAAAACGTATAAAAAATGAAATAAATAATACTCCAGTCTGACCTTAAACAACTAGGAGGTAGGAGGTGTGTAGAAATTATAATATTTTTTTTTTATATTTATCTCTGAACAATTTTTCTTCAATCACAGTATTTTCAATATAGAATTATTAGCAACGCTATTTTTTATGATTTTGTGGTCTCAAGTCAGTGAGTTTATTAACATTCTTTATCAAGAATATTGGCAAGATTGTATTATTGACAATGAAAGAGGTGGGAATATTGTTCCCTTATCATGTAATTGCTACATTTACTATCAATAAAGCGCCTGACTCAACCGTCGCCTCCCCCAAGCCCGTTGGGGAGTTGCAGCGATGAGACAAGATCGTAATTGGATATCATGAAATTGGGGGGGAAATTACAAAACATTTTAATACATTTTTTACAAGTCACGTTTTCCATATTGTATTTTGGCGATTCATTTTCGCGATACGATTATTGGGTCGCAACTGAGAGAACCTGGTTCAATTTGGGTTCCAAGGCAAAATCACTGCTATAGAGAATACAGTGCACTACTTTTGACCAGGACCACTTTGGGAGGAAGGAGAGATAATTTGGATGTAACCTTGGTCTTGGACATGCCGTTCAAATCCCCACTTACAGTAGTATGGCTGTAGTGTGGCATGTTCAAGACCAAGGCTACATCCCAATTATCTCTCCTTCCTGTACATTTGTTCACTTCTCTTCACTGATTTGAAAGGAAATTACTTGTATAAGAAATATTGTGGAAATTCCCTCTAGCCCAAACCTGCACCAATCCCGTGCTTTTAGATTTATGGGATGTATTAAACAAGTGCACACTTCAGGAACGAGACGAGATAGGAGTTCTGTCCTTGTTGTGACCTCTGACCTTGTTGTGACCTTTAACCCCTACAGCCCATCTTCCTAAACGAGGTGTTGGTGAAGCTGCCAACAGATCCCTCGGGAGACGAGCCCATCTTCCACATCTCCCACATCGACAGGGTCTACACCATACGGGCAGAGAGCATCAACGAGAGGTACACACACAGACGTATGCATGCAATCACACACACACACTCTCTCTCTCTTACACACGCACACATAGCCAAGGCTTTCTTTTGACCTTGTTGTGATGACTCATGCAGGACTGCTTGGGTGCAGAAGATCAAGGCAGCTTCGGAGCTCTTCATCGAGACAGAGAAGAAGAAGAGGGAGAAGGCCTACCTGGGTATAACAGTCTGTCTCCCTGCTCCTATATAGGTCTACTGTGTCTGGGAGGGACAGCTTTGTCACCTACCCTCCCGGACCATGGTCTCTAAAGCACTGTTGGTAACACTTTATATGAGTGTCTTTTGTAAGCATCTTTGTGTTTCTTAAAAGCCCTATGTAAGTACTTTGTATTAATCATTGAAGTTACCCCCTTATATTGTTGTAACCTTGTATTTATGCTAGTAATATTTTATGCAAATGTTGCTACATAGTAGTGGAATTGTGGAGTTGAGCGAATTCTGTGTAGTACATGAGGAATAGTGACTACTTATTCCACAGGACTGCACAGGACTGCACAAAAACGGCTTAATTTCAATAAGAAGCAAGGAACTAGCTAACAATGATTTCGTTTCTAATGTATGTACAGTGTTAGTACACAGGTATAAGAGCAACTTCATGTAAAGTATTACCAAACTATCTCTCATGACAACTGAGTGTTTTCATGCTGGCTTTGTCTCCTCTGACTTTGCCGTGCGTTTGTCTCTGACCATTACGTTTGTGTCTGTCTCGATGCAGTTCGCTCACAGAGGGCCACGGGCATCGGCCGGCTGATGGTAAACATTGTGGAGGGCATCGAGCTGAAGCCCTGCCGCTCCCACGGTAAGTACCTAGCGATGAACCCCTGCCACACCCAGACCTGAGGTTGATCTCAACACTGATCTGTGTGTCTCTGACACGAGAGAGTGGCACACACCATCCTTTAATACATGTTTCGATTGCTGTTCAGGAGAAGAATGATCGTGTTAACAGTGCATGCAGGGGTTCAAATAGTATTTTGAGCGTGCCAGATGGGTGGCGTTTGCCCTTTTGGGATTATTCCATTGGTTCCATTTCACCAGGCCAGCTTAATCGAGCACAAGTATGTGGAAGATTTAAAATACTCTTTTGAGGAGGAATACCCATATTGGTCTATTCTAAACGTCTATACTGTGCCAATCTGTTATTGGGTTAGGAATTTAGGAATCCGGAGGGAATAAACATGGAGGGAATCCTCCAACTTGGAATTCTTCAACCGGGATTTCTTTCAAACCAGGGGATTTGGGGAAAGTGAGCGGAATTTTGCAACCTTAAGTTGTGATCTCTTCTCAGGTAAGAGCAACCCGTACTGCGAGGTGACGATGGGTTCCCAGTGCCACATCACCAAGACCCTGCAGGACACGCTCAACCCCAAGTGGAACTCCAACTGTCAGTTCTTCATCAAGGACCTGGAGCAGGATGTGCTGTGTGTCACCGTGTTTGAGAGGGATCAATTCTCTCCTGACGGTGAGGCTGCGGGCACACACACACACACCAGAATAACACTGTTTAAAAAGGCTACAGTGAGACTGTGCACACGCAAGCTCATACACACACACACACACACACACACACACACACAAACAGATTTTTATTGACGATACCTTTTTGATTCAGTGTGCTGTCATGCGACATTCTATCACAATATATGGTGTGACACAAACTTGTATTGAACCCTCTTTACTTGTATACTCATCATCTGTCTGTCTCTTGTCTGTCTGTGTAGATTTCCTAGGCAGGACAGAAATCCGTCTGGCGGACATTAAGAAGGACCAGGGCTCCAAAGGGCCTATCACCAAGAGGCTGCTGCTCCACGAGGTGCCCACAGGAGAGATTGTCGTACGACTGGACCTGCAGCTCTTCGAGGAGCCCTAGCCCATCCCAGTTCAACCCAGCCCTGCTCAGCTCAGCCTAACCCAGCCTAACACCCAAATACTGTACACTCCCCCCAAACCCTGTTACCCCTGCCCAAAGTCTCACCAAGCTCTAGTGACAATCCCCAACGGCCCAGCCCCACACTCCAGTGTGTGTGAGTGCGTGCGCACGTGTGACAGTGTGAATGAATGTCAGCAAAAGGGTCTTAATAAGTGATGTATTTTCTTTTCCTCTTTATGATTTGTATCATTATGGTGTATGTATGATATCATGATTCCACTATTATTTGGTTGAAAAAAAAATATGGAACATTCCACAGCTAATCTAAAATCTCGTCTTATAGCGCAATGAACCTTTAAGACGTGATATACTCTATGTAGAGAAATGTTTGAACAACACATATGATCGTTGCTTATGCACTGTATGTCTTAAGGAGCCCACCCTGTGGCATTAACACCTGGGGCGTGTTCATTAGTCAACAAGCGGAAGAAAACAGACTGAAACCGGGCGAGACTCCCTTGTCCAATAATAAATGTTCATTTTCATTGTACGTTGCAAAACATTTTAAAACGCCTTCCGTTGTGTGGCCTAATGAACACCACCCAGATGACCACACTGTTGTTGTGCCATCCCCGTGACAACAGACGGTAACCTCCCATATAACCTTTGACACTGTGTTCATGATTATAAACAAACGGCTATTATGTCATTGCAGGTCAGACAATTTCAAAAGCTTGCCTAAAGCCTTTCTAATAACACCCCTGGTTGTATTAACTGGGAACAGCTTCGCTTGTAATTCTTTCATTCAAACGTGACCCAGGTTTCCAGTTATTCATTCGTTTCCGTGCAGGGTACAGGGTACAAAAGCAGGTAGGGTACAAAAGGGTACAAAAGCAGGTACAGTACATACGTGAATGTGAGGAGGAGAGATATACCCTCAAAGGTTTGGGGAGACACTTTGGAAAAATGTGTTAGTGAATTAAAGAACTTATGTTAGTATACTACAGTATGCTGAGAATGAAAATGAAGCTGTCAGTAATCTTTATACTGTCCTTTTATATGTTCCACATATTGAGCGTTGTGTTTTAGATTGGAACTTCAATTGAAAGGCCAGACTAAATGTTTGGGTGTATTTGAAACATTACAGAAGTACTGTATGAAAGTACACACTAATGTATTGCCTATCAAATTGGCTTAGCCCAAAATATATTGTTGTACGGTTTGAGGGAAATTGAAGAGCAGATTTCCTGTTTTCTAAATTATGTATAAATGAGTGCCGGTTTATAGTTACATTTGCAGCGTAGGCCAAGATGATGAGTACCAATGTACTACAAATCATTTGTTTTTCGATGGTTAGAAGAGTCATACAGGGATGTCAGGAATGTTTTGTACTTGTTTTGAAAAATTCTGTTATTTTCAACGCATTCATATCTTCACGTTTTGTATGTGTCTTTTAGTTGTTTTTAATTTTAAAAAATCATACAGCAAAAAAGCACCATTTAATATAGAGTGCTATATTTATGTGTTGGGAAGCCATTTGTAAGTGTTTTGTTTTGGAGACTGAGGTCAGGCTTTGTTGTGATGGACATATTCGGCCAATGCTGTAACTATAACTGTTTGTGAAGAGGAGGTATTTCAGGTTCATTAAATTTGGGTCTCAAATTAATTTATTTCCTTTGCAAGAGAACAGGAAGTATTTTTTTGAGTTTTGTGTGGCACTGTGTTCAGTTGAACAACACTGTATTACATATTTATTGAATTCTGACAAATGGGAAATATCAGCCTCCAGGTGGCTGCAATATGCAATCTACTCTGAGGTATGAGACAATTTGAATCTTTCATGTTGTCTTTTATCTGTTATTTCATTCTTTACGATGACCCTCCGTTATCTTGGGTTCTGCGTTCGAAAGGAGATGTACAAGGATATCCGAAAGGCAGCATAGACGACTGACTTCAGTCTGTTAAGTCTGACAATGTTAGCATAGTTTGTGTAATGTTAGTTTAATGTATGTTGTTACCAGCTATGTGTCCATGTAGATCATGTACAAATACTAGTGAAATTCCACTGCCGTGTTAGTGAGAGTGGTCAAGGACAACAGCTTTTGCAGAGCCCGTGTTCCTTATCATGTGTATGTCTAGAAGTGAGTGAGTGAGTAACATTAACTCACTATTCTCGAGTGCTTTGGTTCGTGCTAGGTCTCTGTTCAAGTTGGAGGACTTCGATCATGACTAGTCATTTCCCTATAGCGTGCGACCTGTACCTCTACCCCTGCTCCTTCCCTGTTACCCCACAGTAGTGCCCTTTTAATGTTCACTCTAAAACCAGTGATGCGCTCTATTCTTTTTAATGAGCAAAGTCTTAACTGATAAAGTACAGTATGTGAATATGTTGAAATATTTGAAAGGAGTATAAGTAATATATTACAACTACCGTAGAAGAATGTTGATGACAATGTATTGTTATCAATGTATGAGAAGTGTATTGTCTTAAATGTTGAAAATAAAATTCAATTGGACCAAGGAGTTTGATGTGTTTGGTTTGTAGCCTTAATTTACAAACCTTGTAAATACTTATTTCATACAAAATGTATTTAAATGTTTTGGAATTTCTCACCCTATATTACTTTTCCATGATATGGGTCTCATGGATAACGTTCACTTCAGTCAGTGCCAGAAAGGTTTGTACATTGAACGTATCATTCATGTTAAAGCAGTAACCTTGATGATTTGAAGGGGCTGGTGTTTTGTTATGCAAGGAATGTTTGGGGCAACAGAACTTCGCTGGATTTTTGACATTGAAATGGCAGTTTGACATTGAAATGGCAATATGTACTGTTTTTGTGTAGATCTTGTATATATTTCACATAGAAACTGAGAATGTCTTGATGTGTGACATTTTGGTAATTCGTAATTTGAGGTAATAGAACTAAATTTGTTTTCACATTTGTTTCCATTTAGATGGCATTCTGTGATTGCTCATTCAAAGTAGTAATGTAAACAAATAGAATTGTTTGCAATGTTCTCCGTTTATTACCAAGTACTTCACCATATTTCAGTGTAAGTTAGTTTGGCTTGATGTCTAAGCTTGCTACAGTTGTTAGCCTAGTAGTCTCTGAGTGGGTCTAATTCTGGAAGCTGATTGGTTAAAGTTCCACAAGTTACCACCGGCGTTGAAATTCCTATTTAGTATGTTCCATCTCACTCCCAATCCACTGTCTCATCAGCCCAGCCAGACAATTTATAAACTTGATCTCTACTGTGAAAACCATCTAGACATTATCTCCCATTTATTCTAGACTAGCAATTGGGTTTTCAGTAGTGGATACTTTTATTAACCTTACTGTCTGTCTCTGACATTTGCAACATTGTTTCAATATTGAAAGTTTGTCTCTGGTCTCGAACGCCCATGCCAATATATCCTCCAAATACTGTCTTCTTGGGCAGCAGCAACATTGCTGTTGATATTGGCTATCAACACTGAACAAAAAATATGTACCTTGATTTTATTTTCAACTTTATTTGACTTAGTAAATATTTTATTAACTCTAATTTTATTTGTCACAACACAACTGATTTGCTCAAACGCATTAAGAAGAAAAGAAATTCCACAAATCAACTTTTAACAAGGCACACCTGTTAATTGAAATGCATTCCAGGTGACTACTTCATGAAGCTGGTTGAGAGAATGCCAAGAGTGTGCAAAGCTGTCATCAAGACAAAGGGTGGCTACTTTGAAGAATATCAAATATATTTTGATTTGTTTGACACTTTTTTGTTTACTACATGATTCCTTATGTGTTATTTCAAAGTTTTGAAGTCTTCACTATTATTCTACAATGTAGAAAATAGTTTTTAAAAATTGACTGGTACTGTATATATTTTTTCCACACACAAAAAAAATCCCCTTAAAACTGAAATATCAGAATTGGATAAGTCTCCAGCCCCCTGAGTTAATACCCGGTGGAAGCACCTTTGGCAGCAATTACAGCTGTGAGTCTGTTGTAGGCCTGTCTCCGACCCAAATAAATATTGGTCGACCAAAAGTCATCTGTCCTTTCTACCAATCAATTGGTAGAGTTTTTTAAGTGTGTATTTTTCCATATATAGACAAACCCTATGTGTTTTAATAAAATGAACTATATGCATTGAGCTTGTCTGATGCTTTAAGTTTACAGTTTGATGAAATAAGACAAATGCCTCAAGAGGGTGCCAGATCTAGATAACCACAAGACAAAAACTTTAACCTGACCCAACTATTCTCCTCCCGCCCTTGTTGGCTTTCGCAGATTCTGGAGAGAGAAGTGCATTGTGCATCTGGGCGCATGGTCAATCTGATGTCTGCCTTGGCCATGCAGCATTTACGGCGATATGGTCTCAGCAGAAGTCAGGGCAGAGCTGTTATCAAGGAAGTGAGTTTGTGTTTATACAGGATGTACCGCCCCCACCTATTGTCAAACAATCATGTCAATGTGGAGCTATACAGAACCATCTGCATTGTTATAACATTTGGAAGGCGCATGGCGATGCGGTACGGAGCTCGATTTGGCCTCTGCATGCCTCTGGACGCTCCTCGATTCCGTCACACCCAGTCTATATGGAGCATCCAACCACATAAGTCCCTGACGATGAGAAAAATCCCCATAACATGATGCTGCCACCACCATGCTTTACAGTACGGATGGTGTTCTTTGGGTGATGTGCCATGTTGGGTTTGTGCCAAACGTAACACTTTGCATTTAGGCCGAAAGGTTTCATTTTTGTTTCGTCAGACCACAACACTTTTTGCCACATTGCTACAGTCTCCTGAGTTTTTTTCTTTTTTCATACTTCAAATGGGATTCAAGATGGGCTTCCTTCTTGTCACCCTACCGTTGGGATAGACAGTGCATTCGGAAAGTATTCAGACCCTTTGACTTTTTCCACATTTTGTTACGTTACAGCCTTATTCTAAAATTGATTGAATAGTTTTCCCCCCTCATCAATCTATACACAATACCCCATAATGACAAAGCAAAACAAGATTTTTGAAAAATGTGCACATTTATAAAAAAGTTAAAATAATAATATCACATTTACATAAGTATTCAGCCCCTTTACTCAGTAATTTGTTGAACCGTCTTTGGCAGCGATTACAGCCTAGAGTCTTCTTTGGTAGAACGCTGCAAGCGTGGCATGCCTGTATTTGGGGAGTTTCTCCCATTCTTCTCTGCACATCCTCTCAAGCTCTGTCAGGTTGGATGGGGAGTGTCACAGCACAGATATTTTCAGGTCTCTCCAGAGATGTTCAATCGGGTTCAAGATCGGGCTCTGGCTGGGCCACTCAAGGACATTCAGAGACTTGTCCCGTAGCCACTCCTGTGTTGTCTTGACTGTGGGTTTAGGGTCATTGTCCTGTTGGAAGGTGAACCTTAACCCCAGTCTGAGGTCCTGAGCGCTCTGCAGCAGATTTTCATCAAGGATCTCGCCGTACATTCCTCCATTAATTTTCACCTCGATCCTGACTAGTCTCCCAGTCACTGCCGCTGAAAAACCTCTCCACAGCACGATGCTGACAACACCATGCTTCACCGTAGGGATGGTGCCAGGTTTCCTCCAGACGTGACGCTTGGCATTCAGGCCAAAGAGTTCAGTCTTGGTTTCATCAGACCAGAGAATTTTGTTTCTCACGGTTTGAGAGTCTTTAGGAGGCTTTTGGCAAACTCCAAGAGGGCTGTCATGTACCTTTTACTGAGGAGTGGCCTCCATCTGGCCACTCTACCATAAAGGCCTGATTGGTGAAGTGCTGCAGAGATGGTTGTCCGTCTGGAAGGTTCTCCCATCTCCACAGAGGAACTCTGGAGCTCTGTCAGAGTGACCATCGGGTTCTTGGTCACCTCCCTTCTCTACCGACTGCTCAGATTGGCCGGGCGGCCAGCTCTAGGAAGAGTCTTGGTGGTTCCAAACTTCTTCTCAAATCAAATCTAATTTTATTTGTCACATACACATGGTTAGCAGATGTTAATGCGAGTGTAGCAAAATGCTTGTGCTTATAGTTCCGACCACGCAGTAGTATGTAACAAGTAATCTAACAATTTCACAACAACTACCTTATACACACAAGTGTAAAGGAATGAATAAGAGTATGTACATAAAAATATATGGATGACCGATGGCCGAACGGCATAGGCAAGATGCAGTAGAAGGTATAGAGTACAGTATATACATATGAGATGAGTAATGTAGGATATGTAAACATTATACAAAGTGGCATTGTTTAAAGTGGCTAGGGATACATTTATTACATCCAATTTTTAAGTATTAAAGTGGCTAGAGATTTGAGTCAGTATGTTGGCAGCAGGCACTCAATGTTAGTGATGGCTGTTTAACAGTCTGATGGCCTTGAGATAGAAGCCGTTTTTCAGTCTCTCGGTCCCAGCTTTGATGCACCTGTACTGACCTCGCCTTCTGGATGATAGCAGGGTGAACAGGCAATGGCTCGGGTGGTTGTTGTCCTTGATGATCTTTTTGGCCTTCCTGTGACATCGGGTGGTGTAGGTGTCCTGGAGGGCAGGTAGTTTACCCCCGGTGATGGGTTGTGCGGACCTCACTACCCTTTGGAGAGCCTTACGGTTCTGACAGGACAGGATGCTCTCGATTGTGCATCTGTAGAAGTTTGTGAGGGTTTTTGTTGACAAGACACATTTCTTCAGCCTCCTGAGGTTGAAGAGGCGCTGTTGCACCTTCAACACCACGCTGTCTGTGTGGCTGGACCATTTCAGTTTGTCCGTGATGTGTACGCCGAGGAACTTAAAACTTTCCACCTTCTTCACTACTGTCCCGTCGATGTGGATAGGGGGGTGCTCCCTCTGCTGTTTCCTGAAGTCCACGATCATCTCCTTTGTTTTGTTGATGTTGAGTGAGAGGTTATTTTCCTGACACCACACTCCAAGGGCCCTCACCTCCTCCCTGTAGGCCATCTCGTTGTTGTTGGTAATCAAGCCTACCACTGTAGTGTCGTCTGCAAACTTGATGATTGAGTTGGAGGCGTGCTTGGCCACGCAGTACAGGAGAGGGCTGAGAACGCACCCATGTGGGGCCCCAGTGTTGAGGATCAGCGGAGTGGAGATGTTGTTTCCTACCCTCACCACCTGGGACCATCCCGTCAGGAAGTCCAGGACCCAGTTGCACAGGGCGGGGTCGAGACCTAGGGTCTCGAGCTTAATGACGAGTTTGTAGGGTACTATGGTCTTAAATGCTGAGCTGAAGTCGATGAACAGCATTCTTAGGTATTCCTCTTGTCCAGATGGGTTAGGGCAGTGTCCAGTGTGATTGCGATTGCATCGTCTGTGGACCTATTGGGACGGTAAGCAAATTGGAGTGTGTCTAGGGTGTCAGGTAGGATGGAGGTCAATTTTAGCAAAGGGTCTGAATACTTATGTAAATAAGGTTAAAACAATTAAAACATTTAAAAACCTGTTTTCACTTTGTCATTATGGGGTATTTTGTATAGATTGATGAGGAAAAACATTTATTTAATCAATTTCAGAATAAGGCTGTAACGTAACATAATGGGGGTCTGAATACTTTCCAAATGCACTGTAGTTGTCACATGCACACTTTGACCAGTCTTGGCCATAAAAGTGTGTAGCTCTTTCAAAGTTGCTAATGGACTCTTGGTAGCCTCTCTGATCAGTCTCCTACTTGCTCTGTCATCCAGTTTGGCGGGACGGCCATTGGGGGAAAAGTACCCAATTGTCATACTTGAGTAAAAGTAAAGATACCTTAATAGAAAATGACTCAAGTAAAAGTGAAAGTCACCAAGGAAAATACTACTTCAGTAAAAGTATTAAATTATTTGGTTTTAAATATACTTCAGTATCAAAAGTAAATCATTGCTAAAGTATGCTTAAGTATGAACATTTCAAATGCCTTACATTAAGAAAACCAGACAGCACCATTTTCTTGTTTATTAAATGTTACAGATAGCCAGGGGCACACTCCAATACTTACAAATGAAGCATTTGTGTTTAGTGAGTTCCCCAGATCAGAGGCTGATGACCAGGGATGGTCTTTGATAAGTGCATGAATTGCACCATTTATAACGAGTACTTTCAGGTATCAGGGAAAATGTATGGAGTAAAAAGTACGTTATTTTCTTTAGGAATGTAGTGAAGTTAAAGTAAAAGTTGTCAAAAATATAAATAGTAAATTACAGATACCCCAAAAAACAACTTAAGTAGTACTTTAAAGTATTCTTACTTAAGGACTTTACACCACTGGGGACGGCCTGATCTAAGCAGGGTTTTAGTGCTGCCATACAACTTCCACCTCTTAATAATCGTCTTGACCATGCTCCAGGGGATATTAAAGGCCTTTGAAATATTTTTATACCCATCCCTTGATCTGAGCTTTTCCACTACTTTGTCCCAGAGTTCTTTTGAAAGCTCCTTCATGCTCATGGTTGAGCGTTTGCTTTGCAATTCACTACCCAGCAGAGGGAACCCACATGAACTGCTGAATGAGTCCTGAAATCATGTTAATCACTACAATTTAACAGATGGAGGCCAATTAACTTGGTGTGTGATTTTGAAGGTGATTGGTTACACCTGAGCTAATTTAGGATTGCTATTACAAGGGGGTGGACACTTATCCAACCAAGGTATTTAATTTTTTGTTGTTGTTGATATAAATAAATACAAATCTGAATATTTGTTTCACTTGGAAGTTGTGGGGTAGGATGTATAGATCAATGGATTAATAAACTATTTCAAGCCATTTTAATTCCAGGCTATAAGGCAGCAAAATATGACAATTTTGAAAGGGGGTGTAGATTTTCTACACTGTCTCTTTGATTCCTCATGTCTCACCATGTTTTTATCACTGAACGACGACATTAAGAACATACAGCTGGCGGGTTATATACTCCATCGGCAGGACAGAACCGCAACCTCTGGTAAGACACGGGGCGGGGGCCTATGCATATATGTGAACAACAGCTGTTGCATGATATCTAAGGAAGTCTCAAGGTTTTGATAACCTGAGGTAGAGTATCTCATGATAAGCTGTAGACCACACTATCTAACTAGAGAGTTTACATCTGTATTTTTCGTAGCTGTCTACATACCACCACAGACTGATGCTGGCACTAAAACCTCGCTCAATAAGCTGTATACGGCCATAAGCAAACAGGAAAACGCTCATCCAGAGACGGCGCTCCTAGTGTCTGGGGACTTTAATGCAGGGAAACTTAAATCAGTTTTGCATAATTTCTATCAGCATGTTAAATGAGCAACCAGAGGGGAGAAAAATTATAGACCACCTTTACTCGACACACAGAGACGCGTACAAAGCTCTCCTTCACCCTCCATTTGGAAAATCTGACAATAATTCTATCCTCCTGATTCCTGCGTACAAGCAAAAATTAAAGGAGGAAACGCCAGTGACTCGGCCTATAAAAAAGTGATCAGATGAAGCAGATGCTAAACTACAGGACTGCTTTGCTAGCACAGACTGGAATATGTTCAGGGATTCTTCTGATGGCATTGAGGAGGAGTGCACCACATCAGTCACTGGCTTTTTCAATAAGTGCATCGAAGACGTCGTCCCCACAGTGACCGTATGTACATACCCTAACCAGAAGCCATGGATTACAGGGAACATTCACACTGAGCTAAAGGATAGAGCTTCCGCTTTCAAGGAGCAGGACTCTAACCCGGAAGCTTATAAGAAATTCCGCTATGCCCTCTGACGAACCATCAAACAGGCAAAACATCAATACAGGACTAAGAACAAATCGTACTACTCCGGCTCTGACGCTCGTCGGATGTGGCAGGGCTTGCAAACTATTACAGACTACAAAGGGAAGCATAGCCGAGAGCTGCCCAGTGACACGAGCCTACCAGACGAGCTAAATAACTTCTATGCTCACTTCGAGGCAAGTAACACTGAAACATGCATGAGAGCATCAGCTGTTTCGGACGACTGTGTGATCACGCTCTCCGCAGCCGATGTGAGTAAGACTTTTAAACAGGTCAACATTCACAAGGCAGCAGGGCCAGACGGATTACAGGGACATGTACTCCGAGCATGCGCTAACCAACTGGCAAGTGTCTTCACTATATATATTTACCAAAAAAACAGATATGGGGGATTGGTAATGATGCAGACAATTACATTGATGGAAGCAACAATTTATCTGCAATATTAAAGCTGATCCACCCCTTTCAACCTCTCCCTGTCTAGTCTGTAATACCAACATGTTTCAAGCAGACCACCATAGTCCCTGTGCCCAAGAATACTAAGGTAACCTGCCTAAATGACTACCGACCCGTAGCACTCAAGTCTGTAGCCATGAAATGCTTTGAAAGGCTGGTCATGGCTCACATCAACACCATTATCCCAGAAACCCTAGACCCACTCCAATTTGCATACCACCCAAACAGATCCGTTCTGCTTCCGGCGCCGACAGAGATGGCAGCCTCGCTTCACGTTCCTTTACACTGTGTATATAAGGTAGTTGTTGTGAAATTGTTAGATTACTTGTTAGATACTACTGCATGGTCGGAACTAGAAGCACAAGCATTTCGCTACACTTGCATTAACATCTGCTAACGATGTGTATGTGACAAATAAAATTGGATTTGATTTGATCCATAAATTATGCAATATCTATTGCACTCCACACTGCCCTTTTCCACCTGGACAAGAGGAAAACCTACAGTTGAAGTCGGAAGTTTACATACACCTTAGACAAAGGTGTATGTCTTGAAAGCACTATAAATCCAGAGAATGGCAGACTTTGATGACAAAGTTTGATGACAAACTTTTCCCACAAGAAGGTCCGCTGCACCACCTTCCTGTTCAAATGATTACAGCACAACAAGGTGAGTCCAAAAATGTATTGTATGCTGCTGAATAAATAATGTCATATGCCAGGGAGATACAGTTGAAGTCGGAGGTTTACATACACCTTAGCAAAATACATTTTAACTCAGTTTTTCACAATTCCTGACATTTAATCCTAGTAAAAGTTCCCTGTCTTAGGTCAATTAGGATCACCACTTTATTTTAAGAATGTGAAATGTCAGAATAATAGTAGAGAGAATGATTTATTTCAGCTTTTATTTCTTTCATCACATTCCTAGTGGGTCAGAAGTTTACATACACTCAATTAGTATTTGGTAGCATTGCCTTTAAATTGTTTAACTTGGGTCAAACGTTTCGGGTAGACTTCCACAAGCTTGGGTGAATTTTGGCCCATTCCTCCTGACAGAGCTGGTGTAACTGATTCAGATTTGTACGCCTCCTTGCTCACACACGCTTTTTCAGTTCTGTCCACACATTTTCTATAGGACTGAAGGCAGGGCTTCGTGATGGCCACTCAAATACCTTGACTTTGTTGTCCTTAAGACATTTTGCCAACTTTGGAAGTATGCTTGGGGTCATTTTCCATTTGGAAGACCCATTTGCGACCAAGCTTTAAGTTCCTGACTGATGCTTAAATATATCCACATAATTTTCATTCGTCATGATGCCATCTATTTTGTGAAGCGCACCAGTCCCTCCTGCAGCAAAGCACCCCCACAACATGATGCTGCCACCCCCGTGCTTCACGGTTGGGATGGTGTTCTTCGGCTTGCAAGCCTCCTCCTTTTCCCTCCAACATAACGATGGCCATTAAGGCCAAACAGTTCTATTTTTGTTTCATCAGACCAGAGGACATTTCTCCAAAAAGTACGATCTTTGTCCCCATGTGCAGTTGCAAACCATAGTCTGGCATTTTTGTGGTGGTTCGGAGCAGTGGCTTCTTCCTTGCTGAGCGGCCTTTCAGGTTATGTCGATATAGGACTCGTTTTACTGTGGATATAGATACCTTTGTACCTGTTTCCTCCAGCATCTTCACAAGGTCCTTTTCTGTTGTTCTGGGATTGATTGGCACTTTTCGCACCAAAGTAAGTTAATCTCTAGGAGACAGAACGTGTCTCCTTCCTGAGCGGTATGACAGCTGTGTGGTCCCATGGTGTTTATACTTGCGTACTATTGTTTGTACAGATTAACATAGTACCTTCAGGCGTTTTGAAATTGCTCCCAAGGATGAACCAGACTTGTGGAGGTCTAAAAAAAAATCTGAGGTTTTGGCTGATTTCTTTTGGTTTTCCCATGATGTCAAGCAGAGGCATTGAGTTTGAAGGTAGGCCTTGAAATACATCCACAGGAACACCTCCAATTGACTCAAATGATGTCAATTAGCCTATCAGAAGCTTCTAAAGCCATGACATCATCTTCTGGAATTTTCCAAGCTGTTTAAAAGGCACAGTCAACTTAGTGTATGTAAACTTCTGACCCACTGAAATTGTGATACAGTGAATTACAAGTGAAACAATCTGTCTGTAAACAATTGTTGGAAAAATGACTTGTGTCATGCAGAAAGTAGATGTCCTAACCGACTTGCCAAAACTATAGTTTGTTAACAAGAAATTTGTGGAGTGGTTGAAAAACAAGTTTTAATGTCTCCAATCTAAGTTTATGTAAACTTCCGACTTCAACTGTACGTGAGAATGCTATTCATTGACTACAGCTCAGCTTTCAACACCAGAGTGCCCTCAAAGCTCAACACTAAGCTAAGGACCCTGGGACTAAACACCTCCCTCTGCCTTTGGATCCTGGACTTCCTGACGTGCCGCCCCCAGGTGGTAAGGGTAGGTAACAACACATCCGCCACGCTGATCCTCAACACGGAGCCCCCTCAGGGGGGCGTGCTCAGCCCCCTCCTCTACTCCCTGTTCACTCATGACTCCACGGCCAGGCACGACTCCAACACCATCATTAGGTTTGCTGATGACACAACAGTAGTAGGCCTGATTACCGACAAAGATGAGACAGCCTATAGGGAGGAGGTCAGAAACCTGACCGTGTGGTGCAAGGACTGCAACCTCTCCCTCAACCTGATCAAGACAAAGGAACTTATTGTGGACTACAGGAAAAGGAGGACCGAGCAAGGTTGAGAGCTTCAAGTTCCTTGGCGTCCACATCACCAACAAACTAACCTGTTCCAAGCACACCAAGACAGTCGTGAAGAGGGCACGACAAAACCTATTCCCCCTCAGGAGACTGAAAGGATTTGGCATGGGTCCTCAGATCCTCAAAAGGTTTTACAGCTGCACCATCGGGAGCATCACTGCCTGGTATGGCAACTGCTCGGCCTCCAACCGCAAGGCACTACAGAGGGGTAGTGCGTACGGCCCAGTACATCACCGGGGCCAAGCTTCCTGCCATCCAGCGCCTCTATACCAGGCGGTGTCAGAGGAAGACCCTAAAAATTGTCAAAGACTCCAGCCACCCTAGTCATAGACTGTTCTCTCTGCTACTCCACGGCAAGCGGTACCGGAGCGCCAAGTCTAGGTCCAAGAGGCTCCTAAATAGCTTCTACCCCCCGAACAATAAGACTGTTGAACAGCTAATCAAATGGCTACCCAGACATTGACATTGACTCTGTACTGGTACCCCCTGTATATAGCCCCGCTATTGTTATTTACTGCTGCTCTTTAATTATTTGTTATTCCTATCTCTTACTTTCTTGGGGGGTATTTTCTTAAATCTGCATTGTTGGTTAAGGGCTTGTAAGTAAGCATTTCACTGTTAAGGTCTACACCTGTTGTATTCCGCGCATGTGACAAATAACATTTGATTTAAAATCAGAGCCTCTGGGGGCTTGGTGGATGCGGACCCTAAGTATGAGAAAGCACTGTCTGAGGAGCGGTTGTATGGTGCCGGTGACTTTACTGAGTTCCCCGATTTTAAGTTCCCTGGTGAGTCAATTGTGTGTTCATAAGTATCAGTCCTTTGTTTTGTTTGGTAAGATTTGGTTGTAGTTTTAAATGACATTTAAAAAGTAAGGTCAGTCTAGGCACACATTCTACTATCCTTTGATCCTCTGTGATGCACTTTAGATCCAGAATGTACATCTTAATTTAGGAGCATAGATTTCAGTGTACACTGTCTCTTTTTTTTCTTTTCAGGGCCCAAGTTAGATGATTGGTCCGCAAAATGATCTTCACTCTGTCTTTTGTCTTTCGTCTTTTAAATCTGACCAATAACCATCTTTAATAAATGATGTGTTTTAGTATGGGTAGTCTCCTTCACTTCTTTGTTTAAAAAGTAGTCATTGCATCAGAAATATACAACTCATGATGTCAATTATTAGGGATAATTTTTCAATTATTCATGTTTTTTTAATTTGTAGGCCTAGTCCGTTATATATAGAATTTTAAGTGTGTATACATTTGATGTAATAGCAATGTATTTTTATTTCTAGTAATAATTTGTCATCATAATTTAAGCGTAAGGGGCAGGGTACCGGCCTCTAGGGGCGGGACAAGGCATGTTCACAATTGCTTCTCCTCCCACATGTTGAATATTAATGACAGAAAATAGTCTGCGAGCCTATACGTAGTGACGACACACGAAAACTGCGGGCCCGGATTGCAGCAGCCCCTTGTCACTGTGACGAAGATTGGCACTAAGGTAAGCTGTCACTCAAATTCCTCTTTTTTTCGTCGCCCATCAATCTAACAATCGACGCAACATGCTTGAATGCAATGGCTCGCCATGGAATGAGCCAATGTGCACTTTGCAGAATGAATAGTGAGCCAAAAGACTGATCACACATAAAGGCAAGCTGTTGTGGCGAGAGAAAAAAAGATGTCCGCTTATTTGGAAAAGGCGCATTGGAAATGGTGAATGAGAAGGCCAAGCGTGTGTTCAAAAATCTACAGACTATTGGACATTCGAATGTTATTATGAGAGATACCTAGTGATGCCCGCAATGTAGATGTTTGCTGTTGACAGTTAAATTTTTATTTGAAAGCACCAATATTATTTGATACATGTAGCCCGAGCCGCTATACGATCTTTAGACAGCGAGGGTAGGATACATTGGTAATCAAATGGACACGGAATTGTATGCAGTTTTTGTTTGTTATGGAAACACATTTGATTTATTCCATTGTTTATTTTTGCACATGAATACGGTTTGCTAAGGAGAGACTCATGGGCCTAGTGTCCCAGTTTAGGAGGATGCTTGGTGAACATTACGAACTGTAGATGCACAACTACTGCGTTGAAAAATGCTTTATTTAATCAAGATCCGTGCCCGGAAGTTAGGGCTACTGACTACAACATACCTCCCACCCTGCACGCGCGCGAATTGATAACTACACTGTCTGAATTCCATTCTGATACACGCATACAGTGACCAAGCATTTACCACACTCCAAAAAATATGAATCCTCCTACGCCAGAAGGAAAGGCCCTGTGTTGACATAGTACCCTGACTCTACGTTCTTCATTGGCTATGTATGTATCATGCAATGGCTATATCTAATCTATGACAACAACACAAACCTAATCTAAACCCCATGTCTGATGCATGTGTCTGCAGGACTGGTAGCCACACAGGTCTTGGACTGGAATGCCCGAGTATTGGCATCATTGGCAGCGACCATGATGGAAGCCCAGTCGGCATCTCTAGATGAGTACCCGGAGGTGGATCAGGTAAGAGATTGACGATGAGGAGTTTGAACATTTTACAAAGTGGGTGGCCATATTCCAATGAATGAGCTGTGGTGTTATATACCCCAAACGTAACCACACATTCACTAGTAAATTAATAACCGTCTGAAGAAGGGTGTTCCTGTCCTGAATTCCCAATTTCAATGAGCTGCTGTGAAAATTAATATTACACACTTTAAAAGTCTGTCAATCCTCTGTGGACTCCATGGCCTCTCAGCAAACATGGATGAGATCGCAGGGGCTGAGACTAACCACGTCTTCTAGCTCTCACATAAATGTGTATTTTAACACATTTGCCTTTCAATCAAAGTCATTGTTGCGCCATCACATGGCAATCACAAGGGCAAGGACCATCCATATCCAGAGACTGTGAGTGGGGGAATGCTTTTCAAATACCGTAACAGCCACACATCTACAGTGTGCACGTAGGAAAGAGGCAATATTCATCATCAAACATGTCATTTTAATATAATATATTTATTCATTTAGCATACTGAACAAAAAATATAAACGCCACATGTAAAGTGTTGGTCCCATGTTTCATGAGCAGAAATAAAAGATCCCAGAGATATTCCATATGCATATCTCTCATTGTGTGTACTAATTTGTTTACATCCCTGTTAGGGAGCATTTCTCTTTTGCCAAGGTAATCCATCCACCTGACAGGTGTGGCATTAAACAGCATGATCATTACACAGGTGCACCTTGTGCTGGGGGCAGTAAAAGGCCACTCTAAAATGTGCTGTTTTGTTACACAACACAATGCCACGCATGTCTCAAGTTTTGAGGGAGTGTGCAATTGGCATGTTGACTGCAGGAATGTCCACCAGAGCTGTTGCCAGAGAATTGAATGTTCATTTCTCTATCAACGTCGTTTTGGCAGTATGTCCAACTGGCCTCACAACCGCAGACCACGTGTAACCACGCCAGCCCAGGACTTCCACATCTGGCTTATTCACCTGCGGGATCGTATGAGACCAGACAACCGGACAGCTGATGAAAGGAGATGGTCACACCACATAGACTGGTTTTCCGATCCACTCCCCTACCTTTTTTTTAAAGGGGTTTGTGACCAATGTCAGATCTAGTGAACAATTAGGCATAGTTGGAATGAGCCTGACCTGAGGCAGTGTAGGATAGGGTCGTGTTCACTAGAAACCAAATGGAAGAAACTGTTGAAACAGGGAAGAACTAGAATGGATCATGAGTAATTTATAACTGAGTGTAGGTTAGACAGTGTATTCATGAGGGTTCAATGTGAATGATAAATGGCTAAGGCGGTCTCTGTAAGCTGCTGAATTGAGACCGTGTTATGAGGGGAAAGAGACCGACTAATATCTCTCTCTCTCCCTGGGGCTGGTGTGTGTACTCACCCCATTACCACCCTGAGGGGAGTCATCCACCAACCACTGACTAACTTTACTGGATTTCACTCTCCTATCCCCTCCCTACTCCTCCACTCTCCTTCTATTTTCTCTGCCTTGTTTCCCACTATTCTCTTTACCATCCTTGTCTCTTCCCTGGGTAAAGGTCTTGGTGCAGATGCGCGTGGATGCGGAGGGGGATCCGGAGCAGAGTTTGACCGAGGGAAGCGAGGGGGGAGCAGGCAGCCCCTCTGCCACGCAGCCCCAGACGCCCATGGACACAGACAAGCAGGCCATCTACAGGTAGGCGAGTCATGGTACTCCTCCGCTCCGTCCTCCTCACCAGAGCTCTTTCCCTCTGTTTTCCACTTTTTTTTCCCTCCTTCATTTTCCTTCCTTTGTCCTGTTTATGACTGTAAACCTGTGTGGATGTGTGAGCATCGGTGCATGACTGTGTGTTTGGGTACTTTCATTAACTGCGCCTACTGTAGCGTTAATCTTTTGCACTCACGTGTGCATCGTAGGCACCCCCTGTTCCCTCTGCTGGCCCTACTCTTTGAGAAGTGTGAGCAGTCGACTCAGAGCTCGGACTGCGTCAGCTCTGCCAGCTTCAATGTGGACATTGAGAACTTTGTCCGCAGCCAGAAGAAAGAGGGCAAGGGCTTCTTCTGTGACGACCCAGACGTGGACAACCTGGTGAGGAACTCTGCACTACCAGGGTCCTGTTCATTTGGGCATGCAACTGAAAACATTTGAAAATGTTCTGCAATGAAAAAAATAGTTGTTTCTTATTGGATATGCCCAGTTGGTCCTTTTCCTGTTTCAGTCCGTTTTCTTCCTTTTGGTACCTAATGAACATGACCTAGCTCTTACACGTCTGTCTTTGATGCTAAAAGATAATATTACGAAGTTCCACGGCTGTTGTGCCCTTCAACAAACCTCTCTTGAATTGCCTCTTTACATTGAGCAATTGAAAGCGTGTATGTGTGATGGTAAATGTTTTCTCAAAAATACAGAAATAAATGTTGTGACCCATGTCTTTATTGGGAAGAACTGAAGAGACATGACTGACCAGCAAACTGATGTTGAATGACCTAATTGGTAATGGTTAAGCTTAACCCTTGGCTAGGGTTAGAGTTTGGCAGCATGCCCCACTGATGGACAGCTAATGACCTCACCTGATCTTTGACCCCTGACCTCTGACCCCAGATGGTGAAGGCCATCCAGGTGCTGCGTATCCACCTCCTGGAGCTGGAGAAAGTGAGTGACTTGTGTAAGGACTTCTGTAGCCGCTACATCGCCTGCCTGCGTACCAAGATGAACAGTGAGACCCTGCTTAGTGGAGGAGAAACTGACAGCCCCTGTTCCCCTGTCCAGATACAGGTACACACAGGTTATACACACACATTTTCCCTTTATAGATTATTTGTATCTTTCCCAGAGGGAACTTTGGCTATTGTATTGGGATTAAATGATAAGCACATAATAGTACAATTCACACATTCTAGGTATAGGTTCTACAAGATGAACACAAATGAATGTGAATGCAGTAAGGCTAATTCTGTGTGTTTCCCCCCCAGACCTCCAGCCCACTCACAGGAACCCTCAGCCCTCAAGGCATTGTGATGTCAGCCTCGGCCCTGCAGCAGGGCAACGTTACCCTGGCAACAGTCAATTCTGCTGGCCAAGTGTTAGCAGGTATGTCTCCGTGGCATACCACCTCTACAGGTACCCTCTCCTATCCGCCTTACTGTGTCCTTGTTAAGACAACTACTAGCAATACTGGGTCATATTAATTATGGCACACCGTAGCAAAACATTTTGAAACAGATAACGAAAACAATATTTTCTTATCAGGTTCAGGTAGTCCCTCGCTGTTTTAGTCAGTTTTCTTGAATCCGTGAATGTTGCCTCTTTTTTCAGAGTTGATTTTAAAGTTGATTATGGTGAAGTGCTGAGACTTTTTTTTATTTGTGTGTGTTTGAGCAGGTGGTACAGTGTACCAGCCCATCACAGTAGTCACTCCTCAGGGACAGGTGGTGGGACAAGCTATCTCACCCCAGACAATACGCATCAACAACACACAGGTGAGGAATACACCACACACAGACAGACGCACGGTCACAGTCACACAAACTACAGCCGGTTCTGTGAATTGACTGTGTGTGTGTGTGTACAGCTCCAGTTGCAGCTCAATCAGGACCTAAGCAGTTTCTTCACCCAGGAGGATAGCTCATCCAAGAGCAACAAGAGGGGGGTCCTGCCCAAATCAGCCACCAACATCATGCGCACCTGGCTCTTCCAGCACATAGGGGTGAGTGAAAAACACCAAGGTGTAAAATGAACGCCTGAATACCTTGAACCAACCGTTCCTAAGATTAGAATAACTTCAACTATAACTGAATGTATTGTAACCCAGAGTAAAGCTCTGCTAGGTTATTCCAAGGGTGTCTGAGCATGCTTGCATGCACGTGAGTGTGCACGTGCATGCATTTCAGAGAGAATGATGGCCCACGTCACGATGGCTCGTCCCATGATGGCTCGGAGCGGCTGCGTTGACAGAGACCGATGTGTTAGGTCCTCATATGACTGGCCAATAGTCTGCTGGCTAAATGCTAATCGGAGGTTAATCAGTGGGAAGCCCACAGGCCCAATGGTGGACCTAACCAGACTGGTAGCTCACAGAGACCCTTTGTTCCCTGTGTGTGTTCGTGCATGTGTGGGTGTCTGTGTGTGTTTGTTGTGTGCCTGCGTGTGTGTAAGAGACGGTTAACTAATAGCCAGATGTTAGAAAATCCCAGCCCTCACAAAGACACACTTGAGATGAAGCGTCTTCTCTACAGCTTGTTCCTCTCTGCTTGCTCCCGGGCTGCCAATCCTGGCCCTCAAGCCTTTGTACATCCTAAAGTTGAATCTAAATACATCCGGGTTGGGACGAAAGCCCAACCTCCGAGTACCTCCGATTCTTCCCCACATGGCCCACTAGCAATTTATACCAGTGTAATTAATGGTCCCTGTGGTGCCCACAAACGTTGTGTGAAAGCAGGTCAAGTAACAGAGAAATTGGGTAAAAAGGTATCCGTCTAGTGGCCAGGCTGCTCTGAAGTCTAATTCACATAGAAGCGACTTTACTTAATCAACATCCTGTGCTGTTCCAATACAAATTGACCTTTTATTCTTACATCATCCATCCATCGTCTCTCCCAGTACCTACTCGGCTTAATAGGGAGCTAATGGAACTAATTTGCTGTAAATGATTGTTTGTGTTCTTTATCCTTCTCTTTCTCTCTCAGCATCCCTATCCCACAGAGGACGAGAAGAAACAGCTTGCCATACAGACCAACCTGACCCTGCTGCAGGTCAATAACTGGTGAGGCAATCTTTCACACACATACCCACACACACACCCTAAACCCAAGCGTAGAAATGTGGCCTCGGATGATTGGCTTAGCCCCTGTCCGTCTCTCCCTCTCCAGGTTCATTAATGCTAGGAGGCGAATCCTCCAGCCCATGATGGACAGCAGTGCTTCAGACACGCCCAAGAGCAGGAAGAGGACTCCCCAGAGCCGGCCCACCCAGCGTTTCTGGCCCATGGCCAACAACATTGCCTCGGCCGGCGTAGGGCAAGAGGTGGCCATGGACGATGACGGTAAATGTCCAGAAAAACGAATAATATGAAAAGTCTGCAACTCTGATATGCTCCTGTTGTGATTTCTTAAACCGCAAGTGAGAAATCACAGTAGGAACATATCAGAGTTGCGGACATGTCTTTAAAGAAAATCCCCAGTCCTTACTACAGGCTGGGATAAATGTCATGCTGTAGTTTTCACACCTTGATATGACTTGACTTGATCTTGTCCTTAACATACCAGCCATCTCTACTACCACAATAACCCCAGTCAACTCTGACTATACGCTGTCCAATGACGTACTGGTTAGTGGATGTGGCTGAAGCTTGATCTTTTTCCCCTGCGTCCTCAGTTGCCATGGTGACGATGGGCATGAGTGTAGACGAGCTGCAGACGCTGACCTCAGACGGTGCAACACTGGCCATGCAGCAGGTGATGATGGGAGGACACAGCGAGGAGGAGGACGGCGAGAGTGAGGAGGAGGAGGAAGAAGAGGAGGAGGAGGGGGGCGACATGGCCGGATTGGAGTGACATACCACTACAGCCGGATGCGATGTCACACCCTCATGCATGCCTGTGTTTGACTATATTACTCAACACTCATCACAGTGTCCAAGACAACCCACACTAGGCCTTTAAGGTCCTACTAGAAACAGAGGGAAAAAATGCTATTTTTATATGTAAAATGTTTGGAATGAAAGCTGTTATTTTTTTCATTTGGCTTTTTTGCTTAGTGTTTTTATTTTGTTTAGTTTGTTTTTTTAAAGAATATTTATGTATGAACATTGAATGTCCAATATGGCTGACCTGCTTTTCAAGGTCTTTTGGATTTCTCTAATAATAAAATGTTCAAGAAAGATTTTCCTCATCTTTGTTTTTTATTTCGGAGTGTAGAAGCAGTATTTCAGGGGAGGATATCGACACGAGGAACTAGGATGTGTTGGAGGATGTATTGATAGTTGTGCAAAGACGCCTGTACCAAGAAATTCACACGTGCTTATGAGTGCAACATCAAAAATGAATCATTGGAAAAAGGTTTTTTTTGTAAAAATAAATACATATCTTTATGGAATTAGATTTTTTTTTTTTACAGGTTTTTACTTGTGTTCTCTGTACCATATTTCTCTACAAACACAACGCTATATAACGGTATATCACAGCATACTATACACAGTATATGTTACAACTATTCCAATTGTCTACATACACAGTTTGTGTGTTGGGATGAAAGGGGCTCACGGCGGTGATGTCGACATTCTAATGAGACCCAGTTTAGGCCAGGATTCAATCTGATTACGCTTTTTGGCTATGCACCATTTACACGCGATGTTACCACGATCGTGGAGATCGCATTTCAAAGTAAACGCTGCAGATGTCGGCTCAATCGGAAATGACCTTTTAATGTCAACCTTACTACAATGCGGATCTTCCGCAGTCCGTATTGAATCCTGGCCCAAGTTCATCTCCCCAGTCCTCCATTTATTGTCCACCATTCCCCTCCATCTTGTTTCTCGGACTTTAAAATAGAGATATTGCTCAGCCTCAGATTCTGTCCATTCATTGTGGTGCTTAAGAACAAATAATTAGTGTCTCTGAGTAAAGTCCTTTAAATATGTGAGCTACTGTATCCTTTGGGGATCAAGGACCCAGTGCGTCTTCTTTCTGGGGAAAGATATCACAGAATGGGTGTACGTCATTTTGATGTTAAATAGACTAACATATTTAACTGACTGATCCTAAAGAATAAACTACAAAAAGGTTTTCCATTGATTTCACTGGCTGTCTCAAACTTTAAGACTACTTCACTCGTAAAGGAACAGTTCATTCTGCAACTGGTGAAAACTCTTAGTAAATCCAGGCCTAAATTCATTTTGATGTCTGAAAACGTCTGACAAACTTTGATTTCGAGTTGAACTGTCGATTTGCAAGGCAGCATGAACAGTTTTGCAGTACTGTCTGCCACCAGTAGAGTTCATGAGTGCACCAGTATACAGTATCAACAGTAGAATTCACCTCCATCTGCTGGTGGATCCAGGTCAGAGCGTGGGAGATGAGAGTGTACACGGCAGGATTGTTCCTCTCAGCACAGCCGTAGCCCCAGCTAGTGGCCCCAGCCAGCTTCCACACTGACAAGTCCTCACAGGCCAGAGGGCCTCCGCTATCCCCCTGAGGAGCCAAACACACCAGGATTAGCAGCAGTGCATTTGACTCCAAATAGGTGAGCTTTATAACACAAAACACACTGGGCTAACGAACGGTCAAAAGCAGCGGGTGACCGTCCTAGCGCCTTTGAACAGGAAATCGGTCGTCATTTTCGGTACATTTTCTGACGGTTCTACTTGCTGAATCACCACCGTTTCGTGATGGCAAACACACAGTGGCCACCCTCTGATTTTAACTGTTTGTCTTCGCTGTGTGCTTCTTGTCTGCACTTTGTCCTTTAGACAAATGGTGCATGGAACTCTGAGGTCCACTTCCGAAAGATACCTGGCAAGAGTCTTTGCCCCCTTCTAAGTAGCCTGCACAGACCATCCAAGGGGAGATGGCACCCTGGTACATTCCCGGTCCACTGCAGTCCCTGCTGGAGAGCACAGGGACCTGGGCAGAGTGCATGGACACACTGGTCTCCCCTGGAAAGACACACACACACACACAGAGCGAGGAAGGGCAGGAAAGATGTATCACAGTGTGTGCGGGCATGTGGTGCGTGCTTGCGCATCTATTCAGGTGTTGAATTTGAGCCCATTCACCTCCATCCACTGTGGCACCCCACCCAGAGATCCAGCACATCTTCCCCTCCTCAAATCTCTCCCCATAGTTCGGCAGGCAGATAGGCTCAACCAGACCTGGAGGAAAAGACTTAGCCAATGAACCTGCTGTGCTCCTTCAGATCTGAGGTGAATAAGAGCAGTTACTCGAAGTGCTCTATTCAGTCCGTATCGCGGAAGTTCAGCACTAAAGTCCAGTTGAAATGTAAAGGCAATGTTCCTGCGTTGGCGGGGGACTGCATTCACAGTAAACCTTGCATACTGTATGTCAGCTCAATCAGAAATGACCTTTACATTTCTGTCATGCAATCTGTAATGCTTCAGCGATACAGATTGAATATTGAATAGAGCCCTATATCACTATCGCTCAGGACAGACAGACAGAATGAATTGGGAAAGTGACACGTTTTTTGGTTGTTTTGCCTCGGTACTCCATGATACAATGACTACGAGGTTAAAGTGCAGACTGTCAGCTTAAATATGAGGGTATTGTCGTCCATATCGGCTGAACCGTTTAGAAAAAAATGATATTTGTGACTTTTTCACTAATCATTATTCAAGATTTATTCAGGATTATCCGTAATCATGGTAGCATCCACATTAATGTAGAAGTGTTTATATACATATTATATTCTTATTTACAATAAAAGTCACTGCAAAATGACACAATACATTATTTACCATTCATTTCTATTGGGCACAAAATTATCTGAAACACAAACAAAAACAAACAGTAAATGTATCCAACAAATGTGTAGAGTCACAAGTGTGATGTAGTCATTGCATGCTATGAATATGGAACCAACTTTTTACTACTTTAATACACATATAAGTGAATTTGTCCCAATACTTTTGGTCCCATAAAATGGGGAGATTATGTACAGTGCTGTCATTTTTTAACGGTTCACCCGATATGGATGAAAATTCCCTCAAATTAAACCTGACAGCCTGCACTTTAACCTCAGAATCACTGTATCATTTAAAATCCAAAGTGCTGGAGTACAGAGCCAAAACAACCACAAAAATGTCGCTGTCCTAATACTTTCGGGGCTCATTGTAGATAGTGGTACCATTAAAGGTAAGAGGCTCTGTAAGCTTCAATAGAGCGATGTCATAGTTTAAGCCCTTGGGTTTGTAGCTGGCATGGTAGATAATCTTCTCCAAAGAACGAGACAGCACCCCATTGACTGGCTGATCTGTCAATCCCACATGCACCGCCCACAGCATGGTGTTTGTTGCAAACCTTGAGAAGGGATGGACAGTCAACCAATGAAAAATCACATCACTTTTAAAAGTCATGCTGTGTTCATGTAAGGTCAGTACAGTATAAATGTTTGTGTGCGTACGTACGTGCATGGCTGTGTGTGCGCGCATGTGCACCTGTGTTTGTGAGAGAGACTCACCCGTAGACACAGTGTGCTGCTGTCACTATCCAGCGTGCTGTGATGATGGAGCCCCCACAGTGGTGGTAGTTCTGATAGTGAAGGCTGGCCTGCCAGGGAAACTGGCCTGGTTTGGAGATGTTCCCTCCCACAATACGAGACCTGAACTTGGGCCTGGAGCCACAATCTGCAGGGGGCAGTCGGGGGAAAACCATTGATATGATAATGTTGCTGGTATACACTCACAACGCACACACACACTTCCTAACTCCACTATCACTCGTTCACTCACCTAGGCACTTGAGTACGGTCACACTCTCAGAGCTGCACTGGGTATTACTGGAAAAACAGAGAATGAAGGCTTATACTTACTGCCAACATACACACAGATAGTCTGTGGACCTGAGCACAGAACCAATTGTATATAACATGCTGGAAATAACTTCAGAAAATGAAATTATACAGTAAACTGGTACAAATTAGGTTCTTCTCTGTATAACACCAATGGGAAAGTTTGATATATGGTCTCATTTGTACCATGTACAAACCAAGTCAAGCCCTTATGAAATTGAGAAACATGACATGGACTGAAGTGAAACATGAGATCACAACTACATGTAGACTTATGAGCAGAGCAGAGCAACATAAACAATCAACACGCGCTTACAAAACATGCTTTAGCTAGTGCCGCCGAGCAACATGCGTTTCTGAGGGAAACGCAGAATTAGCCTAATATCTTGGCACCTTCCATTGTTTCACATGACAAATACTGTATCATGCGCCACTTTGGGGGTATCTCCAGACAGTTACAGTGCCTTGCAAAAGTATTTCACCCCCCTTTACCTTCAGAAGTCACATAATTTGTTAAATAAAGTCCACCTGTGTGCAATCTAAGTGTCACATGATCTGTCACATGATCTCAGTATATATACCTGTTCTGAAAGGCCCCAGAGTCTGCAACACCACTAAGCAGGAGGCACCACCAAGCAAGAGACACCTTGAAGACCAAGGATCTCTCCAAACAGGTCAGGGACAAAGTTGTGGAAAAGTACAGATCAGGGTTGGGTTATAATAAAATATCAGAAACTTTGAACATCCTACGGAGCACCATTAAATCCTTTATTAAGGCAAGGAGGGCATTAATCAGAGAGGCAACAAAGAGACCAAAGATAACCCTGAAGGAGCTGCAAAGCTCCACAGTGGAGATTGGAGTATCTGTATCTGTCCATATGACCACTTTAAGCCATACACTCCACAGAGCTGGGCTTACAGAAGAGTGGCCAGAAGAAAATAAGCAAACACGTTTGGTGTTTGACAAAAAGCATGTGGGAGACTCCCCCAAAAATAGGGAAGAAGGTACTCAGGTCATATGAGACTAAAATTGAGCTTTTTGGCCATCAAGGAAAACGCTATGTCTGGCGCAAACCGAACACCTCTCATCACCCCCGAGAACACCATCCCCATGGTGGTGGCAGCATCATGCTGTGGGGATGTTTTTCATCGTCAGGGACTGGGAAACTGGTCAGAATTGAAGGAATGATGGATGGCGCTAAATACAGGGAAATTCTTGAGGGAAACCTGTTTCAGTCTTCCAGAGATTTGAGACTGGGACGGAAGTTCACCTTCCAGCAGGACAATGACCCTAAGCATACTGCTAAAGCAACACTTGAGTGGTTTAAGGGGAAACATTTAAATGTTGTGGAATGGCCTAGTCAAAGCCCAGACCTCAATCCAATTGAGAATCGGTGGTATGACTTAAAGATTTCTGTACACCAGCGGAACCCATCCAATTTGAAGGAGCTGGAGCAGTTTTTCCTTGAAGAATGGACAAAAATCCCAGTGGCTAGATGTGCCAAGCTTATAGAGACATATCCCAAGAGACTTGCAGCTGTAATTGAATAGTTATGTTCGCTCAAGTTTTCTGTTTTTCTGTCTTATTTCTTGTTTGTTTCACAATAAAAAATATTTAGCATCTTCAAAGTGGTAGACATGTTGTGTAAATCAAATGATATCAACACCCCCAAAATCTATTTTAATTCCAGGTTGTAAGGCAACAAAATAGGAAAAATGCCAAGGGGGTGAATATTTTCGCAAGCCACTGCAGTTCAAAAGGCTTCAGTTCCGATAACAGGAACGGACACACACAACCATCATAGCCCTTACATCAGCATAGTATGTAGTCATTGTGGTGGCATACTGTAGGTTGATGGCACAATCAAGAATTTGCGTACTTATCTCAATAGTGCTTATAAAAAGATATTTGGTTGTAAGGGCATACACTAGAAGAGGATGAACTTGCTGCTGCAGGTGTACATTAGAACTTAAACAAATGACTGGCAGACTGGTAATGAGCACAGTTTTATTTTCTGTGAAGGCCAAATGGTTCACCTGAGGAAGGTGGTGTTATGGATCTTGACAGTCTGCTGGTGATCTGGTTGACTCAGGTTGACTGATACCAGGTTAGCCTGGAAGGCCGACTCGACAGAGGAGAGAGGTAGGGATCTGGAACTGATGTAGCTGAGCGAACAAGAAGGAACCACACAGACATTTACAGTTTATTGGGGCAAATGTGTGCATTTTCATTTGCTGCATATAAGAGGCGAGGCAGTGGGTGGGTTTGGGATGGTGTTATGCTGACGTTCTGTGAATAGATCCATTGACAGTACCACCCATTCATTTACAATCCATTTATAGCAACTCCTGCACGCAGAGACTTAAACATGGTATCCACGTGTTCATCTGAGTCTGGGGAAGTAGATAAATGGCTTCATTACCAAAATGATCCCCAAAATGGGATCGTGGCCAGATCCGTTGTGAGAAACTGCCGATGGTATAACTGACAATCTTGACCTACTTAGAGCGCTGGTTGTTTGGCTAGAGATTTTTCACTTCATTTAATGCCAGGCTGATTTTAATGGGATTAGCAATGCAGTTAATGGGACCTTTGGGTACAGAAACCCATTAGAAAGCCCTCCCTCTGAATGCTGGGTAAATGTGGGAGTATTACAACGAGGAGGGAGAGAGTTTTATCACAAACTGCAGTCATGTCGATGTAATAGTCTCTTTCTCCTCAGGCCCTGTGGGAGAATGGTTTCTATGGTGGAATGATCTGTATCCTCTGTATGTCTCTTGACATTGCTCCACTCACCCTCACCCTAGTCATTCACCATGCCAGCCCCAGTGAACCTCTGACCCTTCACTTATCTTTTTACCCCTGTCACAGAGAACTAATTCAATTCAATTCCCAACCGTGTACCTGGAGTATCCCAGCTGTTTGCAGGCAGAATAACCCAGTGTGTGATCCCAGTTGGTGGAGCACACAGTCCTCCATACACCCCTACTGTTGATCTGCAGCACAGAGCTCCTCCCACTCAGACGCACTAAGGGACAGACAGACAGACAGACAGACAGACAGACAGAAAGGCGACAGACAGACATGCAAGTGACTTTCTATATGATGTTCCCAACTGAGATATGATGTTCCCAACTGAGATATGATGTTCCCAACTGTGATATGATGTTCCCAACTGTGATATGATGTTCCCAACTGAGATATGATGTTCCCAACTGTGATATGATGTTCCCAACTGAGATATGATGTTCCCAACTGAGATATGATGTTCCCAACTGTGATATGATGTTCCCAACTGAGATATGATGTTCCCAACTGAGATATGATGTTCCCAACTGAGATATGATGTTCCCAACTGTGATATGATGTTCCCAACTGAGATATGATGTTCCCAACTGAGATATGATGTTCCCAACTGAGATATGATGTTCCCAACTGAGATATGATGTTCCCAACTGAGATATGATGTTCCCAACTGTGTGTCATTAGTGTGTGTACAGGTTACTCAGTGAATAGTCTCGCCTATCTGACCTAGCCTGGGGACGAGGTTACACAGTGAATGATGTGGATGAACGGTGTGAGGGAATTTCAAGCCCTTTCTCAGGGTTACAGTGCGAGAGTGTTTTTAGTCCTGTATGCGTGTGGGAGAGAAGTGTGCATCTCACCACATTGCAGTTCGTCCTCCCCATCTGGGCAGTCACTGACGCCATCACACTGCGCAGATCTGGCAAAACACAAAGGGGATGTGCTACAGTGGAACTTCCCCGTGCAGCTGACTCCCACTTTGGAAACAAGGAGGACACACGCATGTACACACAGACACATACACACACGCACACCCACACACACACATTGTTACACACAGTGGTGGAATTGGAAAGAAGTCGTAGGAAAATCCTATGATTCTATGTAAAAAGCCCGACACAATGACATGTAATGTCATGTTCCCCCCCTGGTTACACACACAACCTGCCGTGTCATTCAGGCCTCAAGAGTAACTTACTGCACTCTCCTGTTACACATATGACACACGGCTCCTCTTACAATCACAGTAAAACAGTACAGAACAAGGATACTATTACAATAACACTATGAGCCACTCAGACACTGTATATCCTGATCCTAGTACTTGATACTATATTCTAACACACAACATTGCCTGTTCTAATAGATAGAAAACACTTTATAATAGTGCCATATAGTGTCAAGTGCAACCAAACGACACATGGTTCAATATAACTGCTGTAGACAGATTATCTATCGGTAATAATATGCTTGATATTGACTATGTAATAACAAGGCCACAAACAGTGTTCCCTTACCTCCAAGCCCAATGCCTAGGGATAGACTCAGGGCCAGTAGACCACACGCAACAATCACCAGCAGCAGCCAGTGAGCCAGGAGCTGGCTGCATAGGGTCTTCGTCTCCACCAAGCCGTCATCTGAACCACCAGAAATTAACCATGAGAGAACATCTAAACAATGGGGGACAGGGCAACACTGGCACTAGGAAGGCCACAAACCATTAAGAGCCATGGTTAGCCCCATCACAACATGTGAGGCACTCATAGATAGAGCAAGGGGGAAAAAGTCTTGACGCATAGATGGAGAGTCATTGTGTCCTCTGGGGCTTCCATACCGTGCATGAAGGGCCGGACCTTGATGAAGCGCATGGAAGGGTGGTAGCTGGGTGGGGTGAGCTGGCCCTGGCTCTTCGGGATGGGGGCAGGGGGCTCCTGGAGCGGAGCGGTGGGTACATGGGGGTCCTGGAGGTCCTGAGAGAAGGAGCCGTTGGTCTGGCTACTGAGGGGGCTGACATTGAAGGTGGTGGGGATCTCCACGATTGGCAGGTCCTCGTTACTCACAGACTCAACCTCAATACGGAACGGGTCCTTTCCCTCTGCCCCAGACACCTGTATGGAGTGTGTACGAGAGAGAGAGAGAGACAAATAGAGAGACAGAGAGAAATGGAGGGAGGGCGTGCGAGAGAGAAGATGGATGGCGTGAGAGAGAGAGGGGGGAGAGAAAAGGGGAAAATGAGAACGAGACAGACAGAAAGAAAAAGAGATGAGGATGAGTCTTCCTTGTCAGTTGTTCGTTCTTCTGAACAGCGTTGACATTAAAACACGCAGACCTCGAGAGGTCAGTCTGGCTACACACCTTCCTCTCTTCGGCTAAACCATCAGCAGCAGTCTCGTCACTATCAGGCATGGCCATATCTCCTCACCCAGCTAATCATCTTGGCCCCATGGTAGTAAGATGACCACCGCTGGAGGCTGGTTGAGCGATGGGAGAGTAAGGACTGCACCGACAAACATCCAGGGTATAAAGCTACTGCCTAGCTGAGTGACTGACCAATTGACCGACCACCACCAATGGAGAACCTGATAGCATACTCCCTGTATATTGCTCACAGACCAGTTTCCTAACAAACTGTATTCACTACCTAACTCACTAACTGACAAATTGACCTTTGTAATCCGTATGCCCGACAAACTGGCCAGATCTTGGTCTGGCCGACTGACAAACTCAGTGACTGGTCTGTCTTTCCTTCTGTTGTTCTCCTCTCTCTCTCTCTCTCTCTCTCTCTCTCTCTCTCTCTCTCTCTCTCTCTCGTCTTCACTCTGGCCACACCCTGATGGAGAGAACGGGACACCTGAGCAGGTGCAATACCAGTGTGCCGTGCCACATAAAGGGGGGATCAAGTAACGTCTGAAAGCTCCTCGACCTCGCGGGTAAGGTTACAGTGGAGTATTCTGGGAAGACACTCAGGTCACTATGCTGCTACAGGTGTTGGGGGAATTAGGGAGGGCGTGGGGGGGGTCTGTGGTTGTAAGGTGAAAGGTCATAAGCCTACTTACCGGCTGTTCCATATGATGTGGTCACTCAGGTGTACAGGCTAACAGAGATGGATGTAAGGAGGCCATGCATCTGGGGAATGCTCCCTCGTTTGAATTGCACAGTGTGTGACTGATCATTGGCGCATACTGTATAAGAGGAAGGTTTCTCTATTGTCAACAGTCAAGATCTTTGATGCGTACTTATCTGAATCGAAGTGTATGACTAAAATAAAATACTATACGCTAGTAATTCTGTAGTGAGCAGAGCCTCTAGTGATCTAATGCCACCAATAGCAGTACTGTGTCACCAAGGAGTGGAGGGACGATGAGGTCCATTACATCACAGGTCATTAGCTAGTGAGGTTACTGGAGAACCCTTTAGCATTTGACCCTTTTCCTCTGCTTCCTGTGTCTTGTTTCCTTGGCTGGTGCTTCGGTGTCTTTACGTGTGCGGGTGTATGGCTATGTGCAGTGGCGATTTTAGAATATAAATCTTGGTGGGACGGAAAAATAAAACATGCCAGCAAAGCCACAACACAACACAACACAACACAACACTAAACAATACATGAATTGCACTATAACAGTGACAAACGGTGCCCACCAACTGTTACGGCCAACATAAAGCTGTCCCAACAGCAGCGCTTTCTTTTCAGCACCAAGGAGTGAATCCTTACCACCGCTACACCTGGCTATCAGTGGAGCCTTGTCTGGCAGCGAACCAGTTCATTCAGCCTCATTTACTGTCTTTTTAAAAACATTGCTGATATGGCTGACTTGCTTAATCAAAGTCTGGCATTCTCTGGATTTATGGTGCTTTCAAGACAACTGGTCAAATCATGACATCAGTGATCTTCAGGTTGGAGTTCTAGAAAGAGGCCCAAGTTCCCGAGTTGGATGACCGTTCAAAACGTATTTTCCCAGTCTGAGCTTGTTTTTTTCAGAGTTCCCAGTTGTCTTGAACTCACTGAAGTCTGAGATTTCCCAGTTCCGAGTTTCTAGTTGTTTTGAACGAGGCAGAAGTCATGCTGGATTGACAGCATGGCCAATGTATTCAACCTTTTCTGGCCCATGGTGTTACATGAAGCTTGGAAAACAGACCCTTTCAGGCAGATGTTTTAAATCCTTAAACCAAGACTTGGACCACATACCCTCTCCACTGAATAGCAGGGCAAGCAAAATAGTGATTGCTTCCCAATGCTTGCAGTTAACCACTGATTCCTTCTAAACCACTCATTGTTGAATTTGCGATTTCCAACTTGTTGTGTAATGTGTAGTGTCCAATGGCCAATGAGCACAGATACATGTTATCTACAGTATAATTTCTCTTCATATGACAAGGATTGAAAAGGATTTGCCAGTAGATTGCCGACGTGATTCATGATGATGACTGCTTGTCTAGCTTGCTAGCTAAGATTCTGAAAGTATGATGTTGACATGGTCAGTCCAATCTAAGCTACGGTAGATATAACGTGATTTGACATAATTTTATCTGTGGCCAATGACCTTGAGCCTTCTTGGATGGGCACTTCTAATGTAAATCTATGGCAGTACCCAAGGGGGCTTGAACTTTCTAGCTCTCCCTGTAGATTTTGGTGACGTAGTGTCCCCATGAGTGACAGAACACTGAGCCAATCACGGCGCAACTAGAGAACATTACCAACCCCTACACGCTGCATTTTCCGCTGGCTACCCTTTCATTTTATTTGATTTATTTATTTAACCCTTATTTTACCAGGTAAGTTTACTAAGAACACATTCTCATTTACAGCAACGACCTGGGGAATAGTTACAGGGGAGAGGAGGGGGATGAATGAGCCAATTAATCACAGAAAGCACTGAGCTAGGCTGAAACAAATGCATTTTGGAGCTGCCTTACTCAAGAAAGCAAAAAAGAGACCATGTTTGTTCGCGGGCTTTATCAACTCTATACATTTTTTTAAATATTGTTTGCAAACTAATATGTGACACGTTTTAATGCCAAAATAACATACTCTGCCCCATCTGCCCTGAATGACAGGTCGCCACTGGCCATGTGTATGTGAATGGTCTTTCTCTTTCAACGACACACCATACATGTGTTTAGGAATAAGGAGAGGGCAATGATAAATGAGGACTATGATGTAATGGAAATATCTTACCAACAGATGTCAGAACCTTGTTCTTTGTTCAACCCTACAGATAAAGGCGTTCTCTATGTGCTATATCTAAATGTGTCTTTCCAATGTGATATTTCGCATCCTATCTCCAAGCTTCCTTCTCAACTGTATTGACGGAGAAGGTCCACGATCCCTCCCTCCAATGGATTTTGAAGACGGAGACGAGGAGAGAGGCTGCGAGGTATCGAGGAAAGATTCATTGAGAAAGAGACCTGGACGTAGAATTGTCCACATAACCCGCGACATAGCAAGGCTACAGTTAAACTATGGGAACCATGCTCATGCAGAGTAACCCAATCCCCCATGAAGACAGCTAACTAAAAGCTAAATCAGAGTTGAAGTGTTGGGTAGTTTGGTACCTTTGATTCAATTTCACAGCTTTGGGTACAGTAATATCACGAAGCCAAAGTTAGGCTCCCCTTTTAATCCCCTCCTCTTCCTCCTCCTCTCAGCTCTCTACTCTCAGTCACGACTGTCCAGATAAAGACTGTATGACTCAGCAGCCAGAACTGAGCAGCACGCACAGTCAGAACGAACACCTCAAATAACCACATCCATCCGGCTTAAATGCATCCATTATAATGACGTCTGTTATAATGGGGATTGGTTAGCGCAATAGTTGGGGTCGTGTGGAGTCCGTTTGCGGGGTGAGTGTGTAGCAGATGGGGATTTGTGACGCTTGCTCGTTAGCGTGAAATTTAAAAGAGGTACGGCTAAACAAGCAGCATGACGTCTGTTCACATCTTCTCACCTTGCCTCCTTCTCAAAACAAATTGGAAAAGGTTTGAGACCTTGTTTGACCTTTGTCCGTCCAATATGGTCGAGAAGGCGGTGAGGAGTATGATCCTAGGAATCGCGAGTGACAAGTTGAGAAAGAACCCTCGCCTTGACTTGGTCAACTTATTGACCTTCCTCTCTGTACATTGGGTTAGTGCTCTAAATAATTTGCTGCTCGATATTCCCGAAGGTTAAAATGATCCACTATTTCTAGTCTAGTTGAGAAGAAGTACTGTGAAATATTTTTCTCTCTCTTTTAGTATTATCACTTTCCAGCCAGACAGTGTATAGGTGGTCTAGACTAGCCTACATGAAATCCTATCACACTGTGAAAAGAATGCATCAGTCGAGTCTGGCTTGGCTTGATTCAGTGGGCTCTATTGCGTGTGTGTGTGTGTATGTATGTGTATTAGCTGAAGGCTGCTACAGTTCCCATTACCTCCCAGTGATGGGGTTATACTGTCCTGTTCCCAGTCAGTATCACATTCTCAATATCCTACTGTACATTCATATCCATACATTTTCCATTGAATCACTCTAGTCTATGTTCACATCATTATGTAGGCGTGACCATTCAAAGAGCCCATTCATTAGCACCATTCCCCATCTCCCCTACAATTTCTAATAGAGGATGTTCACAACGCGACAAAGATAACCTGGGGTCTAAGCTCTGCGGGCTGCAGTGCAGGGGGTGTCATTCTTTTCACAGTGTGATAGGATTTCATGTAGGCCTCTATGATAAACCGACAAGGGACAAGGCCAAGCACACATCATAGAGGACCCCACAAACAATTCCAATGTTTTGAGCTGCTTCGCTCCAGGAGGGTCCCACTGTTCAGCAAGAACAGGAGCAAGGCAAGTTCCATACCATCAGCTATCGGGCTGCTGAACAGTGGGACATAGGATGATGCAGGCCCAGTACACGGTCAGACAGTAAGCCGCAGAGACTTTGAACATGTGAACATGTAGCCTACATGTGTGGCGTGTACTAACTTTCCAGTTTTCCGTGCTGCATGTAATATGTTGTGTTGTGTTAGTGTATTTGTAGGCTGACGCCACAAAATGCCTTTCCATGTAAATGGCCAATAAAGTACAGATCTGTACTATACAGAATTCTTGGGACGTCCCTACCCCATTGAAGTTGAAATGTACAATGGTTATGGTAAGGGTTCTGGTTAAGGTTAGGGGTTAAGGTTAGGGTTTAGGGTTGGGCATAGCTGCGGTAAGTAGTTTGGAGGTGGGCGTTCTGCTAAAAAAACATTGGCCCGTACTACAGAAGCCTATATCTGTCAGCTAACACAGGACTAGTAAAGGCCCAGTGTACTACTTTAGGGATTGTTTTTTTTACTACATGTATTTGTATTTGAGTGTTTACCAGAATTTGTAACTTGAGTCTCATAATTATCTGTACAAAACAGTTCATCTGATAATACTTGCTTGATATACATTTTCCAGTTTCTTGAAATACTTGGCAAATGCAACTTATTTCTACGTGAAAACTGAAATGGTCTATTCATTCCTTTTACTGGATGCTATTATCCAGATGAGCTTACAGCAGTGAGTGCATGCATTTTCTTTCTGGTCCCCCCTTGGGAATTGAACCCACAACCCTAGCATTGTAAGCACCATTTCGGTCCCAGACGAATGAACCACATCATCTCATCACATCACATCATTATAAACCACTTGATGTCTCAATGTACTCAGGTACTGTACTGTGCATTGTTTTTCTTGATGGTGATGGAAAGTCTACAGGTACAAAGCTAGATGACCAGCCTATGTACAATACAGCAATGTACATTTACATTAAGTGGTTTGTAAGTATGGTAAATTAATACTGCACAAAAAGTGGTTGTTTTCCATGTTATTTGATCAAGAAAAATATTGAATTTGATGTGGGCATGTTTTGGGTCTTTGCACATCACTTTACATGACTAGTAAAGGCCCAGTGCACTACTTTTACAAATATTTGTATTAATATTATTATTATTATTATTTTTAATTCCGATTTTTCAGCACCACTTCTTTCCGCGGCTATGGTGTGTAGGGAAGTCCCAGGCATCCCGGATAGCACTGGCCATAACGTGTAACATAATGAAGCACTCCCAACCCGATTCCCACACTGCCTCTAGCTCCAAAGGAATGTCTAGTATCCTCGCTCTGCTTGCTCCCATTACAGTCCTTTTAGACAGGGTTCTTTGCTCCCATTAATACTTCTATAGTAACAAAATCCCTGGCTACAAATGTTGGGCTCCACTTATAACATTTGTATTCATTTCATTCGAATTAGCCCCCTGCTTATTGTGTGCGCACAACACCTGCCCTTGAAATCCACAGATAACATCGTAAAGGACTGCGGGTGGTTTGCGTAGAAGCAACACGCGTTTTTCTATTTCACAATATTGCGGTCACGTCCGTTCCATTATTGCGCTTGTGATGTCAGTGGATTTAGGTGCCCGTCACGAATGCCTGAAGAATAATGATGTGTCTCGTCAATGAGCGTTTCTGTGTGGGTTCCATGTCCTTCAGTTTAGTGGCTGGATTCTGATTTTACCCTCACTGAAAACACCTTGGATTGTGGACTCGGGACGTGAAGCCCTGAACACAAAAACCTGCGTTTGTTTTGCGCGGATTGTGTAGCGTGTTTTATTATAACTTTATGCACGAAATGGAATGCAGAGTATTGTCAATTCAGAGTCATGTTGTCAGGGGATATGTTGGCAATAAATCGGCATCATTTCCGTTACAGGTAGGAATCTATTCTATTCTGATACAATGTTTTGATGAGCTAATGTAACGGTATTTCATTCTATTTATTGAGTAGAGACAATTGTGCGCGCTTGCAGGTAGCAAAAGGTCACATGGCAAATACCCTTTTGGCGCTCGCAATGGTGATGACAATCCCTGAACACTCAAAGTAAATAGAGATTATAGTGTATTTTAAATGTAACATTTATCAGCAGTGATAAATGGCGAGAATATTCGTTCCATGATCATGCCTGTCAGATTAGGCACAACACTGTAGTATGGATGTGTGTGACATTCGTGAAGAACATTCGGATTTTACTCTTGCAGCAATGCAATCTCATCAATAGGGTCCGTGTGTCATCCGTTCATCCTCGGCCTCCTCATAATCAATACCATCATGACATCACCTTTTTCTCATGCTACTCATCACATTAGATTTGGGTACCATGGTGGTCATTATTTCCATGAACAGTTGATTGACATCCAAATGTACAGGTCCGTCACCTCCGTTTCTGCTGTCCTCAATTAGCTGGGAATCCTCTGTTTCTGCTGTCCTATCAGTTAAGAAAACAGCAGAGAGATTCTGCATGAATAACTGACGTATTTAGCGTATATTCCTCTGACTGACGTCACTAAAGAAGAGACAGGAGTTTGTAATATAATAATATTGATTAAACCCTCAGGCCAAAAACAATTCACCTACGTGATTTACCTCCTGTTTCAATTGTTTATATTCACTAGCGATTTTAGCATGTACATCTTTGTGTGGCAAACTCCCCAAATATTTGGGATGCATGCCAGCAAAGCCACTACACAACCCAACAATAAACAATACATTAATTGCACTATGACGGTGAGAAACGGTGCCCACAAACTGTTAGGGCCTACATAAAGCTGTCCCAACAGCAGAGCTTTCTTTTCAGCACCATGGAGTGAATCAGTGGAGCCTTGTCTGGGACCGAAACAGTTCATTTACTGCCTTTTTTAAAAACATAGCTGATATTGCTGACTTGCTTAAACAAATGTGGTTTCTACTGACAATTGAGATGTACAAACTATGGTATGAGGGGGCGACAAGCGGACAAGAGGCAATCCGTTTTGAATAAGACATTAATGAGCGAGCCTGGACAGACGTAGTCAATGTAACTATTTGTTCAGCACTTTTAAAATGTACAGTGACAGAATTCAGAACATGGGCCATTCTTACAGTATTCTCCTTGTACACCAAGTCAGAACCGTAGGATAAATAAATGGGGCATATAAGCAGACAATAAAAGCTATTACAATATTCAATGATGACATTTATCTAAAACAGGCTATAGGCTTCATGTGCACCACCAAATCAGAACAGTAGGCTATGAGGGGAAAGGGACCAAATGATTAGGGTGAGGCACAATGGCTACTAACAGCTTACTACACAACATACACTTTATATTACTTGCTTAGCTACAGTACAGTTGAATTCGGAAGTTTACATACACTTAGGTTGGAGTCATTAAAACTCATTTTTCAACCACTCCACAAATTTCTCGTTAACAAACTATAGTTTTGGCAGGTCGGTTAGGACATCTACTTTGTGCATGACACAAGTCATTTTTCCAACAATTGTTTACAGACAGATTATTTCATTTATAATTCACTGTATCACAATTCCAGTGGATCGGAAGTTTACATACACTAAGTTGACTGTGCCTTTAAACAGCTTCAAAAATTCCAGAAAATTATGTCATGGCTTTAGAAGCTTCTGATAGGCTAATTGACATCATTTGAGTCAATTGGAGATGTACCTGTGGATGTATTTCAAGGCCTACCTTCAAACTCAGTGCCTCTTTGCTTGACATCATGGGAAAATGAAAATACATTAGCCAAGACCTCAGATTTTTTTTTTTAGACCTCCACAAGTCTGGTTCATCCTTGGGAGCAATTTCCAAATGCCTGAAGGTACCACGTTCATCTGTACAAACAATAGTATGCAAGTATAAACACTATGGGAACCCGCAGCTGTCATCCTGCTCCTAGAGATTAACGTACTTTGGTGCGAAAAGTGCAAATCAATCCCAGAACAACAGCAAAGGACCTTGTGAAGATGCTGGAGGAACCAGGTACAAAAGTATCTATATCCACAGTAAAACGAGTCCTATGTCGACATAACCTCAAAGGCCGCTCAGCAAGGAAGAAGCCACTGCTCCAAAACCGCCATAAAAAAGCCAGACAGTGGTTTGCAACTGCACAAGTGGACAAAGATCGTACTTTTTGGAGAAATATCCTCTGGTTTGATGAAACAAAAATATAACTGTTTGCGAGCCGAAGAACACTATCCCAACCGTGAAGCACGGGGGTGGCAGCATCATGTTGTGGGGGTGCTTTGCTTTCACAAAATAAATGGCATCATGAGGCAGGAAAATTATGTGGATATATTGAAGCAACATCTCAAGACATCAGTCAGGAAGTGAAAGCTTGGTTGCAAATGGGTCTTCCAAATGGTCAACGACCCCAAGCATACTTCCAAAGTTGTGGCAAAATGGCTTAAGGACAACAAAGTCAAGGTATTGGAGTGGCCATCACAAAGCCCTGACCTCAATCCTATAGAACATTTGTGGGCAGAACTGAAAATGCGTGTGTGAGCAAGGAGGCCTACAAACCTGACTCAGTTACACCAGCTCTGTCAGGAGGAAAGGGCTACAATTCCCCCAACTTATTGTGGGAAGCTTGTGGAAGGCTACCCGAAACGTTTGACCCAAGTTAAATAATTTAAAGGCAATGCTACCAAATACTAATTGAGCATATGTAAAATTCTGACCCACTGGGAATGTGATGAAAGAAATAAAAGCTGAAATAAATCATTGTTTCTACTATTATTCTGACATTTCACATTCTTAAAATAAAGTGGTGATCCTAACTGACCTAAAACAGGGAATCTTTACTAGGATTAAATGTCAGGAATTGTGAAAAACTGAGTCTAAATGTATTTGGCTAAGGTGTATGTAAACTTCCGACTTCAACTTTATCTCCCTGGCATATGACATTATTTATTCAGCAGCATACAATACATTTTTGGACTCACCTTTTTATGCTGTGCTCACTTGAACAGGAAGGTGGTGCAGCGGACCTTCTTGTGGACAAATTTTGTCATCAAACTCTGCCATTCTCTGGATTTATGGTGCTTTCAAGCCAACTGGGAACTCTGGAAAAAAAAAGTTGAATCATGACGTCAGTGATCTTTGAATTTTGAGTTGGATGACTGTTCAAAACGTATTTTCCCAGTCGGAGCTCGTTTTTTTAAGGATTGAAAAGGATTTGCCAGTAGATTGTCCACTTGATTCATGATGACGACTGCTTGTCTAGCTTGCTAACTAAGATTTTGAAAGGTTGAAATGATCAGTCCAATCAAAGCTACGGTAGATACAGTACCAGTCAAACGTTTGGACACACCTACTCATTCAAGTTATTTTGACTATGTTCTACATTGTAGATTAATAGTGAAGACTTCAAAACTATGAAATAACACATATGGAATCATGTAGCAATCCAAAAAAGTGTTAAACAAATATAAATATATTTTAGATTTTAGATTATTCAAATAGTAGCCACCCTTTGCTTTGATGACAGCTTTGTACACTCTTGGCATTCACTCAACCAGCTTCACCTGGAATGCTTTTCCAACAGTCTTGAAGGAGTTCCCACATATGCTGAGCAATTGTTGGCTGCTCTTCCTTCACTCTGCGGTCCAACTCATCCCAAACCATCTCAATTGGGTTGAGGTCGGGTGATTGTGGAGGTCAGGTCATCTGATGAAGCACTCCATCACTCTCCTTCTTGGTCAAATAGCCCTTACACAGCCTGGAGGTGTGTTTTGGGTCATTGTCCTGTTGAAAAACAAGTGATAGTCCCACTAAGTGCAAACCAGATGGGATGGTCTTGTATTCTAAATAAATCACTGACAGTGTCACCAGCAAAGCACCTCCACACCATCACACCTCTTTCCCCATGCTTCATGGTGGGAACCATTCACCTTTTCTGCTTCTCACAAAGGCACGGTGGTTGGAACCAAAAATCTCAAATTTGGGCTCATCAGACCAAAGACAGATTTCCACTGGTATAATGTCCATTGCTCGTGTTTCTTGGCCCAAGCAAGTCTTGTCTTATTATTGGTGTCCTTTAGTAGTGGTTTCTTTGTAGCAATTTGACCATGAAGGCCTGATTCACTTAGTCTCCTCTGAACAGTTGATGTTGAGATGTGTCTGTTACTTGAACTCTGTGAAGCATTTATTTGGGCTGCAATCTGAGGTGCAGTTAACTCTAATGAATGAATCCTCTGCAGCAGAGGTAACTCTGGGTCTTCCTTTCCTGTGGCGGTCCTCATGAGAGCCAGTTTCATCATAGCTCTTGCTGTTTTTTTGCAACTGCACTTGAAGAAACTTTCAAAGTTCTTGAAATGTTCCGTATTGACTGACCTTCATGTCTTAAAGTAATGATGGACTGTCATTTCTCTTTCCTTATTTGAGCTGTTCTTGCCATAATGGACTTGGTCTTTTACCAAATAGGGATGTCTTCTGTATACCACCCCTACCTTGTCACAACACAACTGATTGGCTCAAACACATTAAGAAGGAAAGAAATTCTACAAATTAACTTTTAACAAGGCACACCTGTTAATTGAAATGCATTCCAGGTGACTACCTCATAAAGCTGGTTGAGAGAATGCCAAGAGTGTGCAAAGCTGTCATCAAGGCAAAGGGTGGCTACTTTGAAGAATCTCAAATATAAAATATTTTTACAACATGATTCCATATGTGTTATTTCATAGATTTGATATCTTCACTATTATTCTACAATGTAGAATAAAAACCCTTGAATGAAAAACCCTTGAATGTCCAAACTTTTGACTGGTACTGTATAATGTGATTTGATGTCATTTTATCTGTGGCCAATGACCTTGAGCCTTCTTGGATGGGCACTTCTATTGTAAATCTATGGCAGCACCCAAGGGGCGTGAATATACAAGCTCTCTCTAAAGATTTTGCGGTGACGTAGGGTCCCCATTAGTGACTGGACATTGAGCCAATCACGGCGCAACTAGAGAACATTACCAACCCCTACACTCCGCTGCCCCACCACCACAGAAAGCACTGAGCTAGGCATTTTGAAGCTGCCTTACTCAAGAAACCAAAAAAGAGACCATGTTTGTATGTGTCTTTATTAACTAAATAATTATTTATTACATTGTTTGCAAACTGATATGTGACACGTATTAATGCAAAACAGACATGTTGCATGTTATTTTGGCATTAATACGTGTCACATATCAGTTTGCAAACAATGTAATAAAGTCAGAACCGTAGGATAAATAAAGGGGGCATATAAGCAGACAATGAAAGCTCTTAAAATATTTGATGATGACATTTCTCTGAAACAGGTTAGAGGCTACATGTGGGGCTCAAAATGACGGGTCGCCACTGGTTATATCAATCTGTTGCATGTGAAGTCATGTAAGTGAAATCTATTAGTGTGGGTACTCTAAGTCAAAACCGTTGCCTTCTATTTATAGAAAGGTCAAGTCATGTTAAAAAAGAAAATCCCCTCGGGGTAGCCTGCTCAATACAGTGCAGGAGTCAGTGTAAACATGAAGCTTTCCACCAGGTACATTCTGTAATTTTTGTTGAAAACTATTAGGAACCCTATTGTGCAGGTATCTGAAACTGCTAGTCCAAATATAAGTAAAATGGCTGCTAATTTGAAACGTGTAGGGCTGTACTTGAGGTGGACTTAGCTATGTTTCATTTCAAGTTAAATGGGCCCCAATAGCCCACTGTTAGTCACTGAATCAACAGATGTATAGGTCCAATACATCTCAGAATTGCATGCATTAAACATTATGAAAAATGTATTTTTAGTTGTGGAATAATACAAATGTATGGGGGGGAAATGCCCCTTTTGGGGGCTGGTTAAATGGCATTTTTAAACGGACCACCAAATCTCTAAATCTGGCCTTTTGTATAGCCTAGATCAGGGGTATTAAACTCTTACCCTACGAGCTACGGCACCTGCTGGTTTTCTGTTCTAAATCAGTCCCTGATTAGAGGGGAACAATGGAAAACAAAGCAGTGGAACTGGCTTCGACCCACCAGTGGAGGCTACTGAGGGGAGGACGGCTCAAAATAATGGCTGGAACAGAGCAAATGGAATGGCATCCGATACCATTCTACCTATTCCACTCCAGCCATTACCACGAGCCGGTCCTCCCCAATTAAGGTTGCTTTGATTAATGCTCTGTCTGTCTCTTCCACAGGTGCTGGGGTTTGAGGTGGATTCAATCAACTCGGTACAGTTCTCCAATCATACAGGTACAGATAATGTAGAGCAGGGTTGGGGTCATTTTTATTTACATTTTAGTCAATTATCTTAAATTAAGAAAATGTGGAATTGGAATTTGGTGAACCTTCTGAATTGCCTGGAATTTATAAAAGTATAAAAGTTCCATGTGTTGCTGTCTTGTATATTTTTAACCCTTCCTGAAAGGAAATTGTTTCACATTTTTTGAGAGAAGAACAGTGTCTTTGGTACCGTTACTATCATTGCTGAAAGATCTTGACATATTTTGGGTATGCTAATAATTTTCATATACCCTTAAAGCTACCTGCCTCCCCCTAACCTACCATTATATTTCCACTATCACTGCAATCAACCTTTATCATATGAAACAAAATCTCTTCCATCTTGAAAGTGGAGCTGTTGATCAGGCTCACGTCAGGAAAAGTGTGATGAAAAGATATGGGTTTTGTGTTTTGTGTCACATTCCTCATTGTGTCAAGTTATCAGACAAGTTCTTGGGTGGAACAAAGTGTCACTGGTTGTAATGGTTAAAGTGACGCCACATCTACAATTTGTCCTCTCTTAAGTGGAGAAGATGAATTGTCTGTCAGGGCCAGTTCAGGACACAGTCTCAGGATTGTATTTTGCTCTACATGGGATCTGACTGGGGGATAGCCTACACGCTGACAGTGCAGGTGGTCTGAGAGAAACGGAAACGATGGCATAACAAGAGGCCGCTGTTGAGCCACACTACAGTATAGGCTACTGCACTTATTGACTCTCTCTCTCACGCACACACACCTGCCCTGCTTAATAGGCCTTTGAGTTACTTAATAAAAGAACAAGTGTGTGGCCATCTTCAGTGCCACTGGTGTGTCTTGGGTCATCCATTGAGAAGTGTTCCCAACAGGGTTCAAACCTGGGTCTTCTGTGCTTTACAAAACTGTGTTAGCCCACAAATCATCAGGTCTCAGACAAGGTTACTCATGACCTCCTTTACACTTTACTCCCCTTTGACCTCCTCCTGCGCCTCACATAAACCCATCCAGGTTACAGCACCAATGTGACCAACTGTGGTTTGAACCTGGGTCTCTTGTATGCCACAAGACTGTTAGCCCGCTTAGTCATTCATTGACTACAGCTCAGGGTCCAACACCATAGTGCCCTCAAAGCTCATCACTAAGCTAAGGACCCTGGGACTAAACACCTCCCTCTGCAACTGGATCCTGGACTTCCTGACGGGCCGCCCCTCAGGGGTGCGTGCTCAGTCTCCTCCTGTACTCCCTGTTCACTCATGACTGCACGGCCAGGCACGACTCCAACACCGTCATTAAGTTTGCCGATGATACAACAGTGGTAGGCCTGATCACCGACAACGATGAGCCAGGTCAGAGACCTGGCCGTGTGGGGACAGGACACCAACCTCTCCCTCAATGTGATCAAGACAAAGGAGATGATTGTGGACTACATGAAAAGGAGGACCGAGCACGCCCCCATTCTCATCAACGGGGCTGTAGTGTCCACATCACCAACAAACTATCATGGTCCAAACATGTGCCCCGCACATTGATTCTGTACCGGTACCCCCTGTATATAGCCTTGCTTGTTATTTTACTGCTGCTGTTGAATTATTTGTTACTTTTATTTAAAAAAAAAATGACTTGTCTATTTTTTACTTAACACTTTTTAATTGTTTTACATTTTATTTCTTAAAGCATTGTTGGTTAAGGGCTTGTAAGTAAGCATTTCACTGTAAGGTCTACACCTGTTGTATTCAAGCGCATGTGACAAATAACATTTGATTTGATTTAGTCTCAAGAAAGGTTACTCATCAACATGCGAGCAAGGTTCTCTGAACCACCTTTTGTTACAGGAGCCCCATTTGGACGGGACACCCTGACCCAGAGTCCCATAGCTATGGGGCAGAGATTAGCAGTCAGTCTCACAGTAATCTCTCTCAGATATCCAAGGATTCTATGTCCCAAACCATGGGCCCCTATTCCCTATATACAGTAGTGTGCTACTTTTGACCAGGGCTTATAGAGCTCTGGTCAAAAGTAGTGTACTATGTAGGAAATAGGGCGTCATTTTGGATGCAACCTCCAGGCACCGCCAATCCCAGCCCACTCCCCTGCCTGTTCACGCCTCACTGCCGCATGAGTCACCTGCGGCCCCATGAGCCCGTCACATCCACCACAGAGGAAATCTTCAGACGGACTCCAGCTCTATTGTCAATAGTGACAGCAGAATGCACTGGATGCCGCTAGGGCTATTGTGTAACAATTGTGCCAAATGTTTTGGGGTTGTGGACACTGTTATAGCCTAGTACAGTAGTTGTACAGGGTCACCCAAGGGAGGATGGGAGGGGGCTGTTGGTCTTCGAGCTGAAGGTGAATGACATGGTAGACACCAGTGTGTTTGTGTGTGCGCACGTCCGTGTGTGTCTGTGAAAGAAACATGTGAATGAGTGCTAATTGAGATCACACCACTGTCAGGCTCCTCTCGGTTTCCGTCTCGCACTTCATCTGTCGCTCCGTCTGGAAAACCACGGATGCCTGCCTGACCCTGATGAGCAGCGTGTGCAAGACGGAGAAGAAGTGAGTGATTGTGAGGGAGATTAAAAGAGAGCAGAGGGATAAGTAAACTGTGTGTATCTGACGTAGGTTTTAGGAATGACCCTATCAATTGCACCGCGTCAGTCAACATATGAATTAGCCGGCCTCGTGTGCCCTCTGGTGTTCTTGCTAAGTGTTCATTCATGGCCAGATGTCCTGGAGAGCAGAACCGTGTCAAAGAGCCAGCTTGGCTGTGCTGCCTTCATCCACTTAAATGTGCCAGGTCGCTCTTGCGAAGTAGGTTTTTAAATTCAAAGATCTTTCCTGGTTAAATAACGGTAAACATTTATCTAGAAGGGTCTGTACTGTTCAACGAGGGGAGGCACTGTCCTGTTATCCTCACCCCTATTAGAGCTCTCCTCTCTGGGCTTGGGGGTCCAAGCTAATCCCTGGCCCCTCAGCCCTCACCATGCTATATGCTAGTCCCATAGCCCTCTCTGTCCACTTGTCACACAACTTCCTGTGTCCTCTCGGCCTCCCCACGCTCCCACAGCTTCTGGGTAATGGGGTAAACGTCCCCCATTTTGCTTTGATACAGCGTTCACACCTAAACAATGCACACAGTCCAGCAGTACAAATCAACCGTGTTTAAATCCGCTTTACGTCCGGAAGTTTACGTGATTCCTCTGAGTCAGGGGAAGACTTAGACAACCAGGTGAGGGGTTTTCCTTACTAATCAGTGACCTTAATTCATCAAGTACAAGAGAAGAGCAAAAACCCACAGACACTCGGCCCTCCGCGGAATGGGTTTGACACGTGCTCTGAGTTATTTAAGCTTAAGTTTGTTATTAAGTTCAGGTTTAAGTTATTTTGAATGCACCAACAACAACAAAAGAGTTGGTGCCTCTAGGGCAATTCAGACGGCGACTTAAGTAAAAAAAGATTACTGAAGAATGCGCTTTGTTTTCTATGATTGCATTTGCTTTTTGTGTATTGGTTATATGTATAGATGTGTGTTTGAAACAAGGCTCATCTGTAAAAGAGAACTTGGTCTCAGCAGGACTCTCTGTCAAAATAAAGATACAAATAAAGAAAGAAAATACAGATTTATTGGGACATCATGATGCCCAAAAAGTGCATAGTGATTTAAAGACCCCATACACATCGCTCATGAATGATCCGTCTTTGAATGCCTTAACATTTGTTGCCACCTAAATGAGACTCATTCCTCCGGTTGTTTTGTTGTTAGCTGCCATTCTTATGTCCCTGCACTGGGTTAATGGAAACATATTTTTGAAAAGGCTTGGCTCAGACTTCTTCTTTGTAAGCAGTTCCAGTTTGGCTAAGGATGAGAGAATTCCACCTCTTGACTACGTCTTAAGGGTACCCATTGTTCCAGTTTTTTACTGTCGTTTCTTTCGAGACAGGAACATGCAATATCGATTGGACCATTACTGTATCTACTAACTCATTAGTAGTTTTCTCATAAGCACACAATCACACACATTTCATTTAGTTTCTGAAGATGTGTGGAACATCAGACATCATTTAGATGCTGGAACATCATAGCAATGGAGGCCAAAACCCCTGCTCCAGTCTTAAGGGTCACTCCGCTCATCACACATCAAACATTACTGCAACGAGGAAGATTCAGACTTTAATTATGTCAGTGACTTAGGCTAGCTACTGCAGTTTCATCTCTGGTTGTGTACCAAATGGCACCCTATTCCATATAGTGGCAATAGGGCTCTGGTCAAAAGTAGTGCACTATATTGGGAATGAGTACCATTTGGGATGTAACATTTGTCTTTCCCCTTGCCCAATATAATTTTTTAAAGGTTTTAAAGAGCAATGTTTTTGCTGTGTGTGTGTGTGTTAGCTTTAGGGGGGCAAAGAGAAGCAGGGCCTGATGGGTAGATTCAGCTCAAAACACAGTGGCGGTTATCTTCCCAGTGGGGAAGGATACGCAGCGTCTATCTCTGTCTCTTCTTCACTCTGCACGTGCTGAAGAAAACGTGTGTGTTTGTGTATGTGTGTGTGTCTTGGATTGTGACAAGCTGAAAATGCTCTTCCCAGCAGCGAATCAGGCAATTGCGACAGCAGAAAATAATGACGACAGAGCCAGCCGTTATCACAAAGATTTCTCTCCTTCCTTGGCTCCCTCCCCCTCTATCTCACACACACACACACACCCACAGACGAGCAGCGGCAACTCTTTATTGCTCTCAGCCCCTCAGGCTTTCTTCTGGCCTGTTACTAGGCAACCAGCACCACACCATGTGATCTGCTGGGTGACTCACCTGAAGTGTGACATCACAATTCCTGCGGCAGCGACACTGGTCTCTGACAAAATGCTGGTTGCCCCCACAGCCCCGCACATTTTTTTTTGCGTTTGAGGGAGCTGATGGCAACAAACATGCCCCCTGTCCCATCCCCCTTCCTGAGAAGCTGTCTCACTGTGGCTGGGGGCTTCTCTAGGCCTCTGTCTAGAAAAGACATCAGCACTGTTAACTGTTGTTTTCATCATTTAAACCATAGAAATGAATGAAGATACTAGCCTATGTTGTTCTGATTGCGTCCCAATTCTCCACACTTTACCCAAAGTCCCCGTCATAGATTTAAAAGCATTGGTGGAGGGAGTTTTCACCATTGTTAAATCCATTACAGGGGAAGTGTTGTCACTCTGCTGTGGAGATTGTCATGTTGTCTCCCTGACCCCTCACCTCTGACCCCTGACCTCGGTCCCTAGGCTACTCCCACTGGAAAGGCCAGGTGCTGACCGCAGACGAGCTACATGTCCTCTACGAGGGGATCAAGCTCAACAACGTCCACCACTACGACTATGTTCTCACAGGTGAGACGCACACACAGAAAGAAGTGAAGGCTAGCGGTAGCAGTGCTAGCAGACTGGGGATGGTTGTTAGTTTATATCAAGTATTTATTTATGATTGGTTAGACTGTCTTGTACACATTCGCTGCTGAAAGCAGTATACAGACAAAAAAGAAACAAGAAAAAAAAGAAGATAACAGTTAGCTAGCTGAAGAAATGTTTTATAGAGAGTGGCTAGCTAAGTCAATAGCTTCATAGAGTGCCTGCTTCTGGTCAAGGCATAAATTCTCTTCAGACATATGTTGTTCTCGTCAGTCCTCAGCTCCCTCTGTAGCTTTCCAGGGAGAACACAGGAAGCAGTAGATGGACATGAGCCTCATGAGGTCGCCCAGACAGAGATGGAGGGTTTACAGAACCTAATGTCAGTCAGGCTGTGAGATGTTCGCCCCCCCAGCCACTGTTCTGTGGTAGCCGTCGTGCTCTGCTAGCCCTGGTCCAGAGAGAGAGACGTAACAGAAATGCTGGCACTCCTTGATGGATTACATCTCCTCTCCTATCACCTTGAGAGGGAGAGGAGAAGAGAAGCGAGAGGGAGAGAGAAAGAGGGAGCAGACAATAAGGGAGAGAAGAGGAGAGGAGAGAGTGAAGGTCATGGTTTTATTCTCTCTGAGTTCTTGTGAATCTGTCGAGGTGTGAAAAGTAGCCAAACTGGAATGTGTTGGAACAGCTACGTTCTAGTAAGCAGCCTATTGGTTGGCCAGCTCTTTTATTAAGACAGACTGCTAGACATTTGCAAGTAATTGTTACGGACACACTAGAGTAGATATCATGGATACAGTAGTTGAGACTTAAGAGGTGAGTACTGCTGAAAACATCAGTTCGGCTACATACTGTATATCACCAACTAAAAGGTTCACCTTGAATAGAGTCTTAGTAGTGACCAAGACCATTAGCGTGTGAGACAGGCAGCGTTTGTCAGTTGAAACTTTGTCTGTAAGAAACATAGCTTACAAATGGAACGTACAGATGTAGCTGTGGTCAGATACATGGCACGAAGTACACTGTGTGTATCATCCAATAAGTGGAGCTTGAGTTAGAATCTAGCCGTGCCAATTTGCTCCCTTTTCCCAACTCTTCCCATGGCCCTAAATCTTCGTAATTTACAGATCGGTAAAAAATAAGAAAAATGGTGGAAGCTCAACTAATACACTGCCCATGTAGCGCATGGGGATGTGTGAAACTCACTCCTTAGCCTGAAGTGTCCCCACTTGCGCTGCCAAATAGCTAGCTTCAGGAGGATGTTTGCCAGGCAGAGGTCCTGGGTTTGAGCCCTCGGGAATGAGCCAAATTAGGAGGAAGCGGTAGTCGCTAAGCAAGCAGTGTGTCGTTATTTATACTCATACCTATCCAGACCCTTCAGATTGGCAAAAATCTAGGGTTAGGGGCTAGGAAGGTAATTGGTGTTGAGACAGTTAGCCCCTGTGTGTTTAAATCAGCCATGAGGACATGGGCTTTCCCTCACTGAGAGCTTGGTGACCGAGCACAAAAGTGAGGCACACACACAAACAAGCCTTACATCAGCATTCCCATTAAATCATCTTCCTCTCTTCTGGCCCTTATCTCCCACCTACTGTATGTACAGCCAGCACTGCAGCGTCAGCAGGTCCTGCTCACACACACACACACACACACACACACACTGTTAATTGTGTCCACTCTGAGAAAGCACTGACACACTCACTGTCACACCGTAATCCCCTATCCTCTCATTAGAGCCCTGGGTGAGGGGTTGGTTTTGTCTGAAGTGTATAAAACTTTATTGAGACATTGAGGAGTTTGTTTTGACCCAGAATCCTCTTCGCCCCTCAGGGTACACTCGAGACACTTCCTTTCTGGAGATGGTTGTGGACATCGTACAAGAGCTGAAGAGGGCCAATCCTAACCTTGTGTATGGTGTGTATCCCTCGCTATGTCAACCCTACGTGTGTGTGTCTCACACATCTGTTCATATCAACAGGGTGGGGTTTCGACAACTGCTGATCACAAGTTCAAGATGCCAGTATGGGTTATTGTTAGGGCCAAGAGTTTTTCCTGACCAGGGAGAACTGGTCTGGAAGACTCCTGGCCCTAGCTATTGTATCATAATCCTCAGGTTGGGGTTGGTAGAAGCGTAAGGACACGTAGCAAAGAAAAGAAAATCCTCACACTCATGGCTCCGAAGAAAATCCTCACACTCATGGCTGACAAGCTTGATGTGGAATGAAGCTTACCATATGCTTCCCAGTCGAAACAGTTCATGCATATATTATGACAATATTTTGTTTGTTTTGGTCTTCAGCAGGTTATTTTGGGGCTTTGTGCACACAATTTCTTTTCCCGAGGCAAGCTGAAGTTCGGTAGCTAAAGTCTAGCCCCCTTTGTCGGTGATTGGTCAACAGTACTACTCATAGTAGGAGGGGGAACATGAAGTGTTGTCATTCAACAAGAGACGACTAGTTTCCATGCAAATCTGTTCACTTGAGAAATACTGCACAAAACATCTTAGTCAGATGGAAAATTGTGTGACTAAGACTTCCTCGGCAAAAACTGCAAAATGAATGACGTACCTTGATTTACAGTGCTTTTGGAAAGTATTCAGACCCCTTGGCTTTTTCCACATTTTGTTACATTATAGCCTTATTCTCAAATGGATGAAATAGTTTTTTCCCTCATCAATCTACACACAGTAATCCATAATGGCAAAGCAAAAACAGTTTGCAAGTGTCTTAAAAATATAAACTGAATTATGACATTTACATAAGTATTCAGACCCTTTAATCAGTACTTTGTTGAAGCACCTTTTGCAGCGATTACAGCCTCTAGTTTTCTTGGGTATGATGCTATAAGCCTGGCACACCTGTATTTGGTGAGTGTCTCCCATTCTTCTCTGCAGATCCTCATCAAGGATCTCTCTGTATTTTGCTCCATTCCTTTGATCCTGACTGGTCTCCTATTCCCTGCCACTGAAAAACATCCCCACAGCATGATGCTGCCACCACCATGCTTCACCGTAGGGATGGTGCCAGGTTTCCTCCAAACGTAACGCTTGGCATTCAGGCCAAAGAGTTTAATCTTGGTTTCATCAGACCAGAGAATCTTGTTTCTCATGGTCTGAGAGTCCTTTAGGTGCCTACAGGCAAACTCCAAGCGGGCTGTCATGTGTCTTTTACTGAGGAGTGTCTTCCGTCTGGCCACTCTACTATAAAGGCCTGATTGGTGGAGTGCTGCAGAGATGGTTGTCCTTATGGAAGTTTCTCCCATCTCCACAGAGGAACCATTGGGTTCTTGGTCACTTCCCTGACCAAGGCCCTTCTCCCCCGATTGCTCAGTTTGGCCAGGCGGCCAGCTCCAGGAAGAGTCTTGGTGGTTCCAAACTGCTTCCATTTAAGAATGATGGAGGCCACTGTGTTCTTCAATATGCAACCTTCAATGTTGCATACATTTTTTGGTAGCCTTCCCCAGATCTGTGCCTCGCCATAATCCTGTCCCGGAGCTCTACGGACAATTCCTTCAACCTCATGGATTGGTTTTTTTATCTGACATGCACTGTCAACTGTGGGACCTTATATAGATGGGTGTGTGCCTTTCCAAATCATGTCCAATCAATTGAATTTACCACAGTTGAACTCCAATCCAGTTGTAGAAACATCTCAAAGATGAAACAGGATGCACCTGAGCTCAATTATTTACAGTCTGAATACTGTAAATAAGGTAAGGTATTAGCAAATAAATGTGCTTTATCATTATGGGGTATTGTGTGTAGATTGATGAGGAAACATTTTTATTTGATCAATTTTAGAATAAGGCTGTAACGTAACAAAATGTGGAAAAAGGTAAGGGGTCTGAATACTTTCCGAATGCACCGTATTTTGGATTAATTCTGCCTATGTTGAGGAACAGAAACTTTGTCTGTAAGAAACATAGCTTACAAATGGAACGTACAGATGTAGCTGTGGTCAGATACATGGCACGAAGTACACTGTGTGTATCATCCAATAAGTGGAGCTTGAGTTAGAATCTAGCCGTGCCAATTTGCTCCCTTTTTCCAACTCTTCCCATGGCCCTAAATCTTCGTAATTTACAGATCGGTAAAATGCGAGCGCAGACGTTTGTTTCGTCTGAGTTCTCCAAGAAGCAAACTGAACCTAAGTATGCGGACGCCTTAAGCCCTTGCTGCGTTTAGAAAAAGCGCTGACAGGACAGTTGTATTTGTTTAAGCGAGTCCCAAGTAGATCATTCTCCATTCATCTGCTAACTAAGATTAAAGTCGACATAGTTTAATAACGGCCATGCTTTTCCATGGAAATTAGTTGAACAACATGTAGGAGCAGGATGAACAAAACTGCTGTAGCGCATGTTTACAGTCTGTTCTGAGGTGAGTGTCGTATTCATTAGTGCACAACATAGCAAAACATTTTGCAACGGAAAATGGAAAAAAAGAATTCCTTTGTTCATGTAGTCCATCCCCATTTCGTCCCGTTATCTTCTGTTTGGTGTCTAGTGAATACGACCCAGGTGTTTGACGTAATTCGCCGATGTTGAACATAATCAGAAGACATCTTGGGTCAGCTTAACTTCGATATAAAACATCTGTAATGTCCGTGTAAAACCTGAGAGATCTGTGTTAGAGATTGAGTGTGTTCTCGTTTGCCTTTTCAGTGTGTGACCCGGTGCTGGGGGACCATGGCTCCATGGTGAGTACTTTGTGTTTTTCTGTTACACTGCCTGTATTTTGTATGTTTTATTGAACAGAGCAGAAAAGATCATGAAAAGATAATAGTGGGAAAGATTGGAAGAGTTCATCATAGACAGTGGGTCGAATTTGAACCGACACTGACAGTGGTAGGTATGTATCCTACACAATCCAGGCCACAAGAGAGTACTGTAAGTTTAATGAGGGATCAGATTGTACTAGTAAGTGATGTCACTACTCCTGCTCAATCTCATTCAATGGGGCAACACTGACCTTCAGCTTTACCTGACCAATGAGTTAAACCTAAGACCGCAGCCACACTGAGACACATAAACGGAAATGCATTCATCAATTGCCTGTTTTTGTCTGTCTGGCAAAAGTTCAATTCAAGTCAACTATTTTTGGACGAGCTGTGTATGTAAAAAGGCATATTGAGCATTTTTTGATGGATAAAGATCTCCATTGTCCGTTGAAAAACCACTGGCAAATTTTTCCGACACAAAATCGCAATGTGGCTGTGGCCTTAGAGCCCCACTTTCACTTTCTGTTATCCCTTGTCCTTTCTCTGTCTGTCTCTCTCTGTGTTTCTCCCTGTGTCACTTCCTGTCCCTGTCTCTCTCCCTCTATATCGCTCCCCCTCTCTTACTGAAATCTCTTCTTTACCTTTATGGACTGAGCATCAGGTATCAGTCGACATGATGTCATTGTTGCATCAAGGTGTGGGTGTGTGTGACGTGCGTGTGCGTGTGTGTTGCGGAGGGTGGATTTGGGAAGGATAGACCGCATCTCATTTCACAGTGACAGATGAAATTAGCATGAGCGGAACTGCCCTCGCTGTCTGTACAGAGAGAATTATGCGGAATAATTTGCTCGATTGTGACTCATGGTGCGTGCGTGCGTACGTGTTACAGTGTGCGTGTGTTTGCGTACACTAGTATTTGTGTGTGTGTTTGATAGGTAGAGAGAGAGAGCACAAGGGCATACATGCATAATGTTTGTTGATGTATATAGTGACATTGAGAAAATGGTGTGTATACTTGTTTGTTTGGACAAGATGTGCTCATCATTCTGATTGACTCAATACATCCATCCTTTCCTTGTTATGCATCTCAGTAGTCTAAAGTTGCTTCCTTTCCTCGTCCCCTTTTCTTCGTCCGCTCTGATCTGAGCTAGGCAGCAATTTCAGCTCGGTGTAGATAAATAAGGTCTGATGTGGAGATTCAGCCACTTCAGGTGATTGAGATGCACCATGTGTGTTTGTGTGTGTGAGCGAGTGTGTAGATAAATAAGGTCTGATGTGGAGATTCAGCCACTTCAGGTGATTGAGATGCACCATGTGTGTTTCACCGGTACTGATGTGTTTCTTTCTGTCTCCAGTACGTTCCAGAGAACCTGCACCCGGTCTACAAGAACAAGGTGGTGCCAGTGGCCGACATCATCACACCCAATCAGTTTGAAGCAGAGTGAGTAATAGTGAACCTATACAGCTGCTGTGTGTGGGGTGCGTGTGAGATGGAGAGTTAAATCACCACAGGGACTGTATCGTATCTGTTACTATCACTATCAATAAGCCTCATCCACATCCTAATCAGCTACATTGATGTAATTTTACTCAATATCCTATCAACTGATATACAGATACACCAAAGGCCTATGTGTGGTGTGTAGCATGTCAGTAAGATGGCTGCTACACTGAGTGATACCCAGTCACTCCTCTCTGTGTTTGTCTGCATTCCTCCATAATTTTTCCTGTGTTAGTTCGTGAGTGCTGTGTTGGTTTGTGTGTGCTCCACTGCTTCTCCCCTCCCTCCTTTCAACTCTAATTCTAAACCACCTCCTCTGCTGTTCACTGCAATCCCAGTTCTAGTGGTGCACAGGGTCCCTCTGGTGGATACCCAGGGAATTACAGATGAATAATAATATACTGTACATTGTGTCTGAAGTGTTTCCACGGCATAATGATAGTCTCAGTCGTTTAACTTGGAGATGATAGCGTAACTATCTCTCACTATGGCCACTAGAACACTATAGTAGAACACTAAACAGACTCTTCCTTAGACTGTTTGTTGGTTGCTGTTTACAATGATTGTGGTGTTAGTGTCAAGCAGAGGAGGCTGGTGGGGGGAGCTATAGGAGGACGGGCTCATTGTAATGGCTGGAATGGATTGAATGTGTTTGATACCGTTCCATTTATTCCATTCCAGCCATTACAATGAGCCCGTCCTCCTATAGCTCCTCCCACCAGCCTCCTCTAGCGTCAATGTTAAATTAGCGTGGGCATGTTTGTGTGTGTTTGTCCTCCAGGCTCCTGACAGGGAAGAACATTAGCACAGAGAAAGATGCAGTGGAGGTGAGTCTTACCATAGAACATGCAACAGATATATTATGTTACAAAGTTGTCCTCAAGTCATGTCGAACTTTGTACATAATCCATGGGCCATGTTTGAATACCAATAAAATGGATCCTTCCTTCCTTGAGGTATTCACTGATATGTGAGTTAGTAGATGGCATCCACCCAATTGTTTTCACCAAGCCTTCCGTGACAGAGCGGAAGCAACTTTAGGAAAAAATAAATGGTCTATTTAAAAAATCTATATATTTAAGGAGAGTGGAATTTTTACCATATGTTTTTATGCTTTATTACACTGAACTAAAATAAACGCAACATGTAAAGTGTTGGTCCCATGTTTCATGATCTGAAATAAAATATCCCAGAAATGTTCCACACGCGCAAACATTGCACAAATATGTTTACATCCCTGTTAGTGAGCATTTCTCCTTTGCCAAGATAATCCATCCACCTGACAGGTGTGCCATATAAAAAAGCTGATTAAACAGCATGATCATTACACAAGTACACCTTGTGCTGGGGACAATAAAAGGCCACTCTAAAATGTGAAGTTTTGTCACACAACACAATGACACAAAGTTTTGAGGTAGTGTGCAATTAGTATGCTGACTGCAGGAATGTCGACCAGAGATGTTGCTAGATAATTGAATGTTAATTTCTCTACTATAAGCCGCCTCCAATGTCGTTTTAGAGAATTTGGCAGTTCGTCCAACCGGCCTCACAACCGCAGACCACGTGTAATCATGCCAGTCCAGGACCTCCACATCCAGCTTCTTCACCTGCGGGATCGTCTGAGACCAGCTCCCCGGACAGCTGATAAAACTGGGTTTGCACAACCGAAGAGAAACTGTCAGAAACCGTCTCAGGGAAGCTCATCTGTGTGCTTGTCGTCCTCACCAGGGTCTTGACCTGACTGCAGTTAGGCGTTGTAACTGACTTCAGTGGGCAAATGCTCACCTTGGATAGTCACTGGCACGCTGGAGAAGTGTGCTTTTCATGGATGAATCCCGGTTTCACATCTGTACCGGACAGATGGCAAACAGCTTATATGGCGTCGTGTGGGTGAGTGGTTTGCTGATGTCAACATTGTGAACAGAGTGCCCCATGATGGAGGTGGGGTTATGGTATGGGCAGGCATAAGCTACGGACATCTAACACAATTGCATTTTATTGAAGGCAATTTCAATGCACAGAGATACCGTGACAAGATCCTAAGGTCCATTGTCGTGCCATTCATCTGCCTCCATCACCTCATGTTTCAGCATGATAATGCACGGCCCCATGTCGCAAGGATCTGTATAGAACTCCTGGAAGCTGAAAATTTCCCAGTTCTTCCATGGCCTGCATACTCATACCAGACATGTCACCCATTGAGCATGTTTGGGATGCTCTGGATCGATATGTACGACAGCATGTTCCAGTTCCAGCCAATATCTAGCATCTTCACACAGCCATTGAAGAGGAGTGGGACAACATTCCACAGGCCACAATAAACAGCCTGATCAACTCTATGCTAAGGAGATGTGTTGCGCTGCATGAGGCAAATGGTGGTCACCAGATACTGATTGGTTTTCTGATCCACGCCCCTACCTTTTTTTTGTTTAAGGTATCTGTGATCAACAGATGTATATCTGTATTCCCAAGAAGGGTGGATATGGGGATTGAAGCCCTGTCTCTGGTGGGGAGGCATGAATATGTGCTGGGTGATACCAACTCAACCATGGCTCTGCACAGAAGGGTGCATTTTTTAAGTATTTGAATAGGGACGTGGCACAATTATATGTAGCAGGGAGTTTACCTTTTTCCCCTGGCTGCTGCCTCCTTCCCCAGGTGATGGACCTGCTCCATAAGATGGGTCCTGACACGGTGGTCATCACCAGCTCTGACCTGCCCTCGCGTCTGGGTGACCGCTTCCTTGTGTCCCTGGGCAGCCAGAGGACGTGTAAGTGTGTGTGTGTGTGTGTGTGGTCAAGAGTGGGCAAACTAACAATGACAATGAGTAATTGATGTAACTGTCATGGTTTTATGTCCCATCTGTGAATCATTGGTCATTGGTGGAACATTTCCTCTTCCTGCACCTCCAGTGATGCCTGATGGTACCAAGTCCACCCAGCGGGTCCGTATGGAGATCCCCAAGGTGGACGCTGTGTTTGTGGGGACAGGGGACCTGTTTGCTGCGATGCTGCTGGCCTGGACTCACCACTACCCCAACGACCTCAAGGTCTGCAGTGTGTACTAAAGCCAGTTATAAAACCTAGAGGACTCATTTGGCACAAAAGACTGTGATTGTAAGGTGTAGGGTGAAGTTGCCCCTAGACCATTGGTCACCAACCAAAATGCTAGCCGAGATCTACCGCTCAGATAAAAACAAAAACGACTTAAAAAACGTAAGCCTATGCAACATTATCCAATTAAAAACAGTTCTGCAGTAATGAGGTTTGTGCAGTAGGCTATAGGCCCAATACATTATCACTGCATATTGGCTACGCTTGAATTGCCCTGCCAAAGTTGTTCTTAGACCATTTTGAAATTGTTTCAAAATGTTTGGTATATGATCACACTGGTAATAGATCATTTGTTGTATTCCTTGTGAGGCACAGCTGAGTGAGCATAATAATTTGGTCTTTTTTTTTTTTACTAGACTGATGTCCTGCATCTGATGGTCAATCTGAGGGGAGGGAGGGAGCAGCGTTGAGGCTGCCTCTTACCCGACTCACCGTCCCTCCTCTCTCCCTCCCTCTGCTCGGAAAAGGGGACACAGTCTTCCAGCTGATGGTGAAACTTAAGTCGCACTGCATTATTTCTGCCTCATGCACCAATTCATGTTGTTACTCCTATGACCACAGAAAATGAAATATTCCTTGATATTAAAAAAGACAATAATAACAACGCAAGCTTATCGAAACACTTTGCGATACTCATTCATTGCAGCTGCAGTGCTGGTTGTAGTGTGAGTGGAAGTAGGGAGAACGCACATTTAATGACTTATAAAACAGTTGAACAAAGTGTTGACAGTGCTGAATAACAACTTAAACAGGAACTTACTTACTTATTAAAAACATCAGCACTTTGCTGTATTCGTTGAGTCTCTCTCTAGTCATGGTTTTAAACGTTTTGAAATCTCACATTTCCAACTTTGCTGTGCGTTTCGAGGCTTCTTTTTACAGTCTATGGCGCAGGACACTGTAGACACAGAGATCTGAGCTATGTGATTGGCTAGCGGTAGACATATAGGTGCACTTGATTTGCTCTCTGAGCCTGCCTGGTAGGCGGAGTTCTACCTTCAGACACATGAAATTGTTCAAAATGGTAACACTTTGCCTTCCCGGCGCTAGGGCTGCTGAATCAAGTGCACCTGCCACCAACAGCATGAAACAAATTTCTAAAAAAGAGGAACGCAAGGCTTTATCATTGAGTTTTTACAGAAATGTTTGGTGATCGACTAGGAATGGCTTAAAGATGGACCAATCGCGATCGACCGGTTGGTGACCACTGCCCTACATGCTGATATTGAGTCAGTTTTGCGTTTCCCCCACTAATGGTTATGATTGGGGAAAGGGAAGATCATCCTAGATCTAGGGGAAACTTCACCCCCGGAGTGTGATAATGATGGCCTTACATGGCGCTGCCCATGCTGTCATAGAAGCAATCAATAGAATAGATTGGAGGTGCACCCTATAGGTTTTATAGCGCTCTCTTGTATAGCTAAAGCTCACTGATACTGTCAGCATCATACTTAGAATAATAGTGATATCAATCAGTCAGCTACGTTCCCACCATTCAAACCCCCCCCAAAAAAATTCTCAAGGTAAGGTCAAACTTGATAGTTGTGGTATGCTGGAGCTCTTACCAATATTTCAAAATTTGTCTGGATCACTGAAGGGGTGCTCAGTCCTAGGATTTTAAAAGCGCAATCGTAAAAGAAGGATCGGGATGGCAGCTTAAATTCCTTTGAAAGTTTCAACATTGCTTTGACAAACAAGTCTCTCTCTGTCTTTCTCTCTCTCTCTGTTAGACTGCATGTGAGAAGACTTTCTCAGTCATGCATCACGTTATCAAGAGGACCATCTCCTATGCTCACGGTAAAACAAAATCAAGCATCATTTTACTCACTGTAAGAAGTGTTTGTGTGTATATGCGCTTGTGTTTAAGATGCTTCCGCGTTCATTTGCTCCTTCTGTCTTTGTTTTTCTCTTTCGCTGGGTGATTCTCTCTCCTCTTTTTCCCCCCTCCATCTTTCTCTATCTCTTTCTCTCTCTGTCTCTCTTTCAGAGTTAGCAGGGCCTGGAAGAAAACCCAGCCCACCTCAACTGGAGCTGAGAATGGTTCAGAGCAAAGCGGACATCGAGGACCCCGCCATCGTGATGGAGGCTACTGTCCTAACCCTATAGAGACTCCACCCCCCATCTCCCACCACCCCCACCCCGCGCCACAACCGCACAATGTATAGGTGTTGTACATTTTGATCTGTAATGTGACATTGCCTTAGAAATCTCTTACAGAGCACAACATTTCCATATGAGGAGACTTAGCAGGGTATGGATGGACAGACGGGGGGTGAGCAGGAGGGGAAGACCTGAGTAGGCCGGGGTGGGGGCTACTGCACCTCAGACACCTCCTTTCGACAACCTGGTCTCTCTTCCTCTCTCTTCATCTCTCCCACTCCCTCTATGAGCTCGCCTAACCTCTTGGTTTGTCCTGCACACACAGCTTCACAGCCCAGCCCAGCCCAGCCCAGGCCTAGACTATTCCAAGGCCAGGCATCACAGGGCTTAGGCCTATTGGAGTTGCAGCACTAGCTAACTACGGTGGCAACGTGGTGGCCCAGGCTAGCTAAAGCCTAGGCCGAGGCTATATCTGGCCTGCAAAAATCAGCCAACCAACAATCTGTCAATCAATCAAGCCTTGTGAAATATATGCACAGCTGAGGGCAGAATACTGATCAGGGATAGGATAGAATGTGAGGCACTTATTTGACTGGAAGAGTGGTGGTTTCTAAACGTTTTACCTCATATGTCACAGCAGGACAATGGTTTTGGGTATGTTGATTCTTAAATCAATTGTCCATGTTCGGTGCTTAGATCATGATCAGTGTATGATCATTGTAAGCACGTCACTAACTTTGTGGTTGTATGTTTTTGTGTGTTGTTTGTTATTTACAATGTGTGAAATGCTGGAGATCTATCATTTCAACATTTATTGATGTATGATCCTTGTGTGTTCAAATTTCTATGTTAATTTAAATAACCATGCGTATGTCTTTTATTTTGTTCTTAATTGGTTGCAAGGACTAGCAAGGATAATCTACACTGTTCATTTTATACATACAAATTTAAGCAAAACATTCATATACTTTTTTATGTATTTGTATATTTACATATCTTGGGCAGATATAATATTGATATGGTTTCTCTGTCTGTGCCAAACTGTCTGTGCCAAACGTGAAATCAAATGATGTTAGAGAGTGCCAAACTGGCTGTTTCCTGAAACAGACATGAAATTGCAATAAAGTTAATATAAATCCTGTTATTTAGCCAACTTGCTGTAAGTTTTCTGTCTGCCCCTGCTTTGTGGGGAATTCTCCATATCTTACGCTCTGTTCTGAAGAATGAACAATGTGGAGAAAGCCGATTTGATCTTTTTGGTGATGCTATGTTAAAACCATTTCTCAGACGGGGAGTGTCCGTGTGCAGGACCAATCAGGGGTTAGTTCTGCTCTGACTGACATGTACTTACTCCTCAGCTTTTCATGAAACCAGTGAACTGTTTAATCTATGTTCCAACTGTGCGTTACTGTACATTTGTGTGTTTGCGTGTGTGTGAGAGTATGTACATGTATGTAAGTGTATTTCCTCTGTAATGGGGTTTGGGGGTTTTAGGTGAGGGCGTGGGGTGGGGGGAAACTAGTTAAAAAAAAAAAAAAAAGTAAGAGAAGCAATGACTTATCATCCAGAAACTAGCCTTTCCGGTGCTCTCGTAGGAATAGCCCAGCTGCTGACTAAGTCAGTGGTGGTGAGGTTTGTTGGCTGTGCCAGCTTTTGAACCCAAATACTGTATGTGGGCATTGAATTCCAAAATGGAAGCACCTAAAACTGCCATTGAGTGGTCCGAGTGTGTACTTTGAGTAGGAGTTTGGGGGAGTTGGATGGCCGAGGCCGTCTGTGTCTTCTGACAATATATATATGTTGATCTGAAGTGGGTTGCCTTGCAAAATAACTAAATCTTCAGCTCTCCCAGTATTCTGTGGGAAACCATGGAAACAGTTTGAACATATTGACTGTTGTTGCAGCAATGTTTTAGCACATTCCCTGGGGGAAACGTAGAGGGATAGTTCAGGCTGGATTACAAAATATATGTTATTTATACATAGTATATGTATAAATAGGTCATGGTCAGTGGAATATGTATGTACTGTGGATCATGAATCTGTGCTAAAAATATGGCCAATTTCTGAAACATATATTTGAGGGCACTGCCTTGAATCAGATGGGACATTCCGAAATCTCTTCTTCCCTAATATTCAGCCAATAGCACGTGCAGTAGTGGTGAAACAAACCAAAAAATGGGTTAAGGATGATTGTTGACATGTAATGGTGTGCAACATTTTGTGTCTTGGTCTTAGAAAAAGTGAGAAAAAATGCCCATGTAGAGGTGTAGGTGTGGGCACACCATTACATATCATTCTTAACCCATTTTTTGGGGTTTCGCCACTACTGCAATCGAGCCACGTGCTATTGGCTGAATATTAGGGAAGAAGAGATTTTGGAATGTCCCATCTGATTCAAGGTAGTGCCTAGTTAAATAAAGGTTAAATAAAAATAAAAAATAAATAAAATATATTTCTTTGTTTGGACCACTGTGTTTGCTGTAGTGTTTGGCTTTCTCCTAAAATAGTCCCTTTGGCAAAGTATCATAACATGTACTCTTGCCATGTGTATACAAGAAACAGTAGGCAACACTAGAATATTAACCATGATGTCAGTACAGAAAGGGAGATCTTTGACTAATGCAGCATTCGTGACCAAGTGGGAGGTGGGAATTTACAAGTTGTGAAGTCGTAAAAACTAGTTGTTGCAATTACCTGCTTTGAACTCGTCGAGAAACGCTGATTGGCTAATGGCCAACAAGCTGTGAAAACCGTAAACTAAAAGTACAGCTGTCACGCTTGTAAACAAATGATAGTGTTCAAAAACCATATTAATAGATTTTTTTATAAATAATGTTTGTTGCATTTAACTGCCGGAAATGCTATTATCGAGGTTATATCCTTAGTAGATGATGTCAGCATGTAGGAGAAAGGGGAGCTCAGGATGGTGGACAAGTTTCCAACAAGTAATTACCAGTTGGAGGGCCGTTCAAGTGGATTTTCCCCAGTTGTATGTGGTAAATTCCCACTTCTCACTTGGTTACGAATGCAGCATTAAGCGCAACTGAGTGCCCCCTACTACCCCCTGCCTTTGTAACTGTATCTGTCCCTTAGTGGTTTTAACAGTGACCAGTCTATGCTTGGCTCTTCTTTTGTTTTGTTCTTATGTTGAAGAGTTTCTTTTTACATTTTCTTTTCTCAATGGGCAAACAATGAAATGTATTAACTGTTTGGTAAAGTTTTTAGTGCTTAGTTTTTTGAGCCTGAATATTTTATAACATGTTACAATGAAGATTGTAGTGTACAAATCCACATTTATAATATATAATATGTATGTTATGATGCAATAAAAATAAAGTAATGATTATATTATATCCACCTGCTTTTTTTCTGTAAGTAATTAGTATCAACACACTGCCAAAGGAAGGGGCCGGTCAAGGAAGTCCATAGTTGGCTGAAACTGAAAGTACGTAAAAAATGTGGCAGATAAAAATTACATGCAAAAAAATGTATATTTGAAATAGACAGGTGTTGGCATTTTGTACATTCAATATCTACCTGCAATGTCGGGTAACTATCTTTCCTGGTAACATGTCCCATACGATGCTTGTCATGTACGTAAGCCAATGCATGCCTATCAGGGGACACATTACTACAAGCAACTAATATGAATATTAGTTTCCTCCAATACAGCAGACAAACAAAGGTTGACCATTTCATTGAATTCATGAACATGACACTGGTAGGGTGCTTGACGAAAACCGTATTCTGTATATCTGTATGGCATGGTCAATGAAGGATCATACTCACATATGCTGTCTACCTATACTCAACTGAACACAGGTATACCAGTTTGCACAGAGTTAGAATACCTAAGAAGATACCTATAGGCAGTGCTTTACTTCGACTTAAATAGGTGCCGGTACTGTTTATATATAGGTGCAGGAGCTCCACAATACTTTTGAGATAATATTATATAAGAGGAACAGGAGCTCAAGCAGTAGAACATTTGAGGTGCTGGTACTTAGCTCCGGTGAGGTCCTGCCCAAGTCAAGTACTGCCTTTACACCTACTTTCTGGAGGGTCATCAATACTGTCTGCTGAAAACTGCATTCCCTCTCACTGCATGGGGCTGTCAATTAATGATCATACATGTTTCATGTGTGTATACCTCAGTTATTATAAGACACAAAACGCATAAACAGCTTGTGGATAACATTTAAAATCAGAGCATTTTGCCTTGGAAACCCATATAATGACATAACTCTGTGGTCACCCTTGACTGAACTGGCAAAAATAATTCCTGATCTGAAGGAATTCACAAGTTCAAGGTAGGAATAACCCCTAACATATTCAGGATGAAAAGAGGCACAGGGATATCTACCTGCATTACAATTCAGTCACAGGTGTTGGGAGAGAAATGGGACATAATGGGAACACTGGCTTGTTATCAGAGAGGAAGAGGCAAAGCGAGAGTGTTTACTCTCTGCCAAAGACGTCGATGAGAGAGTCGAATTTGGTCAACAAAAAAACAATTAATTTGCTACGTGAGGCTTATTTGATCCAATATAAGTTTGGTAATGGTTAGGTTGTTACGGGTGCAATGATATAATTTTATGCACGGAGAATTTCGGCAGAAAAAACTTTATATCCGAGTTGTGTCTATGGAGTTGTGACTGTTGCGCACACGCGTATCTGGCCTCTCATTGGCAAGAATGGTCCCACCTGATCTCGCCACCTCCCGCCTGTGTTCCGTCTTTGAGGACATGTATTACCATTGTTAGAGCGGTCACTCGACTATCTTGGAAAACTAATAGATACTCTTTATTGTTATGCATTGTTTCCAAGGGACAGAGTTTGTGGTTGGATAGACCGGAAGTTGCATGTTTCACAGAAGGATGTAGCTAGCTAGCTGTTAGTTAGCTCAAAAAAACCTTTATATTGAAAAAGAAATGCGTCTATGACTCTGGGGTGCAAAGACACCAATGTTATTCATGTGTTGAGTTGAAAACCAACGCGTTGGACCTGTTTGGTAACGTTCATCGTCGTCGGGATCCAGAAATCAGGTAACGTTAGCTAGCTAAAATGCTATCCAAGTTAGCAGGGGTGTTTCCACACGGCCATACCTCCATGTTACAGCGCTTGTCTACGGAAAACAGATGGAAGACGAGGCGACCACCTGTGTTAAGCTATCTAGCATACGCTTACACACAGGTGTTCAGAGCATCTCGGGAAGTGTAGTTTCGTCGGACGGAGGGACTCTTAGCTTGTATGGATCTGTGCAAAACTGCTACAGTAAGTGTATATTTTGTTTGAAGGATTCTTTCTCGCTGATGAAAGATAACGGCCATGTATTTAGAAAGCAGTATCGCAAGCGATGATTCTGGACGTTTCTAAACGTTAACACAGATTGTAGTTCACATGAGTGGTGGGTGAAGTCAATGGCTGAACTGTAGGGAGAACGCAGAATGCCGCCTACTAGTCAATCAACATCCAGGTCATTTAAAAAATATATTTTTATTTATTTAACTAGGCAAGTCAGTTAGGAACAAATTCTTATTTACAATGACGGCCAACCCCGGACGACGCTGGGCCAATTGTACTGCTAGCTTTCCAGGAAACAGCCCTTTTCGTCATCATGCTAGCTTGTAGTAGCCACCGCAGCAATTTTGGAATAGCAGTGTCAGCCAATCACCTCCTTTGTTGTTGAACACGATGTAGTCGACACTTGTTACCACAGCCACAAAGTCATAAACCCCACCTATTTCTACCATTTCTTAAAATCAGATTGTAAAGCTAACCCTAACCACACTGCTAACATTATGCCTAACCATAACCTTTAATTAAGAACAAAAAGCTCTTTTGTTTTCATACATTTTTACGAGAGAGGCCATTTTGACTTTGTGGCTGTGGTAACTAGTAAAAACCACACTGTGCCATTTCTATAATGGCTGCTGTCGCTACTGCTAGCTAGCATGATGACAAAAAGGGCAGTAATAAATACGCCCCTGGTAGTTTGGGTATGGGATACTATTTGCCTGGAAGCATCCGACAGTTGACGTCGGAAGTTTACATACACTTAGGTTGGAGTCATTAAAACTCGTTTTTCAACCACTCCACAAATTTCTTGTTAACAACCTATAGTTTTGGCAAGTCGATTAGGACATCTACTTTGTGCATGACACAAGTAATTTTTCCAACAATTATTTACAGACTGATTATTTCACTTATAATTCACTGTATCACAATTCCAGTGGGTTAGAAGTTTACATACACTAAGTTGACTGTGCCTTTAAACAGCTTGGAAAATTCCAGAAAATGATGTCATGGCTTTAGAAGCTTCTGATAGGCTAATTGACATCATTTGAGTCAATTGGAGGTGTACCTGTGGATGTATTTCAAGGCCTACCTCCAAACTCAGTGCTTCTTTGCTTGACATCATGGGAAAATCAAAATAAATCAGCCAAGACCTCAGAAAAAAATAGTTGACCTCCACAAGTCTTGTTCATCCTTGGGAGCAATTTCCAAACGCCTGAAGGTACCATGTTCATATGTACAAACAATGGTACGCAAGTATAAACACCATGGGATCACGCAGTCGTCATACCGCTCAGGAAGGAGGCGCGTTCTGTCTCCTAGAGATGAACGTACTTTGGTGCTAAAAGTGCAAATCAATCCTAGAACAACAGCAAAGGACCTTGTGAAGATGCTGGAGGAAACAGGTACAAAAGTATCTATATCCACAGTAAAACGAGTCTTATATCGACATAACCTGAAAGGCCGCTCAGCAAGGAAAAGGCCACTGCTCCAAAACCGCGATAAAAAAGCCAGACTACGGTTTGCAACTGTACCTTTGGACAAAGATTGTACTTTTTGGAGAAATGTCCTCTGGTCTGATGAAACAAAAATAGAACTGTTTGGCCATAATGACCATTGTTATGTTTGGAAGAAAAAGGGGGAGGCTTGCAAGCCGAAGAACACCATCCCAACTGTGACTACTGTTCTAATTGTGTTGGTAACCAGTTTATACACTGAACAAAAATAGAAATGCAAACATGTAAAGTGTTGGTCCCATGTTTCATGAGCTGAAGTAAAAGATCCCAGAAATGTTCTATATGCACAAAAAGCTTTTTTCTTTAAAATGTTGTGCACAATTTTTTTTTACATCCCTGTTAGTGATAATTTATTTTTTGCCAAGATAATCCATCCACCAGACAGGTGTGGCATATCAAGAAGCTGATTAAACAGCATGATCATTATTACACAGGTGTACCTTGAACTGGGGACAATAAAAGGACACTCTCTAAAAGGTGCGATTTTGTCACAACACAATGCCACATATTTCTCATTTTGAGGGAGCGTGCAATTGGCTTGCTGACTGCTGGAATGTCCACCAGAGCTGTTGCCAGAGAATGTAATGTTAATTTCTCTACCATAACCGCCTCCAACATCGCTCAAAATATCCCACTTCTTCCAAGGCCTGCATACTCACCAGACATGTCACCCATTGAGCATTTTTGGGATGCTCTGGATCGACGTCTATGACAGCATGTTCCAGTTCCCGCCAATACCCAGCAACTTTACACAGCCATTGAAGAGGAGTGGCACAAAATTCCACAGGCCACACTCAACAGCCTGATCAACTCAATACAAAGGACATGTGTCGTGCCAGATACTGACTGTCAATACAAAGGACATGTGTCACACCAGATACTGACTGGTTTTCTGATCCACGCTCCTCCTTTTTTTATCTGTGACCAACAGATGCATATTTGAATTCTCAGTCATGTGAAATCCATAGATTAGGGCCTAATTCATTTATTTCAATTGACTGATTTCCTTATATGATCTATAACTAAAATCTTAAATGTTTGCATTTATATTTTTGTTCAGTATAATAGCAATAAGGCACTTTGTGGCTAAGAACAGCCCTTAGCCGTGGTATATTGACCATATACCACACCTCCTTGGGCCTTATTGCTTAAATATACCACACCTAAGGGCTGTTCTTATGCACTGCACGGAAGCAGAGTGCCTTGATACAGCCCATAGCAGTGGTATATTGGCCATATACCACAAACCCCTGAGGTGCCTTATTGCTATTATAAGCCAGTTATCAACATAAATGTAACTAAACCAGTAGGTTTGTGTCACATCCATAGTTTATTGTCTGATATACACACCGCTGGAATACTGTTTCAGCCAATCAGCATTCATGACTCAAACTACACTGTTTAGCTAACTAGTTACAGTAGTATCTGAAGAGTTTAGAGAATCACCCTCAAAGTACTAGCCTAAATAAAAAAATGTATTAAACGTAATAAATTCATAACTCAAAATTACCATTGGAGAAAAGAAGATAGATCTTCTCACATCCCCCAAATAACAATTAAACTGAAAACCAGATGGGGTTGTCAGTGCCCTGGCTGTCTATCATTTCAGTTTCAAAACTGACCATATGGCACATTTCCTGCCCCAAACTCCTCAACCTTCAACACGTATTTATGGACGCCGTTTGGGTCTTTGCGTGTCGAAAAAGACGACGCATCAAATAAGCTTTTAATTTGATGCGCCAAATAGCCGAATTATAGTATACAATGTTGTGCGTGCTGAATTTGCATGCGCAACTCAGCCAAGTGCCACCACTAGCACTGTAAAAAACAAACAATCAAAAAACTATTGGGCTAACAAAGAAGCACACACACCGGCCACAATGTTTACAATACTGCTTTGGTAATAAGCCAATATTTGTTAGACCGAATGGGAAAACATCTGTGTGAGCATTTAAAATAACAAGCAGAATCACAAATGTTCGCTAGGTTGAGCAACGTTCTCCACGACATGCAACCATCCCAGAGGCAGGGGAGAAAGGATGGTGATCCTGCTGGTTCTGCCTGCCAGCCGACCACATCCCAAGCAGTTTCACCTGATTCATCCTAGCTAGTCGAAATACAGAATAATAATCAAGCATTTTGTCAACGTTGATAACAGTTTGGAAACTGGAGGTAGGCGGTCTCCCTACTGCGTTGACTTCGGTTTGCAGTATGACAGTCAATCACAAATGTCTTTGATACAGATGTAATTAGCAACTTCTGGGGTAGCTAGCTAAGTAGCTTTAGCTTGGTATTTAGCTAGCACCAAAACAACCAGCTTGGAAATACGATCAGAAACTGCAATCATTTTCAAGATTCCTAAATCATTGCTAAGAATATATGTGACTAAGTATTAGCTAGCCAGCCACTTGTTGTTCTCCTATTGAAATCGAACTTCAGTTCATGAAAAGAACTAGCTAGCTAACAAGCTAGTCAGCTACATAGCACTGTTGCCCCGGACTAGCGTCACAAGCAGCGATCTTGCTAGTGTGGCTTGACCGGACCGGGTCCGACCAGCATCAACCAAATACGAAAACTGTCTTATAAATTAGGGGTATTTTAATGTTTTGGGGGGAGAACAATGTTTGCATCCATCAGCTAGCTAGGTTTGTTAATGACCAGTACTGTCCCAGTTCGGGGAAGTGTGTGTGTCTCGTGCGGCAGCGGCAAGAGACAACTTTACCAGCATCATAGCACGTGTCGGTGAATCGCTGTGACGTTTGAAATACGAGTGACGTTGTAATCAATGTGCACCAACTACATAAAACAATTACGAACGTGTTAAATTATTATGTGACGTGCAGTCATATTCCGGTTCTGATTGGTCAACAAGCTTATTTGACGTGTCAAATACTGTTAGTGTTATGACACGCAAAGACCGACACGTCATTCTATACTAATAACATGAAACGTCTCCTTCTCGTGTACTTGCAATTTGAAGCCTTTATACCTAATCTTTCACTTTGTCTGGTTGCATAGATGTTTTCATGAGTTTGCAGATTTGCATGTTGCCATAATAAATTCAGATAACTTAACCTTGTAAATTGGCTTGTAATTAGTGCCAGTGGGTCATATAATTATATAAACCTTGTTCCTTTTAAAGAGGAGTTGACTAACAAATGTGTTTGTTTGGAATATAGTTGTCAGTAGACATACCATTAGGATACATAGTGATATTGTTTTTCCACACTCCACAGCATTCAACATGTTTGAAACCCACCCTTGCCCCACTGCTTGGAATGCCAGAGATTTTTAGAAGCCATGTTTGCTTTTGGATGGGCAGAGAAGGGTGAAATGTCACTTCTAGAGGAAGAGTTGTAATGTGGAACTGTGAAATGATGTTGTCTAGAATATGAATTGGATGCCTGTGGCATTTACTTATTCAGAACAACTTTATTATCCCACAAGGGGGAAATTAATTTGGTCATGTGCCTAAAAATACTTACATAAAAATAATTCATTTAAAGTGCAATAGCTACACATTTCAATAAAAGTGCAATATGCTGTGTACTCAAGGGATCAACAGACTATTGGCTGTTAAAATAAAATATTCCCCATATTTATCTGTTTTGATTTTCTTTTGAAGAAGTCTTTTTCCCCTTGCCAGGCTGCTGTGACTGAATTTTGAGTGAAGGGGGTGTGTACTGTTATGTAAAATTCTGCCAAGTTTAAGGAGGATGAGTTTTGTGTACAGGTTGGTGGCTGATTCTTGATCTATACCAATTATCCTTCCCGCCGTCATAATCAAGCTCTGAAGTTTGACTTGGTCTTGCGTTCGCATGTATCCAAACACGCATATCAGACCAAAGGACAGCACACTCTGCAGGACAGATTTATAGAACATTTGTAAGATATGGCGGTCAACATTAAAATGGTTCAGTTTGCGTAAATAAATAAAAAATCTTTGCAAATGCACAGTCATTGGATTTCAGTTTGTCTATTTCGATTCCCAGGTACTTGTGGTCACTCTATCGACTGATTTCCCATTGATCTTCGTAGGGGTAGTGGAGTTTTGTTCCTTCAGAAATCAATTTCCATCTCTTTGTTTTCTTAACGTTTATTTCAAGAAAGTTATCTGCACACCACTGGATGAATTTAGCTGTTTCTCTGTCAAAACCTTGAAGAGAGGCTTGGTCTGGGTAGAGGAAACCCACAACAGCGATGTGTGGGCTGCGTCAGAGGTTTGTCAATCGTTTGTGTACAGTATCGGTGAAAGTATCTTTAGGGGCTGCGGTATTTACCGTTCTAGATGTAGAGATGGCGGATTTAAAATGCACTTGTTGAGTACGGTTCACAAGGAAACTATTAATTCACTTGATCAGAAGAGAGTTGACACCCAAATTCACCAGCTTGTCCACCAGTAGGTGGGGTTGGATGGTGTTAAACGTGCTACTGAAGTCAATTAATACAATTTTCACTAAGCTATTTGCCTTTTCCAAATGTTCGTAGATATTGTTCAGCATGACCAGTAACCCATCAACACCCCAGGAGGCATGGTAGGCGAATTCGTTTGAGTCAAATTGTGATGAAAAAACAGAGAATTTGTTTTTGAATAATTTTTTCAAAACCTTTCATAGGTACAGATGTCAGGCTACAGGGCGTAAATCGTTATTTTCTTTTGGCCTGTTTTTAGGTATTGGGACAATCAGCGAAACGGCTTCGGGAACGGTAATGCGAGCTGGTCTGCGCATGCCTGAAGTGGACCACAGTTTTGAGGCCAAGATAGAACTGTGGTGTAGGGCCTGAACACCTCCATGAAAGCACTGTAACAAAACGTTGAGCAACGGAAAGTAAAAATTAGCATTTTATCAGACCAATCCAGGCACTCTCAGTCTCCATCTGCTTTCTTCCATTTTGGTGACTAATGAACACGACCAGGCCCTTCGTCATGGCTGGACCCATCACAGCAGCTGAGCTTCTTCACCCAACCCCTTATACAAATGGATGGAAATGAGAGGTGATTTATCCAGGGTGCTGCTGCAAGAGCACTAATCAGTGCTAATCTGTTCTTGGCCAGATTAGAGCTTCGTTGTCCTACATCTCTCCTTTTCCTCTGTACAAAGGAGAGGCTCCTTCTGGGTTCCGTATGTTTTAACACTTTTAAACCAGTGTGTCTTGATTATTGTCCTCGTCTCGCGGCGATCTGGTGCGAAGCAGTCGCTGACTAGCTCTTTCGTTTCCCACCTGAGTTGCTTTCCTGTTGCGCCGATGGACGCTCCCTCCTCATCCTCCTCTTTTCCTTGGGGTTTAGTGTTCATGCTGTCGTCATCATCATTTGTCTCCTATGGGGATTAGCATGCGTCTCAGACACCGTGGGCACTGACTCTCCCTTGTCCTCCTCTTTTAAAACGCTTTGGAGATTTTCATCAATTTTTTCCCGTGATCCTTTCCCCCCCCCCCTGAGTGGGAAGGTAATCAAGAAGGGGGCGAAGATGCTGAACCAGGGGGCCGTGATGCTCTTTACAGGGCTGTGTGGGGCACTGGTGGTGCTGGCGATCGCCTACTATACCTACTGGTAAGTCCTGTTGAGGGAGCAGTCGAGGACCGCGTCAGAACTTATAAGAACTTTATAGACATGACTGGTACGCTTGTTGACTCCAACTGCTTGAGGCTGTGTGCAACCACAAACTATAATCTAAAATCTATTCTACTACCTGACACTGGTTTTGGGAGAGTGTAGACTGGGCTTGGTTGGTTGTTGACTTCTGTGGGTTTGTCTTGTTATTTGTTCAGACGTGGCTCGGGACCTTCTGCTGCTGAACATCTTGGCCAAGTTTAGCCTGTTTTGGCCTTCGGAGGCCAGGCTGTTTCTCCCTGTTAATCAGTTTAGCCCTGCATGGCTATTGCTAATCTCTGCCACGTCCCACGTCCAATCAAGCCGTGTGTGTGTGTGTGTGTGTGTGTGTGTGTGTGTGTGTGTGTGTGTACCCTTGCATACTTGGTAGCCTGCTAAATGGCATTAACCTGGTACATAATCAATGGCAATTTACCTACTTTGCCTGCCTTGTATGCTAGGCCAGGGGTTGTAAATCTTTTCTGTTTCAAGACTCACTGAAACGCTTAAACAAATATATGGGGACCCCTACATCAGAAATCACATTAAGACACTTATAAAAATGACATTTCACAATGTGTTAATGCCTACATACATACTAAATGTGAGATGTTTTAGCCTTGTCTGAGGCCCCGTAGTTGAGAAACAGTGGACTTCTTAGGAAATGTTTTTGGGGTAAATCATCATATTATTACTGCTACAAACTGCTACAGACCTATATCTATCCTACCCTGCCTTTTCTAAGGTCTTCGAAAGCCAAGTTAACAAACAGATTACCGACCATTTCGAATCCCACTGTACCTTCTCCGCTATGCAATCTGGTTTCAGAGCTGGTCATGGGTGCACCTCAGCCACTCTCAAGGTCCTAAACGATATCATAACCGCCATTGATAAGAGACAATACTGTGCAGCCATATTCATTGACCTGGCCAAGGCTTACGGCTCTGTCAATCACCACATCCTTATCGGCAGACTCGACAGCCTTGCTTTCTCAAATGATTGCCTCGCCTGGTTCACCAACTACTTCTCCGATAGATTTCAGTGTGTCAAATCGGAGGGCCTGTTGTCCGGGCCTCTGGCAGTCTCTATGAGGGTGCCACAGGGTTCAATTCTTGGGCCGACTCTTCTCTGTATACATCAATGATGTCGCTCTTGCTGCTGGTGAGTCTCTGATCCACCTCTACGCAGACGACACCATTCTGTATACTTCTGGCCCTTCTTTGGACACTGTGTTAACTACCCTCCAGACGAGCTTCAATGCCATACAACTCTCCTTCCGTGGCCTACAACTGCTCTTAAATGCAAGTAAAACTAAATGCATGCTCTTCAACTGATCGCTGCCTGCCCGTCCAGCATCACTACTCTGGACGGTTCTGACTTAGAATATGTGGACAACTATAAATACCTAGGTGTCTGGCTAGACTGTAAGCTCTCCTTCCAGACTCACATCAAACATCTCCAATCCAAAAGTAAATCTAGAATTGGCTTCCTATTTCGCAACAAAGCTTCCTTCACTCATGCTGCCAAACACCCTCGTAAAACTGACCATCCTACCAATCCTCCACTTCCGACGATGTCATTTACAAAATAGCCTCCAATACTCTACTCAACAAATTGGATGCAGTCTATCACAGTGCCATCCGTTTTGTCACCAAAGCCCCATATACTACCCACCACTGCGACCTGTACGCTCTCGTTGGCTGGCCCTCGCTTCATACTCGTCGCCAAACCCACTGGCTCCAGGTCATCTACAAGTCCCTGCTAGGTAAAGCCCCGCCTTATCATAGCTCGCTGGTCACCGTAGCAGCACCCACCCATAGCACGCGCTCCAGCAGGTATATCTCACTGGTCAACCCCAAAGCCAATTCCTCCTTTGGCCGCCTTTCCTTCCAGTTCTCTGCTGCCAATGACTGGAACGAACTACAAAAATCACTGAAACTGGAGACTCATATCTCCCTCACTAGCTTTAAGCACCAGCTGTCAGAGCAGCTCACAGATCACTGCACCTGTACATAGCCCATCTGTAAATATCCCAACCAACTACTTCATCCCCTACTGTATTTATTTATCTTGCTCCTTTGCACCACAGTATTTCTACTTTGCACCTTCATCTACTGCACATCTACCATCCCAGTGTTTAATTGCTATATTGTAATTACTTCACCACCATGGCCTATTTATTGCCTTACCTTCCTTATCTTACCTCATTTGCACACATTGTATATAGACTTGTTTTTCTACTGTATTATCGACTGTATGTTTGTTTACTCCAGTGTGTAACTCTGTGTTGTTGTATGTGTCGAACTGCTTTGCTTTTTCTTGGCCAGGTCGCATTTGTAAATGAGAACTTGTTCTCAACTTGCCTACCTGGTTAAATAAAGGTGAAATAAATAAAAATGTTTTTTATCAAATAACAAAATGACACCATTTGGTTTCAAACTAATAGACAAGCATCCTATACAATCACCATGCCCATAGAAAGCAAGAGATGAGTTGAGAGACAACTGAACATCCCCAAAATCTCTAGGCCTGTGTGTAGACTTTTTATTTTTTTACACGTGTTCTATTTCTTCCACTCAATTTCATTCAGTGATTAGAATAGTGTGTGTGTGGGGGGGGGGGGAGACGAAAGCAGGACGCGGTCTCCCCCACCCCACTTATACAGTGAGGGGAAAAAAGTATTTGATCCCCTGCTGATTTTGTACGTTTGCCCACTGACAAATAAATGATCAGTCTATAATTTTAATGGTAGGTTTATTTGACCAGTGAGAGACAGAACAACAACAACAACAACAACAAAAAACGCATGTGAAAAATGTTATAAATGGAATTGCATTTTAATGAGGGAAATAAGTATTTGACCCCCTCTCAATCAGAAAGATTTCTGGCTCCCAGGTGTCTTTTATACAGGTAACGAGCTGAGATTTAGGAGCACACTCTTAAAGGGAGTGCTCCTAATCTCAGTTTGTTACCTGTATAAAAGACACCTGTCCACAGAAGCAATCAATCAGATTCCAAACTCTCCACCATGGCCAAGACCAAAGAGCTCTCCAAGGATGTCAGGGACAAGATTGTAGACCAACACAAGGCTGGAATGGGCTACAAGACCATTGCCAAGCAGCTTGGTGAGAAGGTGACAACAGTTGGTGCGATTATTCGCAAATGGAAGAAACACAAAAGAACTGTCAATCTCCCTCGGCCTGGGGCTCCATGCAAGATCTCACCTCGTGGAGTTGCAATGATCATGAGAACGGTGAGGAATCACCCCAGAACTACACAGGAGGATCTCAAGGCAGCTGGGACCATAGTTACCAAGAAAACAATTGGTAACACACTATGCCGTGAAGGACTGAAATCCTGCAACACCCGCAGGTCCCCCTGCTCAAGAAAGCACATATACATGCCCGTCTGAAGTTTGCCAATGAACATCTGAATGATTCAGAGGACAACTGGGTGAAAGTGTTGTGGTCAGATGAGACCAAAATGGAGCTCTTTGGCATCAACTCAACTCGCTGTGTTTGGAGGAGGAGGAATGCTGCCTATGACCCCAAGAACACCATGTCCACCGTCAAACATGGAGGTGGAAACATTATGCTTTGGGGGTGTTTTTCTGCTAAGGGGACAGGACAACTTCACTGCATCAAAGGGACGATGGACAGGGCCATGTACCTTCAAATCTTGGGTGAGAACCTCCTTCCCTCAGCCAGGGCATTGAAAATAGGTCGTGGATGGGTATTCCAGCATGACAATGACCCAAAACACACGGCCAAGGCAACAAAGGAGTGGCTCAAGAAGAAACACATTAAGGTCCTGGAGTAGCCTAGCCAGTCTCCAGACCTTAATCCCATAGAAAATCTGTGGAGGGAGCTGAAGGTTCGAGTTGCCAAACGTCAGCCTCGAAACCTTAATGACTTGGAGAAGATCTGCAAAGAGGAGTGGGACAAAATCCCTCCTGAGATGTGTGCTAACCTGGTGGCCAACTGCAAGAAACGTCTGACCTCTGTGATTGCCAACAAGGGTTTTGCCACCAAGTACTAAGTCATGTTTTGCAGAGGGGTCAAATACTTATTTCCCTCATTAAAATGCAATTCCATTTATAAAATATTTCACATGTGTTTTTCTGGATTTTTTTGTTCTGTCTCTCACTGTTCAAATAAACCTACCATAAAAATTATAGACGGATCATTTCTTTGTCAGTGGGCAAACGTACAAAATCGGCAGGGGATCAAATGTACCTGGGGGAAAATTATGGCTGAACTTTTTTTACCTCTTTGTGTGTGTGTGTGTGTGTGTGTCACTCAGTTCGTTGGCCCAGTATTGACGGCCAGCCATTCGTCTGAGGGGATCAGGTGATGGCAGACTTCCCATCCCCCCTCCGCCCCTCCCCCAAACACACTCGCTCCACCAGGCAGCGCTTTGGCAGGCAGGCTGAGGGAGTGTCTCCCTCTCCCCCTTCCTCTCTTCTTTTGTCCCTCTCTCCTTTTTGTTCTGTGTGGGGACAAGTTTCCCACTCTGCTAATGGACGGCCTTGTGAGGTGTCATTAGTCTCCTAGGCAAGACTCAAGTTCACTCATGTTTACTGTGGAGCGCGGGTGTTTCTCGCACCCTCTTTCCCACTATTTGTAATTCTCACTCTGTTCCTGACTGTGGGCAAAGCTAGGGCTTCACACTTTGACAAAACAACTTGCTCTCTCTTCCAGAACAAGGTTAGTGGTATTTATGCTCCTTTTCCAGGGGTTATTGGTGTGAATGGGATGTTATTTTATAAATATTGACCTCGTTGGACGATGGAGACCTTTTTTCTTTGACTAGTAATTCCGTGTTAAAGCTCAGAATCACCTGTTTGACTGTGAACTGATGCTCCTACTGTAGAGAAATAGGCTATACCGGTAGTTTAAATAGAGATAAACTGCATTTTAAGCATACATGCTATTATCTCCTTGCAGATGCCAGACGCACTGTAGCAACTGTTTGTATTCTAATTAGACTGTTTGCAGAGTTGATATTGCCGGCTACAGTTTTGACGTTTGACTGCCGTGGTGGTTTGGTGAAGAAAGCAGTCCAAGGCATTGCAACCTGATGTCAATGTGGGACAAACCTGAAGTTTGATAGCCTATACCAAAGATCAGTATCCGTAGATAATGTCACCCGCCCTTGTGGATGTCTGCTTGATTCTTGAGTTTCGGATAAGGTCGTTTTCTGGCCCTCTGCTATCTGCAGGAAACGGCCTTCATTTAATGGGCCATTTAAAACATGGGTCCTACAGACCTACACCACACCCTGTTATGCCTTGGCTTTATGGCATCTATCACAAGTCAGGGCAGTGAAGTTAGAACAGAACCTTGAAGTATTGAGAAAGTGGATTGGGAAATCATAGTCAGCCCAAGGAGAAATATGCACACGTGTCACTGTGCTAGCTTCCTTCCTCACAAGTCCTTACTGACCCTTGATCTCGGATCCTCTGCTTCTCGAGCACAAGTGACCCGCGCTTGACTACACTGTTGACTATGGTGTTGAAAAGATAGCCGTTCAATAGCGCAGGTGGAAACGTTTCAAGCTGGGGAATGAGGTTATGAATCCAACTCGGTTACACTCACACCTCCTAAACTCACTCCACCGTGACCCCCAGTCGTTGAGCAGAGCGCAACTGCAGATCCGGGTCACGGCACCACTACTGCCCGGGTCACGGCACCACTACTGCCCGCGTGACAGTCTCTTAGCCAACTATAGAAAAGCTAGCAGTTTGATAGCTTGAAATGTCTCCACCCACGCTAAGTAGTGAGGTTATGAATCCAACTCCGTTACACACACACACACACACAGGATGGTGAGAGTGAGTGTGTGTTCAGAGGGACCAAGTCTATGTTCTCTCAGCCCTATGTTCCCTCAGTTCCCACAGCCCTATGTTCCCTCAGCCCTATATGTTCAAATTACTTGAGTAGATGCTTTTTTATCTCAGAAAAATGCCTTTTGGGCTGCTGGAATGTTGACAAAAGGTCAAGGTCATAGTGATTAAACAATTCAGTAGGTTCCAACAATAAGCATTGGTGCCAATGTTGATTTGAAATTGGTTCAGTGGGTACTGAGGGACCACAGGGCTGGAGGGACCACAGGGTGACCCCTGATCAGATGCTTGAGGTCACTCAAGTCCACGCTCTGTGGGCGGGACCTCCTGTGGAGGTGGTACAGCTGGCCTGTAGTACACACACACAGCCATTGATTTGACTCTGTTTCTAGGATGTGATTTGACAAAAACAGTGTGACTTTGACTTAATGCTCATTCTGTTATTAGGCCACTGTGTAGTTGTCAGTGTTTTAGGATGGGTTCGGTATAGCTTTGGAAAGTAGCCTATTTTATTCTTGAGATTGGACATAGGAATTGGGGCACAGTAGGTGAAATGTCTGTAGTGGATACAGTATTACTAATTCTGTAGTATTACTAATGATAGTAATATGTGGAAGGGAGTGGAGTGATGCAGGCCTGCTGTTTGAGGGTGTGTGTCGGGTCTAGAGTTAGCAAAGAGGACACACCAGAATCCCAGAGGTTGAATGGGGCAAGTGTTGCCAATTTAGAGACTTTGTCGCTATATTTAGCGAGTTTTGAAACCGCTCCAGAGACTGTTATTGTTAAGAGCCTAGCAACAAATGCAGCTACTTATCAGGCTGCCTTGGAGACTTTTAACAGCATTTGGTGACTTTTCCCACTAAATTCTGGGATTATCTATCTACAACAGAAGTCACAGCAACAGCACACAAACAGTTAACACGTTGTGACAACTGCTGATGTAAAAAGGGCTATATAAAATATATTTGATTGATAGATTGACGGGCATAGAAGCAAGGGGAGAGGGTGTGGCGGGAGAGGGGGAGAAAACACTACTTTGGCGACCGCAGCTGTGTTGCACCAAGGCAAGTTTGTGATGTGAAGTTGAATTTTTTTTTTGGGCAAAACACTGAATAGGGCTAGTTTAGGAGTTGGACACTGTGTGTGTGTGTGTGTGAAAAGATAACAAGAAAGGGAGTGAGTAAGCGAGTTGCTGGCCTTTTTCCAACTAGGTGAAAGGGTGTGTGTGTGGACATGTACATATCAGTGAGAGGGAGGTTATGTGCAACGCCATTTGGGTGGAAGGGAGTTTATTTTTGTGGGCAAGCTGTGTTTTTAACCTGATAGTTTCCTATTTTATATTGGGGAAATATAAATGGAAATAAATCACAGAAACTGACTGGTTGTCTGCTAAACTCCTCACAATCAACCTGCTCTTTCTTTCTTTTCTTTATCACTGTTCTCAGAATTATTCAGTTTTAAGTTGTTTGCAGTCTTTTTTTTCTACTTGTTTGTGGCCGTTTGGTGCAAGTTAGATTCTGTTTTGGGAAAGGGTTAAGATTGTTCAGATCTTCCTGTCTTTAAACTGATTGTGATTAGTTTGTAATGATGTTCTTCTCTGTCCCACAGGTCTGTGGTATTGGCTGACGGGCCGTGCAAACGGGGCTTGTGAAGGGAACCCACCTTGGTTAGTTGCACTGGAATTTCTCAACATTATCACCCTTCCACTATTAACCCAGCCTCATCGAAGGGGTCATGAGTTTTCCCTGACCATGTGACCTGACTAGGAAAACTCTGGATCCTCGTCATAGCCAATAAGGCTCAGACCTATTCTTGGTCAGATCAGTTGGTCAGGGGAAACTCCTTTCCCTACTCATATTCATAAACATCCTCTTTTAAGGGGTAGGAAGAATGAGTTTTTACTCACCGAAGTAACAACAGTGTGGTCAAATACTTAGTAACTTAATTGTAGTCATGATCATAGTTATGTTATTTTTTGACATATTTATTAACTTATTTTGGATATCTTCGGAACTACCCACAATGCACTATTCCTCAACGTCATATAGAGAACCGGTGCTACCTGGTGGTATTTTCCACAAAGTTAAATCGAAATGCATTGTTTCTTTATGGTGTTCTCCCCCAGGTCGGCCCTAGTGTGTTGGTAGCCCTGCTAGCCCCTAGACAGCCCTGGCCATGGGGCTGATAGCGTACATCAAGAGCCTGTTCATCCTGCAGCTGCTCGTTGGCTTTGTGTTTGTGGTCAGTGGCCTCATCATCAACTTCATCCAGCTCTGCACCTGTGTCCTATGGCCCATCGACAGGCAGCTCTACAGAAAGATCAACACCCGCCTCTCCTATTCCCTCTGGAGCCGTGAGTCACACTCATAGTCTTGAGTCGTGTGTGTGTGTGTGTGTGTGTGTGTGTGTGGGAGGGGGGGCTTGGCTCAGAGCAGCACATTCTGTCTGTTGTCCCAAAACAAACCAGTCTTAAATGCAGTGCAAACTCCACCCACATGGTGTACTGGTTTTGGTGTTCCCCTCTATCCTTCTCGTTCCTGTGTTGTGTGCATTCCTCTCTCATGCGGTCTGTGTGTGGGGCTGCCGGTGAACAATGGGCACAATGGATTTTGGACATTGTAGTTAATTACCACGTTTTCTGCACTGAACTAGGTTGAATATTTGTCTGTTGAAAACTACAACTCCCTACAGCATCCCACAGTTCGTTCTTGATTTGATGTCTCTCGTGCTTGATAGGATTTCTCTCTAGAGAAACGGGCGTTGAACTCACAAAAATAATATCTAAATGGAATTCAAGTAATTGAACCAACTTCAGTCAATTTGTTGTTTAATAATCAAACATAAAAATAATTTGATTAATCGTTGATGGTGTGCTTAATCATGAGCAGACTAAGGATTGACTGGTTGATGCGCAGATAGTGCTCTGCGGCTGGACCATGTGTGAACGCTACGGCATGCTTGGTGTGTGTGTGTGGTGGTTGCAAAGCCTGTATCAAGGGAATCTGCTTCACTTCAGCCTACTTATTGGTTACACACACAGGGTGTTATTTTCATTAGGAGGAACATAGCTGGTTTCCTAGCATAAACATACACTGTTGTTGTTAACTGAGTTTACACTGTGATTTTTACAGGTTCAATGTTTTGTGTCGGAATTGAGACTGGTGTAATGTAATTCATTGCGACAGTTCGTTGCGACTGGTTACATTCTGACCACACCGCTCCCATCGCGTGCGCGAACTTTGCAAAATACATTTACACATGTTATTCAGTCATTGCACTCACACTGCCCGCGCACGTCTGCGTAGCCAGGCGCCAAAATAGAACTTGGTTCGATTTGTGACGCTTGATGTGAGTCCCGCCTCTCCTCATTGGTTTTTAGGAGCATATAGCCATGTGGGTGAGTGAAAGCTGAACTGAGGTCCACACTAGTCCAGTTGGTGGTGGTAATGCACCTTAAAGTTGGTGGCCAACCACCATTTAAAGTCCAGAGAATAAGAAGAAGCCTGAAGTAGGAGAGATTAATAGAAACAAACTCAGTTTACCCTTTTATCTGTGGATTAACTATCAGAGTAGAGGACCTTGTGCATTTCAGGTAAAATAACAACCCAATGTTTATATCCCAGGACAAATTAGCTAGCAACAGCAAGCTAGCTAGCTAAATTGGCATAAATATTTGCTTATCAACCTGTCCCCAAATTAGTATAGTTGGTTTTGATATTTCAACCTGCGTGTCCTGATCGCGTCTGGTGTGGGGGGACAAAATTGACACCAGTTTGATGTGACTGGGTGGTTCATTGTGACGGAGTTTACACTGGTTCGTTGTCTTAACTCCCTGCTGGCCCTCTCTGTCCTGTAGAGCTGGTGATGCTGCTGGAGTGGTGGTCGGGTACAGAATGCACCATATTCACAGACCAGGCCACGGTGGACAAATTTGGCAAGGAGCACGTCATCATCATCCTCAACCACAACTACGAGATCGACTTCCTCTGCGGCTGGACCATGTGTGAACGCTACGGCGTGCTTGGAGTGAGTACGTGTGTGTGTGATATAGAGGGGGATTGAGTTTAGCTGCCTATATCTACTGTTTATGAAAATAAAATGTTTGGTAGGTTGGCTGAACAAAGTCGTTTTGTCTTGTCTTCTCAGGCTTCAAAGGTCTTGGCCAAGTACGAACTGCTGAAGGTGCCTCTGATTGGCTGGACCTGGTACTTCCTGGAGATTGTCTTCTGTAAGAGGAAGTGGGAGGAGGACAGAGACACCGTGTTCAAAGGCCTGACCCAGCTAAAGGATTACCCTGAGTTTATGTGGGTGAGTAGGACGACAAACCGACAACACAATGACGTTTGCCCCTCTGACCGTCCACGCGTCTCTGTATGGAGTTGTACCCTGGGGCGTGTTCATTAGGCATCAAACAGATGAAAAACTGACATTTCTGTTTTCCTGTTGCATAATGTTTTTCACTGAGTGCCCATATAAACACGCCTCAGATTTGTTGGTGGGTACGTGCACACAATCTAAGCCCGTAACCTGACACTCTCAGGGGGGAACATGCAAGGGAGAGAGGGTCTGAGGGGAGGAATCAAAGAAATACAACTGAGATTCTGTGTGTGTGTGTGTTGTTTGTACATGTGTACGTGTTACTGTGGACAGTGTTGCCAGAAAGGCAGGGTGTGTCTGAGGTAGTTCACCTCTGTTGGCGTTCCTTACCTTCTGTAGTTTCCAGTGGGACACACAGGGATTACAAGGTCATGAGCGTTAGTGTGTTAAGTGTTTACCCTCCAAAGACATCAACAGGGTCACCTCCAAAGACCGCAACTGTGTGTGTGTGTTGTCTCTCTCTCTCTTTCTTCAGTTCCTCTTGTACTGTGAAGGCACCCGTTTCACACCGAAGAAGCATGAGATCAGTATGGAGGTAGCAGAGAGTAAAGGTCTACCGAAACTCAAATACCATCTACTGCCCAGAACCAAAGGCTTCACCACAACACTGAGCTGTCTCAAAGGCACAGGTGGGACCCACACACACAAGCATGTGCACACACATATTTGCAGTATCACACTCATGGTCACATTCTTTCCTTTCTCAGTATCTGCTGTGTACGACGTGACCCTAAATTTCAGAGACAAGAAGGTCCCAACGTTGCTGGGAATCGTCAATGGAAAGAAGTACATGGCAGATATGAATATCAAGTAGGTGGCGCCTGTCCCTCTCCCACAAACAAAGGCAGTGCACTGGTCCTGACTTACTGTATCACCAGTACAGTGACTTGCTGCCCTTTAGTAGCTTTGTACTGGACTGACAGTTCCTCTCCTTCCTGTATAGGCGGTACCCAGTGGAGGAAATCCCAGAGGACGAGAAGGAGTGTGCAACCTGGCTTCACAAGCTCTACCAGCAGAAGGTGCTGGGAACTCCGCTTTCCCTCCCATTTATTTACCCTTTCTAGCCATAGGTCAATGACTCTCTCCGCAAATATAATATTGACAACATTCTCTCTTTCTTCCTTTCTCTTTCTTTAGGATGCACTGCAGGAGCACTACGAGAAGGAGGGCAGTTTCCCCGGTCCCACCATCAAGCCCCCCCGTCGGCTGTGGACGCTGCTCAACTTCCTCTTCTGGGCCACCCTGCTTCTCACCCCCCTCCTCAACTTCGCCTGTGGGGTGTTTGTCAGCGGCTCTCCCCTCCTCATCGTCGGCTTCCTGATCTTCTGCATCATCGGTGCGGATGCCACCCATTTAGCCTGCGCTAAGCCTCCTGCTTTTTCCAAGTTCTTCTGTTGTTTTGACCTTCCTATACTATATAATCTCATTTTGACTCATTATTGGCTGGTTTACTGAACACAGAATAAGCCTAGTCCTAGACTAAAAAGATATTTCAGATTCACCAGTAAGCATGCGAGATTAAAAAATGAATGGAAATATATATGGAAGTACTTTAGTGACAAAAAAAGGGTTAAATACTGGTAAAATAATAATAATTTATAATCGCTTAGATATTTAAAAAAAGATGCTATTGTATGGGGTAAATTTCACGCCATATGTATTGAATTCAAAATGAAAAACATGAAAAATAAAGTTGAGAATGTAATCATTATATATTTTCGAGGACGGGTGAAATAACGGATGTTGAAATCAAAAACCTAACAATTGAAAGCAAACAAAAATAAGACATCAAAAGCAAAACCCCAAAACTCTATGACAAATGATTTGAACAAATATTTGAAAACGAATGCAAAAATCATTTTTCGGTTAAACTTTCCCAGCAACCAATCCTATTGAATAGATTTTGCCTACGCTCCTGCATGTACTACCTTTTGGTTACGCTCCTCGTATCTTTGCTTTTGATGTCTTGTTTCTTTGCTTTCACTGCCAGTCTTTTCGATTGCGAGTTTCTGCATTATTTTTCCATGAAGGGCGGGGTTTAGAGGGAGGCGTAGACAATGAGTCTCCATTGGTCCTCTAGTTTTGGGTTAAGACGAACCGTCACTCCAATCAATGAACATGATAGACATGCTTTTTTTCTATTGCCTACTTAAGTAGATGGTCTGACGTCATCTCGTTTTAGGATTTTAGCTAACGTACTTCAACATTGTCAGTCACGGGTCAATAATGTACGAATATTAGAAGCATGTCTATCTAATACATTTAATGACAAACCATCTAACTACTAAGGTAAACATATTAATTACCTGTTGCACAACGTTCGGCGCGTGTGTTGGTAACTGGTTCGCCATACACCTGCGCCGAACGTTGTGCAACTGGTAATCTTTCGAATTCAATACATATGGCGTGAAATTGACCCTATACTATTGTTAGCGATTTTGAACAGTCACTCGTACAGTTGTAGGGCCCTATGAAATCTGTTTTATATTTTCAGGAATTCCGTTTTCCTGATTCCTATCTTTACAGTCAACATTTAATTGGGGAAGTTTTTTGGAAAATACTTTAGAAATGTTAATTCAAACAGCGCATGATGACTGAATGTAATTGTTTTGGTCGCAGTGTTCAGCCCTGTATAGTATGTACATGTGATTGCCTACTCCTGTATCGGCACATTTGTTCATTTGTATTATACCTGTTATTTTTTTGTCTTCTGCTTTCTTTTTACTATTATTGACAAATCTCTCTCTCCTCTCTCCACAGCCTCCATAGCAGTGCGCCGCCTGATCAGTGTATCTGAGGTGAACAAAACCGGCTCTACTTACGGAAAAATGGAGGGCAAGAAGGAGAACTAGAACTCTTTATGGCATTTACGTTACGGTCCCTCTAATGTCAACACTCGGGGTCTGAGCGGTCGTTGCGGTCCCCGCACAGATAGACCCTGTGCAGCCACCCTCCTGCAAAAATATGTTAAAACGCAGCAGGAGGGTGGGGGGGATATAACTGAATAGACTTTTTAGACGTAAGTTAATATATTGATTATGATGATTGTGACACAGAACACAATGTTAAATGGGATTGTTGCAGTTGACTCCCTGTGAATGCATCCTTCCAGTGAGAGGTGCGGTGACAGACAGCAGGAATGAATGGTAGATACCAGGGGGTGTATCTCTTTAGCACCCAACGCTCCCTGCACCCCAGCTCGAGGTCCCCCATCGGTGTTGGTCTCCTCTGCACAGCCTTGTGGTTTCACCTCATCCACATGCTGCAGAAATTTCCTGTTTCAGTGGTACCACTTCTTGCAACTTGCACCCCACTTCCTGCCACAGTAGCCCACCCTAAAGAAGTTCTCTCCACCTATCAAAGATCCTAATTTTCTGCTTCAGTATCTCTGACTGGGCCAGCCCAATGCCAGTCAGACATCCCTCTGTAGTTTCAGCAAGGGGCTCTACTGTCTGGAGAAGACAGATTCCCAGCATGCTTTAGCTCCCCACCCTTACCCCCATGAAGGTTGGGTGTGGTGAAGGAATCTTAACGCCTCTGAGTACATGCTGTTATTTGTTTGTCCGTCTCCTCATGAAACTTGTGCTGAATTCTGACACAAACGAGATTGAGCATGCTGCTACTCCTCCCGTCCTTCTCAGAAAAGCACAGACGTGACGGCCAACCTCGCACCAATAAAATGCAGTATTTAATGTTAATATAAAGCCAGGTTTGGACCTGAGTTGATTTCTGAATTGCTTGTAGATCCCAGAAATACTGATTGTTATAAACAATAAAACGTTTATTGTTTGGTTGCCAATGAATATACAAAAGTGATGTGAATTATGAATTGTTCAAAGGGTTTTGAAGAGCGCTTTTTGTCAGTGGTGGGTCAACATCTAATTAACACAAATTAATTGTAAAATAGTTAGGCCTACCATCCCACCACACTCCGGTCCCCTGTCTATTCAACCCCTTAGTCTATGCAATATAAAATCCATAACCACAGTTGGAATGCCATTAGGCCCGTCATAAGGTGACACAAAGCTAGTATAGGAGTCGTCCAGTGACCAAGAGCTGAGGACTCGTCTGAGGATGACATCATCACTAACACTGGCTGTCCCTACCATCCAACTCGGCTGCCAGCAGAAAATATTTATGCTTTTACCAAGAGCAGGTGAAGTGCCCCACAGGCCATTTGCAGAGTGGATTTCCATTATCCATAATTGGATTTTCCAGCATTTTATAAGAAAAATAACCATAATACTTAATGCATGGCCAGTTATTGGCATTCTAAAATGCTATGCCCTTCCCACCCCCCTGAAATTAGCCCAATAACATATTATTAAAAAGTCGGCCTCCATGGCCCATATTATTAGACAGGTGTGTTATTTTAGCATTAAGATTGATCACCTAATCAAATCAAATTTTATTTGTCACATACACATGGTTAGCAGATGTTAATGCGAGTGTAGCGAAATGCTTGTGCTTCTAGTTCCGACCATGCAGTAGTATCTAACAAGTAATCTAACAAATTCACAACAACGACCTTATACACACAAGAGTAAAGGAATGAATACGAGTATGTACATATAAATATATGGATGAGCGATGGCTGACCGGGCATAGGCAAGATGCAGTAGATGGTATGGAGTACAGTATATACACACACATATATATATACACACACATATATATATATATATATATACACACACACATATATATATATATATATATATATATATATACATACACATACACACACACATATATGAGATGAGTAATGTAGGATATGTAAACATTATATAAATGGCATTGGCACCTATAGTGTATAAAACGGATGAAGCATAGTGGCTATTTATAGATGGATGAAGCATGGGGTTAACCATCTGCATTAATACCCCAATGGTCTAATAATTAGATCAGACTAGATTGTATTTGTGCAATTGTCATGAGAATTTTGTTCTCAATTGTTGACATGAACTATCAATCAGGCTTTGAATAATTCCCAGAGGTTGTAAGGCTCTAGTTAATGAAGAATTAGACAAAGTCTCAAATCTGCAATAGGTCAGGTTGTTTATTCATGAGAATTCTGAACTCCAAATGTGATCACAGTCTTTTTATATTGTACATACAAATAAACCCCACCCGCTCTAGGCAACAGTACTTTTCCACAGTATACATTCATGGCTTATCACTTTCTGCAACATAATTCAATCTGGACAGCTCCTAGCCGTTCCTCCCTTCCTGAGGACAGGGAAGGCCTCTTCTCTGTAGTTTGGTTTCACAAAGATCCCTTTGTTCTCTCAAATACCCTCGTCTTACATTGCAAGATAGTACCACCATGTTCTAGTCTATACATTTCTAGACACACACATCAATTGGATTATCACTGTTTTATAACCCTATCCCTATTGCATACATTTTCAGAGTGGAATATTCTTAGTCATTACCTAAACATACACATTTCCCTATAAATCCACCCTTTGACTAAATATTATCCACTGAAAATAAAAGAAATTACACCACACCAAACAAAAAATCATACAAAGAAATAACACCACATCTACAAAGAAAAACATATATGTAATAAGAATTATGAATAAGAAATCTAATGTGAGGTCTAATACTACTTCCAATCATAACTCTTCTGTTTAGAATTTTCATTATGAACTTCATTAAATAGACGACATTACTAAACATTAAAAATAGTTTCATCCAATTCAGGCTCCTCTGGATTAAAACCAACAGCATTCTCTGTCAGTCTGGGAAGCATGTATCTGTCATCCCCTCGGTCCGAGTCTGGTAGGGGACCCTAAAGAATCATCTGTTGCATCACCGCCTTTTCCAGAGACCTAGACACAAGACCTCTCACACACAGGATTAAACAACATCCACATAATACCAGCATAAACATGCCCCCAATACGGTCGCCACAATAGACTTCCATTTACCAAACATATTATCGAACCAACCAGTGAGTGAGTTATCAATACCAGAATTTTCAGCCAATTCGTTCGCCAGTGTAGTGAGTCCCTGAAGAGTCTTGGTTACTGACCCATCAGATGCTGTGTTATTGGGGATTCAAGTACAGCACATAAATTCCAAACATCACACAGACCCCACCCTTCTCAGTCAAGACCAGATCTAGTACCACCACACAGCCACTAGATGTCAGCACAGGCCTGTCCCTGATAGATGTCAGCACAGGCCTGTCTGATCCCTAAAATTCACAGGCTTTGTCAGAGGTTTGATTAGTCATGGTACTAATAGATGTAACATTTTCTGTGTATCTCTGGAGAAACAACAATAAGCCTCCTCTGAAACTACTAACGGAGGTAATCTAGATTTAGGGGGATACCAATACTGGGGGATACAGATAGTGTAGATTAACACAGGGCCCATTCGCCTCCTTCCCAAGTGGGAACAATTTAACCATACAAGATAAACCCGATGGAGAATTAAGGGCATAGTTGTTTACCTAGGCTTAACCATGTCACAGGCATAACATTCCTCCTTAGACATGGTTCTTGCCATAACCCGTTCCAACCAACCACGAATTCAGGTCCTTATAACCAGTCTTCACCTCTAATCAAAGTCAAAGAAGTCAAAGTCACCATTATTAGTCAGTTGTACAACCAAATGCCTTCAACTGAAATGTGTCTTCCGCATTTAACCCAACCCCTCTGAATCAGAGAGGTGCTTGCAACCCTCCGGTTACAAGTCCAACGCTCTAACCACTAGGCTACCTGCCGCCCAATGCCTCCTTCCGGTCCATAGTTTGAACTATCTGTACCAGGGACCCAGCCGAACCTCCCATCTTGGTATCATTTTATGAATGGGGTGCAATGGTGGGCGTGGTACTATCAGAAGTTTTCTGATTAAACCCTACCCAGAATTCCACTAATGTCTCCACCTCATTCTGATCAATTCCGATAAACCATAACCCTACGTCCTCCTTTACAGCCTGTTTCAGAGTAATTCTAACTTTGAGGCGATACTTTCCCTTATCTGTGTTACACTCCCTTCTTCCTACAAACCTCCCCCTCTTCACTATGCTCCACCTGTTCCCCTACCGAGTGTGAAGGTTACCCTCTACTCTTGTCTGATCAGGAGGGTCTGAGTGTGTCAGGAATATGGCCCCCACAATTATACAACTCACTACAATCAATATTCCCATGAAGCCCCACCCCCTTCCTGCCCTGAGGTCCATTGCCAAAGGCCAACCCATACCCCAACTTTGAGGAACTCCCACAATGAGGAAAAGTGTTCTGACACCAATCCTCGTTGAGAGTTAACCCCCGACCCCTTTTAGTACTCAGATCTTTCTCTCCTAACTCTGTGTTTGTTCAACAGTGGTGACAGGGTTTACCTCTTTACAATGTGTAATATGGACCCAGGTGGATCTTTCAGCGGTCCTGACAGCAAAGGCGGTGACCAACAAAACCTGATATGGCCCCTCCCAACGTGGCTGTTTCCAATCTTTTTTCTTCAAGGACTGAGTCCACACCCAATCACCAGGCTGGATCGAATGGCTCACCTCCTTGGAAATTTCACCTATGGGCCACAGGATCTTTGACATACGGGTGTGGTTAACAAACAACTTCTCATGTGATCTGCTACTGTATCTTCCTAACTCTCATTCTAAAGGGTCTACCAAATACTTTCTCAAATGGAAATAATCCCTCCTTGTCTGGGGTTATCCGAATAGTCATTAATACTATTGGTAGACATTTTACCCAATTTCGTCCTGTACTCAGGTGTGTCTATCTTAACCTACTTTTAATAGTAGAATTCATGCGTTCTATAATATAATAATAATTAAACACTGTTTCTTTCCTTCGCTCCTGGTGAGCTCTATAAAATCCATTTCCAACTGTTGGAATGGATATTTAGCAGAGGGATATCCACCCTGTGGAGTCCTCTGTCTACCTTGGTAATTACTTTGAGCACATATAACACAATGAGAACATTCTTTTTAAAGTAATTTGTGTTGTCTAACAATCTCTACCATATCTAACAATCTCTACCATATCTAACAATCACCTCTACCATATCCCTCCTGTTGATACATGGCTCTGCCCATGTATCAAAACTGCTGCATATTTAAACAGGGACTTGGCAAAATTGGTAAATTACCTTTATGCCAAATTCCTCCTTTGTCTACGGCTCCCAACTTTAACCCTCTTCTAATAAATGCAAAATCAACTGAGTGTGTGTAATAGGTTTACCCACAGTCGTTACCTGTCTTCTATTTCTCCATTTAGCAGCAAATACATGGACAGTGTTAAATACATAAACACTATACATGTATATGGTGACTCGTTTACCCTTTCCCAATTCACATGCCCTTGTAAGGGCCTCAATTTCTGCCTGCTGCGCAGAATAGTGACTAGGTAGTGATTCAGCCTCTAAGGTTTTAGTAAGAGTAACGGCATCATACTCAGTTGCATTTGAACCATCTGGGTTCTTCCTGGAAGACCCATCTACAAACATAGTAATTTCTCCATCTGTTAATGGTAAATCTGTCAAATCAGGCCTATGCAACACAACTTTCTCCGTCTCAGTTAAACAATCGTGTGGACTCCCTTCATTAGCTATGGGAATAAGGGTGGAGGGGTTCAGAGTAGTACATCTCTCAACAGTCAAATTTGGCATGTTTAACAATATAATCATACAAGACACAAAGGCCTAGCCTGCGCCACCCTATCCAAACGAGAGGAGTGATAAGCCCATGGCTTATTCTTCCCCCCCTGTTTCTAGGTCAAAACTGACGTCATGAACCCCTCCCTACAGTCCACACTCTGAGTAAACGGATGGTCATATCTAGGGAATGACAAAACTGTTGGAGAGGTGAGCAATTTCTTTATCCTCATAAACTGTTCTTCTGCCTCTGAGTTTCAAATTATTTTATCATGGGCGGCCATTGCCTGCCCATAGATAAGGTCACTTAATTTACTTCCTCCCCTGAGAGGTGAAACCCAATCACCCTTGGCTAACAGTATGTACTAGTATACTAAAGAATACATTAACCAAATCTACCAGGTAGAATAGGTATTCTTCTGGTTTCAATTGATTAAGCAAAGTATGTGGATCTGAGACACATGGAGCTCTAGGTATTACTGTTTCTTTCACTAGTTGCTGCTTTCTTTGCTGGGAAAATTGGAGAATTGTACTGCTTCACCTACTTCTATGATTACTCCCCCTCCTACCAATTGTTTGAATGTGGGAGTAATCCCTTCTATGGCCTCGGCCTTCATGGGGTGTTGCTTTTGATAAGTTTCAGGTCTCATACCACTCAAACAATACTGTCTTCAACTGGTGATGATAAGGATCATCTCCCCTCCTGGCCTGGATCTACCAATACTGGGAACATTAAATACATCCCTCAACCTTTCCAAATACTGACTGACTGTCTCACTATCTCTCTGTTTACATTCATGGATTTTAGAAAAAATCTGCATGTCTATGGTAGTAATCTCTAAGATTATTACCTATCTGATTAATTTTGTCTCGGTACTCTCCATCTACAGCCCACTATAAAACAATCCTGTTCCCTTGTCTAACCGCACGTTCTAGCTCACCTGTGTTCACCTTATTCCTTCTTTCTCTCCTTTTCTTTATGTGGCTCTCCTGGCTCTCTGCTCCCTCTCTCTTCCTCCTATTACTCCCAAACCATCAAGGTCACCCTTGGGCTCGGCATAAGGCGGGGGAGCCTTTCTCTGTCTGACTACACAACTTCATCATCATGGTTATCTCCCCAAGCCTGATCAGCTATGGCAGGGTACTGTCTCCTTTCTCCCCGAGGTGGACTATCCACTGGACTGTGGGAACCGTCTCTTTCCCTTCTATATGCAGACTGAACAAAGCGCTATTTCCCAAAAAACGTCTTTATAATTTCCTAAGGAGATAATAATAATCTCCTGAAGTAATAGTACAATTTGGATAGAGAATGGTGTTTCTCACAAATGTTAAAATGAAACATTAAGTATTTTTAATTCACAGTGAAGTTGATCATTCTTCATTAGGAATTGTTTCAGCGTTCAGGGCTTTCGACACCATTAAAATGTTTCCTCTCCCTTTCTTTCCCTATCCTTCAGAAACCACTTAAATATTTTTCTAAACATTTCTATACAAATTAAATCCCACACTTCAGTGAGACCTCCGCAATCACATAGATTGTCTGTGTGTGCTGGTGTGTGATTGGTCTCTCACTGTCATAATCATGTACAAATTCTCTGTTATCGGTAATAGATCAATTTCCAATCAACACATTTAATAGCTGTTACACCGTAGATCATTTCTGTTAACCATTTCTAAATATAATACTTCTTCCTGTCGCAAATGTAGTCAATTTTTCAGATGAAGGAATTGATGATATCTGCTCCTAGGTTTCTGATACATGGTCATCTATGTCTCCCTTAATTAATACATACTGTACTTAACTTCCATTCTTCCTGGAAGCAAGAATACTATTCAAGACCCTTTATATAATATTGACTAAACTTCACCTATCTTGTGGCTAACGTTTATGTTACCAGGTAACAGTCAAAACAAACCTATTTCTACTTTTTCCTGCACTCTGGCATATCCAATCTAGTGCTTTTGAACTCCAACCAAAATAGCCTGAACGACATTCCTAAGCATTCCATTTTACTCTATTCATTTTTGGGCTTCAGAGAGCCACACCCTAGCTGCATCAAGCCCTTCCACTTGCTGTCTTCCTACCCTATCTCCATATACCTTGTGGATTTATTTTATCATGGTCTCTAATTTATCTACGTCTAAACGCCCCTCAACTCCATACCTCTTTCTCCACCTTGGACCATAATATATCTCCCATGTTGATATTATATTATAATATCAGGCAGGTTATATCCTGCCTGTTTGGCCCTGTCCGGGGGTATCGTCGGACGGGGCCACAGTGTCTCCCGACCCCTCCTGTCTCAGCCCCCAGTATTTATGCTGCAGTAGTTTATGTGTCGGGGGGCTAGGGTCCGTCTGTTATATCTGGAGTATTTCTTCTCTTATCTTGTGTCCTGTGCGAATTTAAGTATGCTCTCTCTAATTATCTCTCTCTTTCTTTCTTTTTTCTTCTCTCTCTCTCTCTCGGAGGACCTGAGCATTAGGACCATTCCTCAAGGCCTACCTGGCCTGATGACTCCTTGATGTCCCGAGTCCACCTGGCCGTGCTGCTTCTCCAGTTTCAACTGTTCTGCCTGTTTTATGAACATTTTAAAATCTTGTCCATGTTCTGTTATAATCTGCACCCGGCACAGCCAGAAGAGGACTGGCCACCCATCACAGCCTGGTTCCTCTCTAGGTTTCTTCCTAGGTTTTGGCCTTTCTAGGGAGTTTTTTCTAGCCACCGTGCTTTTACACCTGCATTGCTTGCTGTTTGGAGTTTTAGGCTGTGTTTCTGTACAGCACTCTGTGACATCAGCTGATGTAAGGGGGGCTTTATAAATCAATTTGATTTGATTTGATTTGATATTACCAATATATTTTGATAGTCTCCTTACAAACGCCTAGGTATGGTTTATACACTCCTCTCCTTGTTTATGACTTTTGACTTTATTAATATTTTATTTCCCACAATCCTATTTTATATCCCCCTTAATAATCGACCTGTTCCGTCTAAAAGGTCTCCGAATTATCAAGCCTCAGTAATCGACCTGTTACTGAAGGTCTCTGAATTATTAAGCCTTAATAATCAACCTGTTGCGTCCGGAGGTCTCCAAATTATTATTTTATATCCCATTTTAATAATCGACCTTATCCATCTAAAAGGTCTCCAAATTATTATTTTATATCCCCTCTTAATAATCGACCTTATCCATCTAAAAGGTCTCCGAATTATTAAGCCTTAATAATCGACTTGTTACGTCTAAAGGTCTCCAAATTATTAAGGTAGTTTAGTTGTGGCGTGCACAGTTCCCCAGATCTTTGCAGACCTGCTTACGCATACCGGTTTTACTTGAGGTTTTAGTGCCGTCTCTCGTAAGCATAGAATACTCGTTATTTTCTAACTTTCTCTACGCAAAACTCCTGGACACGGTTAACCAATACTCAAATATTCCTAAGATTTAGATAGTATTCACTTCCGCCGATACCAGTATTTTAAACAAAATGTGTACAAGTTATTTTAAATATCTAATACAAGTGTTAGATTCTACCCCCAAATCTATGAATAAAGATTACTGACCTTCTTACAGACTGGGAAAAGCAATATAGGTTGGATCTCGTCACCGTTTCTGTCGTTCTCAGATATACACCGGCCCGCTATAGTTCCCCAATGTCAGGGGGCAGGTCTTTGATATTACGGATCCGATCATCCGCCCGTGCACAGTATTCTGAGTTTTATCTTTGGATGATAGAAACAGGTATTGAGATCCGGCTCGAAGGACCAAATTGTCACAAGAATTTTGTTCTCAATTGTTGACATAAACTATCGATCAGGCTTTGAATAATTCCCAGAGGTTGTAAGGCTCTAGTTAATGAACAATTAGACAAGTCCCAAATCTTCAATAGGTCAGGTTGTTTATTCATGAGAATTCTGAACTCCAAATGTGAACACAGTCTTTTTATATTGTACATACAAATAAACCCCACCCACTCTAGGCAACAGTACTTTTCCACAGTATACATTCATGGCTTATCATTTTCTGCAACATAATTCAATCTGGACAGCTCCTAGATGTTCCTCCCCTCCGGAAGACAGGGAAGGCCTCTTTTCTGTAGTTTGGTTTCACAAAGATCTCTTTGTTCTCTCAAATACCCTCGTCTTACATTGCAAGATAGTACCACCATGTTCTAGTCTCTATACAGTGAGGAAAAAAAGTATTTGATCCCCTGCTGATTTTGTACGTTTGCCCACTGACAAAGAAATTATCAGTCTATAATTTTAATGGTAGGTTTATTTGATCAGTGAGAGACAGAAAATCCAGAAAAACGTGAAAAATGTTAAAAATTGATTTGCATTTTAATGAGGGAAATAAGTATTTGACCCCTCTGCAAAACATGACTTAGTACTTGGTGGCAAAACCCTTGTTGGCAATCACAGAGGTCAGACGTTTCTTTTGGTTGGCCACCTGGTTTGCACACATCTCAGGAGGGATTTTGTCCCACTCCTCTTTGCAGATCTTCTCCAAGTCATTAAGGTTTCGAGGCTGACGTTTGGCAACTCGAACCTTCAACTTCCTCCACAGATTTTCTATGGGATTAAGGTCTGGAGACTGGCTAGGCCACTCCAGGACCTTAATGTGCTTCTTCTTAAGCCACTCCTTTGTTGCCTTGGCCGTGTGTTTTGGGTCATTGTCATGCTGGAATACCCATCCACGACACATTTTCAATGCCCTGGCTGAGGGAAGGAGGTTCTCACCCAAGATATGACGGTACATGGCCCCGTCCATCGTCCCTTTGATGCGGTGAAGATGTCCTGTCCCCTTAGCAGAAAAACACCCCCAAAGCATAATGTTTCCACCTCCATGTTTGACAGTGGGGATGGTGTTCTTGAGGTCATAGGCAGCATTCCTCCACCTCCAAACACGGCGAGTTGAGTTGATGCCAAAGAGCTCCATTTTGGTCTCATCTGACCACAACACTTTCACCCAGTTGTCCTCTGAATCATTCAGATGTTCATTGGCAAACTTCAGACGGGCATGTATATGTGCTTTCTTGAGCAGTGGGACACTGCAGGATTTCAGTCCTTCACGGCGTAGTGTGTTACCAATTGTTTTCTTGGTGACTATGGTCCCAGCTGCCTTGAGATCATTGACAAGATCCTCCCGTGTAGTTCTGGGCTGATTCCTCACTGTTCTCATGATCATTGCAACTCCACAAGGTGAGATCTTGCATGGAGCCCCAGGCCGAGGGAGATTGACAGTTATTTTGTGTTTCTTCCATTTGCGAATAATCGCACCAACTGTTGCCACCTTCTCACCAAGCTGCTTGGCGATGGTCTTGTAGCCCATTCCAGCCTTGTGTAAGTCTACAATCTTGTCCCTGACATCCTTGGAGAGCTCTTTGATCTTGGCCATGGTGGAGAGTTTGGAATCTGATTGATTGATTGCTTCTGTGGACAGGTGTCTTTTATACAGGTAACAAACTGAGATTAGGAGCACTCCCTTTAAGAGTGTGCTGCTAATCTCAGCTCGTTACCTGTATAAAAGACACCTGGGAGCCAGAAATCTTTCTGATTGAGAGTGGGTCAAATACTTATTTCCCTCATTAAAATGCAAATCAATTTATAAAAAATGTTCACATGCGTTTTTCTGGATTATTTGGTTGTTATTCTGTCTCTTACTGTTCAAATAAACTTACCATTAAAATTATAGACTGATCATTTCTTTGTCAGTGGGCAAACATACAAAATCAGCAGAGGATCAAATACTTTTTTCCCTCACTGTACATTTCTAGACACACACATCAATTGGATTATCATTGTCTTATAACCCTATCCCTATTGCATACATTTTCAGAGTGGAATATTCTTAGTCATTACCTAAACATACACATTTCCCTATCACTAGTTAGCCAGGTATTGATGAGCCCAGTATGGGGCAGTTGGACAGTGGAGGAGGCAAAGCTGTTAGCAGCACACAGGTGTGGCTGATACTACTGCTTCATCTGCTGTTGCTGCTGCTCCTACTGCTGTTGCTCCTACTGCTATTGCTGCTCCTACTGCTTTGTCTGCTGCTGTTGCTGCTGCTCCTGCTGCTTGGTTCAGCAGAGTCAACAGAACCAACATATCCAACCGATGGAGCTGCTGGTCCATAATCAACCACAGCAGGCTGGACAGAAGCCCAGGGTGGAGTTGGGCTCTGGCTTGTGCATGGGAAGCCACATGGGTACGCTGGGTGGTGGGCAATGGTATTTGCCGCTGGGTCCGTTGATCATGCCAGAGTGGTGGAAAGGGGCTCCATGTGTTACGTGGATAACCCGGGGAGCAGGTGGGATTGGGGCACCAGGTGATAAGAGGTTTGGTGCCAGGTAGGACTTGCTAGGCACGGGCACCAGATGGCAGATGAGTTCCATGCCAATGCTGCTTCCGAAGGCCTCTCACCACTTCTTCCAATTCTGACAGCCTGGGCAATGTCTAAACGGTGTTTTCTGATTAGCTCAGAGTACTAGAGCATGGTGTTAACACTAAAACTGTTGCCTACCTCTAGTTTTCACAGAGCGTAATGTTTGACAAGGGTCTCTAAGTAAATCAAATCATTAAAAGGCAAATTAACCACTGGCAAGTATGTTTGTGAATTGTGAGTTTTGTACTGTACAATGAACTCCAGTAATGTTGGATGTACCTCTACTGGAGGAGGCTATTTCCCTCTCCAACACTTCCTTAGCAGCACAGGCTTTATTCTAGAAACAAAAGGGTTGCAACTTTAATGTTCAGTCCTGCACCTTACACCCATATGAAGAAATATTACAGTTTACTGTAGTATACTGAACAAAACTATACTACACAATAGTATCCCTCGATCATGTGTGGTACTTACTATAGAATGTTGTAGAACAGCCTTTCTTAAAGTATGGGTCGCGGACCTGTTAATGGTGGGTTGCGACGTGTCAGAGTAAATGTATAATTATTTAATAAATTACTGGAATTGATTTGGCCAAGTGCAACTGCGGTCTCTGTTCAGTGCACTCTGTGCTTAGCAGCGGCCTCTGCTCAGTTTGGCAGCTGTGGGAGAGGGAGATGCCTGTGTGCTTTGCGGTTTACCGGATCTTGTTTCTGGAGTTTCATTGAAGATCACTCTGCGACACGCTGCAGCGCTGTCGTTCAGCAGCAGATGATGCGCTGTCTGCCACTGATGTCATCAAATGGACTCATGCTAGCAACAAGTTCTGACTGAGCAGAAGGATTTACATCAGGATCTACTTGTAAAGAGATCAACAAGACCTTTCTTGACTTCATCTGGAAAGATAAGTCTCACAAATAAAAAGGTCAGTGTGAGCACACATTTCATAGCCTGGTTCCAGATCTGTTTGTGCTGGATAGCCAACTCGTATGGTCTTTATCATGCAGCACAAACAGATCTGGGACCAGGCTGTCTGCATACGGCTTTAACTGGTCTGAGGTTCAGTGGTGGAGGGAGGTGGCGTAGATGACCTGGAAGCTCTTTCCCTCATCCGTCCCATCCTCCATAATGACCTCTAGAAAGCCCACAGCCCTCAGGGCTTTCAATGTGATGCCCTTCTGATAACAGACTGCTATGTTACCATCACTCCTGACTCGCAGCTATCTTATACTTGCCAAAGGATGGCATTGTTGGATAAATCCAGACATTCTGAAGAATAGATCCAATTGAACCAGTATATCCAGTACTTTCTACCATTGATACCATCTCATCACTGTTCTTCAGGATTAGTCACTCTGAATCAGTGCAGCCAGAGACTGTACATTGAATTTTATCTGAGTGCTAGATGTATTTCAGCCTCTAATGCTTAATTCATTCATATATATCAGACTTTTTATAGTCCCATACTCCTTCAAACATTCAACCTTCAGCTGCATATCCCCTCTAGCACCAGGGTCAATGCACTCAAATGTTTTTTTTTTTGCCATCATTGTAAGCCTGCCACACACACACTATACGATACATTTATTAATGTCACGCCCTGACCTGTTGGAGCCTTTTTATGTCTCATTTTGGTTTGGTCAGGGTGTGATTTGGGGTGGGCATTCTATGTTATAGTTTTTGTATTTCTTTGTTTTGGCTGAGTGTGGCTCTCAATCAGGGACAGCTGTCTATCGTTGTCTCTGATTGGGAACCACACTTAAGCAGCTATTTTTTCCTCCTTTCCTTGTGGGAGGTTGACTCTGTGGAGGTGTGTGTACTGTTGGTGCTACACCTGTTTTGATCTTCGTTTGTTGTTTTGTATTTGAGTGAGTTGACGAAATAAAGATGTTTAACTCCACCCGGCACGCTGCGCCTTGGTCCATCCATGAAGATCGTGACAATTAAACATAAGAATGAGTGTGAGTTTTTGTTACAACCCGGCTCGTGGGAAGTGACAAAGAGCTCTTATAGGACCAGGGCACAGATAATAATATACACTGCTCAAAAAAATAAAGGGAACACTAAAATAACACATCATAGATCTGAATGAATGAAATAATCTTATTAACTACTTTTTTCTTTACATAGTTGATGTGCTGACAACAAAATCACACAAAAATTATCAATGGAAATCAAATTTATCAACCCATGGAGGTCTGGATTTGGTGTCACACTCAAAATTAAAGTGGAAAACCACACTACAGCCTGATCCAACTTTGATGTAATGTCCTTAAAACAAGTCAAAATGAGGCTCAGTAGTGTGTGTGGCCTCCACGTGCCTGAATGACCTCCCTACAACGCCTGGGCATGCTCCTGATGAGGTGGCGGATGGTCTCCTGAGGGATCTCCTCCCAGACCTGGACTAAAGCATCCGCCAACTCCTGGACAGTCTGTGGTGCAACGTGGCGTTGGTGGATGGAGCGAGACATGATGCCCCAGATGTGCTCAATTGGATTCAGGTCTGGGGAACGGGCGGGCCAGTCCTTAGCATCAATGCCTTCCTCTTGCAGGAACTGCTGACACACTCCAGCCACATGAGGTCTAGCATTGTCTTGCATTAGGAGGAACCCAGGGCCAACCGCACCAGCATATGGTCTCACAAGGGGTCTGAGGATCTCATCTCGGTACCTAATGGCAGTCAGGCTACCTCTGGCGAGCACATGGAGGGCTGTGCGGCCCCCCAAAGAAATGCCACCCCACACCATGACTGACCCACCGCCAAACCGGTCATGCTGGAGGATGTTGCAGGCAGCAGAACGTTCTCCACGGCGTCTCCAGACTCTGTCACGTCTGTCACGTGCTCAGTGTGAACCTGCTTTCATCTGTGAAGAGCACAGGGCACCAGTGGCGAATTTGCCAATCTTGGTGTTCTCTGGCAAATGCCAAACGTCCTGCACGGTGTTGGGCTGTAAGCACAACCCCCACCTGTGGACGTTGGGCTCTCATACCACCCTCATGGAGTCTGTTTCTGACCGTTTGAGCAGACACATGCACATTTGTGGCCTGCTGGAGGTCATTTTGCAGGGCTCTGGCAGTGCTCCTCCTTGCACAAAGGCAGAGGTAGTGGTCCTGCTGCTGGGTTGTTGCCCTCCTACGGCCTCCTCCACGTCTCCTGATGTACTGGCCTGTCTCCTGGTAGCGCCTCCATGCTCTGGACACTACGCTGACAGACACAGCAAACCTTCTTGCCACAGCTCGCATTGATGTGCCATCCTGGATGAGCTGCACTACCTGAGCCACTTGTGTGGGTTGTAGACTCCGTCTCATGCTACCACTAGAGTGAAAGCACCGCCAGCATTCAAAAGTGACCAAAACATCAGCCAGGAAGCATAGGAACTGAGAAGTGGTCTGTGGTCACCACCTTCAGAACCACTCCTTTATTGGGGGTGTCTTGCTAATTGCCTATAATTTCCACCTGTTGTCTATTCCATTTGCACAACAGCATGTGAAATTTATTGTCAATCAGTGTTGCTTCCTAAGTGGACAGTTTGATTTCACAGAAGTGTGATTGACTTGGAGTTACATTGTGTTGTTTAAGTGTTCCCTTTATTTTTTTGAGCAGTGTAATAATAATCAATAATTTTGCTCTTTATTTAGCCATCTTATATATAAAACCTTATTTGTTCATCGAAAATTGTGAATAACTCACCACAGGTTAATGAGAAGGGTGTGGTTGAAAGGATGCACATAACTCTGCACTGTTGGGTTATATTGGAGAGAGTCTCAGTCTTAAATAATTTTCCACACACAGTCTGTGCCTGTATTTAGTTTTAATGCTAGTGAGGGCTGAGAATCCACTCTCCCATAGTTATGTGGTTGCAAAGTGCATCAGTGTCTTAGCGCGATTTGCCAAGGCAAGAAACTCTGAGCGCAGCCCTATCCAGAGATCTGGCAGTGGCTTCTGATTAAATAAAATTTTCACAGAACCGCTTGTTGCAATTTCGATGAGGCTCTCTTGTTCAGATATCGGTTAACCTGACTGGAGGCAGGGCATGAAGGGATAACGAATCCAGTTGTTTGTGTTGTCCGTTTCGGGAAAGTACCTGCGTAATTGCGCACCCAGCTCACTCAGGTGCTTCGCTATATCACATTTGACATTGTCCGTAAGCTTGAGTTCATTTGCACACAAAAAATCATACAATGATGGAAAGACCTGTGTGTTGTCCTTGTTAATGCAGACAGAAAAGAGCTCCAACTTCTTAATCATAGCCTCAATTTTGTCCCTCACATTGAATATAGTTGCGGAGAGTCCCTATAATCCTAGATTCAGATCATTCAGGCAAGAAAAAACATCACCCAGATAGGCCAGTCTTGTGAGAAACTCGTCATCATGCAAGCGGTCAGACAAGTGAAAATTATGGTCAGTAAAGAAAACTTTAAGCTTGTCTCTCAATTTTAAAAAAGTGTCAATACTTTGCCCCTTGATAACCAGCGCACTTCTGTATGTTGTAAAGTGTTACATGGTCGCTGCCCATATCATTGCATAATGCAGAAAATACACAAGAGTTCAGGGGCCTTGCTTTAACAAAGTTAACAATTTTCACTGTAGTATCCAAAACGTCTTTCAAGCTGTCAGGCATTCCCTTGGCGGAAAGAGCCTCACGGTGGATGCTGCAGTGTACCCAAGTGGCGTCGGGAGATACTGCTTGCACGCGCATTTCCACTCCACTATGTCTCCCTGTCATGGTGTCACGCCCTGACCTGTATGAGCCTGTTTATGTCTATTTTTGGTTTGGTCAGGGTGTGAGTTGGGGTGGGCATTCTATGTTCTCTTGTATTTCTATGTTTTGGCTAAGTATGGCTCTCAATCAGGGACAGCTGTCTATCGTTGTCTCTGATTGGGAACCATACTTAAGCAGCCCTTTTTCCCTCCAGTGTTTGTGGGAAGTTGACTCTGTTAGGGTGTATGTTGCTGTTTGTGCGACACCATTTGAGCTTCGTTCGTTGTTTTGTATCGGTGAGTTTAAGAAATAAACATGTTTTTCTCAACCCGGCACGCTGCGCCTTGGTCGATTAATGAAGATCGTGACACATGGCTTTTGCGCCATCAGTACAGATACCAACAAATCTTGACCACCAAAGTCCATTTGATGTCACAACGCTGTCTAGTACTTAAAAATATATATTTTCATGTTGTCCTGGTTTCCAGTGGTTTGCAGAAGAGGATGTCTTCCTTAATTGACCCCCTTAAACATAACGGACATATACCAGGAGCTGTGCCAGGCCCACCACGTCTGTTGACTCATCCAGCTGTAACGTATAGAATTCACTGGCTTGTATGCGAAGCAGTAATTGTTTCAAAACATCTCCTGCCATGCCACTGATGCGTCGTGAAACAGTGTTGTTTGATGAAGGCATTGTCTGTATAGTTTTTTGGCCTTTTCTCCCAGCATTGTCCCAGCCATATCCGCAACAGCAGGAAGAATTAAGTCCTCCACAATAGAATGGGGCTTTCTTGTCCTAGCCACTCGGTAGCTCACCATATAAGACACTTATAGCCCCTTCTTATTAATGGTATCTGTTGTTTTTATACATGTCTTACTACTCGAAAGTCGTCTTTATTCTTGCTCAAAAAACTCCTGTGGCTTATTTTTCAAATTGTCATGTTTCTAAATGTCTGGAAAATATAAATGCACTGTTTGAAAATGTGAAGACAATATTTATTTTATTATAAAAAAATAAAAGTGAATTACATTTTTATTTGGCGTACCCTCGACGGCATTGCACATACCCCTGGGGGTACACATACCCCAGTTTGGGAATATCTGATATATATCATACAAAATTGTGAAGAAAAAATGTGTTATTCTCATCCATAGCGAAGGTCAGGAAAATCTTTATTAATGATATTTCTCACTCTGAGATGAGAGGGATTAATGCATATTATAAACTGGGTGGTTCGAGCACTGAATGCTGATTGGCTGATGCCGTGGTATATCAGACCGCATATCACTTTGTGTCGTGCCTAAGAACAGCCCTTAGCCGTGGTATATTGGGCATATACCACACCTCGAACCTTATTGCTAAAATGAACCATGTCTGCATCCCAAATTAAAGTGTACTACTTTTGACCAGGACCCATAGGGCTCTAGTTAAAAGTAGTGCACTATATAAGGAATAGGGTGCCATTTGGGATGGAGTTTCTTTCACTCAATTTCATGTTAGAGTATTAGATCAATGGCCAACAGCAAATCTTCTCACTATCTCTGTGTTGCCCACATGCTTGCACAGCATGACATCCAAACAACACTCACACATTTCACAGTAATACACCACAGAGGCTAATAATGATAACTACAGATAAGGGGTGTAGGCTACTGAAGATTATTGCTCATTATTTCTATGTGTGTGTGTGTTCGTCTGTGTGTGTGCGTCTGTGTGTGACCATACTGTGTCTGTCACTTATCAGAGATGGAGACATTGCTATCTTCAATTGAGTGCGGTTTCCCCAGAATAGTGGTTTCCTCATTGATGCGTTAAATGCAATTTGTTCTGACAACAATACCCCTCAGATGATTGGGATCAGAGTGTGTAGATGTGTGCCACTGTGTGCCCCATCGGTGTCCACCTCCATTATTCACATTCCTGTCATTATACAGTCATGTACAGTCGTCTTTTCACACTCCTTTGTGTCATTTTCACCTTGTATCTGCATTGGTATAAATGGAAAATAATACCACATATTCCTCTCATTATTGCACACAGTATGATCAGAGAGGTGGAGGTTCCAGGATGATCTAGTTCATCATTAAAGTCTGACAGTTTCATGGGATTCTATGGCTGTGTTTCAAATTGCACCCTATTCCCTGTAGCTTTTAGCACATCATAAGACAAAATATTGTGTAACATGTTTGAATACCTGCTGTGTGTGAATGGTCTAATAGACCCCACAGTGCTAGATTGGAACAGCTGAGATCAACACAGGTTATTCCTATATTGTGTTGAGTTTTGATGGAATCCCAATTTGTGCTTTCTTGCGAGTAATGTGGCTTGATGAGGACTAAGTATGGATGCAACTGCAGTTACTAATTTGCTATTGAATATAATGTGCCACAGCACAGGAATTCTGTACTCACCATTTACTGAACCTAAGGACATTCATCGACGACCCTTCTGGGTGTTCGTCGATGCACCTACAGTTGAAGTCAGATGTTTACATACACCTTAGGCAAATACATTTAAACTCAGTTTTTCACAATTCCTGACATTTAATCCTAGTAAGAATTCCCTGTCTAAGGTCAGTTAGGATCACCACTTTATTTTAAGAATGTGAAATGTCAGAATAATAGTAGAGAGAGTGATTTATTTAAGCTTTTATTTCTTTCATCACATTCCCAGTGGGTCAGAAGTTTACATACACTCAATTAGTATTTGGTAGCAATGCTTTTAAATTGTTTAACTTGGGTGAAACATTTCGGGCAGCCTTCCACACGCTTCCCACAGTAAATTGGGTGAATTTTGGCACATTCCTCCTGATAGAGCTGGTGTAACTGAGTCAGGTTTGTAGGCCTCCTTGCTCGCACACGTTTTTTCAGTTCCGCCCACAACTTTTTGTTGGGCAGGGCTTTGTGACGGCCATTCCAATACATTGACTTTGTTGTCCTTAAGCCATTTTGCCACAACTTTGGAAGTATGCTTGGGGTCATTGTCCATTTGGAAGACCCATTTGCGACCAAGCTTTAACTTCCTGACTGATGTCTTGAGATGTTGCTCAATATATCTACATAATTTTCCTGCCTCATAATGCCATCTATTTTGTGAAGTGCACCAGTCCCTCCTGTAGCAAAGCACTCCCACAACATGATGTTGCCACCCCCTTGCTTCACGGTTGGGATGGTGTTCTTCGGCTTGCAAGCCTGCCCCTTTTTCCTCCAAACATAACAATGGTCATTATGGCCAAACAGTTCTATTTTTGTTTCATCAGACCAGAGGACATTTCTCCAAAAAGTATGATCTTTGTCCCCATGTGCAGTTGCAAACCATAGTCTGGCTTTTTTATGGCGGTTTTGGAGCAATGGCTTCTTCCTTGCTGTGCGGCCTTTCAGGTTATGGCGATAAGGTACTCGTTTTACTGTGGATATAGATACTTTTGTACCTGTTTCCTCCAGCATCTTTACAAGGTCCTTTGCTGTTGTTCTGGGATTTATTTGCACTTTTCGCACCAAAGTACGTTCATCTCTAGGAGACAGAGCGGTATGACGGCTGCGACGGCTGCGTGGTCCCATGGTGTTTATACTTGCGTACTATTGTTTCTACAGATTAACGTGGAAATTGCTCCCAAGGATGAACCAGACTTGTGGAGGTCTACCATTTTTTTATGAGGTCTTGGCTGATTTTCCCATGTAAAGAGGCACTGAGTTTGAAGGTAGGCCTTGAAATACATCCACAGGTACACCTCCAATTGACTCAAATGATGTAAATTAGCCTAACAGTAGCTTCTAAAGCCATGACATAATTTTCTGGAATTTTCCAAGCTGTTTAAAGCTTCTGACCCACTGGAATTGTGATTAAGTGAAACAATCTGTCTGTAAACAATTGTTTAAAAAATTACTTGTTCCATGCACAAAGTAGATGTCCTAACCGACATGCCAAAACTATAGTTTGTTTTAATGACTCCAACCTAAGTGTATGTAAACTTCCTACTTCAACTGTATATCGGCCCTGTCATTTTTCGGCTTTCATCATATTAACCTCTTAAAGCCATTCGTTTGGACGAACAGTGAAAAGCAAAAGAGATAACCATAGCAATTAACTTGTACTGACTAAGAACAATTATCTTGATGCAATGTTCAAGTTCATTACAATCTTCCCCATTTCTTTTTTTTTATCAGCTTTATTATTACAGATATATTGTAGCTTTCATCATTGTAATTGCCTGTATCATTTCCAATCCCCCATATATTTTTTTGTAAATATATATATATATATATATATATATATATATGTGTGTGTGTGTATATACAGTATCAGTCAAAAGTTTGGAACACACCTACTCATTCAAGGGTGTTTATGTATTTTTACTATTTTCTACATTGTAGAATAATAGTGAAGACATCAAAACTATGAAATAACACATATGGAATCATGTAGTAACCAAAAAGGTGCTAAACAAATATAAATATATGTTATAGTTTCTTCAAAGTAGCCACCCTTTGCCTTGATGACAGCTTTGCACACTCTTGGCATTCTCTCAACCAGCTTCACTTGGAATGATTTTCCAACAGTGTTGAAGGAGTTCCCACATATGCTGAGCACTTGTTGACTGCTTTTTCTTCACTCTGCGGTCCAACTCATCCCAAACCATCTCAATTGGGTTGAGGTTGGTGGATTGTGAGGGTCATCTGATGCAGTACTCCATCACTCTCCTTCTTGGTCAAATAGCCCTTACACAGCCTGGAGGTGTGTTGGGTCATTGTCCTGTTGAAAAACAAATGATTCTCTCACTAAGCGCAAACCAGATGGAATGGCGTATCACTGCAGAATGCTGTGGTGGCCATGCTGGTTAAGTGTGCCTTGAATTCTAAATAAATCACTGACAATGCCACCAGCAAAGCACCCCCACACCATCACACCTCCTCATCCATGCTTCACGGTAGGAACCACATATGCGGAGATCATCCATTCACCTACTCTGCGTCTCACAAAGACACGGTGGTTGGACCACTTTACACACTGGCAGCCCGGCATGTTTCGATCTCTAGAGATCTAGATCTCTTCTTCACTCGTGTTGAAAGTTTCTAACCATTTCGTCCTACTTCTCCACCTTCCTCTCTGGGGGGGGCCTCTCTTTGATCCTCACCCAGGAGGGAAAGTCATTTGTCATAACCTGTTATATGGTCATAACACTGTCATGACACATATTTAGTCTTGTTGTGACAAGTTATACAAGAGTATCAAAATCCACAAAACTTACCACACGAGGCAAAACATTACATTACACCGTAGCCTACGTGTCAACAGTATGTTATATATATATTTTTTTTAATTGACCATATTAAATTGTAATTGCCCACACATTGATGTCAGACATGCACCTACCCCAATGCTCTGTTGCTTATGACTGGGATAAATGCAGGAGCAGATTTCAGGAGCAGGACAAGACACCCTGTTTTTGATTGATGACTGATATAAGGGCAAATACGTGATAGACTATGATGGTCAATGCTTCTTGACAGTGTCATAGTGTATTTTCTTAGTCCAAGTAAAGTGACACAGGATGCTCATAATGCTTCATGACAGTGTCATAAAGTGTATTTTCTACAAGTTATTTAAAATATGATGAAAAAACAACAGCAAAGGATTTAAGAAACAAACTTTCAAACGAAAAGGAAACTTCTTGGCAGATAATTTATTTTGTGAATATAGGTGGGTTTTGACCAGCCATAAAATAACACAATATGTCACAACAGGTGTAAATATATGGGTCATGAGTGTTATGACCATATTATGACAGTTTATGACAAGTTATGTCAACTGCTATGAAATATGACATGGTTATGACACTGGGTGTTACCAAAAAGTGTGTTCCTGGTATTTGGTTAAAGGGGCAATCTGGTAAAGTGTGTTCCTGGTATTTGGTTAAAGGGGCAATCTGGTATTCAAACAACAACAAAACAGTCACCGCCCACCACTTTTTTGGTAAGCTGAGGGATGTAACTGGAGCGATGTAACCACTCTCAAATGTATAGATGGGGAACCACATGCCATTTGGAGAATAGATTTTTCTGTATCTGAGAGAGTGGTCCAGGTTAAAGTAAAATATCAGACGTACTACCACTAGCTGTGCTGTGTGAAATTCCACATGCTTATTTGACAAGTTTCCTCTGTGAAGCATTTGCAAATAAAGGAGAGCCGCTCTAGGAGCTCAGATGCAAAAATGTAATGCCCAACGTTTCGACAGACAAGCTGTCTTCATCAAGGGTATAAGCAACCAGGTATATACTGTATTTACTTTAGTTGTCAGTTGTCACCCAGGTGTTCCATTTAAAACCAAATTGGTATTTGCAGGGATTGTGCCCTTTCTGTCAAATCTCACACTGCTTTGTCGAATCCACTCTGTATTCTGATTCATAGTCATTAACTATTACTCATACAGGAAACCAAAGCGACCAGTGTTACTGGCTGGAATTGGCTGAGCAGTAATGAATGCATTTTCTAGATAAAGGCCATTAATTGGTCCATATAGTATGTGTCCAAATTGGCACCCTATTCCTAATATAGTGTACTACATTTGGCCAGAGCTCTATTGGACCCTGGTTAAAGTACTTTAAAGGGAATAGGGTGCCATATGGGGCAGTGTACTAGTGTAGTGTACTGAAGAAATGACAGTGCAGGAGCACAACTAATGGGGTTCTATTAATACAGATATAGAACCTGGATATGGTCGGTACTACACACATGGGTTTGAAGTAGGGTCTCTAACCTGGTAAGGGGATAAAATCTCTAATGGCCTAGCTTACATCATAGCCTGATCTTACATTACTGTAAGTTGATCATATGTTATATTATCACTGAATGTGATCGATTTGGTTAATGTGCATTATGCAATCAAGTGTTTTATTATGTATAATTCATTTTTGGCTCTGCTATCCTGTAAACTGTAACTAGGCCACTCAGGAACATTCAATGTTGTCTTGGTAAGTAATTCCAGTGTATATTTGGCCATGGGTTTTAGGTTATTGTCCTTGCCAATGATAAGCATGCCCATAACATAATGCAGTCACCACCATGCTTGACAATATGAAGAGCGGTACTCAGTAATGTGTTATGTTGGATTTGCCCCAAACATAATGCTTTCAAATCAAATCAAATTTTATTTGTCACATACACATGGTTAGCAGATGTTAATGCGAGTGTAGCGAAATGCTTGTGCTTCTAGTTCCGACCATGCAGTAGTATCTAACAAGTAATCTAACAAATTCACAACAACTACCTTATACACACAAGAGTAAAGCAATGAATACGAGTATGCACATATAAATATATGGATGAGCGATGGCTGACCGGCATAGGCAAGATGCAGTAGATGGTATGGAGTACAGTATATACATATGAGATGAGTAATGTAGGATATGTAAACATTATATAAATGGCATTGTTTAAAGTGGCTAGTGATACATTTATTTCATCCAATTATAATTATTAAAGTGGTTCGAGATTTGGGTCGATGGTCGAACGGTATGGTCGATGGCCGTTTGTGTTCAGGACAAAAAGTTAATTTCTTTGCCAAGTTCTTTCCAATATTACTTGCCTTATTGCAAATAGGATGCATGTTTTGGAATATTTTCATTGTGTACAGGCTTCCTTCTTTTAACTCGTCATTTAGGGGCGGCAGGTAACCCGAAAGGTTGCTAGATCGAATCCCAGAGCTGACAAAGTTAAAATCTGTCGTTCTGCTCCTGAACAAGGCAGTTAACCCACTGTTCCTAGGCCGTCATTGTAAATAAGAATTTGTTCTAAACTGACTTGCCTAGTTAAATAAAGGTTAAATTATTATTATAGATTTTTTTTACTCTAACTGGTTTAAAAATCACCATTGGCCTCATGGTGAAATGCCGGTGCCGTTTCCTTCCTCTCCGTCAACTGAGTTAGGAAGGACGCCTGTATCTTTGTAGTGACTGGGTGTATTGATACACCATCCAAAGTGTAATTAATAACTTCACCATGCTCAAAGGGATATTTAGTGTATGCTTTTTTTCTTCTACCCATCTACCAATCGGTGCCCTTCTTTGCGAGGCATTGGAAAACGTACCTGGTCCTTGTTGAATCTGTGCTTGAAATTCACTGCTCAACCGAGGGACCGTACAGATAATTGTATTTGTGGGGTACAGAAATGGGATAGTCATGAAACTTATTATTTTCCTCCTGAACTTATTTAGGCGTGCCATAACAAAGGGGTTGAATACTTATTGACTCAACACATTTCAGCTTTTTCATTTTTATTAACTTGTAAAAATGTCTAAAAACATAATTCCACTGACATTATGGGGTATTGTGTGTAGATCAGTGACACAATCTAAATTGAATCAATTTTAAATTCAGGTTGTAACACAACAAAATGTGGACAAGGTCAAGGGGTGTGAATACTTTCTGAAGGCACTGTAATTGTCTTCAGCATTACGAATGACACAAGACACAAACTAGTCTGTAGCGGCAGCACTTCCAGTCCATATTTACCCACAGACCGGTCTGATTGTAGAGCCACCACTCGAAGTTACATAACAGTCCATAAAAGTAATAACCAATGACCATATAGAAAAAAACAGCAAATCTTAAGCGCTATCTGGCGTAAGACAAGGACATGGTGATATACAGTATCCGCAAAATATCAAAGATATCTGCCGGAGTCTGGTCTAATGGTAAGGCTGCCAATTCCGAACCACGTATTCCCTTGGCGATGCGGATTCGAGTCTTGAGTTCCGTCTCAGCCACTTTCTGTTTGTGGCCCTCATTCTTGTGTATCTTCCGCTCTACCTTCCCTCTGTCCTGTCATTAAAAAAATATAAAACACAATGGTTGTCAGCTGTACATTCCCACTTTCCCTCTACTCTCTCTCTCTACAGTGTCTCCTCCAAGTCCTCTCCTACACTGGTGGCATTCACCACAGGTAAGGACTCTCGGAGGGAGATGTCGTCCACCTGCTTGGCTCTCTCGTCTGGCTCCTCTAGGATGGATGGGGGCAGGCTATCCACCTCAGAGTTGCTGAACACGTAGCCGGGCAAGGTGGTGTGGGTGCTGAAGCTGTGCCTGGCTTGGCTGCTACGGTACACGTGGCTGGAGAAGAGAGAGGAGGTGCCCCGAGATCACGGCCAGCGGCTGAGTCTGTGGCTGACTGGTAGTGGTCTGGTTAAGGCCGTACCGGTAGTTGGCACATGCTGCCGGTCCCTTCCCATCGAACACCAGGTTCCAGCGGGTCCAGGTCTTCTTGATCTCTGCCTGGACCTGAAGAGAACAAGAGTATTGTGTGGGTCAGGTTATAGTATGGGTCGTGGTATTGTGTGGGTCATGGTATGGGTCAGGATTTTGTATGGTAGCCTATAGTACCAGTCAGGGCAGAAACTTATTTGGGGAGTTCGGACAACTTTTAGTGCCTTTATCCTGAAACCTTTGTTGATGTAACAATACAAGAGCGCCTCCGAACATTCACAATGAAATGTGTTGACAACACAACACAAGAGGCTTGAATACATATTATTGCCATTGCCAAAGTTTCTATTGTGTTGTGGTGCAAACAAATTTCATAATCATATTTTAAAAGCCATCAGAAATAAACAGCCCAACCCAGAAGCGTCAATTATCACTTAGAAACGAACATGGACGAGAGTAGGGGTGCTCTCGGAACATTAAGTTCTAAATGACCAAACTCTCTAAATATTGTATATACAATATAGGACTAGTAAATTAGGAAATTATTGGGGGAAAAGTAGCACTTTATTTTACAGTAGCAACTGTTTTTACAGTGGTATTTACCTGGTATTGACCAGAAAGTTATGCGGTAGTAACAATGGGTATTTTCTGGTAGCATACTTCAAACCCTGTTTGTGGGTATCACTGATGGGTACAATGCGTACGCACAGCATGAGTGTTCTTTTGTTCTAATCAATGACATCACTAAGTTCCATTAGTTCTCATAACATCTACCCCCCTCTCGCTCTCTCATTATGGTAAGTTCCTAGAACTTCCTACTATACTTATAAAAATGGGCAACAAATGAGCAAGTGACTTCTGTTCAATTCGAGAGTCCAGCATGATAGATTCTCGAACGCAGCAGCTCTAGAGTGGAGAAGAGCTTAAACGTTCTGGCCGGGTCTGGTGAATAGTACTCACCTCTCCATTGCAGTAGCAGTAGATAATGGACACAAAGAAACCCTGCGAAGAGATGAAAGCCAGGAAAGGTTAGAGGCATGTGTTGAAAGCTCCAATTCAAGCTGACAGTATAAATTATTTGACATTCTCTACGAATGAGAGGTGTCCATGACCTTCGGAGAATAATATCGACATGTGCTCAGGAAAGAGAGCGCTTAAAGGAAAACAAAAGACATATTTTTTATTTTTTTCAAAAGTTGTGTTGTGTATATCCAGCTATACACTTCAATCCCAAATGAATGGAAAAGTTAAGAACCATCTACATTCCTGGTTTTATTTGGTGCTCATCTTTTCATTCATTTATTCATAGCTGGATTTGCACGTCATGAGATGTGGTTTCATCTGGACATAAGACTACATTAGAGGTCAGAAAATATCTGAAAGAATTTAAAGTGTAATGTCCCTTTAAGCTATAATGCTCAAATTCTCACATTTAAAAAATCGTATCAATATTGCTTTCTAGTGCTGAGCAATTAAAAAATAACAGAGATTTCAGTTAAACAAATAATTGACTAATTAGTTCAATTATTTGAAATTCAATTTCGTTCAATTTGTTTTCCTGTGAGCTCAATGCGCATTTTCTCACTGTAGTTTTTCGAATAGAGATAAATCAGATCAAGCCCAAACTGTGCAATGTAGTAGGGAGTTGTAGTTTACACAAGGCCAATATTCTACATAGTTTAGAGCATAAAACGTGGTAATTAAATACAATGACCATAATCCATTGTTTGCCTACTTGTCCGAAGACCGAGAGAAGAATGCACGATCAAGAGGGATGGAGCAGTTGCTTCGCGAGGTATCTCTACCTGAAAATACATGATCTAAGTGATTGAGTTGGTATACAGCATTCATAAAGTATTTTTTTAAAGAATTTAACCGATTCGACCTCAAAAAGCACTAATTGCTCAGCACTATTGCTTTCTACAGTTTAAAAGCTATTAGCAATGTGCAATACAGTGCATTCGGAAAGTGTTCAGACCTTTTGAATTTACGTTACAGCCTTATTCTAAAATTAATTACATCGTTTTTCCCCCTCATCAATCTACACACAATACCTCATAATGACAAAGCAAAAACAGGTTTAGACATTTTAGCAAATTTATAAAATAAATATCACATTTACATAAGTATTCAGACCCTTTACTCAGTACTTTGTTGAAGCACCTTATGCAGTGATTACAGCCTCGAGTCTTCGTGGGTATGACGCTACAAGCTTGGCAAACCTGTATTTGGGGAGTTTCTCCCATTATTCTCTGCAACTCCTCTCAAGCTCTGTCAAGTTGGATGGGGAGCGTCGCTGCAGAACTATGTTTGATTGGGTTCAAGTCCAGGCTCTGGCTGGGCCACTCAAGAACATTCAGAGACTTGTTCCGAAGCCACTCCTGCATTGTCTTGGCTGTGTGCTTAGGGTCATTTGTCCTGTTGAGGTCCTGATGCACTGGAGCAGGTTTTCATCAAGGACCTCTCTGTACTTTGCTCCGTTCATCTTTCCCTCGATCCTGAGAAGTGTCCCTGACCCTGAAAAATCCCCACAGCATGATCAAATCAAATTGTATTTGTCACATTCCCCTGAATACAACAGGTGTAGACCTTACCGTGAAATGCTTACTTACAAGCTCTTAAACAACAATGCAGTTAAGAAAAGTGTCAAGTAAAAAATATATAAGTAAAAAATAAAAGTAACAAGGAATTTAAAGAGCAGCAGTAAAATAACAATAGCGAGGCTATGTACAGGGGGTACAGGTACAGAGTCAATGTGCGGGGCACCGGTTAGTCGAGGTAATATGTACATGTAGCTAGAGTTAGTGACTATGCATAGATAATAAACAGAGAATAGCAGCAGCGTAAAAGAGGGTGGGCAATGCAAATAGTATAGGTAGCCATTTGAATAGCTGTTCAGGAGTATTATGGCTTGGGGGTAGAAGCTGTTAAGCCTTTTGGACCTAGACTTGGCACTCAGGTACAGCTTGCTGTGCGGTAGCAGAGAGAACAGTCTATGACTAGGGTGGCTGGAGTCTGATTTTTAAGGCCTTCCTCTGACACAGCCTGGTATAGAGGTCCTGGATGGTAGGAAGCTTGGCCCCAGTGATGTACTGGACCGTACGCACTACGTTCTATAGTGCTTTGCGGTCGTAGGCCGAGCAGTTGCAACCCATCAGGATGCTCTCGATGGTGCAGCTGCAACTTTGAGGATCTGAGGACCCATGCCAAATCTTTTCAGTCTCCTGAGGGGGAATAGGCTTTGTCGTGCCCTCTTCACGACTGTCTTGGTGTATTTGGACACCAAAGAACTTGAAGCCTTCAACTTGCCTGTCGATGAGAATGGGGGCGTGCTCGGTCCTTCTTTTCCTGTAGTCCACAATCATCTCTTTTGTCTTGATCACATTGAGGGAGAGGTTGTTATCCTGGCACCACACTGCCAGGTCTCTGACCTCCTCCCTATAGGCTGTCTCATCGTTGTCGGTGATCAGGCCTACCACTGTTGTGTCGTCAGGAAACTTAATGATGGTGTTGGAGTCGTGCTTGGCCATGCAGTCATGGGTGAACAGGGAGTACAGGAGGGGACTGAGAATGCACCCCCTGAAGGGCTCCAGTGTTGAGGATCAGCGTGGCAGATGTGTTGTTACCTACCCTTACCACCTGGGGGCGGCCCGACAGGAAGTCCAGGATTCAGTTGCAGAGGGAGGTGTTTAGTCCCAGGGTCCTTAGCTTAGTGATGAGCTTTGAGGGCACTATGGTGTTGAACGCTGAGCTGTAGTCAATGAATAGCATTCTCACGTAGGTGTTCCTTTTGTCCAGGTGGGAAAGGGCAGTGTGGAGTGCAATAGAGATTGCATCATCTGTGGATCTGTTTGGGCGGTATGCAAATTGGAGTGGGTCTAGGGTTTATGGGATAATGGTGTTGATATGAGCCATGACCAGCCTTTCAAAGCACTTTATGGCTACTGACGTGAGCGCTACAGGTTGGTAGTCATTTAGGCAGGTTACCTTAGTGTCTTGGGCACAGGGACTATGGTGGTCTGCTTGAAAAATGTTGGTATTATAGACTCAGGTCAGGGACAGGTTGAAAATGTCAGTGAAGACACTTGCTAGTTGGTCAGCGCATGCTCACAGTACACGGGTAATCGCTGTCCTGATATCTAGAAGCTCTTTTCGGCCAGAAGAGACGATGGCAGAAATATTACGTACAAAATAAGTTGCAAATAACGCGAAAAAACACACACGACAGCACAATTGGTTAGGGGACCGTAAAATGGCAGCCATCTCTTCCAGCAGCCATTAATGTGAAAGGGATGCTGCCACCACCATGCTTCACCGTAGAGATGGTGACAGGTTTCCTCCAGACGTGACGCTTGGCATTCAGGCCAAAGAGTTAAATCTTGGTTTCATCAGACCAGAGAATCTTGTTTCTCATGTCCTTTAGGTGCCTTTTGGCAAACTCCTAGTGGGCTGTCATGTGCCTTTTACTGAGGAGTGGTTTCCATCTTGCCACTCTACCATAAAAGCCCGATTGGTGGAGTGCTGCAAAGATGGTTGTCCTTCTGGAAGGTTCTCCCATCTCCACAGGGAATCTCTGGAGCTCTGTCAGAGTGACCATTGGGTTCTTGGTCACCTCCCCTGACCAAGGCCCTTCTACCCCTGATTGCTCAGTTTGGCCGGGGGGCCCAGCTCTAGGAGTCTTGGTGGTTCCAAACTTCTTCCATTTAAGAATGATGGAGGCCACTGTGTTCTTGGGGACCTTCAATGCTGCAGAAATGTTTTGGTACCCTTCCCCAGATCTGTGCCTTGACACAATCCTGTCTCATAGCTCTACGGACAATTCCTTCGACCTCATGGCTTGGTTTCTGCTCTGACATGCACTGTCAACTGTGGGAGCTTATATAGACAGATGTGCCTTTCCAAATCATGTCCAATCAATTGAACTTACCAAAGGTGGACTCCAATCAAGTTGTAGAAACATCTTAAGGATGATCAATGGAAACAAGATTGAGTCTTATAGCAAAGGGTCTGAATACTTATGTAAATGTGTAATTTAGGTGTATTTTACATGCAATACAAAGCAGGATCCCCAATTGGGGTGAATGCGAGCACCTGGAAAGAGTTGAAAAAGAGCTCACAGTACATTCGGACCTCCCATCCGACCCCTTTGAACGAGTGTGGCATGCCCACAAACACTATGTAGTGGACCCCGAACACCAGCACCAGCACTAGAGTGGACTTAGCCAGTTTCCTGTGAAAGGGACAGTAGAACACTGTATAATCCTCTATTGAGGGAATCCTTTGTGCAGCATCTGACAAAAATCTATGCACATATAACAAACCAACAATAAAACATATCTTAAAAACAGACCTGCAACACGGCTCGAGATTATTGCAATACAAAACATTAGGCCAGGGGTAGCAAAATCAATCTCTGGAGGGCTGTCTGCTGATTTTTGTTATTTCCATTTGAATTGTGTCCATTTAAGATCTATACAACTGGCTGAGGGGAGTTTTTAAATCAATTACCAATGATCAATGAATGATTGATCAATCAATCAAGTACAAGGAATTGAGTTTGACACCCCTGAATTAGGCTGTATGAGAAAGCCTACTGTCCACGATATGTGTCTGGAAAAGTGCATGCGATGTGTCTGGAAAAGTGCATGTGATGTGTGTCTGGAAAAGTGCATGCAATGTGTGTCTGGAAAAGTGCATGCGATGTGTGTCTGGAAAAGTGCATGTGGTGGTGATGGGGTTTGATAGGATGGAAAAGACATGGGTCAAGCTAAACCTAAAATAATTTAATTTCTTGGCAGCCATCTTTATCTGACAGTCCCTTGTAGTGCTTGACTTGGACTGAAATAGGTGCCAGTACTCATTTTGGATGCCGGTATTGTTTACATTTAGGTGCAGGAGTAAGTTTGAGGTAATATTCTATAAGAGGAAGAAGAGCTCAAGCAGCAGAACATTTGAGGTGCCGGTACTCCGCTCCGGTGAGCTCAGGCCCGAGTCAAGCACTGCTCCCTTGTGCACTTTCCAAAAACAATCCTCTCAACAGATTTGTGATACAAATGTCAATAGCCAAGGATGATGACACATTGCAATCTGCACGTTAACATCAATATCGAGCCAACCTTTGCATCTAAACTGTTCAAAGACACTCAGCAGTTTTTTTTAATGGAATAAATCACAGCTAGAGAAAGCGTTAGATGAAGTAGAGAGAGGGAGACAGCAAGAGTAAAACAAAGTCTACATCCCAAATGGCCCCCTATTCCCTATATTGAGCACTACTTTTGACCATAGCCTTATCAGTGATAATCCTATCTACACCTGTGGGAATGGAGCGGCACAAGAGACAACCTGGATCTGATGTCGTGTCTGTTTACTAATGACTGACAGGAGTGTTACCCCCTCAGCCTTCAGCCTTGGCACAGACCTGCCAACCAACACATAACCCCAGACAGGAGTGGGAATTAAAGACTCAGGCAGCCCTATAGGGATGGCTTCACAACATGTCAAAATTGGTCTTGCACTTAGATATGAGAAGAGCATGTACAAACACTGCAGCTGGGACACTGAGCTGTCAACCTCTGCAGTGAACAGAGAGTAGTCAGGAAGTCCAGCAGCATCCCGCAGCATCATCAAGGACCCCACTCACCCCAGCCACGGACTGTTCCCTCCCGAAACGGTTCCTGGCCCAACGCTCTTAACCGCTAGGCTACCCGCCGCCCACAACTGGGTTTAATAGACCAGTGGAGGCTGCTGAGGGGAGGACATCTCATAATAATGGCTGGAACGGAGTCAATGGAATGGTATCAAACACATCAATTACCTGGTTCAGACTGAGCGTTGGCGTAAAATGAAGCTTTTTGCCTGACCGCAATGCATTATGGGAGTCATGTTCAATTCATCTTTTCCAATACACATATTAGAAAATAAAAGATGCATTCTCTCATTGCTACGATGCAATACATTTAATACATCCCAACAGCTATGCTGCCTTCATCAGGGTTTCAGACACAGATGAACCTGCTTTAAATTCATAACACAGCCTGTATCCTCAGCCTCAGTAAATGACATGAAAGGTTTGTAAACACAAACACATGGATCATGAATATAAAAGAAAATGATTAAACTTAAAGGCACATTTAGAATAAACTATTTATATAAAAAGGAACATTTACTGAAAAGTGGTATTTACAGTATCTGTTTTTTCATACAAAATCACATAAATGAGATTGACTAAAGCAACAAGTCACTAATGAGACACCAACCCTACCTGCATTGCTTCCGAGTGTCATATCTCCCAGCATTTGTCTCTCTGATTTTTGTGGCTAGCACTCTCACAATATTCACAAACAAAATAAAGTTGAGCTGAAAATCAAAACAAAGCAAGCATGATTCACTGCTCATTGTAGTAGACCTACCGTCCTGTAGGTGACATGGTCAGATTGTCTCATTGTACTAGGCCTACCGTTCTGTAGGTGACATGGTCCGATTGTCTCATTGTAGTAGGGCTACCGTTCTGTAGGTGACATGGTCAGATTGTCACATTGTAGTAGGGCTACCGTTCTGTAGGTGACATGGTCAGATTGTCTCATTGTAGTAGGGCTACCGTTCTGTAGGTGACATGGTCAGATTGTCTCATTGTACTAGGCCTACCGTTCTGTAGGTGACATGGTCCGATTGTCTCATTGTAGTAGGGCTACCGTTCTGTAGGTGACATGGTCAGATTGTCTCATTGTAGTAGGGCTACCGTTCTGTAGGTGACATGGTCAGATTGTCTCATTGTAGTAGGGCTACCGTTCTGTAGGTGACATGGTCAGATTGTCTCATTGTAGTAGGGCTACCGTTCTGTAGGTGACATGGTCAGATTGTCACATTGTAGAAGGCCTACCGTTCTGTAGGTGACATGGTCCGATTGTCTCATTGTAGTAGGGCTACCGTTCTGTAGGTGACATGGTCAGATTGTCACATTGTAGTAGGGCTACCGTTCTGTAGGTGACATGGTCAGATTGTCTCATTGTAGTAGGCCTACCGTTCTGTAGGTGACATGGTCAGATTGTCTCATTGTAGTAGGGCTACCGTTCTGTAGGTGACATGGTCAGATTGTCTCATTGTAGAAGGGCTACCGTTCTGTAGGTGACATGGTCAGATTGTCTCATTGTAGTAGGGCTACCGTTCTGTAGGTGACATGGTCAGATTGTCTCATTGTAGTAGGCCTACCGTTCTGTAGGTGACATGGTCAGATTGTCTCATTGTAGTAGGGCTACCGTTCTGTAGGTGACATGGTCAGATTGTCACATTGTAGTAGGGCTACCGTTCTGTAGGTGACATGGTCAGATTGTCTCATTGTAGTAGGGCTACCGTTCTGTAGGTGACATGGTCAGATTGTCTCATTGTAGTAGGGCTACCGTTCTGTAGGTGACATGGTCAGATTGTCTCATTGTAGAAGGGCTACCGTTCTGTAGGTGACATGGTCAGATTGTCTCATTGTAGTAGGGCTACCGTTCTGTAGGTGACATGGTCAGATTGTCTCATTGTAGTAGGGCTACCATTCTGTAGGTGACATGGTCAGATTGTCTCATTGTAGAAGGGCTACCGTTCTGTAGGTGACATGGTCAGATTGTCTCATTGTAGAAGGGCTACCGTTCTGTAGGTGACATGGTCAGATTGTCTCATTGTAGAAGGGCTACCGTTCTGTAGGTGACATGGTCAGATTGTCTCATTGTAGAAGGGCTACCGTTCTGTAGGTGACATGGTCAGATTGTCTCATTGCATCAATGTTGTTATGGTCACTAGGGAGCAGGGACAGGTATACTGTACACCAGGGAGTCACTAGGTCACTAGGGAGCAGTGACAGGTATACTGTACACCAGGGAGTCACTAGGCCACTAGGGAGCAGTGACAGGTATACTGTACACCAGGAGTCACTAGGCCACTAGGGAGCAGGGACAGGTATACTGTACACCAGGGAGTCACTAGGCCACTAGGGAGCAGGGACAGGTATACTGTACACCAGGGAGTCACTAGGCCACTAGGGAGCAGGGACAGGTATACTGTACACCAGGGAGTCACTAGGCCACTAGGGAGCAGTGACAGGTATACTGTACACCAGGGAGTCACTAGGTCACTAGGGAGCAGTGACAGGTATACTGTACACCAGGGAGTCACTAGGTCACTAGGGAGCAGTGACAGGTATACTGTACACCAGGGAGTCACTAGGCCACTAGGGAGCAGTGACAGGTATACTGTACACCAGGGAGTCACTAGGCCACTAGGGAGCAGTGACAGGTATACTGTACACCAGGGAGTCACTAGGCCACTAGGGAGCAGTGACAGGTATACTGTACACCAGGGAGTCACTAGGCCACTAGGGAGCAGTGACAGGTATACTGTACACCAGGGAGTCACTAGGCCACTAGGGAGCATGGACAGGTACACTGTACACCAGGGAGTCACTAGGCCACTATGGAGCAGGGACAGGTATACTGTACACCAGGGAGTCACTAGGCCACTAGGGAGCATGGACAGGTACACTGTACACCAGGGAGTCACTAGGCCACTAGGGAGCAGGGACAGGTATACTGTACACCAGGGAGTCACTAGGCCACTAGGGAGCAGGGACAGGTATACTGTACACCAGGGAGTCACTAGGCCACTAGGGAGCAGTGACAGGTATACTGTACACCAGGGAGTCACTAGGCCACTAGGGAGCAGGGACAGGTATACTGTACACCAGGGAGTCACTAGGCCACTATGGAGCAGTGACAGGTATACTGTACACCAGGGAGTCACTAAGCCACTAGGGAGCAGGGACAGGTATACTGTACACCAGGGAGTCACTAGGCCACTAGGGAGCAGGGACAGGTATACTGTACACCAGGGAGTCACTAGGCCACTAGGGAGCAGGGACAGGTATACACCAGGGAGAAAGGTGTCACTCCACTCTTCCAAGGGGCAGAGAGAAAGCTTCTGGCCAAGAGAAAAGCAGATTAAATCCTCTCTTCGGATTTGAGTTCTTCAAGAGTATTATACATAAAAATAGTTAGTCTGGGAGCTACCGCAAGTAGTTTATGCATGATAAAAAGCCACCACATCTTTGTGAGGACCAGCACTTCTTTTTTGTATGTCAGCATTTCTTTGCACCTGGCTTTCAACTTCTCTCTTATTTGTCTTTATTTAATTTCTTTATTTTATCTCCCGAAATAAGAACTTAACCCAGAGACTCAAGTGTGGTTATGCAGAGCAAACTAAGCTATATGCTTGACCAAAGTTGCTAAAACTTGAACATGAATCCAGCTGTACAGAGAATAAAAAGCTTTTTTTAAGCCAAGATAGGAGTCAGCAATGTAACCTTCTAGTAATGGATGCAAACGACCGGATTCTCGCCTCATTGGCAATGATTGATGAATTGGGGAGAGGCATTATCGTGTATTATACTGCAATTGAAGTCACTTACACCAATGGCTGTAAGGATGGGAACTTGATAGATCCATTTAATGTTACCCGCACTTAACTCCCAGCATCTGTTGAGAGAGAGAGGGAGAGAGAGATTAGAGTACATTTGTACTGCAGGAGTTCCTTACTGCTCTCAAAACAGTGCATGTCGAGGTGCAACAAAAGTGTAGTCTCTCTTGCCAGACTCAGGGCGCTCCGCACGCACAGCGGCTGTGAGAAGAGGCAAAGGTGTGCAGCTGCAACAATATGGCAAGTAGGCCGCTGACTGAATGAGAACAAGAGTTCTGCAACACCTCGGGAGATCCTGTTTCCAAACCAGATGATTGCGGGGAGCCTAGACAGCTGATGCAGAGTTCATCTCAGAAGGCTCCTGCATGCTGCCATGGGCTTCTTCACTTAATGTGTGTTGCTGGAGGTGTATGTGGAACACGGATATGGTAGGTGAAGTGTCACTCTCACCCACCGTGCGTCTGCCAGCGTTGCCCGGACAACTGCCCAGGCGGCGACGAAGAGTGCAGGGACACCTGTAATTAGAAAGGACAATGATTGCTTACTGCGGTCTCAAGATCTTCAGTACGCTGAATAAATTAAATTGATACTGGCAAGAGCAGTGGGATTTTTGTTTCTTCTTTTAAGATATACAATTATCCCCACACACCTTCAACAAGCAAACTGATATGTGCTTTTCCTATTGTAAATAACAGCTATAGTAACAGGTGGCCGTCAACAACACGAGCGCTGTTGTGATTGGGTGGCTGCATGCGTTTCTAAGACGCCAGAGCAGCTCACCCCATCCAATCAGGGTAAAGCCCCACAGGTATTTGGTGTCCGAGTAGAAGGCCATGAAGATGAGGCTGTGGAGGTGCAGCCCCTCTACCAGGATCCAGTAGTAGTTGGTTGCCAGGAAGTAAATGAAGAGCAACACAGTGATCTTGCATCCAACCTGGTAAAAACAACAGCTTGTTAAAAACATCCTGTAGTGCAGAGCTGTGGTCCAGTGCGGTCCATACACATATGCAGCTCCCTGCCGGCGACCAGGGTTCAATCCCTGCATGCTCCCTTCTCACAGTCTCCTCCTCACTTATCTCCCACTCTAATATGTCTGTCAATAAAGCACAAATGAAAGTGATTGTTAGTCCCACGAGATGAACCACACAGAATGCTTTGTGACCACAAAACAGATCCTGACTTATTGAAGTATTAGTCATTGCAGGGATATCAGACGTGTTGGTGCCTACAGTTTTAGCTGCAAACAGAAGTTTGTTCATCTATGCAAAAATCGTCATGGTTGTCATGATTTACCTGCTGAGGGAATAGTATTTTTGTTCTAGTAATGCAAACTAGATAATTAACTAAATAGTATGTTTATGTTAAGTTCTGGGTAAGTAAAAACTTTTGAATGTTATTCTCTTTCCCTGATATTTGTCTGTCGTGATGGAGATATTTGCATAGAGGAAATTGCCGCCTGCCTGGGGATATCCTGATAGAAGAAAAACTGGAACAGCAAGATGGCGCCGACAGAGATGGTCGCCTCGCTTCGAGTCCTATTTTTTTTATTTTTATGTATTATTTCTTACACTGTTACCCCAGGAAATCTTAAGTCTTATTACATACAGCCGGGAAGAACTATTGGATATAAGAGCGACATCAACTTACCAACATTACGACCAGGAATACGACTTTCCCGAAGCGGATCCTCTGGACCACCACTCAGGACAGTGGATCTAATTCCAGAAGTCGAGCCAAAACAACGGCACCGCAGACGGAGCGGCCTCCTGGTCAGGCTCCGTAAACGTGCACATCGCCCACTGCTCCCGAGTATACTACTCGCCAATGTCCAGTCTCTTGACAACATGGTAGATGAAATTCGAGCAAGGGTTGCCTTCCAGAGAGACATCAGAGATTGTAACATCCTCTGTTTCACGGAAACATGGCTCTCTCGGGACATGTTGTTGGAATCGGTTCAGCCACCGGGCTTCTCCATGCATCGCGCCGACAGAGATAAAACTCCTCTCTGGGAAGAGGAAGGGCAGGGGTGTATGCTTCATGATTAATGACTTGTGGAATCATAACATACTCAACTCAAGTCCTTCTGCTCACCCGACCTAGAATTCCTTACAATCAAGTGCCGGCCATTTTATCTCCCAAGAGAATTCTGGTCAGTTATCGTCACAGTGGTGTACATTCCCCCTCAAGCAGACACAAAGTCTTCCCTCAAGGAACTTCACTGGACTCTATGTAAACTGGAAACCATATATCCTGAGGCTGCATTTACTGTTGCTGGGGATTTTAACAAAGCAAATTTGAGAACAAGCCTACCTAAATTCTATTAGCATATTGAGTGCACTACGCGCAGGTGTAATACACTCGATCACTGCTACTCTAACTTCCGCGATGCATACAAAGCCCTCCCCCGCCCTTCCTTCAGCAAATCCGAACACGATGCCATCTTGCTCCTACCGTCTTATAGGCAGAAACTCAAACAAGATGTACCAGTGACTAGAACCATTCAACGCTGGTCTGACCAATCGGAATCCACGCTTCAAGATTGTTTTGATCACGCGGACCGGGATATGTTCCGGTCCGTCTCAGATAACATCGATTTATACGCTGACTCGGTGAGTGAGTTTATAAAGAAGTGCATTGGAGATGTTGTATCCACTGTGACTATTAAAATCTACCCTAACAGGAAATCATGGACTACAAAAAGAAAACCAGCCATGTCACAGACGTCACGCTTCCAGACAAACAAACCTTCTTTGCCCGCTTTGAGGATAATACAGTGCCACCATCGCGGCCCACTACCCTCTCGTTCTCCATGGCCGACGTGAGGAAAACATTTAAGTGTGTTAACCCTCACTAGGCTGCTGGCCCAGACGGCATCCCTAACCGCATCCTCAGAGCATGCGCGAACCAGCTGGTTGGTGTGTTCATGGACATATTCAATCACTCCCTATCACAGTCTGCTGTCCCCACATGCTTCAAGATGGCCACCATTGTTCCTGTATCCAAGACGGCAAAGATAACTGAACTAAATTACAACCGCCCCGTAGCAGTCACCTCTGTCATCATGAAGTGCTATTAGAGACTAGTCAAGGATCATATCACCTCCACCTTACCGGCCACCCTAGACCCCCTTCAGTTTGAAAGTTAAGTTCACCTAAAACCCTGACAAAACTTTTACAGATGCACAACCGAGAGCATCCTGTCGGGCTGTATCACAGCCTGGTACGACAACTGCACCACCCTCAACTGCAAGGCTCTCCAGAGGGTGGTGAGGTCTGCACAACATATCACCGGGGGCAAACTACCTGCCCTCCATGATATCTTACATTACTCATATCATATGTATATACTGTATTTTATACCATCTATTGCACCTTGCCTATGCCACTCGGCCATCTCTCATCCATGTACATATTCTCATTCACCCCTTTAGATTTGTGTGCATTAGGTAGTTGTTGGGAAATTGTTAGATAATTACTCCACTGTCGGAACTAGAAGCACGAGCATTTCGCTACACTCGCATTAACATCTGCTAACCATGTGTATGTGACCAATAAAATTTGATTTGAGGTCTTCAGATACATGACATTCTCAACAGTTGATTCTCTTTACCCAGTAATTTCCCAGTGTGGCTAAGCTTAGACTCACAGTATGACAAACAACAATACGAAGAGACTGTTGATAAAGTTCAGTTCAAGTTGAGGAATATGAGGATGACACAGAAAATGACTGATGCAGTGTTGTTTTCCATTCATAGGTCATATGGCGTTGCCACCGCAAGGTCATCAACATTATCAAGGACGTTGGTTACATGTGGCAGCAGTAGTTCTGCAATCGACCATGCACGCATAGGAGTGACATGGGTTATAAATCCCCACCCCAGCCACTTTGTCGCCTCTACAAACTATACATCCACAGTAGATCTACAATCTGAACTGTCTAAATATAGAGAAAAATACGGGAAAAATCTCTGGGCCTGTCTGAATACCCCTACCTGCGTTCTAAATTGTACTCTGACTGGGTATGCAAAAACAGAAAGATTTACAGTATGTGACATAAAATGTATGCTGTAAATGCCAGGATTTCATTTACCTAGTATACATTCGCTAGGATGAATTCACTGCACACTGAAGAGAACGTTTTTTTCCTGACAACAGCTGATAATCAGAGTACGAAAATGGACGAATGATGGGAAACAACACAATTGACTATCTCCTCGTAGAACTCACTCCTGCCAGTGCAGTCTAGTTAACCTCTTAAGCATCATTAAGGAGCGCTGGCGCTCTAGCGCCTCGTTCCCGACACTACCCGGTGAAATGTAAGGCGCCAAATTCAAAATCCAAAAGTTGAATTATTAAACATTCATCAATATACAAGTGTTGTATAGTCATCAAAAACTCTGATTCTTGGCAATATCACAGCGTTGTCTGATTTCAGAAAAGCTTTACGGCGAAAGCACAACATTTGATTGTTTGAGGATAGCACCTCATATATTTCCCACATTAGCATAAATGCATATCCAGCACAGGTCACACAAAACCCATATAAGAGCTAAAATAAATCACTTACCTTTCGAAGAACTTCTGCTGAGGGCATCCCAAGTGTCCAAGGAAGACATCCAATGGTTCTTTTGTTAGAAAAAGTCATTTATTATATCCATAAATCTCTGTTTGGTTGGCGCGTTATGTTAAGAAAATCCACCGTCGAGTTGCCCATTGAACCGTGAAGAGTATGCGTTCAAACTATACCTATCAACTTTGTCCAAACAAATCAAACATAATTTATAATGTATCCTTAGGTACACTTTTATATATATTTACTATAATATTACAACCGGATTATAACCTGAACGATAGGAAAGGAAAAAACCAAAGAGCGCGCATCGAGACCGTGAACGCGCATGTCATTCTATTTACTTCCTGGGTCCACGTCTAAATTCGTATTCTATTCGCTTCTAATTCAACATAACGTCATGATACCCTGTCTAAAGACTGTTGACATCCAGTGGAAGCCATAGGTACTGCAGTCTAAGTCCTACATAACAGCAAATCCCATAGGCAGCCAGGAGAAAAAGGTCATCTAAAAAAGAAACCTGCAAATCCGCATGGATTTTCCTCCTATTTTCACCTGCCAGAACCGACACCTCGGCTGCCGCTCCCTAAGAGGTTAAGGAACACATTACCTCCACATTACCCGACACCCTAGACACACTGCAAATTGCATACCACCCCAATAGATCCACAGATGACGCAATCGCCTGCACACTGCCCTATCCCATCTGGACAAGAGGAATACCTATGTAAGAACACTGTTCATTGACTACAGCTCAGCATTTAACACCATAGTACCCTCCAAGCTCATCATTAAGCTTGAGGCCCTGGGTCTGAACCCTGTGCAATTGGGTCCTGGACTTCCTGATGTTAGGCAACAACACCTCCACTACGTTGATCCTCAACACAGGGGCTCCACAAGGGTGCATGCTCAGCCCCCTCCTGTACTCCCTGTTCACCCATGACTGCGTGCGTGGTCACGCACATCAACTTAATCATCAAGTTTGCTAGTCTAATTAAACAAGTCTAATTAAACTTTAAATACACATTAAATAAACAACGAGACAGGCTACAGGGAGGTGAGGGCCCTGGCGGAGAGGTGCCTGGAAAATAACCTCTCCATCAACGTCAACAAAACAAAGGAGCTGATCGTGGACTTCAGGAGACAGCAAAGGGAGCACACCACCGTACACATCAGTAACAATCTGAAATGGTCCACCCACACAGACAGACAGTTCTTCAGGAGACTGAAGAACCCGGTTACTCAACCCTGCACCTTAGAGGCCGATGCCCTATGTACAGTACATAGAAATTGAACACTGGTCACTTGAATAATGTTTACACACGGTTTTACCCATTTCATATGTGCGAATCCTGGCTGTATCACATTAAGCTGTGATTGGGAGTCGCATAGGGCGGCACAAAAATTGGCCCAGCGTCCTCCGGGTTTGGTCGGTGTAGGCCGTCATTGTAAATAAGAATTTGTTCATAACTGACTTGCCTAGTTAAACAAAGGTTAAATAAAAAATATATATGTATATACTGTATTCTAGTCAAGGCCTATCCTATTTAACTGTTGCTGTACAAATACTATTCTATCTATAATGTCTATACATGCAATCATATACATATTTACACACACTGAACAAAAATATAAATGCAACATGCAACAATTTTACTGAGTTACAGTTCATATAAGAAAATCAGTCAATTAAAAAAAAAATATATTAGGCCCTAATCTATGGATTTCACAACTGGGAATACAGATATGCATCTGTTGATCACAGATACCTTAAAAAAAAGGTAGGGGCGTGGATCAGAAATCAATCAGTATCTGGTGACCACCATTTGCCTCATGCAGTGCGACATCTCCTTCACATAGAGTTGACCATGCTGTTTATTGTGGCCTGTGGAATGTTCTCCCACTCCTCTTCAATGGCTGTGTAAAGTTGCTGGATACTGGCGGGAACTAGAAGACGCTGTCGTACACATCGATAGTGAGCATCCTAAACATGCTCAGTAGGTGACATGTCTGGTGAGTATGCAGGGTCATTTTCAGCTTTCGGGAGTTCTTTACAGATCTTTGCGACATTGGGCCGTGCATTATAATGCTGAAAAATGAGGTGATGGCGGCGGATGAATGGCACGACAATGGGCCTTAGTATCTCGTCACGATATCACTGTGCATTGAAATTGCCATCTATAAAATGCAATCGTGTTCGTTATCTGCAGCTTGTGCGTGCCCATATCATAACCCCACCGCCACCATGGAGCACTCTGTTCACAACGTTGACATGAGCAAACCGCTCGCCCACACGAAGCCATACACGCGGTCTACCATTTTGACTGGTACTGTATATACAGTGCCTTCAGAAAGTATTCAGACCCCTTGACTTCTTCCACATTTTGTTATTCTAAAATTGATGAAATCATGTTTTTCCTCATCAATCTACAACCAATACACCATAATCAGAAAGCAAGGTTTAGAAATGTTTACTAATTTATAGATATTTCTTTACTGAAATATCACATTTACATAAGTATTCAGACTGTTTACTCAGTACTTTGTTGAAGCATCTTTGGCAGCGATTACAGCATCGAGTCTTCTAGGGTATGACGTTACAAGCTTGGCACACCTTTATTTGGGGAGGTTCTCCCATTCTTCTCTGCAGATCTTCTCAAGCTCTGTCAGGTTGGACTCCCCGTCCAATAATGTATCCTTAGCTGCACAGCTATTTTCAGGTCTCTCCAGAGATGTTCAATCAGGTTCAAGTCCGGGCTCTGGCTGGGCCACTCAAGGACATTCAGAGACTTGTCTCGAAACAACTCTTGCGTTGTCTTGGCTGTTGGAAGGTGAACCTTCACCCTCAGTCTGAGGTCCTGAGCGCTGTGGAGCAGGTTTTCATCAAGTGTGTGTGTATTGTTGTGTATTGTTAGATATTACTACACTGTGGAGGTAGGAACACAAACATTTCGCTAGACCCACAATAGCATCTGCTAAATATTTGTACGCGACCAATATTTTATTTTATTTACATTTTCGATTGTATTCAATGCGTATTTATCAATCCCCCTATGTTGTGCTGTTATTTACACTTGAGAGCAAGCATTTAAGTGCACCTCATACAACAAACAAACTGACCTCATAGTTGAAGGGAAGAAAATGACTGTACTCACAAACTGGGAGTTGTCAAGGGGCATAGCAGAGATGGTCTTGTAGTTGTCCATGAGCGCTGTGTCAAACTCCTGCAGACCTCCGCTGGTGTGGACCACCTTGTCTTTGACAAAGATGCTGACGGCACGCATCATGAAGGACACAAACAGGTGCATGTGGATGTAGTTCCGAGTGCAGTGGAGGCATCTGCGTGGCAGGCAGACAGGTGTAAAACACTCAAGGCTCAACGATCCCTATATTCAAATCAATGACATTTACTTTATAAAACCCTTTTACATCAGCAGTTGTCACAAAGTGCTTTACCCAGCCTAAGCCCCAAAGAGCAAGCAAAGCAGTAGCAAAAGGACAGTGGCTAAGAAAAACAGCCTCTGTGTTGAAATACTGAGGGAAGATGCTTGAGAGTAAGACTTCTTACTCAAACTGCATTCATGACATTGACAACTCATAATAAAAAGCATTGATATGTTGGATTCACGTCTACAACTCAACCAAGAATCAAAAGTTAAAGAATAGGACTAAATATAGTCTAATTCAACTTTAAATGCACATGAAATAAAAGTTGAATTTGATGTAGGTCCTATTCTTTAACTTGTACAAAGGGTGTTTTACTCTGTTATTAGGGAATCATGGCAGTCCTATTCTTTAACTTTGATTTTAGGTTGAGTTGGAGACATGAATCCAACATGTCAATGATTCATTTGTAGACAAACTGGAATTAAAAAGCCAGACTAAGTCAGTGGCACAAAAGATACATCTTATTAAATGTTGATATTTGGTTGTGTTGACAACCAAACACAATTCAGTTTTGCAATACAGTAAATAGCCTGTTAACCTTTTGCGAAAAGTTAACAAGTGATACAGTGGGGCAAAAAAGTATTTAGTCAGCCACCAATTGTGCAAGTTCGCCAACTTAAAAAGATGAGAGAGGCCTGTAATTTTCATCATAGGTACACTTTAACTATGACAGACAAAATGAGAAAAAGAAATCCAGAAAATCACATTGTAGGATTTTTTATTTATTTATTTGCAAATTATGGTGGAAAATAAGTATTTGGTCAATAACAAAAGTTTATCTCAATACTTTGTTATATACCCTTTGTTGGCAATGACAGAGGTCAAACGTTTTCTGTAAGTCTTCACAAGGTTTTCACACACTGTTGCTGGTATTTTGGCCCATTCCTCCATGCAGATCTCCTCTAGAGCAGTGATGTTTTGGGGCTGTCGCTGGGCAACACGGACTTTCAACTCCTCCAAAGATTTTCTATGGGGTTGAGATCTGAGACTGGCTAGGCCACTCCAGGACCTTGAAATGCTTCTTCTGAAGCCACTCCTTCGTTGCCGGGCGGTGTGTTTGGGATCATTGTCATGCTGAAAGACCCAGCCACGTTTCATCTTCAATGCCCTTGCTGATGGAAGGAGGTTTTCACTCAAAATCTCACGATACATGGCCCCATTCATTCTTTCCTTTACACGGATCAGTCGTCCTGGTCTCTTTGCAGAAAAACAGCCCCAAAGCATGATGTTTCCACCCCCATGCTTCACAGTAGGTATGGTGTTCTTTGGATGCAACTCAGCATTCTTTGTCCTCCAAACACGACGAGTTGAGTGTTTACCAAAAAGTTATATTTTGGTTTCATCTGACCATATGACATTCTCCCAATCCTCATCTGGATCATCCAAATGCTCTCTAGCAAACTTCAGACGGGCCTGAACATGTACTGGCTTAAGCAGGGGGACACGTCTGGCACTGCAGGATTTGAGTCCCTGGCGGCGTAGTGTGTTACTGATGGTAGGCTTTGTTACTTTGGTCCCAGCTCTCTGCAGGTCATTCACTAGGTCCCCCCGTGTGGTTCTGGGATTTTTGCTCACCGTTCTTGTGATCATTTTGACCCCACGAGTTGCGTGGAGCCCCAGATCGAGGAAGATTATCAGTGGTCTTGTATGTCTTCCATTTCCTAATAATTGCTCCCACAGTTGATTTCTTCAAACCAAGCTGCTTACCTATTGCAGATTCAGTCTTCCCAACCTGGTGCAGGTCTACAAATTTGTTTCTGGTGTCCTTTGACAGCTCTTTGGTCTTGGCCATAGTGGAGTTTGGAGTGTGACTGTTTGAGGTTGTGGACAGGTGTCTTTTATACTGATAACAAGTTCAAACTGGTGCCATTAATACAGGTAACGAGTGGAGGACAGAGGAGCCTCTTAAAGAAGAAGTTACAGGTCTGTGAGAGCCAGAAATCTTGCTTGTTTGTATGTGACCAAATACTTATTTTCCACCATAATTTGCAAATAAATTCATAAAAAATCCTACAATGTGATTTTCAGGATTTCTTTTCCTCATTTTGTCTGTCATAGTTGAAGTGTACCTATGATGAAAATTACAGGCCTCTCTCATCTTTTTAAGTGAGAGAACTTGCACAATTGGTGGCTGACTAAATACTTTTTTGCCCCACTGTATGTTGGATTCAGGACTCCAACTAAACCAACATTAAAAGTTAAAGAATAGGATTAAGCCAGTGGCTCAGATGAAACTATCCAAGCATTACATATCCTTTTAAAACGTTGCTATTTGGCTGTGTTGTCAATCAAACACAATTCAATAATAATTTTGTAATATAGTAAATAGCCTAGAGTTAAGGCTATCTTACAAACGAATGTAGCAGTGTTCATTAAAAATTAAAATGAGTAACACATCCATGGCCACATTTGGAGGTTAGCCTAAGAAAGCGTGCATGTTCAAGATAGCATGCAAAGGTTGCAAGGTCTGTGGAGTTCTTTACAATATAATCATTTGTGCAGAATCTTGAACGGCATTGACCACTTGCTTGCACATGTACTTTAATTGTAATCTCAACTGTAATCGAGGTCATTTGGTTGTGCTATTAGATTAAGCACAGTGACAACACATCAACACATTAAGTTGTTGTATAAATACAAAATATCTAACATTGTATTCCCATTTGAACTTTGTTGTGCTTTAAATGGTTGAAAGCACAGTGATAACACATTTAGACGACAACTAAAAATCTAACATTGTTTTTCCATTGGAATTTAGTTGTGGTTTTAGATGGTTGAAAGCATAGTGATAACACATTGGGAATTCAACAAACCTTTGGCAGTTTTTTTGAGGCGGTGAATAAAGATTGAAATCTCATTAATCAACGTCTCAACCAAATATTACCCATATTTCCACGTTGAAATGACATGGTGTGCCCAGTGGGTCATCAGGTATTTTTTTCCATCTTGGGGGGTGGCCTTTCCCAGAGAATTTGGAGATGAGTCAAGAGGATTGGCCAGGATACTTATTTTTACCTCTCATTTAATGTGAGCCTGTTTTTGGAAAATGGTGATGAACAGATGATGCTGTATGACCTCAGTGGATAGAGCAGCAAAGATTTTTCTTTGAAGTGTACCATGATACTAGTGAACATGTCTGTTCTGCAATGATCTATGAGTCTCCTGAAATTACTTCAAATTAAATCAAATTTTATTGGTCACATGGTTAGCAGATAGTTGCTTCTAGTTCCGACTGTGCAGTAATATCTAACAAGTAATCTAACAATTCCAAAACAACTACCTAATGCACACACATCTAAGTACAGGAATGGAATAAGAATATATACAGTTGAAGTCGGAAGTTTACATACACTTATGTTGGAGCCATTAAAACTCGTTTTTCAACCACTCCACAAATTTCTTGATAACAAACTATAGTTTTGGCAAGTCAGTTAGGACATCTACTTTGTGCATGACACAAGTAATTTTTCCAACAATTATTTACAGACAGATTATTTCACTTATAATTCACTGTAATTCCAGAGGGTCAGAAGTTTACATACACTAAGTTGACTGCCTTTAAACAGCTTGGGAAATTACAGAAAATGATGTCCTGGCTTTAGAAGCTTCTGATAGGCTAATTTACATAATTTGAGTCAATTGGAGGTGTACCTGTGGATGTATTTAAAGGCCTACCTTCAAACTCTGTGCCTCTTTGCTTGACATCATGGGAAAATCAAAAGAAATAAGCCAAAAAAATTGTAGACCTCCACAGGTCTGGTTCATCTTTGGGAGCAATTTCCAAATGCCTGAAGGTACCACGTTCATCTGTACAAACAATAGTACACAAGTATAAACACCATGGGACCACGCAGCCGTCATACCGCTCAGGAAGGAGACGCGTTTTGTCTCCTAGAGATGAGCGTGCCTTGGTGCGAAAAGTGCAAATCAATCCCAGAATAACAGCAAAGGACCTTGTGAAGATGGAGGAAACAGGTACAAAAGTATCTATATCCACAGTAAAAACGAGTCCTCTATCGACATAACCAGAAAGGCCGCTCAGCAAGGAAGAAGCCACTGCTCCAAAACAGCCATAGAAAAGCCAGACTACGGCTTGCAACTGCACATGGGGACAAATATCATACTTTTTGGAGAAATGTCCTCTGGTCTGATGAAACAAAAATAGAACTGTTTGGCCATAATGACCATCGTTATGTTTGGAGGAAAAAGGGGGAAGCTTGCAAGCCGAAGAACACCATCCCAACCGTGAAGCAAGGGGGTGGCAGCATCCTGTTGTGGGGGTGCTTTGCTGCAGGAGGGACTGGTGCACTTCACAAAATGGATGGCATCATGAGGGAGGAACATTATGTGGATATATTGAAGCAACATCTCAAGACATCAGTCAGGAAGTTAAAGCTTGGTCGCAAATGGGTCTTCCAAATGGACAATGACCCCAAGCATACTTCCAAAGTTGTGGCAAAATGGCTTAAGGTCAACAAAGTCAAGGTATTGGAGTGGCCATCACAAAGCCCTGACCTCAATCCCATAGAAAATGTGTGGGCAGAACTGAAAAGGTGTGTGTGAGCAAGGAGGCCTACAAACCTGACTCAGTTACACCAGCTCTGTCAGGAGGAATGGGCCAAAATTCACCGAACTTATTGTTGGAAGCTTGTGGAAGGCTACCCGAAACGTTTGACCCAAGTTAAACAATTTAATGGTAATGCTACCAAATACTAATTGAGTGTATGTGAACTTCTGACCCACTGGGAATGTGATGAAAGAAATAAAAGCTGAAATAAATCAATCATTCTCTCTACTATTATTTCACGTTCTTAAAATAAAGTGGTGATCCTAACTGACCTAAGACAGGGAATTTTTACTAGGATTAAATGTCAGGAATTGTGAAAAACTGAGTTTAAATGTATTTGGCTAAGGTGTATGTAAACCTCCAACTTCAACTGTACATATAAATATATGGATGAGCAATGACCGAGCGGCATACATCTACGTCCCAGTAACGACCTTTCTCCTAAAGTCTGCACTTGTTCACTTCCTTTCATAGACAAAGTAAAATGAGTGGTATAAGAAAAACTATATTTGTGGGAAGGAGCGCACAACTGCACACTTCTGGAGAAAGGACAAATTGTTGGGACACAAGGCTGTCTTACCTGAAGTAGCCTATGATGACAATGGCCCCTAGAAGAGAGATGAAGGACAGTGCATATCCAACGGTGTACATGACGTACAGCCGGTCAAAGAAGTCCTGCTAGAGAGAAATGGATATGTTATAGGCCTGCTACACTGTTTACGCCGGGAAAAAGTTAGGTTTTCAGCTTCTATGCTAAATGCCTGTGTTCCTGATGCCCCAGTGTAGCTCCGCTGTTAGCATGAGTCAGAGCAACTTAAGTGTTGTAATGAGTCGTCTGCAACCACAACAATGTTAATTGGAATCTTAGGTGTGACTGGGATTACCTTTTCCTCCTCTTGACCAGGTAAAAGGAATCTTAAGCAGTCGGAATAATTGGACCATGTTCGGTTCAGCCCCTCCACAGAAACCCAGGAACCGTTGACATCACACTTCCTGTATGCATGACCTGGACATACACCACACACACACACGGTCTGGTCATTAACATTGCAACATACAGTTAACTGACAAAACAAAGGAAACACCAACATAAAGTGTTTTAATAGGGTGTTGGGCCACCACGAGCCAGAACCTCTTCAATGCACCTTGGAATGGATTCTACAAGTGTCTGGAACTCTATTGTAGGGATGCGACACCATTCTTCAATGAGAAATTATATAATTTGGTGTTTCTTGATGGTGGTGGAAAACGCTGTCTCAGGCGCTGGTCCAGAATCTCCCATAAGTATTCAACTGAGTTGAAGTCTGGTGACTGAGACGGCCATGGGATATGGTTTACATGGTTTTCATGCTCATCAAACCATTCAATACGTCAAATCCATTACATGTATATTGCTTGTCTCCATATAATGACCACATGATGCAAACACATGATTTTAACACAATGGCACTACAGTTAAAAAGGTATTCAATATATTCAATTGGTACCATCAGCCAGATTTACTATGGGTTTGCACCAGCTCAGAAATACAACATTAAAGCTAGAATCCTCATTTGAAACAATATCAAAGTGGTACACCCCGCCTCTGTTTTGGTGAAAAGCTTTTGGATATCAAAATGATCGTTTTGTCCTCAGAACAGCCTCAATTCGTTGGGGCATGGACTCTACAAGGTATCGAAAGCGTTCCACAAGGAAGCTGGCCCATGTTGACTCCAATGCTTCCCAAAGTTGTGTCAAGTTGGCTGGATGTTGTGTCAAGTTGGCTGAGTGGTGGACCATTCTTGATACACACGGGAAACTGTTGAGCGTGAAAAACCCAGCAGCATTGCAGTTCTTGACACAAACTGGTGCGCTTGGCACCTACTACCATACCCCGTCCAAAGGCAATTACATTTTTTGTCTTGCCCATTCTCAATTGTCTCAAGGCTTAAAAGTCTTTATTTAACCTGTCTCCTCCCCTTCATCTACACTGATTGAAGTGGATTTAACAAGTTACATAAATAAGGGATCAAAGCTTTCACCTGGATTCACCTGGTCATGTCATGGAAAGAGCGGGTGTTCTTAATGTTTTGTATACTCAGTGTATATTCTTCAAGAATCATTGGGTATATATATCATTAATTTATAAGTCCAAAAATGGATATAGCAACTCAATATTATAGTGTAAACAAAGATTTGTGCAAACACATAATAAATCTGGCCCCATGAGTATAGCCTATCTATACCACAATACCTTGATGGTTGAAGTCGTAGATATAGCTGGGGCAGGGGACCTTGGTTAGCGCACCGGGGGATCCCTGAGGCCAACAGATCAGACCATCCCAGCCAGGGGCACAAAGGTCATCTGGACACATAGTGGGAAAGGGGAGTAAGGTACTATTAGTAGCAATAATACAATACTGATAATTAAATATGATATAGATTTGACTTGATACCGATATGAGTAAGGCATATCGTGATATTGGTTTATTTGTGTTTGATATCGATATATGGAAGGCATATTATGATATTGGTTTATCCTTCCTGTTAATTTACATTATTATGTAAAAACCCATAGTGTACATGACTGTTCCTGCATGCACAAACCCCTCTCACAGACCTTCTCACTGGCTCTCAACTTAGTGACTTAATTGCCTGTGGTGAATGGACTTATTTAAACTGTAGGTTTAGGCTCCCAGAACATTCACATATGGTCCAATGAGTAATCAGCAAGCACTTGTCTGGACTTCACAGAGCCGTAGAAGTGAACAGAAAAGTAAAAACAAGGTTTTTATAAAACAAATATATATATATATCGATATCTATATAAAAAAAAAATCTAGTGATATATTAGTATGGATTTTCCATATTAGTGCCCATCACTAGATAATATACTATGGTAATATGCCAAATATGTAACATTTTGCTATTATATGCCAAATCTTCACAATTACAAACGTCAATATGTGCGATGTAGATATTTTAGGCTTTTACGTTTATAAGTGACATTATTTGGACATTGTGTTGGAGGGTATCGTCATCAAAGGAACGGAGGCTCCCAGGCCAAATACCATGGCCACTCCTTCAGATAAATCTGAACTTAAAAGAAATCTTTGCTATTGAACTCAAGGCCATATCATCGAAAGGTTTCATTGACTTGTTGCTTTTGTACCTGTCAATGGTAAGTGCTGGTGATCTTGCAGACACTGGACATTGATCAACTCAATTTAAGAAAGGGCAAATATCCAGCAGTGTGGAGCCGAGTTGTCGTAAATGTATCCTCCTTGAGCTTGTTTCATTGATGATATGGACTGACCATATCATCAATGAAACAAGCTCAAGGAGGATACATTTACGACAACTCGGCTCCATGGAGAAAAACTCTTTCTCCCAAAATGTATATTTAAACCTCCGTTCCCTTGATTAAACACATTTCTAATATTAATCTATATTCCACGATGAGTGTGAGATGGAAAGACAAAGCTTATGAGTCACTCATTAGCGACAAGTGCAAAAACATTGCTCATAGTCATTACAGCTATATATACACACACACACCATCTGTCCACCAGATGAGTAGGCTAGTGAGAGAGCACTAGGAGTAATAGGTTGTCGTCTTTTGTCAGCTAGCCCTCCTGATGGTTCAGTGAAACAAGTGACTAGGGTGGGGGATGCATCACAAATGGCACCCTATTCCCTTTATAGTGCACTACCTTTAGTGCCATTTGGGATGCAAGCTGAGAAGAAGTAATAAAGACCTAAGACAGAGAGAAAATAAGAAGTAAATATATTTAAATCAATTTATAAATTTTATGATTGCAATTAGGGTTGCACATTTTGGGGAATATTCAGAGGTGGAAACTTTCCGTAGGAATTAACAGGAATATATGGGAATTAACAGGAATATATGGAAATTAACATCAATACCATTTAAATGTAGATGCTTTTGCATTGGATATATTTACCATATCATATGGAGACAGAAACATAAACCTTTTACTTATCATAAGTAGACATAATTGCAAATGATTAAATCCTTCCAATAGAAATACAAACAATTTCGTTACAAATTAAACTTTAATTAAATGAGTTGACTCTTCACATGGGATGATTTCACTGAACAACAAAATAAAGGGAATAATGAATGATCCCAATGATCAATCGCATCTGCCAAAAACATTTTCAACATACATCTGTAAAATGAGTCTATAAACTAAAGCTTTGGTTGTCTTCCTCTCAGGCTTCCATGTCTTCTCCCTGGACCTCCTCAATGTCCACCTCATCTTCACCTTCACTTTCCAACCTTGTTGAGGATGGCTCGTCGTCAGGCTCAAAAAGCCTCAAATTTGCCCGGATGGCCACCAATTTTTCATACCCTGTATAGGTCAGCTTGTTGCGTGCTTTGGTGTGTGTGTTCCCAAGCAAGGACCAGTTGCACTCTGAGGTGGCAGATGTTGGTCGGATTTGGAGGATGATGGAGGCAACAGAGGAAAGAGAATCAGATCCACAAAGTCCCTTCCACCAGGTGGCTGAGGTGATATGTTGGCACAACTGCCATATTGCATCTTCATCCCAAAGCCCTTGCTTGGAAGTGTACTTCGCCAGACTGCCAAGAATCTTTCCCTCATCCAGGCCAAGGTGGCGAGACACAGTAGTGATGACACCATAGGGCTTGTTGATCTCTGGACCAGACAGGATGCTCTTGCCAGCATACTTGGGGTCCAACATGTATGCTGTGGCATGTATGGGCTTCAGGCAGAAGTCTTGATGCATTTCAGAACTGCAGTTTCCTCTGATGGAGCAACAGTGAAGTGGGCAGGGCAGTATGGATTTATTCTCTTCCATCTGCAAGCAGAGTCTGAACATCAGACAGGATTGCATTGTCTCCCTCAATCTGTGCAATGGCTACTGCTATAGGTTTCAGGAGTTTCAGGCTGCTTACCACTCTCTCCCAAAATACATCATCCAGGAGGATCCTCTTGATGGGGCTGTCCATATCGGCAGTCTGTGATATGGCCATTTCTTGAAGAGACTCCTCCCCCTCCAGGAACGGGTGTTGCTGGGCAACTTCAATGTGGTGCTCTTATTCTTCTCACTTTGCTTGGTGAGGTAGATTGCTGCTATAACTTGATGACCCTTCACATACATAACCATTTCATTGGCTCTCTTGTAGAGTGTATCCATTGTTTTCAGTGCCATGTTGTCCTTGAGGAGCAGATTTAATGCATGAGCAGCACAGCCAATGGGTGTGATGTGAGGTTAAGACTCCACTTTAGACCAAGCAGCCTTCATGTTCGTAGCATTGTCTGTCACCAGTGCAAATACCTTCTGTGGTCCAAGGTCATTGATGACTGCCTTCGGCTCATCTGCAATGTAGAGATGGGTGTGTCTGTTGTCCCTGGTGTTTGTGCTCTTGTAGAATACTGGTTGAGGGGAGGAGATGATGTAGTTAATTATTCCTTGCCCACGAACATTCGACCACCCATCAGAGAAGTTTGCAATACAGTCTGATTTCTATATGATTTGCTTGACTTTCACTTGAACTCTGCTTCCAGCAAATGAGTAGATAAAGCATGTCTGGTTGGAGGGGTGTACGCTGGGTGAAGAACATTCAGAAATATCTTCCAATACACATTGCCTGTGAGCATCAGAGTTGAACCAGTTCCATACACAGCTCGAGCAAGACATTCATCAGCATTTCTCTGACTACGTTCCTCCATTGAGTCAAAAAAACTTCTGATTCCTGGAGGACCATGAGCTATCGATAAGGTGTCTAATTCATCATTTTCAACTCGAATAGAAGTAGAGGGATTTTTGCTTGTTGTGAGCGCTGAGGGAACTTGCCCAGATGATTCTGCATCTTTGTTGTATTCTTCACTTATGATTTGGCACAGCATTTGCAAATGTACACAGCTTTTCCTTCAACATTAGCTGCAGTGAAATGTCTCCACACATCAGATAGTGCTCGTGGCATTTTCCTGTAAAGATTAGGAAAAAAAGGAGGGAAAAAAAACCAAATACAATTCCATGTACAGGTAAATAGTTAAGCAGTTAGATTAAACAACTCCTTTGTAAGATACATGTTTTTATGGAATAGTTTAACCAACATATGCCACAAGACCTAGAATTGCCTTATGTGTTTCCCACAAAAAAGGTTCACTGTTATAAGCTAACTTTTTTTGATGAATTTAAGCAAAATTCCCCAAATTCCAGGGCTTAACTTCGCATGGAAAATCTGGAATCGCATGGAATTTACCGGAAGGTTTCCGACACTTTGCAACCCTAATTGCAATCTAGGACTAAAGAGAAGTGGATATTTGTATATTCAAGTGTCTCAGCTGCAGTAGCCTTCCTATGCGTATGTTGTCTTACTTCATTATCTCAGAGCCAAATTGGATCTGATTATAGCTAGGTTGAGTCACATTATCATTTGAGACATCAAAGCATGTTGTATTGATTTAAACTGACAGACAGGAAATGTGCCATATTGGGGTTTGGGACCCACTTGACAGGTGGGTCTCATGTGCAGACCGTGTGAAATACCTTAAAGTGGAACTACTTTGAAGACATGAAACAGACAATGATAATATCAGTCAAAAATATCAAAATCACAGGATGGAATGGTACATTGTTTGTTGCCTCCACCCATTCGGAATGCACTGTTTCAGTTTCAATTACCCAATATTTTGAACAAAAACGGATGACTGACTAAGGCTGGGAATGTCAATACAATCAAACTAGCAAGTACAATGATCACAAGTCAGTCATAACGTGGCTAATAGGCTAGCGCACGTGTAAAACAAGGCCCGCAGACCGAATAGGACACACAAGCGAGTATAAATGAGTCAACAGTTGAAACATCTACTTCATGAAATGATGGCATGATGCGCTCAAAATCGGTGAATTGAACTTCAATTGTGCTGCTTCAGGTGTCCCGTTTAAAGTGCGCTGTGGAGAGAAAGCGTAGACAGACACATGCAACAGTCCTAGCTAGGCTACTAAAATGTTGCAGCCTTGCTTCGGTTTTTAAAGCTTGACAATGAATTCCCAAAAAACAAAACCTGCAACAAAACACCATGAAAAGGAGAAACATTTGAGCAGTAGCCTAGGCGGGCTACTCAGCTACAATACATTTTGAGTGCACCATACAGCAATGCTGCATTGAACCGCACCGGTGATTGATGCAGTGGAAAAAAATGAAAAAGGTGTTTTAGGTTCAAATGTTACAACAACGTGTTTGCTATTTGATTCTGGTCGCAGCATATTATGCACATCTGCAAGCATAGCAGCAAAGGCTGCACAAATATTAGCTCTCTTGTTTTCATATGTTAAAATGTTATATAGAGCATCGTATGAACATAAAAGGACATAATATAGGGCCATATTTTTGGGAGAAAAAAAATGGCCAGTTTGGGTCGCAGCTATGTCTGGCCCACGAATTCATTGTGTTTTTTCAATATGGCCTGCGCGCTGATTGCGTTTGACACCCATGGGCTAGCGTATTTATTTATATAGTAACCAACATTTCCCCTCATGTCGTTTTTAGGTGACTACAGCTAGAGATGCAGGTGTCATTTGGTTAGCTAGCAGGACAAGTGAATCGCTTTACTAGCTAGATAGTTATGCTGCACTTGAACGACTGTTATCCAAAGTTAGCATATCTCTTTGTCAATAAAATGCAACGCATCTGTTATAGTCCTAAAAAGTACAACTACACTCTTAGGTTGTAGATAGCACCTTTTTCTTCCTAAAAGGGTTCTTCAGCTGTTACCATAGGAAAACGCTTTGAAGAACCCGTTTTGATTCCATGTAAACACAGAGGATTCTACGTGGAACCCAAAAGAGTTCTCCTATGGGGACAGCCAAATAACCTTTTTTTTCTAAGAGTGTACGCTAAATCAAGCACAACTCAAACATTGTCATGCTTTTGAGAAAACATATTTGACCAGGGTCTGGATACCACACCTCATTCAACAAAGATTATGTTCACATAATCCCATGACATTAGGTGAAAATGTTTGGCCAATTGCAAAGAAACTGAATTTTACACACACTGCAGTGTATTAGCACTGGTTTTCTTAAAACGATACTAATGGGAGATTACATGAACCTGCGTGCTAAAATAATCATGATTCAAACAAAAAAAAATAAGAATATATGAGTAGATTAACTACAGTGTTTGACAACCGCTTCTGGTTCTCTATTCCCACCCAAATGAAATAATGACCTATAAGAGCATTGACAATCATAAGGCTTGTAGCCTATGAATGTAAAATATTGTAATAATAGACTATCATACAACCATTTCATGTCAACATAATTAGAATAAAATTTGTGCAATTTTATTACTTTTATAAGACTACATTGCCATTTGATTAAAAAAAATAACACAATCATGATAGGCTTGGTTTAGTTAAACATTTTATATATGGACAATGCACAGAAATATTAGATTTTCCTCTTGAAATGTCCATAGACCTACTGTATTAAACCAAGTTATAATTAATGGATTACATAAAATAGAAACAAAACATTTCTTTTACTCATGTACACCAACATGAGTTTTCAGTACATAAAATACTTTATTTCAGATGTACAGAATGATTCTCAAATACTGTAGATACATCCGTCCTTAGTCTGCTCAATTAGCAGGCTTGAAGTGAACACCGACCTTGTTAACACAGAGGGAGTGGTAATAGGATGGCTAATAATGGTTGAAACTAAGATCAGGTGTGTGATTGATCTTGGCCCGTATTGATGGTTGAACGAGAGATCACCGGGCAGTAATACAGTGGCCAATAATGGTTAGAATTGGGCCATTGCCTTTAAAGGGACAATCTCGGAATCAGAACAACAAAGCTATATAATTGCTATATATTCTACATTTAAAGACTCAAATGGATGAACCAATCCCAGATTGCCCCATCATTTAAAATTGAAAAGGGAACACAATCTTATAGGGGAACAGAATTATCTGTTATCATTTAGATCTGGATTAAATTATCTGGAAAAACCAAATACACCACTGATTGAGGGGAAGTGGGGTTATATGATTTTTGTAATGTTTATTTATTTGACTCTTATGAATGGCAGCATATCATTTAGCCAATAAGTGGTTTTAAAAGTCTATAATAAACAATTTATTCAGCATTTATAAAAATGGTGTGTTCGCCATTTATTAATCATTACTCACATTTATAAACTGTAATGGGAATTTTTATGTTTGTGCTTTTCTTATAACAAATAACTGTCCTTTATTCATGTGCTGTTCTAATAATCAATTTCTGTGTTCATGCAAGTGGCTGACTGTACAAATCCTCACTATCAGTAGCTGCAATTTGGCAGTACGCCCAGACCGTGTTTTGAGAACAAACTAAAGATATCTCAGTTTCAAGGTCTCAGCTAAGAGAGAAATAAGCCTTGTGGGGTATTGGTCTGTCACATGTTTGGAACCGGTATTGGTCAGTCACATGAATGAAACAAAATGGTAATGATGAATTAATTATGCTAAATCATGCAAATATAACTTGTCTGTGTATAGCCGTATATAAGACAACTGCAGGGTCTGCCCAGGGAGAGCTCCTGATTGATGTGTGTACTATGGTGCATTGAGTTGGTTAGAACCTCTCCAGCGCGCTGACAAACAATGATTCATTTAAGATTGACTTTGGGTGTCCCTTTGAGTGCTTTTATTGACAATTACATGAAGTTGATGCAGAGAGTCAATATTTGCAGTGTTGACCCTTCTTTTTCAAGACCTCTGCAATCCGCCCTGGCATGCTGTCAATTAACTTCTGGGCCCTGACTGACTGATGGCAGCCCATTCTTGCATAATCAATGCTTGGAGTTTGTGGGTTTTGTTTGTCCACCCGCCTCTTGAGGATTGACCACAAGTTCTTGAAGGGATTAAGGTCTGGGGAGTTTCCTGGCCATGGACCAAAATATAGATGTTTTGTTTCCCGAGCCACTTAGTTATCACTTTTGCCTTATGGCAAGGTGCTCCATCATGCTGGAAAAGGCATTGTTCGTCACCAAACTGTTCCTGGATGGTTGGGAGAAGTTGCTCTTGGAGGATGTGTTGGTACCATTCTTATTCATGGCTGTGTTCTTAGGCAAAATTGTGAGTGAGCCCACTCCCTTGGCTGAGAAGCAACCCCACACATGAATGGTCTCAGGATGCTTTACTGTTGGCATGACACAGGACTGATGGTAGCGCTCACCTTGTCTTCTCCAGACAAGCGTTTTTCCGGATGCCACAAACAATCGGAAAGGGGATTCATCAGAGAAAATTACTTTACCCAAGTCCTCAGCAGTCCAATCCCTGTACCTTTTGCAGAATATCAGTCTGTCTCTGATGTTTTTCCTGAAGAGAACTGGCTTTTTTGCTGCCCTTCTTGACACCAGGCCATCCTCCAAAAGTGTTCGCCTCACTGTGCGTGCAGATGCACTCACACCTGCCTGCTGCCATTCCTGAGCAAGCTCTGTACTGGTGGTGCCCCAATACCGCACCTGAATCAACTTTAGGAGACGGTTCTGGCGGTTGCTGGACTTTCTTGGGCGCCCTGAAGCCTTCTTCACAACAATTGAACAACTCTCCTTGAAGATCCAATAAATGGTTGATTTACTGGCAGCAATATCCTTGCCTGCGAAGCCTTTTTTGTGCAAAGCAATGATGACGGCACGTGTTTCCTTGCAGGTAACCACAGTTGACAGAGGAAGAACAACGATTCCAAGCACCACCCTCCTTTCGAACTCAATCAGCATGACAGAGTGATCTCTAGCCTTGTCCTCCTCAACACTCACACCTGTGTTAACGAGAGAATCACTGACATGATGTCAGCTGGTCCTTTTGTGGCAGGGCTGAAATGCAGTGGAAATATTTTAGGGGGATTCAGTTTATTTGCATGGCAAAGAGGGACTTTGCAATTAATTGCAATTCATCTGATCACTCTTCATGACATTCTGGAGTATATGCAAATTGCCATCATACAAACTGCGGCAGCAGACTTTGTGAAAATGTATATTTGTGTCATTCTCTAAACCTTTGGCCATGACTGTATATACACACACACGTGTGCGGATAACTAGCTAACTAACATTTACAAATGTGGGAATAATGATTAATAAATGGTGGGAAAACTGTTTGTAAATGCCTTATAAATGTTTTATAATTGACCCTTAAACTAAAGTGTTACTGTCATTTATGCATCTCTCAGAGTATATAGCAAACTGTATTTTCATAATGCCTCCCAGTGAAACCGTAAGACTTCCGTCATGACTAAATTTGGATGGGTATCAGAAGCTGATCTGTTTTTTAAGAAGCCAGGATTTACTATAGACAGTCCGTCACCAAACAATAAACATACTCTAATTAGCCATTATGCTCCAATATCTGTTTACGTTCTGATATTTCTATTCTCCCACCTGGTTTTAATGACTGGTAGATTCTGGATCAAACACACAAAGCGGTTTGTTTTTATCCAGCTCTCACACTGCTACAGAATGTGGGCGGACACATGGAGGATAATTATATGGAGTGCAGCAGCCAGAATGAAAAACAACTGCAGGGTTGGGACTAGAAAATTGGCACAGATTGAAATGAATGGAATAAATCCTCATTTCAGCACCCCCAGATTCCGTGGCTCGGGAGACACACAGCATAATATCTGTGATCTTAAGTAATCTTTGTCTAATCAAACTGCAGTGGTAGTCCAAGTAAATAAAGGCTTTTCAAGAAGTTCCTCCCTCTATTCTTCAAGAGTGCCTATATGTTGAGCATTGACTGACAACGTGAGAAATGCAAAGGAGTTCAGTGTCCATGCAGCAGCACCACATCAGTCTCTTTTACCAACTCCAATCTCTGACTGAGTGAAGCCTGGGAGAATGTGGGCAGACGTGGAGCAGGCTAGACGAAAACACGTAAAGTTATGGGATTTGGTCTCTCCAGACAGGATGAAGTTTGGTGGGCTGCAACGGTTACCATAAAGGTCTGTCTGGATCCACCTGGAAACACACTGGCCAATGGGGCTCTGCTAACGCTAGGTAGACAAATCATCTGCTTAGTGGGTACCGATTACAGAAGCACAAACAAAAAAGTTTGTAAATGACCTATGCTGCCCAAAGAGTAAAATTATTTAGTCAGTGTTTTCCCACCTGCAGGGTTGTGTGTGGAGATGTTCTGATGGCACTCAACTTTGACATCATACAGTAGGTACATCTGCTCCTGTGCTGTGAGGCCGACATCTGGATGAACCTACAGAGTAGATTGCAGCATTGATTCAAAAGGTTGCCCTTAGATGCTGATCTTTGGTCAGTTTAGCATTTCCCCCACTAATAGTTAAGGTTAGGATTGGGGAGGGTAAGCTGATCCTAGATCTGCACCTAGGGGAATCTTCACCCCGGAGATCATTTTGATCTCAAACATGACGACCAGAAATGGTAAAGTGGCTTTGATATGAACTTTGATAAAAATCTAATGTCATAATTACAATGACATATACTGTAGCATAACACATAAGTCATATACATTTGGCACACAGTAAGCAATCGCCACACACACACATGCTGACGCACTGTGCTCATACTTCCGCCTCATTTAAATGCATTCAAGGAGAAAGTGGATGTTGAGTACCAGTCATCAATTAATATGCAAACATTGACTGATGAGTACAGAAGTGGGCATGGCTGAATAACATACATAACAGAATACTTGGCAAAGAGGGACCAATTAAAGAAGCAATATGGGGGGAAAAGAACTGTGATCCATCTTAGTTTTACCATTATTTACAGAATAAGTATTTTAAAATATTGACAGAGAGGTTAGGGTATAGGAGTAGAGAAATAGGGAATTGTGGGTGCAAGACAAAAGCAACCAAATTCATTATGCCAAGAACTATGTCAACTTGCAATAGCCTGCCTAAACATAGGCTAATAAATATTTTACCAGTTGAATGGTACATTCCTAACATCCCTTCTCATTTAACCTTGCCCTCACCCCATACCTACACCCTAATATACACTGAGTGTACAAAACATTAGGAACATTTACTGTAATTTAGCAGACGCTCTTATCCAGAGCGATTTACAGGAGCAATTAGAGTTAACCCCTTCCTAATATTGAGTCGCACCCCCTTTTGCCGCCAGAACAGCCTCAATTCGTCGGGGCATGGACTCTACTACGTGTCAAAAGCGTTCCACAGATATGCTGGCCCATGTTGACTCCAATGCTTCCCACAGTTTTGTCAACTTCCAACAGCGATGCAGTTCTTGACACACACAAACGGGCACCTTCTACCATACCCCGTTCAAAGGACCTTATTTAAAAATGTTGTCTTGCCCATTCACCCTCTGAATGGCACACATACACAATCCATGTCTCAATTGTTTAATGGCTCGTTAATTAACCTGTCTCTTCCCCTTCATCTACACTGATTGACATAAATAAGGGATCATAGCTTTCACCTGGATTCACCTGGTCAGTCTGTCGTGGAAAGAGCAGGTGTTCCTAATGTTTTGTACACTCAGTGTATATAATCTAGCATCATGTTGCTGGTAACCTATGTAAAATGGTCATGCAAATTCCGTATGTGTATGGTTTATTATATACACAGGGTAGGCTCCTGTAAAAAAACAGGGGTAAACCCTATGGATGAATTATTCCACAAAAAATACAAACAATATTACTCTATCGTCTAGCCTACTTACCTGTGCGTAAACATGTAGGTAAACTACATTCCACCATAAAAAAAACTTCGCTAAATTACGCAGAAGTATTGTATTCATTTTGCAGATCATTGGTGGACAGCGTTGCATATAGAGGGTTCGATAAAGTCCAAAATCAGCTGTGTTTCTGAAGCACGCAGTAGTTCAGCTGTTGTGTCAAGCTCGTTGCTACAGTCCGACTGGACTTGGTTCTCCTTGCTGTAGCCTAGCCTACTCTGAGTGTATTTCCATCCAACGCTGTTGAAGTCTGTTGAAAGAGGATGTCAGGAGAAAGGGCGCAGGAATAGTGTAGGCTTGGTCAGAGTTTTGATGTCATCTGTCTGAAATAAGGATGTACCATACACTTGTTTACTGATCACTTTCAGGCTACTTGTGTCCTGTAGTTTTTATGTGAAACACACAATTTTGCCCTATCCCAGAGACAACTTGGGCACTTGGGTCTCTTCTGGGGGGCCATGAGCGTTAAATGCCATAAAAATAAAAATGAATTAAACGAATACTCATTACGGTCATAAAGTCGCAAGAAAATTCCAAGTGTCATGAGTGTCTTAAAGAAATTACACAAATAAAAAATGCATGCATTTAGAGAAAAATATTGTTTGCAATATTGTTCATGTTGAATCTTGGTCAGACTCAGAGTTTGTCATATTTTGTCATATTTTTTGTGTGACCAGGTTACAGCGTTCAAAAATCTTAGAGCTACAGTCTGTGATTGGCAGTTCAGCAATTGTTTTAATTTGAAATGAATGATAAAGCCATTGATTCTTGACAAGTATAACTTAGAAACGCCTCATGATCTTAGATCAACTGTTTTACCCCATCAGAATCCAAATCTCTTCAACCGATCATTGCCCGCACCTGCCCGCCAGTCCAGCATCACTATTCTGGACGGTTCTGACTTAGAATATGTGGACAACTACAAATACCTAGGTGTCTGGTTAGACTGTAAACTCTCCTTCCAGACTCACATTAAGCATCTCCAATCCAAAATTAATCTAGAATCGGCTTCCTATTTCGCAACAAAGCATCCTTCACTCATGCTGCCAAACATACCCTCGTAAAACTGACCATCCTACCGATCCTCGACTTCGGCGATGTCATTTATAAAATAGCCTCCAACACTCTACTCAACAAATTGGATGCAGTCTATCACAGTGCCATCCGTTTTGTCACCAAAGCCCCATATACTACCCACCACTGTGACCTGAATGCTCTCGTTGGCTGGCCCTCGCTTCATACTCGTCTCCAAACCCATTGGCTCCAGGTCATCTACAAGTCTTTGCTAGGTAAAGCCCCACCTTATCTCAGCTCACTGGTCACCATAGCAGCACCCACCCGTAGCACGCACTCCAGCAGGTATATCTCACTTGGTCACCCCTCAGCCAATTCCTCATTTGGCCATCTTTCCTTCCAGTTCTCTGCTGCCAATGACTGGAACAAACTGCAAAAATCACTGAACCTGGAGACTCATATCTCCCTCATTAGCTTTAAGCACCAGCTGTCAGAGCAGCTCACAGATCACTGCACCTGTACATAGCCCATCCAACTACCTCATCCCCGTACTGTATTTATTTATTTATCTTGCTCTTTTGCACCCCAGTATCTCTACTTGCACATTCATCTTCTGCACATCCACCATTCCAGTGTTTAATTGCTATATTGTAATTACTTCGCCACCATGGCCTATTTATTGCCTTACCTCCCGTATCTTACCTCATTTGCACTCACTGTATATAGACTTTTTATTTTCTTTATCTACTGTATTATTGACTGTATTTTTGTTTATTCCATGTGTAACTCTGTGTTGTTGTATGTGTCGAACTGCTGTGCTTTATCTTGGCCAGGTCGCAGTTCTAAATGAGAACTTGTTCTCAACTAGCCTACCTGGTTAAATAAAGGTTAAATAAAAAAATACATAAATAAAATAATAAGTTTGTTTTACTCCATTATTTTTTTAATTTTTTATTAAACACTGGATAGCTTCAAAACATGGTTTAAACTATCATTTTGATCTCATGGATGGTCAGTCCTTGCATTCCTATCTCTGTCACGGTCATTTCCATGTAAAATGGAAGACCTTAACCGACACCCTAGACCCACTACGATTTAATGATCGCTCCAACAGATCCACGGACGACACAATCGTCATTGCACTTAACACTGCCCTATCCCAGCTGGACAAGAGAAATACCTATATAAGAACGCTGTTCATTGACTACAGCCCAGTCTTCAACACCACAGTGCCCTGAACCCCTCCCTGTGCAACTGGGTCCCGGACTTCCTGATGGGCCAACCCCAAGTAATGAAGGTAGACAACACCTCCGCCACACTGATCCTCAACACGGGCGAGCTCAGCCCCTCCTGTACTCCCTGTTCCCCCATGACTGCCTGGCCCCGGTCGCCTCCAACTCAGTTTGCTGATGACACAACAGTGGTATCCTGGTTACCAACAACGATGAGTCTACAGGGAGAAGGTGAGGGGCCTAGCGGAAAATAACCTCTCCCTCAACCAATAAAACGAAGGAGCTGATCGTGGACTACAGGAGACAGCAGAAGAAGCGCTCCCCCATCCACATCGACGGAGCCGCAGTGGAGAAGGTCAAAAGCGTTAAGTTCCTCGGCATGTACATCACTGACAACCTTAAATGATCCCTTCACACAGGCAGTTAAACAGTGCCTCTTTAACCTCAGGAGGGTGAAGAAATTGAGAGCATCCTGTCGGGCTGTATCTGTATCACCGCCTGGTACAGCAAATGCACCGCCCCGCAACCGCAGGGTTCTCCAGAAGGTGGAGCGATGCCCCCAATGCATCACTGGGGGCACACTGCCTACCCTCCAGGACATCTACAGCACCCGGTGTCACAGGAAGGCCAAGAATATCATCAAGGACCTCAGCCACCGGAGCCACAGCCTGTTCACCCCGCTATCATCTAGAAAGTGGAGACAGTACAGGTGCATCAAAGTCAGGAACGAGAGACTGAGAAACAGCTTCTCCCCTCCAGGCCATCCGACGGTTAAACAGTCACAACTAGTCTTAGTTACTGTTCTAGCCAGTTACCACCCGGTACTCTACCCTACACCTTAGAGACTGCCCTATTTACAGTTGAAGTCGGAAGTTTACATACACTTAGGTTGGAGTCATTAAAACTTGTTTTTCAACCACTCCACAAATTTCTTGCTAACAAACTATAGTTTTGGCAAGTCGGTTAGGACATCTAATTTGTGCATGACACAAGTAATCTTTCCATCAATTGTTTACAGACAGATTAATTCACTGTTTCACAATTCCAGTGAGTCAGAGGTTTACATACATTAAGTTGACTGTGCCTTTAAACAGCTTGAAAATTCCAGAAAATTATGTCATGGCTTTAGAAGCTTGTGATAGGCTAATTGACATCATTTGAGTCAATTGGAGGGGTACCTGTGGATGTATTTCAAGGCCTACCTTCAAACTTTGCTTGACATCATGGGAAAATAAAAAGAAATCAGCCAAGACCTCAGCAAAAAAAATGTGGATCTCAAGTTTGATTCATCCTTGGGAGCAATTTCCAAATGCCTGAAGGTACCATGTTCATATGTACAAAACAATAGTACGCAAGTATAAACACCATGGGACCACACAGCCGTCATACCGCTCAGGAAGGAGACGTGTTCTGTCTCCTACAGATGAATGTACTTTGGTGCGAAAAGTGCAAATCAATCCCAGAACAACAGCAAAGGACCTTGTGAAGATGCTGGAAGAAAACAGGTACAAAAGTATCTATATCCACAGTAAAATGAGTCCTATATCGACATAACCTGAAAGGCCGCTCAGCAAGGAAGAAGCCACTGCTCCAAATCCGCCATAGAAAAGCCAGACTACGGCTTGCAACTGCACATGGGGACAAAGATCATACTTTTTGGAGAAGTGTCCTCTGGTCTGATGAAACAAAAATAGAACTGTTCGGCAATAATGACCATCGTTATGTTTGGAGGAAAAAGGGGGAGGCATGCAAGCCGAAGAAAACCATCCCAACCGTGAAGCACGGGGGTGGCAGCATCATGTTGTGGGGGTGCTTTGCTGCAGGAGGGACTGGTGCACTTCACAAAATAGATGGCATCATGAGGAAGGAAAATTATGTGGATATATTGAAGCATATATCTCAAGACATCAGTCAGGAAGTTAAATCTTGGTTGCAAATGGGTCTTCCAAATGGACAATGACCCCAAGCATACTTCCAAAGTTGTGGCAAAATGGCTTAAGGACAACAAAGTCAAGGTGTTGGAGTAGCCATCACAAAGCCCTGACCTCAATCCCATAGAAAATGTGTGGGCAGAACTGAAAAAGCGTGTGCGAGCAAGGAGGCCTACAAACCTGACTCAGTTACACCAACTCTGTCAGGAGGACAGGGTCAAAATTCACCCAACTTATTGTGGGAAGCTTGTGGAAGGCTACCTGAAATGTTTGACCCAAGTTAAACAATTTAAAATCAATGCTACCAAATACTAATTGAGTGTATGTAAACTTCTGACCCACTCGGAATGTGATGAAAGAAATAAAAGCTAAAATAAATCATTCTCTCTACTATTATTCTGACATTTCACATTCTTAAAATAAAGTGGTGATCCTAACTGACCTAACACAGGGAATTGTTACTCGGATTAAATGTCAGGAATTGTGAAAAACTGAGTTTAAATGTATTTGGTTGTATTTGTATGTAAACTTCCAACAAGGAGTCATTGAACACTGGTCACTTTAATAATGTGTACATACTGTTTTACACACTTTATAAGTACAGTATATGCTGTATTCTAGTCATTGAACACTGGTGACTTTAATAATGTTTACATACAAAACACACCATTATATGTATATATATTCAGTACCAGTCAAAAGTTTGGACACACCTACTCATTCAAGGGTTTTCATTTATTTTTACTATTTTATACATTGTAGAGTAATAGTGAAGACATAAAAACTATGAAATAACATATGGAATCATGTAGTAACCAAAAAAGTGTTTATCAAGTAAAAAAACATGTTATATTTGAGATTCTTCAAAGTAGTCACCCTTTGCCTTGATGACAGCTTTGTACAGTCTTGGCATTCTCGCAACCAGCTTTTCCTGGAATGCTTTTCCAACAGTCTTGAAGGAGTTCCCACATATGCTGAGCACTTGTTGGCTGCTTTTCCTTCACTCTGCGGTCCAACTCATCCCAAACAATCTTAATTTGGTTGAGTTTGGGGGATTGTGGAGGCCAGGTCATCTGATGCAGCACTCCATCACTCTCCTTCTTGGTCAAATAGCTTTCACACAGCCTGGAGATGTGTTGGGTCATTGTCCTGTTGAAAAACAAATGATTGTCCCACTAAGCGCAAACCAGATGGGATGGCATATTGCTGCAGAATGCTGTGGTAGCCATGCTGGTTAAGTGTGCCACACCATCACACCTCCTCCTTCATGCTTCATGGTGGGAACCACACATGCGGAGATCATCCGTTCACCTGCTCTGTGTCTCACAAAGACAGCGGTTGGAACCAAAAATCTCAAATTTGGACTCATCAGACCAAAGGACAGATTTCCACTGGTCTAATGTCCATTGCTCGTGTTTCTTGGCCTAAACAGTCTATTTTTCTTATTGGTGTCCATTAGAAGTGGTTTCTTTGCAGCAATTTGACCATGAAGGCCGGATTCACGCCGGATTCACGCAGTCTCCTCTGAACAGTTGATGTTGAGATATGTCTGTTACTTGAACTCTGTGAAGCATTTATTTGGGCTGCAAATTCTGAGGATGGTAACTCTAATGAACTTATCCTCTGCAGCAGAGTTAACTCTGGGTCTTCCTTTCCTGTGGCAGTCCTCATGAGAGCATTTCTCACTGATTGTAATTGTATAAATGTGCCCTTTAGTTCACCATTGGGCTGTCGATTATTGTTCCAATGTCCTTTGTGCCTTTGAGTACCTGTGCCTTGTTGTTTTGGCTTTCGTGTCGCTTGTATTGCGTAGATGATTACTGGTCTCGTCCCATGTGGTATCATTATGCGCTTGTGTATTTATTCGAGGTACTCCTTGCTCTTTTGTTTGGGTTTCAACCCTGTGTTTTGTATACATGTTTGTTTGGTCTTCGTCCCCGTGCCTTTACATGGCACGCTGTAATATTGGTCAATAAAAAAACATATTATGCATTCCTGCACCTGTCTCCCAATCCCTTTATACCAATGTGACACACACCTGTTAATTGACATGCATTCCAGGTGACTACCTCATGAAGCTGGTTGAGAGAAGGCCAAGAGTGTGCAAAGCTGTCATCAACGGAAAGGTTGGCTACTTTGAAGAATCTAAAATCTCAAATATATTTTTATTTGATGAACACTTTTTTGTTTACTACATGATTCCATATGTGTTTTTTCATAGTTTTGATGTCTTGACGTTGTTATTTCTGATATTTCTTAATTAATTTTTTATTTTTCTGGAATATGTGTGTATTGTTTCTTAAATACATTTTTATTGCTAGGTATTAGTGCATGGTTGGAGCTAGAAACACAAGCATTTCGCTGCACCTGCGATATGTGCAAATCTGTGTTCACAACCAATAGAATTTAATTTGAGCACCAACTTGTGAAGTTTAGAAGAGCATATAACATTTGGTGTCAAATGAAAGCTAAGATTCTATATTTTGGGGAAATGAAGGCATAGATACGTTTTTCAACCATTTCCCATCTTAAAAATGCCTGGTTACAAAAACGGAAAAGGAATCTTAGAAATCATCTACTAGAACAAGTCTAAAAGGTATTAGAAATACATAAAAACACAATAATCTTGAAGTAAAGTTCCCTGCATACTAATATCATAATTTATACTTTTTTTTGCAGAAATGATTTGCCTTCTGTAGGTTTAAGAAATATTGTCTAGTGTCTTCTGTTACCTTCATTCTGTTACCGGGTGTTGAGTCAACTTCACTCACTCACTTCAATAACCATAATAGTTTACTGTTTACCAAAACAAGTGTCCGGAGCATTTATACAACTGACAACGTCTGAACCAGTCCAGCAGAGATTACTCAAGATTTTTCACGATGGTATTTTTTAACTTTGTTATCCAGCTACAGACCTCAGAGTATAGGAAAACTTGGTCCTGGAGTTCCACAGTTAATTCCGTTTTTTTACAGTTCACCTTTAGATCTGGGAAGCCAGGTAGGTATATTCAATTCAATACAACTGCATTTATCTCTCCAGGGGAACTTAAGGTAAACTAGTTACAAGTACAGTATCACAATCAACACCACACCCTCCAAATAAAAAATGGTGTACACAACAGACCTCATTCCCCAGTACAATACATCCCCCAAACAATACATAATACACAATACAATAACGTATTAATAAGTGAAATTAAGCCTGGTTGGAACTAAACACTGCTGTATCTGTGGTACTCCAGGACCAGGGTTGTCTATAGGCAAATTAGAGGCAAATCGTCTAAAATCTGTGACACAACTGTTTGCCAGAAGCCTGTTTTTTGGCAAGGGTACCTCTGCATACATCAGGTTAATTTGACATGATGACTTGACCTGCTCCTTTGATGTCATATCCATTTACTGCAAGTCCCTGTCTTTTGTGGAAAACAGAATCCAAAGAGACCATGCACTCAAACCATAAAAAGGAAAAACCAAGAAGGCAGAGATGCCAAAAATATTCTTAACTGAATTACATGCTCGAAAAAATACAAAGAAGTTCCAGTACAATAAATTGAAAAACAAAAAGAGAACATACATTTCAGAGTCTTGCCATCTTTCGTGCAATCACCGATTATGGCATAGAAGCATAGAAGCAGAAACAATGCTCTATTTTTTATTTTGTTCAGTACTTAATTGCAATTTGTGCTGGCACTTTTTGTATTCTTTCGAGCATGTAATTAAATTAAGAATATTTTTGGCATCTCTGCCTCCTTGGTTTTTCCTTTTTATGGTTTGAGTGCAAAAAGTTGCACCTCCCGAGTTGCGCAGTTGTCTAATGCACTGCATCTCAGTGCTTGAGGCGTCACTACAGACACCCTGGTTTGAATCCAGGCTGTATCACAACCGGTCGTGATTGGGTGTCCCATAGGGTGGTGCACAATTGGCCCGGTGTCGTCCGGGTTTGGCTGGTGTAGGCTGTCATTGTAAATAATAATTTGTTCTTAACTGACTTGCTTAGTTAAATAAAGATAACATATTATTTAAAACAATTAAAGTACAGTGCATTCAGAAAAACTTCAGACCACTTGACTTTTTCCACATATTGCTACGTTAAAGACTTATTCTAAAATGGATTAAATAAAAAAAAATCCTCATCAATCTACACACAATACCCAATAATATCAAAGCAAAAACAGGTTTTTACAAATTTGAGACTCGATATTGAGCTCAGGTGCATCCTGTTTCCATTGATCATCCTTGAGATGTTTCTACAACGTGATTGGAGTCCACTGTGGTAATTTCAATTGATTGGACATGATTTGGAAAGGCACACACCTGTCTATTGTATATAAGGTCCCACAGGTGACAGTACATGTCAGAGCAAAAACCAAGCCATGACGTCGAAGATTCTCCAAGATTCTCTGGTATGATGAAACCAAGATTGAACTCTTTGGCCTGAATGCCAAGCGTCACGTCTGGAGGAAACCTGGCACCATCCCTACGGTGAAGCATGGTGGTGGCCACATCATGCTGTGGGGGATGTTTTTCAACGGCAGGGACTGGGAGACTAGTCAGGATTGAGGGAATGATAAATGGAGCAAAGTACAGAGAGAACCTTGATGAAAACCTGCTCCAGAGCCCTCAGGACCTCAGACGGGTGAAGGTTCACCTTCCAACAGGACAACAACCCTAAGCACACAGCCAAGACAACGCAGGAGTGGCTTTGGGACAAGTCTCTGAATGTCCGTGAGTGACCCAGCCTGAGCCCAGACTTGAACCCGATCTAACATCTATGGAGAGACCTGAAAATAGCTGTGCAGCGACACATCCAACCTGACAGAGTTTGAGAGGATCTGCAAAGAAGAATGGGAGAAATGTGCCAAGCTTGTAGTGCCATACCAAAGAAAACTCAAGGCTGTAATCTCTGCTTCAACAAAGTACTGAGTAAAGGGTCTGAATACTTATGTAAATGTGATGTTTCATATATTTTTTTATTTCTGAAAACCTATTTTTTCTTTGTCATTATGAGGTATTGTGTGTAGATTGATGAGATTGTTATTTTTAAAATCCATTTAAGAATAAGGCTGTAAAGTAACAAAATACTTTCCGAATGCACTGTACATTCTGATTTATATAGTACTTACTGTACGCATCAGCCATCTATCTTCTAAGCCTGGGCGCAGACCCTCATACTGGTTCTCCTTGATGGTCTGGTTTCCCATATAATTGCTTGGGACAATTTGTGCAAGTAGATGCCATGGACTATCTAGTATCACTGTTTGTTATCAACACAGTATACAAAAATGTATGATTAGCATACTAATTTCATGCAAGAATCACATAAAATTAAATCAATAACAAGTTGGAAAGAATGCTCAGGAAAAGTAATTTACCCAAAACAAACACAGAAAGTCTTATGACAGTATGCTCAATAGAGCAGTAACATTACATTCTGAGGACACCACAGAAAAGGCTCATGTGACTCCCAGTGCTGTTGGAGTCAGACAAGCCTCCCACTCCTCCACTTTATGTAACCATCCTCTGATCACTCTGCATCGAGCCACAGGCACAACTGCTTGACATTACAGTTGCCCTGTAATGTGCTGTGAGCTTTTAGAGGTGCTAATTTCCCCCAAAATTGATAATGTAGCAATCATTATCCTGTGTGGCTCAATTGGTTGTGTTTTCAATTCCAATTCCTGCATGGATCACGTATAGTGTAACTACAAAGTCTCTTTGGATAAAAGCATATGCTAATTGGCATAAATTACTATTACTACTATCAGATTGCTAAATAGAGACTGTATGTTGTTCTAAAAGAGACATGTCCATCATTGTGATTCAAAGTGAATGTGTAAGATCCCCCAGTTTATATATAGTGTCAGTGAACTCATTACGTCATTCTGTGATAAACTCAGAGTAATAACGTGCCTTTGTACGTTGATGCAGCGAGCAAGTCTTTCATCTGACTGATCTTTCATCTCAAAGAGCCCTAATCCCACCTCTGCCATCTGTTAGCCCCTATAGCTGACAAGGAGAGGGCCTCGTGGGTCTCCTTCCTGTTTTGCTCCTCTGATGGGGCGCTTGGTTGCTCTCACGTTGGAATATGCTAGTGCATGTTTGACAGCTTTTTTGCCAGGGAAGAAATCAAAGGTGTCACGTGTGACCTCCCGATGTTAGTTTCCCACTATATATTTGTCACATTATGCCTGAAGCTCTGTGTAAATTATTTTTGGACGTGGTCATAAGCATGTTATAACAGTTCTCAAATATGATTACAAAGTTAACTTCCAACGGTATACTTGACACACTAAAATACTCAAAAAAGCGCCATTATTTAGTCATGGGAATGTTATGAAGTTAATTTCCAACTGTTTATTTGACCCACATTGTTGGAAACACTGTGAAAAAGCCATCTCTTAGTCCTAATAAGCATGTTACAACTGACAGCTCTGCCAAGTATGATTACAGTTTCGGGGCAAAGTAGTTAAGATGTGAGCCAGTCGTGGGATGCTGTATGAAAGAGAGCAAACCGGCTCTCCGTGTTTGCTGATCTGTGACCTGCTAGCACCGCCCCCGGTTAGAAGGGAATAATAAGGCAACTTCAGAGATACACACAAAGGAAGGAAATGAAAGGCAATGAATATACTGTACATAATATATCACAAGAGCTGTAATAACAGTATAATGACCTGCATAAATGGCATATAATCCCTGAACATGTTTACAGGTTACAAGCTATACAGAAACAGCATACATAATGCAACAATAACAACTAACTATTAAGAACGCCGTCACACAACTCCCTTTGGGCACGCACACTATTATCCTGCTAGGATATATTATGTTCAGTGGGATTACGTCTAGCCTATCACATGCTACATCATTGGCATAAAGGTCACATCATTTGTACGCCAAGTGCACGTTACTTTTGGATCAAGATGGCAAAATAAACACGTCAATTCAAAATTCGTTGTCGATCCCTTTCCTTTAATTAGACACTAAGAGTGACAGTTAAGCGAAAATATAACATGGTGTCAGATGCATAGAAACGAACTCGCAATCAAAATAACAAAATGGAGTCCACAGGAGTTCCAACACCGTGGATGGATTGGGATTCATCAAACTTACCTGACGCATGGAGAAATCTCCAGGTGAGCCAACACAAGGTCTCACTACCAGATCAGGCTGCAGGGTCAAACCAAAGACTATGATTAACCTGTAAATTGTAAAGGGTAGATCGCTGCCCTAATATACATTGTTCTACACACACACTCAAAAAAGAGAGGAAAAGAAAGTGTTATGAAAATGGTTTATGAAATATGTTAACATCGGTTGTTCAATGTAGTACACGTTGAGGTGTATATGTTTATCACAGGTTTTACTAACCTGAGTGTTTGATTCAGCAAATACAAATGTTTACTAGTTCATACTGTTGACAGGTATCCGGAAAAGTACTTAGTGGTAAAAGTAGTCATAACAATATTATCCAGGCGAGACCCAGATGCAGACACAGGAGGCAGATGGTTGGAGTCTTACAATGTTTATTAATCCAAAGGGGCTGGCAAGAGAATGGTCGTGGACAGACAAAAAGGTCAGAACCAGATCAGAGTTCAGGAGGTACAGAGTGGCAGACAGGCTCGTGGTCATGGCAGGCAGAATGTTCAGGCAGGCAGGTACAAAGTCCAGAAACAGGCAAGGGTCAAAACCGGGAGGACTAGATAAAGGAGAATAGCAAAAGGAGTTGGTGAAAACCACACTGGTTGACTTGACTAAACATACAAGATGAACTGGCACAGAGAGACAGGAAACACAGGGATAAATACACGGGAAAACAAGCGACACCTGGAGGGGGTGGAGACAATCACAGGAATAGGTGATACAGATCAGGGTGTGACAAATATGGTTGAATTCATAGCATACTTACTTGTTATCTTCAAAAGAAGGGAGATGTAATATCCAGCTAGGATATATTATGTTCAGTGTGATTACTTCTAGCCTATCACATGCTGCATTATTGGCATAAAGGTCATGTAATCAGTTACTAGTTACTTTCCCCTTAAGAGGCATTAGAAGAAGACAAAAACATGTGTTACCAATTGAACCACATCTATTGCAGGATAAATCAATGTTAAAGTTTACATAGCTGGCCATATTTGGATGTTAATTTTTACTTGATGGGTTGGTTATGTAGGCTTCTTCTAACCCATTGCTTTATACTACATATAATAATACAATTAAATGATATCTTTACATTAAAAACCAACGTCTATCAGAATTCCAGTCATTCCAATAAATGTTATACCCATTGATCTTCAAGAATAGGACTTGGAAATATGGAAGTATAGATTAGCCAAATTGTTTTACCTGAGCATAACCCCAAAACGAAGGACTTATTAGCCAGCCCTACTCTGTTGTTTATGATTTTGTCAGGCCCTTGAAATATTCTTGATATGTTCGTCAAAGATAGATCAGGAGGGTCCAGAGTAAGGCAGAGGTCCTTCACAGTTTTATTTGAGATGATGTCATGCACGTGTGTGTAGCTGGTGCGTGAGAGTCAGGCGCAGGAGAGCAGAAATGAGTAAACGAAAGCACTTTACTGTGGTACAGTAACAGTCACTGAACGCAATAGCGTCACAGAAAACAAGTGCGGCAGCACAAAACACAATAAACAACAAGACCAGCGCAAACCAGCCAGAACGTGCCACTGACAATAAACAATTACACACACAGACTTGGGGGGAAACTAGAGGGTTAAATACATGACAAGTAATGAGGGGAATGACAACCAGGTGTGTGGGGAAACAAGACAAAACAAATGGAAAATGAAAGGTGGATCGGTGATTGCTAAAAGACCGGTGACATCGACCACCGAACACCGCCCGAACAAGGAGAGGCACCGACTTCGGTGGAGGTCGTGACAGATGACTGTACAACCATCAACATTAATTGTCAGATCAAACAGCAGTTCACTTTGATTCTTTTGACCTGAAGTAGAACTAGCATCTGTGTTTTGTCTGAGTTTAAAAGTAAAACGTTTGCCGCCATCCACTTCCTTATGGCTGAAACACAGGCTTCCAGGTTAGGCAATTTTGGGGCTTCACCATGTTTCATCTAGGAGCACAAGGACAGATGCAGAGCCTTGGTCTGACACCATTAAAAGGTTGTTTACCACCTTAACAAATGCAGTCTCAGTACATATGATGGGGTCTAAAACCAGACTAGAGCATTTTGTATACATTATTTGTCTTCAGGAAGGCAGTGAGAACTGAGTTTTGGAGAAATACGCAGATTCAAAGAGATGCTGAAATGAAGGCCATCCTCACTTTTTAGTTCGCTTTGCAACAGTATCAAAAATAAATTTTGGATTGTTTTTAATTCTCTTCATTTAGGTTGGAAAAATAGGCTGATCGAACAGCAGTGAGGGCACTTCAATATTGCATGGTACTGTCTTTCCAAGCTAATTGTAACATTTCCAGTTTGGTGGAGCCCCATTTCCTTTCCAATTTTTTGGAAGCTTGCTTCAGGGCTCGGGTATTTTCTGTATACCATGGAGCTAATTTCTTGTGACAAATGCTTTTTGTTTTGAGGTGCGACTGCGTCTATGGTAATAGGTAAAATGTAGATCCTCGGTTATGTGGTTAACTGATTTTTGTACCTTGACGTCCTTGGGCTGGTGGAGGGAGTCTGGAAGGGCATCTTTTGATAATTAAGACCTTTTGATAATCCTTGGTTGGGGTCTGAGCAGATTATTTGTTGCGATATAATAAGATGGTGGTACGATGTATTTCTGTATTTTGAAAGTTAAATATCTTGAAACTTGATTGGTGACATACAAAACATTTTGGGACTATATCAGCAATGGAATAATGAAACAAATACCAAACAATAGTTTTTGGGTGGAAGTTCCCTTTAAGGAGGGGCCAGGAATCAGTGGTTGTAGGTCTGTGACTGGGTCGGACAGTGCTTGCTGTACAGGGGTGTCACAGACTGTCACACTGGGACCCAGAGTGGCAACTGGGTCAGGACAGGATGGGGCCTCAGGAGATGGGGTGAGCTGTGGACTGGGGGGCCAGGTCAGGGCTGGATGGTGGTTGGGTGTAGCAGCAGACAGGTCAGGTCGGTCCACTGGGGACTGCTGCACTGGTGTCTGCGGGATAGATGGCGCCGCTGAGGACTCCAGTGCTGGCGGCTGCCGGGTGGACTGGAGGGCTGACGACTGCTGGGTCAGCCAGGGTTCAGGCTGCTGCTGGGGTAGTAAAGGGGCCTGAGGGCCTTGGCTAGGCGGGGGTGCTGTCTCAGATGTCAGGTGAAGTGTTGGCTCGAGCACCGATAGGGACTGGCCTGTTTCTAGTCCCGGGGTTCGCTGGGTCGACTTAGGTTGTGACCGGACTGTCTGCCATCCTGGAGGTTGCTGTGCCACAGGCGAGCAGTAAAACAACAGGATCTGTGGTGTTGGGTGTGGTGGAAGAGGTTCTGGGAGGCAGCAGAACCTCCCTGCGGGCTGCCAGTGGCGTCCCCAACGTTGGGGCTGCCTTGTATTGTCCTAGGCACTGGAAGCCAGGTGTAACAGCTCAGGAGAGCACTGCTCCCACAAGTCCGCTTGTTGCAGTCCACCACGTAGCAATGGGGAGGAGACGGGGTGATGGTAGGCGATATATCTGACCGGAGACGTCCCGTGCTGGCTATGTTGCGGCAATGCTGCAGGACCACGGTGGGATGGAACTTCCATAGGTGTGGGCCCAGTCCTCGTTGCAGACATCCCTAGCAAAGGCGGTACGTCCATGCTCAGTCCCTCCACCTGATGCACTCAGCAACGTTGCTGGGCCGAGGAGGTGATATATCCCCCAATAGGTCCACCGATCACTTGTCCGGTCCTTTCCTGGATTGCAGGTGGCCTGTACAGTATGTCAGGGACCCTGTGTGTCCCCAAGAGGCTGTGCCACAGGCGAGCAGTAATCTGTGGTGGGTGTGGTGGAAGAGGTTCTGGGAGGCAGCAGAACCTCCCTGCGGTCTGCCAGTGGTGTCCCCAACGTATAATCCCTGAACATGTTTACAGGTTACAAGCTATACAGAAACAGCATACATAAGCAACAATAACAACTAACTATTAAGAACAATTTATACATGTCACAGAAGTCACTTTGTGCATGCACACCATCCCACAAGTCTAAAGAGATGCTATTGAGTCCAGTTGTATATGGGCAGCGACAGAGATGCTGCTCTCTGTCACTGCTTGAGGGAGACTGAGAGGAGGAGGCAGGAGTTGGGGATCTGGGACCTAAGCTGACTGCCTGTGATTGGCTGACCCCACGATGTGATAAGGCCCCTGGTAACCATGACCCCTAGCAAACAATCGGTGACCATGGCCTTAGGTGCGAAGGGCCAGTTGGGGAGCCTTCTGCCAAAGTTAGAAAGTTACAGAGCTTGTCTCTGAGAGGGCTGCACTTAGAGTCACCAGCAAGGGAATTTTTAACATTGTACATTGCCCTTCCTCCGGCAGGCACTCTTTTATTGCCTCTTAATCTCTCCACAGCAGACCTTCTCTCATCCTACCCCCACTGTCCTCTACTTACTTCCATGGATGTTTAAACGATTTGTGGGATATAGGACGCCTCCCCCGCCTCTTCCTATACTGGTGCCTGTTTACACACACCGCAGACAGTAAATGCCAGAAATATTGAGAAAACAGACAGAAAGTCCACAGGTGAGTCATGGCAGGTTTACAAGGTTGTTATTTAGCTTTAACCGTTCAACCACTCAGGTGACAGCAATTCCAAGAAAATCGAGCTACCGCTTTGAATGTGGCCATGAAATTCTATGTAGTTTAGCCTCACTTATGCATCGTTTCACAGCATGGATGTAATGCCTGAGGATGAGGGTTCGAAAAGCAATAAACTAAACCCATGTGTGACTGGCTTATACTGGCTTTGTGTGATTCTCTTTCACTGTGACCTGCCATTGTTTAGTCCAGTGTGTGGGTTTGATATGTTTTGCGTGGGTTTCTAAGTTCTGTTCTTAGGCTGAATTGCTTTTGCTAGCCACAGTAACCTATCAGTTGGGTGTACTGTCTGTTTTATTCAAAGAGCACCTTGTTTGAACCCCCTAGCACCCCTCCTAATAAAAAAACGAATTTCTTAGTGTTGTACTTGTCATTCTTGCACTAACACTTGCACTTGTCTTTTCTATAGCGCAATAATTTCACTGATAGCTTATTTTTCAAGGAATGGTTTTACTTGCAATGACTGTGATGATGTAGTTGTCTTACCTACCTTTGTTGAATGCCCTGGCTGTAAGTTTCTCTAAATAAATGACCAAAATAACAAATGTACTGTCTGGTTCAGGAGACTATCATTCATGTGTCAATGTCGTTCTTATGTCTGACTTTAAAATCATGACTTTGATATTTTTATAAAATGTCTATTCAAATTATACTATTGATATATTCACATTCGGCCGGCGGTCGACGTCACTGGTTTTCTAGCCATCGCCGATCCACTTTTCATTTTTCCATTGTTTTTGTCTTGTTTTACACACCTGGTTTCAATCCCACAATTACTTGTTAATTATTTAACCCTCTGTTCCCCCATGTTTGTTTGTGAGTGATTGTTTTATTGTATTGCGGTCCGTATTTGTGGGCTTGGATAATTTTGACATTTGTTAATATATATTGAGTAAAATTTGCTATTTTTACTCATATCTGCTGTCCTGCGCCTGACTCCTCTACACCAGCAACACACAGACGCATTACACATACATTTGTCCTCACTCTCTATAGGTCCATATAAAGGTCATTCTTTTGAATATGATACATGGAGTGTAGGTTAAGATTTTATGCAGTATTCACCACATTGTGTGCACTACTCACAGACTGGACTGGCTACTACTTATTTTTGACACGTAACTGTATATGTTATTTGATAACATTTTCTAAATTGGTCTCTGTTGCTCTTTGCCACACTCAAAGCAAGTAATCTATTTGCGAGCAGTGAAAGGTAAATGTCAATGATACAATTTTAGCATGTAAATCTAGGTGGGGAAAACTACAAAAAAAGGTTTTTGATGCATGCCAGCAAAGCCACTACACAACATACCACACCACTAAACAATACATTACATGTACTATAACAGTGATAAACGGTGATCACAAACTGTCAGGGCCTACATAAAGCTGTCCCAACAGCAGAGCTTTCTTTTCAGCACCATGGAATGAATCCGCTTAGCCTTTTCTGGCAGGGAAACATTTAATTCAGCCTCATTTACTGCCTTTTAAAAAAACATCGCTGATACGGCTGACTTGCTTAAATATAATTTTAGGTGGTTTCTACTGACAATTGATATGTACAAACTATGGCATGAGGGGACGACGAGCGGATAAGAGGCAATCCGTCACTTCGATTAAGACATTAATGAGCGAGCTACGACAGATGTAGTCAATATAACTATTTGTTCAGAACTTTTGAAATGTACAGCGAAAGAACTCTGAACATGGGCTGTTCTTACAGTTTTCTCCCTGTACACCAAGTCAGAGCCGTAGGATAAATAAACGGGTCATAGAAGCAGACAATGAAAGCGCTTACAATATTTGATGATGACATTTCTCTAAAACAGGCTATAGGCTACATGTGCACCACCAAGTCAGAACAGTAGGCTATGTTATGAAGGGGAAAGGGACCAACATATTAGGGTGAGGCACATGGGCTATTAACAGCTGACTACACAACTTAGTATTACTTTCTTACAGTAGCTACAGTATACATATCTCCCTATCTCCCTGATGTAAAGAGGGCTTTATAAATATATTTGATTGATTGATATTACATAATTTATGCAGCAGCATACAATACATTATTGGACTAGCCTTGTTGTACTGTGCTCACTTGAACATGAAGGTGGCACGGTGATCCTTCGCAGGCAAATTTTGTCATCAAACTTCATCAACATAGTCTGGGATTCTCTGGATTTATGGTGCTTCAAGAAAACTGGGAACTCGACAGAAAAAACAAGGTTGAATCATCAATCAATCAAACAATCTTACATCAGCTGATGTCACAAAGTGCTGTACAGAAACCCAGCCTAAAACCCCAAACAGCAAGCAATGCAGGTGTAAAAGTACGTTGGCTTGAAAGGCCAGAACCTAGGAAGAAACCTAGAGAGGAACCAGGCTATGAGGGGTGGCCAGTCTGTACCGGGTGGAGATTATAGCAGAACATGGGCAAGATGGTCAAATGTTCATAGATGACCAGCAGGGTCAAATAACGATAATCACAGTGGTTGTTGAGGGTGCAACAGGTCAGCACCTCAGGAGTAAATGTCAGTTGGCTTTTCATAGCCGATCATTCAGAGTATCTCTACCGCTCCTGCTGTCTCTAGAGAGTTGAAAACAGCAGGTCTGGGACAGGTAGCACGTCCGGTGAACAGGTCAGGGTTCCATAGCCGCAGGCAGAACAGTTGAAACTGGAGCAGCAGCATGACCAGGTGTACTGGGGACAGCAAGGAGTCATCAGGCCAGGTAGTCCTGAGGCATGGTCCTAAGGCTCAGGTCCTCCAAGAGAGAGAAAGAAAGAAAGAAAGAGAAAAAGAGAAAGAGAATTAGAGGGAGCATACTTAAATTCACACAGGATACCGGATAAGACAGGAGAAATACTCCAGATATAACAGACTGACCCTAGCCCCCCGACACATAAATTACTGCAGCATGAATACTGGAGGCTGAGACAAGAGGGGTCAGGAGACACTGTGGCCCCATCCGATGATACCCCCAGACAGGGCCAAACAGGCAGGATATAACCCCACCCACTTTGCCAAAGCACAGCCCCCACACCACTAGAGAGATATATTCAACCACCAACTTACCATCCTAAGACAAGGCCGAGTATAGCCCACGAAGATCTCCGCCACGGCACAACCCAAGGGGGGGCGCCAACTCAGACAGGAAGATCACGTCAGTGACTCAACCCAGTCAAGTGACGCACCCCTCCCAGGGACGGCATGGAAGAGCACCAGTAAGCCAGTGACTCAGCCCCTGTAATAGGGTTAGAGGCAGAGAATCCCAGTGAAGAGAGGGGAACCGGCCAGGCAGAGACAGCAAGGGCGGTTCGTTGCTCCAGTGCCTTTCCGTTCACCTTCACACTCCTCGGCCAGACTACACTCAATCATAGGACCTACTGAAGAGATGAGTCTTCAATAAAGACTTAATGGTTGAGACCGAGTCAACGTCTCTCACATGGATAGGCAGACCATTCCATAAAATGGAGCTCTATAGGAGAAAGCCCTGCCTCCAGCTGTTTGCTTAGAAATTCTAAGGACGGTAAGGAGGCCTGTGTCTTGTGACCGTAGCGTACGTGTAGGTATGTATGGCAGGACCAAATCGTAAAGATAGGTAGGAGCAAGCCCATGTAATGCTTTTGACTTTGACTTTTTTGACTTTGACTTTGACTTAGGTTAGCAGTAAAACCTGGAAATCCGCCCTTGCCTTAACAGGAAGCCAGTGTAAAGAGGCTAGCACTGGAGTAATATGATCAGATTTTTTGGTTCTAGTCAAGATTCTAGCAGCCGTGTTTAGCACTAACTGAAGATAATTTAGTGCTTTATCCAGGTAGCCAGGAAAGTAGAGCATTGCAGTAGTCTAACCTAGAAGTGACAAAAGCATGGATACATTTTTCGGCCACATTTTTGGACAGAAAGTTTCTGATTTTTGCAATGTTATGTAGATGGAAAAAAGCTGTCCTTGAAACAGTCTTGATATGTTCGTCAAAAGAGAGATCAGGGTCCAGAGTAACGCCGAGGTCCTTCACAGTTTTATGTGTGTGGTCTAAGTCTGAATCAAGAGTTCCCGACTTGGAATTCCGGGTTGGATGACCGTTCAAAATGTATTTTCCCAGTCGGGGCTTGTTTTTTTCCAAAGTTCCCAGTTGTCTTGAACTCAGTGAAGTCGGAGATTTCCCAGTTCCGAGTTTCCAGTTGTTTTGAACGCGGCAGAAATCATGCTGGATTGACAGCATGGCCAATGTTGAATGTTTATAATTTTAAGCTTGGAAAAGAGACCCTTAAACCCAGACTTAGACCACACACCCACTCCACTGAATAGCAGGCTAGTGATTGCTTTGCAACGCTTGCAGTTAGCCACTGATTCCTTCCAAACCACTCATTGTTGAATTTGTGATTTTCAACTTTTTGTGTAATGTTTATGTCCAATGGCCGATGAGTACCGATATGTTTTATCTATAATTTATAATAAAGTATTGAAAAGGATCTGCCAGTAAATTGTCAACTTGATTCATGATGATGACTGCTAGCTTTCTGTCGATGTAATTTTATCTGTGGCCAATGACCTTGAGCCTTCTTGGATGGGCACTTCTAATGTAACTCTATGATATGGTATGGTATGGATCTCCCCGTAGATTTTGCAGTGATGAAGTGTCCCTATGAGTGACAGAACACTGAGCCAATCACGGCGCAACTAGAGAACATTACCAACCCCTACGCTCCATATTTTCTGCTGGCTGCCCCATCACCACATAAAGCACTGAGCTAGGCTGAAACACCTGCATTTTGTCTGATTATGTGTCAGTTACAGTGCCTTGCAAAAGTATTCATCCACCTTGGCGTTTTTCCTATTTTGTTGAATTACAAACTGTAATTGAAATAGATTTTTATTTGGATTTCATATAATGGACATACACAAAATAGTCCAAATTGGTGAAGTGAAATGTAAAAAATAACTTGTTTCAAAAAATTCGAATAAATAAAAAACGGAAAAGTGGTGTGTGCACATGTATTCACCCCCTTTGCTATGAAGCCCCTAAATAAGATCTGGTGCAACCAACTACCTTCAGAAGTCACATAATTAGTTAAATAAAGTCCACCTGTGTGGCATCTAAGTGTCACATGATCTGAGTATATATACACCTGTTCTGAAAGGCCCCCGAGTCTGCAACACCACTAAGCAAGAGGCACCATGAAGACCAAGGAGCTCGCCAAACAGGTCAGGGACAAAGTTGTGGAGAAGTACAGATCAGGGTTGAGTTATAAAACAATATCTGAAACTTTGAACATCCCACAAAGCATCATTAAATAATATGTCACCACAACAAACCTGCCAAGAGAGGGCTTAAAAAATCAAAGCTTTGGACATGCCCAACCAATTAAACGGAAGGTGATTGTATCAAAACATGTTTTGCATCTTCAAAGGGGTAGGCATGTTGTGTAAATCACATGATACAAACCCCCCAAAAGAGGCAACAAAATAGGAAACATGCCAAGGGGGAAGAATACTTTCGCAAGCCACCCTACAAGATGTGTTACAGGAAGATTAGGGTTATCCAAAGTTGTAAATGACCATAATTCCCTGGATGTAATACAGTATATTTAGGCAATCTCGTGATGAAAAGTAAAATGGTCACAGTCATGTTTGCGTCCCAAATGGCACCCAATTCCCTACATAGTGCGCTACTTTTGATCAGGGCTCATAGGGCTCTGGTGAAAAAGAATGCACAATATAGGGACCGTGTCCACCGCACAAAACGATGATCATAGTAGGCCTATCATTAGCTTTTCTGAATTGACCCAATTTCATTACCATTACAATCACCTCTGATACAGTCTCCCGACTGGCATAGAATGAGTAGATAATAAGACTATGACTGGAAGATTAATAGATGATATTTAAATGCTGAGGAGCAACATGATTTACTCAGATTTCAAAGAGGGCTGGTACAAACCATGTCAAATTATTATGAGCCTTCTGCATGAGTTGTTCAGTGAATGTGTCAGGCTCTGAGCCATGAATCATTATTGCATTGAAGGGGAATATGCAGCAGAGATGGCCAGTGGCCATAGTAGCATTAACATTCCAATTACTACAGGTTAACCTGTTGGTAGCTACCAGTGGATAGGTGCTCTACTTTACACTTAGTTTGGATTAGATTGAACTTTGGTAACACTTTACTTAAAGCCTTTAATGCATTGTGCTGCAGTTATAATGCAATGTAAGACTTGTCATAAAGAGCATGTATGACTCCCTAATAATGTATTATCATAATCATCTACTAAAGATCCTGACTAAATGCTGTCCATTTTGAGTAAGGTGCATTAGGTCTACACCTGCAGGCTTTATTTGGTGCCTCTTCAGATTTCAGTGGCAAGTACAAGACATTCTCCTCTCAAATTTGAGAGGGGCCTCTTCATAGAAGTATGTCTTTGAATCAAGAGGGGCAAGGAAATTAAGAAATCCCATGATACAATAATTCAGAGCTTTGGGAGGGGGCTTATCTGTAATTTATACTTCCTTTGAAGATGGAGCGCTTTCATAATGCGGTCCACAGCCTAACAATTAGAATATCAATGTGATATGGACGGGTTGAATTGCCAATGTCTAGGCCTGGGGGACTGCTGTATTAGGTGAACTTTGGGAATGCCCCCAAAATGTTTTTAACTAACCAAAATTTTAAGCAAATCTAAAATACTTTTTGTAATAAAGTTTGAATATCAATGTGTCACTTGCTATGGATTAGATAAGCCTGGAATGTTGCTTTATTTTGGCAGGAAAATATCAAAGTAGGATTGGTGTGCCATTTCACATCCTGTTATGTTCTAATTTATGTCCCCATAATATTGGCATATAAAACTGTGCTGTGGGTGCCCTCTAGTGGGTCTCTCAGACCAACAGGTTCTTTAAACTCTATCAGCCAAAATAGATAATTTCTAAATCAAGCGACGCACCTAATGTAGAACAGTGTGTGTGACATTGTGTGAAGTGAATGACGGTGACTGACGCTTAGTTTCAGTATACAAAAGGCCAGCAGATGGCAGCAATCACTAAATTAGACTTTTTTTTTATTTTGTTCACCTTTTTAAGGGAGAATGGTGATTTTGTTGTCATATGACACTACGCAGCCTAAGGATTGACCTGCTGTGTAGATTCGGCTACTTATAATGAACATATGAAAGCAAGAACTGGAAATAATATGTAGTTTCAGTTATCATGAAATTATTGACCACATAAATAGTTTATACATATCGTTTTCCCCTATTTGTGATCTCGTTAGGCCCGCAATTCCTTGTATGACGCATGTAATTGGTACATATGCGAAATATAAAATAAACATGGCTCTAAATAGGAATAAAATAGCACCAATGTAACATGTAATACAATGTATGCTTATCGTTTTCTCAAAGGTAAACATTGCTCTCTTTTCTTTCGTTATTTCCAGGGGATGCCAACATTCAGAGGATCCCTAAACAGCCCTTTTGCGTTCAGGACAAGGTGCTGGAAGTGACAGAGCGAAAGAAGCCACAGTAACTGTCCATTCATACGGAATCCGGTAGCATCTCTTATCATACCCGCATAAAACAAAACCCCGAGCCCCGAAGTCAATTCGGACCACTCTACTACCCGAAAGGTAAGCGGTAATATGATTTCACAACATAGCAGTTTCATTGCGGAGACGCGGTGTTCTCCCAGTCGTGCTACGAGCGACTTGTCACCGCGGTCAGACGCGCTGCCCTATGGCCGCAGGATGAGCAGAACGCCGGGCTCGTAGCTAGCTGGCCGACGTTATTTCAGTTGGTTCGCGGTCCGTGTCAGGCGTCTCTCTCGTCGACAGCCATCACAGCAACGTTGTTGTAGGCTCCCCGACTAGCACGCTAGCTAGCTGACGTGAGTTGTCGAGCTGAGACACTACTGCATGTGACAGCTAGCGGGATATTGTAAAGAATCGCACACCGCAGTGCCCCAATGTTGCGAATATCCAGTGCAATGGTTAACTTGTCGGCGAGTCCGCTAACCTGGTAGTTTTAAAAGCGTTGAAATGCGAACATATTGTCTTCCAGTGGCTAGTTCTGAACAGGGATACTTCCTTGCTTGCTAATTAACCATGGTATAGCCTACCTACCTGTCATTGTCAGTTTTGCAGTAACATTAACAAACCAGCCAGTGCAGGTTTTGTTGTCAACAGATGTCTATTGTTTCATGATAGCACAGAATCATAGCTGTGGTTGCATTGATTTAATAATAATAGCTAACATTCTTTTGAATTCGATCCTTGGCATGATATGGTATGATAGAAGGGACACTACTGGCTATGTCGCTAGAATTGCTGTTTGAAAAGTATCTAGCTAGCTAGAGGTGTGTGGTTCATCTGTACGAATCTAAAATGCATGGCTCCGGTTGACACTGCATGGTATTGCCTAGTTTCAGGAGTTCTAGCTCCCACCTGTCACCTATATCTCAATTTGTCATGCACAGTATGTCGTTGATTGTCTTTTCACTAGCTATATTTGGATAATTTGCTGACTTTTTTTCATATTTTTATATAAAGCAATGTTACATTTTCACATGTGTAGGTATATTGTAGTATCAATTAAAAGGTTTTGTGACCATGGTAATATATGTGAAGTGTGGATAAGTATGGAAAAACTCTTTCACAACACTTTCCACTGTGAGAGCAAGCTCACTATGTGTTCCTAACTTCCTATAGCTCAGTGATTAGGTTGCTCAATACTGCCTTGGCTGCAATCCTCTGAGTAGATCTGAAAGAGTGCTTCTCTTACAACCCAGGAGATTTATTCAAACACCCAGAAATCCCCTTGGAAACAGTCCAGTATACTCTAATTACAACTGTAGTCCACATTCTCTACAGTATACTTACTCTAAGGAATTTGGCTCAGGTACAGGTAACGTTATGGTTGGTGCCATGAAAACATAAAACATTCAGCTTTTGATGTTTAGTATCTTCTCTTGGAGGTTGGCTCTCTCTTATCCCCTTGGTAATGAAGAAGTGTGATTAAGATGGAGGACAGACTGGCAGTTGTAATTGAGGTGATATTGGTTTTCTGTTTCTGTTCACCTCACTGCATAACTTAGTATCCTGACTATCAAACGGCCATTGGGACTGCAGTTAGCAGAGGTGAGCTGCTGGCTTCCTTGCCTTTTATAAAGAGCTCTTTCAAGCGCCGTTGCTGCAGCTTTTGGGGGGTATAAATCTGCTTGAAAGGAGCTTTGCTCCAGTGGCATGCTTTGCTGCTGGCAAGATAAATTGTTGGGACCGCATCATTGGGCAGGGCTGGAGGTGATGGAGGGATGGGACGGTGGGCTTGTTGATGGTTTCGCCCAGAGCTGCGGAAGATTAAGTCTCTCTGATTAAAGGGGTCCTACTCCTCACGGCCTGTACACAGTACACACCACTGCCCCCCTCTCTTTGTGCCACCCACTCACCGTGCTTGGTCACTGTGTTCGGCTCAAACTGACTGAGGCTAACACCGCAGTATAGCCTAATACGATCACCTTCCGTTTAAATGGTTGGGCCAAAGCTTTGATCTTTTTAAGCGTCTCTTTTTCCTTAATGTCACATCACTAGTGAATTCTGTATTGAGGTGTAGGCTAATATTCGCGTCGAGCATTTTAGTTTTTTGGGGGGGGATTGAAGATTGCCTCACCTTGGTGCTTGTTTTTGTATCAAAGATATGAGCTGTTAATGATTCCTTTGAAGGGCAAGGTAGAGCTTGTAAAATAGCCTTTCATCACTTGATTAGACTGTAGATTGAATCATATGATCTCATCTCACTTTGTCAAGGCAGATGGAAAGGCTTGGGCTAAATATACAGCAGTCAGTATTTTAACACTGCCTTGTATACTACACAATTTTCTATTAAAAGCAAATAGTTGCTTTGTTCAGTTTAGGCATGGAGGAACGCAAATATGAGCTTTTAGCTCGGGACCGGATTCAGTACCTGCAATAGCACTGTTTATACCATATACAGTGAGGGGAAAAAAGTATTTGATCCCCTGCTGATTTTGTACGTTTGCCCACTGACAAAGAAATGATCCGTCTATAATTTTAATGGTAGGTTTATTTGAACAGTGAGAGATAGAATAACAACAAAAAAATCCAGAAAAAAAGTGAAAAATGTTATAAATGGAATTGCATTTTAGTGAGGGAAATAATATTTGACCCCTCTGCAAAACATGACTTAGTACTTGGTGGCAAAACCCTTGTTGGCAATCAGAGGTCAGACGTTTCTTGCAGTTGGCCACCAGGTTAGCACACATCTCAGGAGGGATTTTGTCCCACTCCTCTTTACAGATCTTCTCCAAGTCATTAAGGTTGAGGCTGACGTTTGGCAACTCGAACCTTCAGCTCCCTCCACAGATTTTCTATGGGATTAAGGTCTGGAGACTGGCTAGGCCACTCCAGGACCTTAATGTGCTTCTTCTTGAGCCACTCCTTTGTTGCCTTGGCCATGTGTTTTGGGTCATTGTCATGCTGGAATACCCATCCACGACCCCATTTTCAATGCCCTGGCTGAGGGAAGGAGGTTCTCAACCAAAATTTGACGATACATGGCCCCGTCCATCGTCCCTTTGATGCGGTGAAGTTGTCCTGTCCCCTTAGCAGAAAAACACCCCCAAAGCATAATGTTTCCACCTCCATGTTTGACGGTGGGCATGGTGTTTTTGGGGTCATAGGCAGCATTCCTCCTCCTCGAGTTGAGTTGATGCCAAAGAGCTCCATTTTGGTCTCATCTGACCACAACACTTTCACCCAGTTGTCCTCTGAATCATTCAGATGTTCATTGGCAAACTTCAGACGGGCATGTATATGTGCTTTCTTGAGCAGGGGGACCTTGCGGGTGCTGCAGGATTTCAGTCCTTCACGGCGTAGTGCGTTACCAATTGTTTTCTTGGTGACTATGGTCCCAGCTGCCTTGAGATCATTGACAAGATCCTCCTGTGTAGTTCTGGTGCTGATTCCTCACCGTTCTCATGATCATTGCAACTCCACAAGGCGAGATCTTGCATGGAGCCCCAGGCCGAGGGAGATTGACAGTTCTTTTGTGTTTCTTCCATTTGCGAATAATCGCACCAACTGTTGTCACCTTCTCACCAAGCTGCTTGGCGATGGTCTTTAGCCCATTCCAGCCTTGTGTAGGTCTACAATCTTGTCCCTGACATCCTTGGAGAGCTCTTTGGTCTTGGCCATGGTGGAGAGTTTGGAATCTGATTGATTGCTTCTGTGGACAGGTGTCTTTTATACAGGTAACAAACTGAGATTAGGAGCACTCCCTTTAAGAGTGTGCTCCTAATTTTTTTGTTATTCTGTCTCTCACTGTTCAAATAAACCTACCATTAAAATTATAGACTGATAATTTCTTTGTCAGTGGGCAAACGTACAAAATCAGCAGGGGATCAAATACTTTTCCCCCTTACTGTACATAACCTAGTCATTCTATTTCCAGTCATTCTACCTGGTCTTTGTTTAGACAACATTACAGATATCGCTCTGCAATTTCCTGGTTGCAAAAATTTGAGTTTCTGTAACAAAACAAGCAACTATAATGTAGAGCCCTCAAACTCAACTCTGGCCTTTCTTCCATTGTTCGCCTCTAATCAGGGACTGATTTAGACCTGGCACACCAGGTGGGTGCAATTAATTATCAGTTAGAACAGAACCAGCAGGTCTGTAGATCCAGCAGATCTACCACTTCTTAGACTTCCTTTCAATGACAATTTACAGATCTATAACTCACATTTCTATGTGAATTTGGTCAGGTTGCACAAAAAGTTTAATATGTTGCAGTTTTATGGAAGTCTACCTTCTGTGTTACAGGATGTGCTGCGGGACGGTTCAGTACTCAGTAGGTTTTCATGACGTTCTGCTCCAGTCAAATGATTAATGTCCTAGCATCCATACTGAGATCTAATGACACCCGGGATAAAGTGCTCTTATGTTTCTGCTCAGGTGGATTTCGAACACAATCGGCAGACCAGGATATTAGCTACCTAACTTTTTGTAATCTGAAAGCCATAAATCCACAAACGAAGGTTCCTCTGGGGAAAAATAAACTCTGTCTCTATTGTAGCTATCATCTTAATACATAATGAATTCATGTTTCTGAGTATTGTTTTCTTCATCACTGTTGTTTTTTGAGATGAGACACTTGATTGGGAAAGCTTGAGTGTAAATGAGCGCTTTTCTGTACCTAGTCCTGACAGTTTTACTGCCGCTTGACCTGAACGAGTACTTGTGAGTTTGGGGTTAAGAGGATCACTGTCTAATGCAGTATCCCAATCAGTTTAACCTCTCGGCTCTCCATAGGCTTACAGGAGTGAGCAGCAGGGTCGGTCAAGAAACCAGAGCCCAAGCGGGCCTCTGAAATGTGCCTGCCCTAGGAGAGTGGCCGAGAGGAAACCATGTTTGATTTACTGTGCGCTGCGGTGCAGTCAACTTCCTCTTTATTCAGAGGAGGTGGAGAGAACAGAAATGCTCTGTTGGTACGCAACACACAGTAAGGGGTAAACAATCCACACAATTCTTTAACTCTGATGGTGTGTAGGGTTGAGGTGATGTCAACATTTGTCCTATTGTGATTATGTCACCATAAAACATTGTGATATACGATGCTATTGCCCCCTCAAACAATAAATAATTACGAAAGATAATGTTAAAAGCCTGGCAAGTGCAGGCAATTGCAAATCATTTCTAATATTCCTTTCTGGTGGAGGAGCAGAACATGTTTTATGTATGTGTGTGTTTCTGTCTGTGTGGCGCGCACATGATGGAGCAGTGACTGTCTGATGAGGAATGGGCTGTCTTAACGTAGTGAGCTAAGCTATAGGCCTACATCATGGTCTGGATAAGAAGCAGTCTACCTGCTTCAGAACTGGATAATAATAGCTTTATTTGCCTCATAAAATAAGTAAGATGGTTTTCTCAAAGTTGTTATTGAGAATAGCCTATGCCTAGTCTATATACTTTCATTCTTGTTATTTTTGAAAGCCACAACTTTAGGACAACACCTTCGTAGACTAAATACAATGCTGTTCATAACTTTAAATTCTCTAAAAGCTTTTATGATAGGCCTAGTAGGAGGATAGGTTATTGGCTTTAGTTGTTAGTTTTCAGCATCGTATGCAAGGATTTACCCAGCCCGCATGGATAATTAATTTCTTAATAAGCTTAAACTTGTCATTGGATTTAGGCTATTGATATTGTTTGTTCTTTCTCATTTATTAGGTCTCTGGCTAACTAACGTTTTTAGGCTATTCAAATAACTTTTTGAGATGGAACCCATTGTTTGATTGGGGGAAAGCCATGCATAAAATAATGAACCGTAGCCTTCAGTCATATTCAATCATAGCCTATCGACTGAAGAGTTTTTTAAAAAAAATGGCTAGACACAAGATTGTTAAGGATTGCATGTTATTTAAAAAAAAATTGGTTTAGGCTAAATGCCCATGCATCTGACAGAGAGAATCTTTTCTGACTGGACATTTCTGCGCTGCTTTGGTGGAAATATCTGCTCTGTCTGGCCTAAAGGGAGTAGTACACTCTCTTGTGTTCTATCGACTATATAATATATATTTTTAAATAGGCTATACCAAATAGGAATAGTCATATTACTCAGAATTTCACTTCTGTCCCCCAGTGACCCCAAGCTTTTGAACGGTATTGTACGTACATACATACACGTACATACACTGCAGTTCAAAAGTTTGAGGTCACTTAGCTTTTCTTTCAAAAACAAGGACATTTCTAATTGCTGGCAGCTTCATTCAATAGTACCCGCAAAACACCAGTCTCAACGTCAACAGTGAAGAGGCGACTCCGGGATGCTGGTTTTCCAGGCAGAGTTGTAAAGAAAAAGCCATATCTCAGACTGGCCAATAAAAAGAAAAGATTAAGATGGACAAAATAGCACAGACACTGGACAGAGGAACCTCTTCACTGTTGACGTTGAGACTGGTGTTTTACGGGTACTATTTATTGAACCTGCCAGTTGAGAACTTGTGAGACGTCTGTTTCTCAAACTAGACAATCTAATGTACTTGTCCTCTTGCTCAGTTGTGTGCTGGGGCCTCCCACTCTTTCTATTCTGGTTAGAGCCAGTTTGCGCTGTTCTGTGAAGGGAGTAGTACACAGCGTTGTGCGAGATCTTCAGTTTCTTGGCAATAGCCTTAATTTCTCACAACCAGAATAGACTGACTGGTCTCAGAAGAAAGTTATTTGTTTCTGGCCATTTTGAGCCTGTAATCGAATCCCACAAATGCTGATGCTCCAGATATTTAACTAGTCTAAAGTCCAGTTTTATTGCTTCTTTAATCAGAACAACACTTTTCAGCTATGCTAACATAATTGCAAAAGGGTTTTCTAATGATCAATTAGCCTTTTAAAATGGGAAACTTGGAGTAGCTTACACAATGTGCCATTGGAACACAGGAGTGATGGTTGCTGATAATGGGCCTCTGTACGCCTATGTAGATATTCCATAAAAAAGCTACAATAGTCATTTACAACATGAACAATGTCTACACTGTATTTCTGATCAATTTGATGTTATGTTAATGGACAAATTGTTTTGCTTTTCTTTAAACTGACATTTCTAAGTGACCCCAAACTTTTGAACAGTAGTGTGTGTGTGTGTGTGTGTGTGTGTGTGTGTGTGTGTGTGTGTGTGTGTGTGTGTGTGTGTGTGTGTGTGCGCACATATACACGTATGTCCCGGACTGTAGTGCTGTGTTGAACCAGGCTTGGGCAAGAGGCCAGTGGCAGTTGGGTCGTATCCACTCTGCTGGCAGGCTGTGGCCTGCTCCGCCCGTATCGTGTGTGTAGTGCCAACCGCTTGAGAGCAGAGACTGCTGGGAAATGGTAGCTCAGCCGATGAAGGGGAGGGCAGGTGGGAACTAGAGCTTATTCGGTTTGGTACAACGATAAGGCTAGCACTTTGTAGGTAGAAATACAGGCCTAATGACTAGAGCTGACGAATAGGCCTGTGCCTTATTCTACATGATAGATACTCATGTCTGTTCTACACCAGTGCATTTCTATCTGAATGATCTGTAACCACACTCTCCTTCTGAGGAAGTGACGATCTCACTTTCACTCAGCACCACCACTGTCATGTTAAGCTCAGCATGGGTGTGGGGAACAGCCTGTTTTGATCGTCTCACTCATTACGCTCAGTATTAAGTTACCCATCCCGTGCCATAGTGTTGCTGTTTTGTCTACAAAGGACACAATGCAGTTGCCTGGTTAAACCAGACCGAAGTTAAATAGTCGTTTGCTACAACACCTTGCTGAAACAAGAAGCAGCAAAGTTTCATCACTTTGTAAAAAGTTAATGTTACCATTGAAACGGAGTCAACAGCTTGTGTCATCTTTTTGAATGCCCGGCCGTCCCGACTTCAGTCATCTGTTCATTCCACAACACAAAATTCTAAACTGGATAGTTTTTCCTCCTCTCGTCTCTCCTTATATTGGCAGTTAAATGTAAACCAGGCTTTCTTTTACTTTGCTGCTTTTGGGTAAAGTTTGTCGACTTGAATATGAAGTGTAGATAAAAAAATATATATGGTTTGGACTGTTATTTTCATGAATGTCTTCATCCATAATTGCCAGTTACACTATTATACTAAAACTGTCACATCCCTAGGCCTACATGATAACATATTTTGTCCAAAGAATAAACTGATTAATTTGATATAAAGACTAGAGCCTGACTGATGAATCGGTTCCACAGATAAATTGGCGATATTATGTACATAGAATACACAAATATGTATTTGCATTTGCGGTCATACATTTTTTTTTTTTTATTCAATGGGTTGCCTGAAGAGGACTGCTCATTGCACATCATTCAGGTCTAGGTCACAACGTGAGAGAGTGTGTCGCTTGCCACAGCCAGCATATTTGAATAAGTAAATAATCAAAAGTACACTTCTCCAAGCAAGCAGCCCTGTACTCATCACATTCTTAACATTAGCTGGCAAGGTAGCTAGGTAGCTGGCCAGCTAGCTAGCTAGCTACCTACCTTGCTGGCCAGCTAGCTAGCTAGCTACCTACCTTGCTACCCAGTGGGTTTGGCGACGAATATGAAGCGCGGGCCAGCCAACGAGAGCATACAGGTGGTGGGTAGTATATGGGGCTTTGGTGACAAAACGGATGGCACTGTGATAGACTGCATCCAATTTGCTGAGTAGAGTGTTGGAGGCTATTTTGTAAATGACATCGCTGAAGTCAAGGATCGGTAGGATAGTCAGTTTTTCTAGGGTATGTTTGGTATGAGTGAAGGATGCTTTGTTGCGAAATAGGAAGCCGATTCTAGATTCAATTTTGGATTGGAGATGCTTATTGTGAGTCTGGAAGGAGAGTTTAGTCTAACCAGACACCTAGGTATTTGTAGTTGTCCACATATTCTAAGTCAGAACCATCCAGAGTAGTGATGCTAGTCGACGGGCGGGCAGGTGCAGCCAGCAATCGGTTGAAGAGCATGCATTTAGTTTTACTTGCATTTAAGAGCAGTTGGAGGCCAATGTAGGAGAGTTGTATGGCATTGAAGCTCGTCTGGAGGTTAGTTAACACAGTGTCCAAAGAAGGGCCAGAGGTATACAGAATGGTGTCGTCTGCGTAGAGGTGGATCAGAGAATCACCAGCAGCAAGAGTGACATCATTGATGTATACAGAGAAAGAGTCGGCCCGAGAATTGAACCCTGTGGCACCCCCATAGAGACTGCCAGAGGTCCGGACAACAGGCCTTCCGATTTGACACACTGAACTGAGAAGTAGTTGGTGAACCAGGCGAGGCAGTCATTTGAGAAACCAAGGCTGTTGAGTCTGCCCGATAAGAATGTGGTGATTGACAGAGTCGAAAGCCTTGGCCAGATTGATGAATACAGCTGCACAGTATTGTCTCTTGTCGATGGCGGTTATGATATCGTTTAGGACCTTGAGCGTGGCTGAGGTGCACTCGTGACCAGCTCGGAAACCAGATTGCATAGCGGAGAAGGTACGGTGGGATTCGAAATGGTCGGTGATCTGTTTGTTAACTTGGCTTTCGAAGACCTTAGGATAGATATAGGTCTGTAACAGTTTGGGTCTAGAGTGTCTCCCCCTTTGAAGAGGGGGATGATCGCGGCAGCTTTCCAATCTTTGGGGATCTCAGACGATACGAAGAGGTTGAACAGGCTTGTAATAGGGGTTGCAACAATTGCGGCGGATCATTTTACCTCTGACCCATTACGGACACAGGCAATGAGGCAGTGATCGCAGAGATCCTGTTTGAAGACAGCAGAGGTGTATTTAGAGGGCAGGTTGGTTAGGATGATATCTATGAGGGTGCCCGTGTTTACAGATTTGGGGTTGTACCTGGTAGGTTCATTGATAATTTGTGTGAGATTGAGGGCATCTAGCATAGATTGTAGGACGGCCGGGGTGTTAAGCATGTCACAGTACGAGCTCTGACGATGAATGGGGGGCAATCAATTCACATATGGTGTCCAGGGGCCAGCTAGGGGCAGAAGGTGGTCTATAGCTAGCGGCAATGGTGAGAGACTTGTTTCTGGAAAGGTGGATTTTTAAAAGTAGAAGCTCAAATGTCACTGATTATATCGGTAATCGGGGACTTTTGCCTCCCTAAAATCAGTATCAGACCCAAAAATCCCATATCGGTAGATCTCTAGTAAAGACCAGCAGAACTGCATTCTTGTGTAAAGAAATCTTCATAATGACAACGTAAAATACAGTGTGTTAAAAGCCAATCAGAGATGTTTTTGGGCAGACTATTGGCCTATTATGCTGTGTGCCGTTCACACCAGTAAGGTATTGCCATTTGTCTGGACTGGAGCTGGGAATTAATAATTGAATGGAGGCCCTGCCGAGTGTGAAGAAGTAGCCTATTAAGATGCACAGTCACACTCGTCTCCATGACAGCATGGCCATCGTCAGTTTCACATCTCCATTACCTCAGACTGCTGCCTGGACGCTTCAAGGGCTGTGTAGAGGGACATACAGGTATCCACTTGAGGCTATAGTCCTACAGTTTTAAAGTGTAAGGGAATGCCATTCCTATGGCTTAGCTTTGGCTCAATCAAGATTTTGCACCTGTAAATGTTGGATTGGACATTTTTTTTAAGTCACCTGATTCTGACTTTTTTTTAGGTGGGAAATGCAGCCTAGGTTTTTTTTTTTCTCATTCTGATCCATTATTGATGTGACCTATCTATTCACATATCTCAATGCTTTTGTTCAGCTTCTGCAAAATGTGAGGGGTAAAGGCTCTTAAAGAACATTAGTCCATTTCAGTAGGATGCTGTCTCTTTCAGACTCGGAGCAATGCAGTGGAATTAATCTAGAGATCCTCGGCCTGGTTTCCCCTATGGATTATCCCCCCCAGTCTGATATGGGCTATTTTGAGATCCCATCACAAATCCTTAGGAAATGGGGAAAGCTTTAGCAGCCTGCAATGCATGACCATCTGTGTCAGTCTTCAGGAGGGGCAAGGGAGTTGATGGATTTATCAATGGGAGGTAGCCTATGATGTTGATGATTATAATTTTGGGGAGATATGACATTAAAATTGTTTGAATATTATGTTTTTTCAGACCTTTGTGTTGTATGATGATTGGGAGCGCACAGACTACTAGCCTAGATCTTTCTGATTAAACTAGGATATTGACGTAGCCCATAGGCTTCAGGTAGCCTATTGTTTATACACCTAGCTATGTGAGCACACAGTATTTTGTGATCTGACAACTGTATAAGCCTAAAAATAATCACAACTGTGAGCAGCAGTTGGGATTCTCAGCCGTCCTAGAGATAAATTGAGTGTGTGTGGGTTCCAGCCATTAAAACGACAATTCAGCAATTTGTATGTCACCCACTCCAACGGTGGTGGTTGTATTGTATGTTGTGAAACCGAAGCTGGCTGTCAGCACGCAGGGTTTCATAGGCACTGTTGAGAGCCAGAAGGCACCCTGCCAGCCAAATAAAGGTCCTGAATTAGAAACCTGAGAAATCAGCCTGTATTCTGTAACGCCTCCCTTCTAAAGGGAAACAGGGAGGCGTTGTGACAAAAGTCAACGAGCACATTGGGAGTTTATGTTAGAGTTTCAGGGTCTTGTGCATTTAGGGCACAAGCATATCATAGAAAGACGTTTTGCAACAGAACACAAAAATGTGCGTTTCTTATTGTACAAGTTCAGAAAGTAGTGACCTCCCCGTTTCTCTCCGCTTTGGGTCATCATGCCTATTGAACAAGAACCAGTTCTATGTTGACACAGGGTCATGTCTGTAGTGACCCCCAACCCTATCGGCGGAGAATGGCATCTCATAACTCGGTCTCATCGAACCCAGACCTGTGAGAGACAGTCGATGTTATCAGTGCAGCAGATTGCAGAGTGCTGAAGTACGTTTGAGAATTTAAAGCGCAGTGCAGAGATTTTGCTTTTCAAGCCCGAAGGCGTAATTTCTTTTGCCCTGTATCACGTTTGAGATGATCAAACTGCAGCATTAGGTGTTAGCAGAAGAAAAAGATTGACTTGGCTACATTTTGAATTTAATTTAATCATTTAACTTTTTCCTTATCCCATCCTTCGTGACTTGTTAAATGGTCTTGATAGTCTCAAAACTGGTGACAATGGCAACACGGAGGTAGAAGTTTTCAATAGAAAAAGCCCATATATTGGTTAGAGGTGGTACACTTAAATATCCAAGGAACACTGGCACGTAACGGTGTTGAGATTCTGTCCGAAGTATTGCGCTGCCTGTGAAATTTCACTGGTGGAGGAAAGACTGCTCATCTATTGCAGCGCTGACCCATTTCCCAGGGATCATTTGGAAGGGGAAAGAGAGCCTTTTATTATCCTGCCTTTGAGTTGCCGTCAGTCAGTTCTCCACTGCCTCATCCCTGGGCCTGTATTCATAAAGCATCTCAGAAGTGCTGGTTTAGTTTAGCTTTGTCTTTTTAATGACAATTAGTAAGAGGGGGGGACCTGATCCTAGATTAGCGCTCCTACTCTGAGATGCGTTGTGAATACCGGACCTAAAGTTTTCATTTTCATTTTATAATATGTCTTGAGGCATTTATATCTTCAAATGGGCTTGCTAATGGAGAAAGCCCTTTGGCTATTCGGAAAATGACCTATTTAACTGATTCTGAAAGGCCTGTAACTATCTAATCCTCATCAAGGTGTTATAATCTGATGCTTGATAATTGACACAGCTTTGTGACAACTGATCTGAATAAAGAAATATAGCAATGCAAGGTTTCCCCCCCAAGTGTATTGGGTCTCTAAAGAACAATTTGAAGCTGTTTCACACATTATGAAGTCCAAACGTATCATAGTGAGTGTGTTTGTCCCAACATTGAGGTTCAGAAACACATGATCATACATGTAGCTAGATTGATCTGTTGTTTTTGGAACATGGTGTGTCTGTCTCAGCTGGCAGCGTCACAGGGTGCAAGCAGTCATTACCGTGAGGTAATGTATCTCTGTGGCTACTCTGTGTTCACTTCCTATAGCTAGCAGGGGGGCTGCAAAGCTTAGGTCCTTGGGGGTCACAGCCCTGCTGGTTTTTGGTTAAATGGTAAAGACTTCTTTCAGGAACGACACATTCGGTAGGGCATAATGTTGTGGAATGTTCTGACAGAGTGAGCAATCATGTCAGCTCTTCATGATATTTCTAGATCTGCAATGTTTAGCTTGTTACACCCTGTTGAGCAGAGTGCATGTTTTGTGCTCTCCAGCAAATCAGTAACATCCAATAGATCAAATTTAATAAAAATCATTGCCCTTGTTCTGAAATCCACACTAGCATATCACTTAGAATACAATGCTTTATTCTAAGTGGTAGGCAGCCAATGCTGCTAGTATGGACATCGGACAATATACTTTGATTTGGGCCACCCTACAGCCTGCCCTGGATCTTCCTGGCGTCCTCTCTGTTGCCACCTGTGCCCCAGACCATCGGCCAACCTGATGGGATTAGAGCTCTGATGAAAGGAGACAGTAGGGGAGCACTGTGTGCCTCCTATGAATAATTATATTTTATTTGAGTGCCTGACCTTTCAACAGTGCCAAAGTTACCTGGCAGCCTGGGAGCTGCTGTCTCCCTCTATCTAGCTTCTTCTGCTGCAGTAAATGGCTAGCTAGCCTCGTAAGCCCAGGTTTCAAGATTTGGAAGGATGGCCACACAACACTAATGGCTAGCCATTGTCTCAAATACCTTTTGCTCAGTGAGGCCACAGAGATGTAGGCCTATAGTTTCAGGCAGTACTGTCATTAGAATTTTTGCTCAATTGGCAGCTTTTTACAATCTGGCATGAAAAAAAGTAAGTGAAAAGTGTGTCAGCCAATCGAATGCATAAACAGGCCTATATTATTTAAAAAAAAATGTTGTAAAGGAACTCAGTCCGGCTTTAAACTTAATCTTGAAAGTTGTAATAGTAGAATGCACAAGGTGCAATTTGGAAATTGGGTAGTGCATCATCAGCTCCTCTTGTCATGTCATTCATTGCATACCGTAGAGCTATTTAAATGTCCAGATCAACTAGCCAGAATTGTATTAATCTCCTTATCATACTCTGCTTCTACCAGACATTCCACTGATTTCAATATTTAACTTTATTTGTATTTACAGATGGCATACAAGTTTGTTGTTAAGGCAAATGAAAGCTCAAATGTTCGAGAAGGCATTTCTGCCTAAAAAACACATTTTGATAAACTACAAATACATTTTTAAAATAGTTTCCTGAAACGAGTCACATATACTTAATTTCTCTTACCTTACTTCAAAGTAGCCAAATTATTTTATATAAACTTTCTTTCATTGTCCAGTAGCCAAAGGCACAATCTTAGTCATATTAGCAACCCATGCTAGTTATTGCTTATTATATCTCCCCTCTTTCAAACATTCTAATGGATATTTTCATCTGTCACATGAAACCGCACAAATGTGAGCGGAGCCCTTTTGACAAGTGTTTTCCCGCTAAGTGCATAATGGAATGAACATTCGCGCGTACACTACTGCCTTGTGCACATTGCTGCACTTACAATGTGAAGAAATAATAGTTTATCAACATTTTAAGCTAAACTTTCTGATCTGTTGTATCACTCATTGCTTTTGAAGGTTGAAAAAAAATTATAACATTTTGTACCCTAGGCTTACTGGTTTTATGAATATGGATCTATCGTCCCACAACTGTCCCAGAGTCTGTTTGGAATAGGCTATTTCTTTCTCAACAAGCTGACCAATGGGATAGGTAAACTTTTCTACTATGGGGGATAGTGATTTTGCTGTCTGTTACTCATCTTGTTGGCTGAGGGAAAGTGCACGTCAGAATTCGGTAAGAAGGACTGCACATCATTGCATCCTCGACTTGCATGTTCTGTTAATATGAATTACCATTATCTAAATGTGATTTCTGTCATTCTGACCGCTGTGGGTGGACGCCCTAATCGGGTTCCGCACCCAACACATATGGGTCCGGTATACGTCTCCAATGTCCAGTAAATTAAAATGCTGCCGGTCAAATGTCCGGTGCCACATTTTCCTAACAGAAACCCTGGCGCACAGGCATGTGTTATGCAGACTAAACACCTATCCTCTAAGGATATTTTAATGGTAGTTCCCAGGGCCTAAAATCTTCCCACCACCTGCTAAATGCGGGTCGATTTTGGCATTGGCGGGTAAGAAGTCTATTTCATCAGCCACGTTGGCGGGTGCGTTTCACTCGCATTTGTGAATAGAAATAGTAAAGTATGATCACATTTTATAGTAAAATAAATGCTGCATTAGCGGTTTTCAAAGTATTTCTGCCGTTTTGGTTCATTGCTGGTAAATGAATCGCTCAGTCAAAAAACTACAAATCCTATATAGCCTGTTCCACCTCACACAGCAACAATTGGTCTAATCTACTTGAAATGAAAGTCTACTGAAGTGAGACATTGTCCTTGTGTTTCTTGGCTATTTACCTTGGTTTGTTCAAAAGCTATGTTTGAGTTTCAACTGCTACGGAAGACCGCTTCTACTAGTCAGACTCAAGCTCACAGGCACAAACATGACTGGAGTCGCATTACCACGGTAAGGAAATAAGTGACAATGCTTGCTTATAGGACAAGCAAACTAGATGATCACATCAAATAAGCCTGAGTGGGTTTGCCTACTTCCGAACTAAACAGAAATAGTGTTGTTATAACTAATCATAGTTATACCACAGGTAGGCTACTTACTTACTATCCAAAGTTAGCAAGCCACAGTTGCCGATCAATGAACAACTTGAAGACATCTTGATGTGGTGTTGAATGTGAGCCATAGCATTCTCCAGAGAGTCAAAAGTATTTTCCATCATGAGAAAGCCACAGGTGGGCTGGGAATTGCAGCCCATACTTCCCACCTGGATGGTTCCTTAACAGTTGTTACTACAGAAAGGGTTCACCAAACTAATATTTGAAAATAAATATGGTTTTACTGCAAAATTCACAAACTTTAAGAATACTACTGGAGTGAATACAAAGTGTTATGTTTGGGGCAAATCCAATACATCACATTACGGAGTACCACTCTTCATATTGTCAAGCATAGTGGTGGCTGCCTGATGTTATGGGTATGCTTGTAATCGTTAAGGGCTGGGGAGTTTTTCAGGATAAAAAGGAAATGGAATGGATCTAAGCACAGGCAAAATCCAAGAGGAAAACCTGGTTCCGTCTGCTTGACACCAGACATTAATTCACCTTTCAGCAGGACAATAAACTAAAACACATGGCCAAATCTACACTGGAGTTGCTTACCAGGAAGACAGTGAATGTTGCTGAGTTACAGTTTTGACTTAAATCTGCCTGGAAATGTATGGCTACTGTTGGCTACTTCTCCCCACCCCCCCGGTGGAAAAAACGCAGCAGCCCCACCCCCAAACTACTTCCAGCGGCTATGACTAGGCCTAAGTCATTAATCATCGAATTAATTTGTAGCTACACATTTCCTGACAGTAGATTTCCCGACAGTAGTTTGTTTAGAGGATCGGATCCTTTTCCCTCCCAATTTTTGCCTAAAATGACATACCCAAATCTAGCCTGTAGCTCAGGACCTGTTAGCAAGGATATGCATATTCTTGATACTGTTTGAAAGGAAACACTTTGAAGTTTGTGGAAATGTGAAATTAATGTAGGAGAATATACCACATTTGATCTGGTAAAAGATAATACAATGAAAAAAAAACATGTTTCTTTTTTGTTTTGTTCCATTGTCTTTGAAATGCAAGAGAGAGGCCACAATGTATTATTCCAGTTTAGGCTCAATTTAGATTTTGGACACTAAGTGGCAGCAGTGTATGTGCAAAGTTTTAGACTGATCCAAGTAACCATTGCATTTCTGTTTGAAATGTTGTATCAAGTCTGCACAAATGTGCCTAATTGGTTTATTAATACATTTAATAAATACGTTCATAACTGTGCGCACTCCTCTTTCACTGTAACAGCTACTGTAAATCTAACACAGTTAGATTAACAAGAATTTAAGCTTTCTGCCCATATCAGATATGTTTATGTCCTGTGATATTTACTTGTTACTTACAACATCATGCTAATCACATTAGCGCACGTTATCTCAACCATCCCACAGGAGGGACACCGATCTTGTAGAGGTTTTAAAATAAGTCCTCCTGAGTTTGTTTCGGACCCAAGATGGTAGGCTTGGCCTAAGAAGTCTTTTAAATAGAAGCTAAATATAATCGTTTTTTTCCCTCCCCACCCGCTCACTTTTTTTTGGATTGGCCTCAGTTTCCCCCCCTGAAGCAAGTTCAGTTTTACCATGGTAATGTGTTATGTTAGCCCCCTGACCTTGGTCTAGCTGTCTAGCTTAATGCTACCCCCACAATAATGACCAGCAAAATATACATAAATACACCCCCAAAAAATTGTAATGCATAAACATGACCTTTTTGAGCTAGTGTGGTGCGAAAAGAAACAATAGTCAGTGCATACTGCATAATGCCCTTCATATCCAATTACTAGCAACCTTGGTTTGAGGGTATGGTGTGTATCCCCTAGAGTTAGTGCAGAAACCTGAGGAGCATGACTGAACAGACATGGATGTAGCTAGTATCCTCAGCTGGCCTCAGAAATGAGGATGAAACAACATGTACATGTATCCCCACAGTGTGAAGGATACCTAGGCTTTGGCTGCCTGTCTACATCCTAAATTAAGCCCTATCCCCCATGTAGTGTACTACTTCTGACTAGCCCTGTGAATACATATGCTGCATTAGAGCGGAGCGATATGGACAAAAATCCATATCACGATAAATTGACTGAATTATCATGATAACGATAAGTTGAACGATAAATGTATAACATTTAACACTACTTTGAATGTTGTAGCCATCAATTGTCCCATTATAAAGTACCCTTATTTCATTTCAAACTTTCCATTTCTCTAGTGTAGATTACATGCCGTAGCTCTCCATATTAGCAGCCTTATTTCAAACTTTCCAATTCTCTAGTGTAGGCGTGCTTATCATCGCTCTCTTCTCTCCTCTCCTTTCCCCTCTCTCCTTTTCTCTCTCCCTCAACACGTTGCTTTCATTGAGAGGCTTATGAAGGCCTTCTTATGGTTAGCGAGACTTTTCGGGTACATTACGAAATAGCCTCACCTCTTGGCTGAAAATGGTGGGCAAGAAGGATTGCCCTTTCACGCAAGAGCGAAACATCCTGTTTTTCTCCATCCTTGAGTGGGCAGGATACAGTTTTTTTCTAAACCGTATCACTGAAATATTTACAAGTCCAATTCCTCGTACCTCCACTAAAGTGGACTTGCGGTATGTTTGTGTGTCATGGAAAGGTTTTTGGCCAGTAGTCCTAAGGGTAACCTGCCCACTCATTCAGTTTCTTGTAGCCAAGCTTTCGGCATAAGATTCTTTTTGTGAAAATAATTACACAGTAGACCTTACAGGTTTGAACATAGACAGAGACAACATAAAATACAATTTAGCTTTCTTTAGGATGTTTAACAGAAATTGAAGTAGGCTTAACGCTGAAGAGAGACTGGGTTGGGTTATATTTCCCTGTGGAGACAATGTGATTATTCACGATTTTCACTTCACGCTGACTGCATCTTTTTTGCATGAGAATCTTCTTAGCAGCAGGGATTTGTCAACTTTGATACATTTTGTTTGTCTCTCTCCGTATAGTTCTTGGCACATGTTTCAGGGCGCACTTCTATCTCCTGCTGTTTAATCGAAACAAACTTGAATCAAAGTGGTCACATTATAGCAGGTTGTTTGTAACGCATTGCAGCAAGGACAGAAGGTTGTCTATAGTGTGTGTTTGTGTGGTGTGCACGTGTGTGTTTTTGGATGCAGATGGCAGAGACAAAAGGGTTATCCAGGAGTTTGTCTGACTCTAAGTAGAAAAGGGCTTTGTTGCCAAAATCTCGGACTATCCCTTTAAAAGCTCATCTCGGCAGAAAGTGTGGCGCTGTGCTAAATGAATATAGGGGAAATACACCCGCCTTGGGAATGCCCATGTAAATACTCCTCCTTTTTGCTTCTGGAACAGCTGTGTTTTCTTACTCTTGAGTGCCTCTAACAGCCTTATGTCTCCTCCTCTCTTACAGAATGCAGCTTGGCCAGTCAACCCGGTGGGAGTGACTGATAAGGATGGGCCAAAGAAGTAGAGCCCAATGGTGAGGAGTGGTGGAGAGTCCAAACAGAACCCTAGCGGCTAAACTACGCCGAGCGCCAACATGCCCCGCCTCCCCTCCTGAACTCTCCTCCCACTCCGACTCAGTCCCTTCCACCCCGTCCCTCACGCACAGATACAGTCACTGTTGCGAGTCGAGCTGCCGGCCACGCTCGCCATGGCATCGGCCTACCTGTGGAAGCTGTCGTCCCAGAAGCTGGGCTTCTTCCTGGTGAGCTTTGGCTTCATCTGGGGCATGATGCTGCTCCACTTCACCATCCAGCAGCGGGCCACGCACGAGAGCAGCACCATGCTGCGACAGCAGATCCTGGAGCTCAGCAAGCGCTACATTAAGGCTCTGGCCGAGGAGAACCAGAGCGTCATGGACGGGCCCTACGTGGGAACCATGACAGCCTATGGTGAGTACCGAGCACTGCACAAGTAGTGTTCTCCGTCCTTTGCGCTCTCTTCAAAATAGAATGATTCCACTTTGCAAAGCGGTGGGTGTGAGAACTCTGAATTTGCTCAATGGTGCACTGGGAATGTTCCATTCATTCACTTGGAATGTTTTATTGAATGGAATTCTGATTTGCCAGTTGTTGGTAGTGCTGCAATATGTGATCAACCTCAGTTAGAGAGCACACTGTTATTGAATAAGGACAGGCTGAATTGATTTACTATGTAGGCTAAGTAGAAGTGCCTTCAAAGTCTAAATAGCCAGCCCTATACATCCTCTGACATACAGATCATACAAAATGCATAATGTAGGCTATTTATAAGCATTTGTATTTTAATTGTATTGTCGTTGTAATGCAACCATAGACAACGGGGAAGACAAGAAAGAGGAAAAGAGAAAAAAATTACATTTTGTCTACAGCAGGGTGCTGCCTCATATTGGATAGAGGAAAGTAAAGCATTAGGGGGCTAGCCAGCCAGTAACTGAGTGTTACGCTGATGCAGCTGCGTTACGCCATAACCTGTTAACGCCATCGCGAACAGCCATCAATAAGTTATTCATGCCATTAATAGACCCGTTTGGGTCAATGAGAGGCTTCATTAGAAACATGAGATTGGAATTGATTATGCTGAATACATTCTAATCTACAGCGAAAAACAAGAAGATGCTGTAAAATGACCAGGTAACCAACCAACCGTCTCTGGTCCTGGAAAGTAGCTCTCTGAAAAGGCCATGCCTAATATGATTTGTCTTAAAACTCTCTTAGCCTGTAAAATTCTATTTATCGGAGTTTGTTAGGCAGGAAGCCTCCCGCCTATCTCAGACACACCGAGTAGGCCTATCAACCTCAGTTCTTCTGCCACGGTCTGCTAATCGTCAGACCTCAAGAGTACTGACTGGCGAACATGGAGCGTTTAGCTGCTCTTGTTCCCCTTAGGGTCTGTGTTAAAACATTGATGCAGAGTGTTGAAGCATCTGCCTTGGTGAAACCCTTGGTTGTACAGATCTGGGGTGCGTCCCAAATGGCATCCTATTCCCTATTTACATTGGGCCCTGTCAAAAGTAGTGCACTAAATTAGGAATAGGATGCCATTTGTGATGCAACTGAGAAGTCTGTTGTTCTAGCAGCCTAGTGCTCTCCGACCCGTTTTAAATGACCTGGAGGAGGGTGTTGAAAGAAATCCTAAGCTTTGTCCCAGACCTGTATAATGATATAATCAGCTCAATGTAATAGCCTAATTGCTTAATCATGTCATTAATTATCTCCAGAAAAGCATGAAAGGAATTGTTGCTGCAGACACTATTATTCGGGAGGCAATGAGACAAAAGATCTGTGATATATTCTCATCAGAACATATTCATAATATTCTGTCAATTGCCTGAACTTTAATTTAAAAAACTTTATTAATGCATCAAATGGAGTAAATGTTTATATGATGTAATAATGGCAGTATATAACTGATACCAAAAAAATCCAGCTGTAATGAACTAAAAGCATTACATTGGTCAAGGCAGTCTTTCCCTAGTTTGATTTTCCAGGCGGGCGCAAAAGCCACCAAAATAACATCCACGCCCCCTGGCATCGAAAATGTAAATTGAAACCAGTAGAAGCCAAACCCTTTTTGAGCAACAAAGCTAGCCGTTGAAACCCGTGCCAGATATGCATTGGTAGGGAAAACACTAATATTGAGTCAGAAGATGTTGTTGGGGCATTGTGTCCTGTCTTGACCTAGGTCTAAAGAACCAGTCTGGTACCAATTTATAATGGACTAGATGAAACCAGTTTGCCTGTTTTTGTTTTCTCTCATTTGAACATGTCTCAATCTTAATGTACTTCTTGAGACTGGAACACTGTTTACTCTCTGCCATAGAAATCTCATGATATGGTCTAGGAAACCTTTTTTATGCTTTCGATTAAATAAAAGTAGTAAGGGGAAAAATTGCCTCATGCTGCAGTATTTGTACTACCTCTGCAGATCTAGGATTCATCTCGATATGACATTAATACATTTAAGGGGACTTCCTCTCTGCTCTCAGTAAATTACCCATAAAATCTGAGTGCACATTCATTAAATATTATATCAAGACTGAATCGGTCTGGTGGTTTATGTGGTGGATTAAACGTTGTTTATTAGTTTGAGTAGATGGGAATTTGGACTGAAGAGAGAGAGAAGCACTGAACTAAACAATTCCAGCCAACCTGTTTCCACGCTTTCCTTTTGTGAGAAGAGGTTATAAAGTTTAGAAATATCTGGATTGATGAAAACCCATCTTTCATAAAGCATGTTGATGAGTAAGTTAAGAAATTAAGAAGAGCTTATTTTATAGGAATAGGTTAATGGCTTTCATTAAATAGCATAAAACAAATGATTTAGTTGCCATTCATACCGGTTATAGACTATGGCGTTATTGTATATCTGAATACAGCTGCCACTGTATTGAAGCTATTAGACACAGTTTATCAAAACGCAATACACTTTATTACAGGCGATAGGTTCAGTACACATCACTGCATTCTGTATCAGAAAGTACAGTAGGCTGGCCCTCTTTGAAGTCTCGTAGATCTCCTGCATAAACTTCCACCATACCTTACTTCATTGTTAACTTAGACGTACAAGATATCAGATCAGACCCGGTCTCAGGGATGGCTAACTCTAGAGATCACTTCCATCTGCTTTTACTTTTTTTGCACCTTACTTGTGGAATGATCTCAAAGGCTCTCTAAAATTTGATGAATTGGTGCCTCTTGGGCAATTCAAAAGACTGATTGAGGACCTTTTTTTTTACTGAAGAATGTGTTTGTTTTCAATGATTATGTTTTGCTTTTTGTGTATATTGATGTGTATATCGATGTGTATACAGGGCTGATCTGTGAAAGAGACCTTGATCTCAGCATGACTCCCTGTTAAAATAAAGGTTCAATAAATAAGAGCGAGTGTGAGAGACGCCTTCTGTAACAGACTGGAATGAAGGTCGAATTATGATGAAGCTGCACTAACTGCATAACTGAACGTAGCTTTGGGACACAACATCGGGAGTGTGTGTATTGGTTGGACTCCCTGAGTTGTGCATCTATCTGGTGGGTGGCCACGAAAAATAACAATTGTATATTTTTTTTATCTCACCTTTATTTAACCAGGTAGGTTGAGAACAAGTTCTCATTTACAACTGCGACCTGGCCAAGATAAAGCAATGCAGTGTGACAAAAACAACAACACAGAGTTACACATAAACAAACGTACAGTCAATAACACAATAGAAAAATCAATGTACAGTGTGTACAAATGTAGAAGATTAAGGAGGTAAGGCAATAAATAGGCCATGGAGGTGAAGTAATTACAATGTAGCATTAACACTGGAGTGATAGATGTGCAGATGATGATGTGCAAGTAGAGATACTGGGGCGCAAGAGGGTAAGTAATAAAATGGGGATGAGGTAGTTGGGTGTGCTATTTACAGATTCGTTCCAGTCATTAGCAGCAGAGAACTGGAAGGAAAGGCAGCCAAAGGAAGTGTTGGCTTTGGGAATGCCAGTGAAATATACCTGCTGGAGCGTGTGCTATGGGTGGGTGTTGCTATGGTGACCAGTGAGCTGAGACAAGATGACCTGAAGCCAGTGGGTTTGGCGACGAATATGTAGTGAGGGCCAGCCAACGAGAGAGCATACAGGTCGCAGTGGTGGGTAGTATATGGGGCTTTGGTGACAAAACGGATGGCACTGTGATAGACTGCATCCAATTTGCTGAGTAGAGTGTTGGAGGCTATTTTGTAAATGACATCGCCGAAGTCAAGGATCGGTAGGATAGTCCGTTTTACAAGGGTATGTTTGGCAGCATGAGTGAAGGAGGCTTTGTTGCGAAATAGGAAGCCGGAAGGAGAGTTTACAGTCTATCCAGACACCTAGGTATTTGTAGTTATCCACATATTCTAAGTCAGAACCGTCCCGAGGAGTGATGCTAGTCGGACGGGAGGGTGCGGGCACTTAGTTTTACTAGCATTTAAGAGCAGTTGGAGGCCACGGAAGGAGTGTTGTATGGCGTTGAAGCTCTTTTGGAGGTTTGTTAGCACAGTGTCCAAAGAAGGGCCAGATGTATACAGAATGGTGTCATTTGTGTAGAGGTGGATCAGAGAATCACCAGCAGCAAGAGCAACATCATTGATATATACAGAGAAAAGAGTCGGCCCGAGAATTTAACCCTGTGGCACCCCCATAGAGACTGCCAGAGGTCCGGACAACAGGCCCTCCGATTTGACACACTGATCTCTATCTGAGAAGTAGTAGTTGAGAACCATAACACAGTATAGCTTGCTTCAGCCTAAAAAAACCTGTTCCCTTCAACAAAAGCATATTTATAATCTCTAGGAACTCTACTTACCAGACATAAAGTGCAGTTTCTACGTTTATTTGATAGCGAGGGACACATTTCACTTCGTGTATGGTAAGTATAGTTCCTAGAGATTATAAATATGCTTTTGTTGACAGGAATGGTTTTTTGGGGGCTGAAGCAAGCTATACTGTGTTATGGTCACATCATGTCGTTACTTGGCAATGGTAATATAGTATATGTAAGGTCACTATAATTACAACATGCATGCATTTCTTACATCTGTCATCAACTCACATCAGTGTTGTGGGATTTGTGCATGTGGACTGTGATGTGATAATGTGTAATATCACTAGGCCAAGAGCGAGCACACAGCTGCAAAGAAATATGGATTAGTCTCCCCATCTGTCAGTCCGACTCTAAGCAAATGAAAATCTCTGTGGATTTGTACACCACATATCAGAATATGATGGGAAAGTCATTTTAGTGCATTGTCTCCATTATAATGTATTTTCTTTGGAAGTAATTGCTTTCATTTGAGTCTTTGTAATATCATTTTTTTTTGCGTACTTTCAAAATACTCTACAAGATGTTTAAAACTATCATGTTGATTTAACTTCTTAGGGAGCGGCAGGTAAGGTGACGGTTTTGGAGAGTCTGGCGTGCCCATAGCAAAATGCCTGCCACTCAGGCTCAGAAAATAGGATATGCACATAATTAGTACTATTGGATAGGACACACTCTGAGGTTTCTAAAAGTGTTAACATAATGTCTGTGAGTATAACAGAACTCATTTAGCAGGCGAAAACCCCACAAAAATCTATCTGGAAATCAGTTTCTGGTGACCTATTGCTCTGTTTGACACACTCCCCATTGAATCCATTTGTAACCAGGACAGAGACTGCAGTACCTATGGCTTCCACTAGATGTCAACAGTCTATATACAAAGACTCAGAGAGATTGGAGTAAACAGAACGAATAGGTACAGGAAATGGTCAAGGTAGCTCAGATGTCAACAAGTTTTCTCGGGCGCGAGTCTGGAGGTGCTACCCTCAAACAATCAAATGTTGTGCTTTTGCCATAAAGCCTTTTTGAAATCTGACAACGCTGTGATATTGCCAAGAAGCAGAGCTTTTGATGACTATGCAACACTTGTATATTGATGAATGTTTAATAATTCAACCTTTTGGATTTTAAATTTGGTGCCTTGCTTTTCACTGGCTAGTGTCGGGAGTGCCCCACCACTCCGTAAGTAGTTAATGGAGTTCCCATCTATGAATTTTGAGTGGTTACATTTCCCAAGCCCCATCTCTGTTTACCAAACAAAGTGACAGGGCCAGGCTGTTGAAATTACAGATTGTGCCTTTAGGGTGGAAATAGGCCTATATTTTTTTCAGTTCATGTTGGTCTACTTTGTTAACCAAGTTTATTAGAGATCTGGCCTGGTTCTCCATTTTACAACCACGCAAATGAGTCTGAATTTTAATTGTATTTATGAACTGATAGCAGTTCTCTGTTTGCTTGGTCTGATATTGTTTGTTTAGTCTACTCACTCAGTATGTTTAGGCTGCAATTATTGAAACGGAGAACTTGTTTGTAGGTCGGTCTCTTGAAAGATGACGCTTGGCTGACCACGAGGGTCACTGAAATAAGGAAATAAGGCACCTTATTTCCTTTTATAGTGCACTTCGTTTGATCAGAATCCTATCGGCCCTGGTCAAAAGTAGTGCACTATATAGGGATTAGGGGGCCATTTTAGGACACAGTCACAGTTTCTCTCCATGATCATCATGTACCACGTATCGGCTCATGTGGACATTTGCCGTGGACATGAGTGAGGACATGACTCAGCTAGCACAGTTGATATCTGTAAAGTGCTGTGACTGCAATCTACGCTTTGCCCCCCCCCCCATATGGGTGCCTCTGTGGAGAATGAACGTGTCAGGCTTTTGCATGCATATTTCAACTCTCATGTTTCATTTTGAAACGTTTTGCTTTGGGAATGAAGACAGAGTCAAGTTATAATTCTTTTAGCAGACAGGTTGTAACGATGAATGGGGAGTTGGGGACTATAAAACAGCAATATCACAACCTTCTGTCAGTTCAGTTCTGTAACAGTAGCTTTTAAAAAAGGCGGGTGTCTAGAAAATGATCTGAACCAAAGAACTTGGATAAGTAACTAAGGTATCACCCATACTACCACCACTGTGTTTAAATCAACGTATCTATGTAGTAGTAGTATTTTTAGAACAGTTTGGCTGAAAACCCAATTCTGATTGTTCTGATGCTGTGAATTGTACTTATGTATCGCATGGATTTAGCCCACCTATGTTTTCACACCTATTACACTACTTTGCCACTTGAATGCAGGCTGTCCACCTTCTGCCCTGAGCCATGCATTTCAATTTCTCCCAGTTTCAATCTTGCTTAATTAATTACAATGTGCTGTGCCTGTTGGAAAGACAGAATATTTCATTTGTTAACACAAATCTCATTGTGCTTTGGGCACTCATTGCAAACATGCCGAGGAATGTTTATTTCTGAGACTCAATTGGCTGCGACCTGTAAAACATGAATTAGCTACACACACACACAGATCAGCCATGTGGGGAGATGGCCTACTCTACCTTGTCCATGTTGGGGAGAGATGGATGGATGGAGTGTGTTTGGTGTTTGGACCTGGGGCAGTGTGTTCGGACTGGTGGCAGTGTGTTTGGACCGGAGGCAGTGTGTTCCTTTCTCTAATGCTCATTTCTCTCTGTCTGTGTTGATGGAGGCTAGGCCGGGCGGTTTCTGCTCAGCGCATTGTGTTTTCTGAGGACACAGTCTATTGTGTGTAATTATGTTCAGCCTGATGCCCTGGCAGTGGCAGCTCCTCTCCAGGGCTCTGTCCCAAATGGTACTCTATTCCCGACCTGTTTCTCTCCACGCCGTCTTTCTGGCACGATAGGAGGTGACATATCAAATGCACCGCAGTCGCCGTGCTGACGTGTGACAGACGGGGTGTGATCGCTGTCTTCACGGCTCCACCACCTCATGGAATGTTAATGAGGTTGAAGACATTCTGGAATATTCTTGGGGCGGCGGGAGGAAAGGAAAACATTTCAGGGGCAGAAGGGACATGTCATATTTCATTTTCTCAGTAGCTACTAATGGTGTGACAAAATGTCTCGCAAGTCAAAATGTATCAACTGTTTTGTGACAAGATCTTAAGTCATAGCAATAAACAATATGTTAAGCATGTTGGATAAAAAATAAATAGTCTGAGTTCTATGCAACCTAATGAAATTGAAACCAATGCCAAAATGTGTGTCCACATCGATCAACCATGAGATCTTACAACACCATAAACAATCATTTGTAAATAATAAAAAAACATCAGACACTTATAACAAATGGAATTTTGTGTTGCGTGTTATACAGTAGCTTTAGAATCGTTACACTTTATTCAGTTTCTTTGAGCTGCGTAGAGCCATGGAGGACCTGGTCAAAAGTAGTACTCCATAGGGAATAGGGGGCCGTTAGGGATGCATCCTTGAAGTCCTCATGGCTGCTGGAGGGTAAATATCAGATGAACACCATTAGGACACTGAAATGCCAAGCCCTGCATACCAAGTCCTGAAATGCTACTGAAACAAATGGAGATGAATGTCAGCTCACTGTGTCCTTTCTATCCCATCTCACCTCTTATTGGCTAGCTACTGGGCTATGTCCCAATTATCTCTCCTTCCTCCCAAAATATGCATTTATTCACTTCTCTTCACTGATTTGAAAGGAGATGAGTGGTTTAAGAAACATGGTGGAAACTCCCACTAGCCCATGACTCCACCAATCAATCCAATGCTCTTAGATTTGTGGGAAGTAGTGAACGAGTGCACACTTCAGGAAGGAGACATTATTGGGACACACATATTGTGAATGTCAGCTTACTTTAGTGTCTTTTCAATCCCATCGTCCATCCCACATTCTTTTGGCTAGCTACCGGAGTCAGGAGATGTCTGTAGAAATGCACAGACCTAAATGAAGCAGCAAGGTCATTCTCAGACACCCGACAGCTCAGTTATACATTTAAATGAGTCCCTTAGCGGACAGCATGAAGTCCAATGACCTAATGGGGTGGTTGAAATAAGCTGATCCTCTCTCCTTGTTTTTCATTTTTCAGAGGAAGGCCAATAAGAACGGGCCGTCTCAGTATACAAGGCATACTCAGATTACTCACACCATAACGATATATTGATTACCCTAGTTATGAAGACAAAAATAGAAAAGCACTGTGGAGAGCGACTCACTGGCATTATATCACTATGCGGTAATGTTATAGAAATTTTGTTCTCAATGTTCACAAACTGAACTTCAATTAAACAAACTCTGTCTGTTACCCAGTATTTGTAAGATACTGGTTGAAATGAGACAAACAGAGGCCCAATTTATAATGGTCAAATGTAGATTATTTATTCACGGGAGAGCTCTGAGCCCTAAAAGGTGTACACAGTCTCTTATATGGTACAATGTTGAAATACAAAGATACAAAGGCCCCACCATTTCCCCCACCCTTTCCAAGAAAATATTGTCTTCCCACAGTACCCATTCATTCCTTATCACAATCTTTGCAACATAAGTCAAACTTGGGCGGTTCTTTAACTATCCCTCCTGTCTTCAAGGACAGGAGCCTCTCGCATGTGTCTGGTAGAATCAAAGAATTCTTTGTTCTCCCAGATACTCCTTAAATGAAGTCATACTTTAACTATTCCAGGTTTACACACAAAGTTAATATCTAGACACACACACATCAATTGGACTACCATCTGTCTTATAACCCTATCTCTATTGCATACATTTTCAGAATGGAATATTCTTAGATGTACAAACATTTAGTCATAACCATAAAATCTATAACAGGTCATTTCCTCCTTGTCCTTCAAAAAGTAAATCTGAGATTTGAAAATGACTTCATGAGATCAATTAAAATTATAGGAAAATGAAAGGGAAATATAGAAAACACTGTACTGTATATTTTAGCCTCAAGTTAAGTTAGCTGGTTAGCAGGAAGACTGATATGAGGTATCTATGTTTCATGCTACACTGTATTCCCCCCCCAGATCTGAAGAAGACCCTGGCGGTGCTCCTGGACAACATCATGGTACGGCTGGGCAAGCTGGAGTCCAAGGTGGAGAACGTCTACAACAGCACGGGGGCTAACCTGACCAACAGCACCAGCACGGCCACCCCCAGCGCCTCCAATGCAGAGAAGGTCAACGTGGCAGGTGAGGCTCACTCTCTCCGTCAGTAGCTTATTTTCTTCTCCCGAAGATGGCTGAATCTTCTTTTATTGAAGACATTCAAAACAAGACATTGCTCCTTGAAAATCCCCAGTCCCAGTTCTGGAACATGTCAAAATAATAAGACATAGGCCTATAGCAGGGGTGTCAAGCTCAATTCCTGGAGTTCTCGAGTGTCTGCGGGTTTTCACTCCTCCCTTGTACTTGATTGACCAATTTGAAGGTCATTTATTAGTTAGGAGCTCACCTGGTTTTCTAGGTCACGACACAAATTTTAAAGAAAATAACAAAAACAAACTAGCAGACACTCAGTTCTCCAGTGAATCTGATGTGAGCTTATGGGAATAGTGTTATTTATGCTGGTAAGAATAAAGTTGTGCTCTGAGCCTGCATTGAAATGGCTCTATTCACCCTAGTTACCCCTCTGTCCTTGTGTGGCGACAGAATATGGTCGGAATTAGATTATGACGATTGAGTTACAAAGTGAGCGTTCTGCTCGAGAGAGCTAGGCCCATTCCGCTCAGGCATCAGAACGTTTCTTAAACAAAATAAGGAATGTTCAACTCTGCCTTCTTTCTGTGTTAGGATAATTTAGTATTTTTTTTTAATAAGTATACTGCCGCCATCTTGGGCTGCATCAGCATCAGTGACAGTTCCCTGCTAGCTGTGTCGGTCAGGACATTGTGGTCCTTCTGTACTGCAGCAGCTGCCACTTCCTGTGCAACAGCTATAACGACATGGAGGTGATCTCCCATACCACATTAACGGTGCACTGATATCTCAATGCCACCCTTTGTTAACCAATGGAACGCTCTGACTTCAGACTAGTCAAAGGAAAGAGACCATACTGGTTGTCTTGACTTCTAACCTGTTAATAGACACACGTATCATTTGGCAGTGTGGTTTGCCCTAACAGTCTGAGTCGACCCTGAAACACCACTCCTCCTTTCCACGTCTGTCCTGTGTGGCAGGCAGCCCTGCCGACCCATTTGCTGCTTTCCCCTGGATCATGTGGGGCTGGGAAGGCAATTACCCAGATATGATCTGGACAGTGAGGGGATCACACATGTCTTTCGATAGGCTGCTAGCTATCAAGGTGGAGCACCCAGGGCCCCAGGAAGAGGTGTAGTGCTCCACCCCTTACCCTGCTGCCACACTGTCTCAGTCAGACAGTTTGGGCCCTGCTGAGCCATGGAGAGAGGCCTCTGTTCTGACCTAACTATCGCTAATATACTTCCTAGACAAAATATGCTGCTTTAATCACTGTAAATATGCACATTTTGGTATAATCATGAAGTAAACATCTTTATCTCCCAAATTCAATTGTCGCAACTAGATAGCTTTAAAATGAACACTTTGTAAAGCTATCCCTCTGTTTTTGATTTAGGAGCAAACACGTTTCCATCTGACATAATGCGCTACCATGACAATCTCCATTGGGGGTAGCACATCATTAGTGGGTAGGTCAGTTTCTCAGAATACCTCTCTTCACTAAAGCTACAGCCCAGATGAGCAGGGAGCAAACAAACATGTCACGTCTGGCCAGTGCCCGAGTCACCACAGTCGGAACTCAGAGGGCAACGCCTAGTCCCTTCCTAACTGTTCTTGACTCTGAGAGAGCCTCCCCACAACCATTAGCAGCTGTTTGGGTCTTTGACAATGCTTCCACCATGTAGACTAAATAAACACTTGTTAGGCTTATCTGTTTTGCTGGCACTGGCACAGTTTGGATTCGAGACCAACTCTGCAATTGTATGACCTAACTCATGGAGCCGTAGGCGTGTCAGACTGTTGGTGGAGGAGGACCCTTAAAAGCACCAGGAAGATGTTCCATCTGAGAAACACAAGATGTTGTCAGGTCATGTGACCAGGGAGAGCCACTCTGCTTCCTTGCAGCGATGAGCAAATGTGAGGTCAGATAAGGAAGTTCATGCAAGTATGTTGTAGTGTCCCTCTTTGTTTGCAGGCTAAGTTACACATTGTATTGCGTAGGCCTAAGTCTGTTTTTTTATTCCAAGTCAGTTTTATTTTTGTCTATTTTGTGTGGTTGTGGGTGAAGTAAGGAAGTGTTAATGAGAACATGGCTTCACTGTCCTATTGCAGACCTATTTACACACGGTTTGATCTTTGTATGTTTTATAGTGTAGTGGCGATTTTGCATACCTCATTTGATGACTACTTTTAACCAGCTATGGTCTCTGTTAGCCTACTTCTGCATATCAGACGTCTTAATATCTATCTAGAGTCTCCCCTTGACTACTTTTTGTTTTCACATACTGTAGCTGACTGTCCTATAGCCCATAGTGCAAACATGTGGTTGGAAGTTGCTTACAAAGAAAAGGAAGACATTTTAAATGAAACGTTTCCTTGTTTGGGGGCACAGTATTGCTCAGGGCCATTGGTGGTTTGCAGACTGCTGCACAAACATTATTCTGTGACAAATAACATTACCTGCAGATAAAACCCACACAATACATTCTGTCAACCTTCTTGTTTGTTTTATTATGAGAACAATTTCCAATAAGCTTAAGCAGAAAAGCCACATAGCATGAGTTTCATTGCCAGGTTGCTATGCTATTCAGGCCTAGTTTTCACAAATGCTTGTCTTTAGTGTGGATGACAGTCTTCCATCATATTTTTCCGTGTTGGTGGGGAAGCATAGCATTACTACTTCTGTTGTCCTATATTATTACTATACCTTCCAATCTATACTGAACTAAAATATACATTTAGAAGATTTTACAGAGTTACAGTTCATATAAGGAATCAGTCAATTGAAATAAATTTATTAGGCCCACTCCCCCTCAGACGATCCCGCAGGTGAAGAAGCTGGATGTGGAGGTCCTGCGATGGCGTGGTTACATGTGGTCTGCGGTTGTGAGGCTGGGCTTGCTGGGCTCAAATGTGAGAGCGTCAGAGCATTTCACTATTTTAAATTACATTTATTTGACAGAGACATTTCACATTACCCTACATTTTAGTAAATATAACAGATTTAGCTAGCAGGCTAGTTTACATCTGTAGTCACTTGAACTCTAGAAGGTCAACTTTAAGAAGTGAATCTGAGAGGTCCTTATCAGGTGGGCCTAAATAGCTGCCCGGGTCTCCTCTCCGTCCAGAACCACTTGATGTGAGTTCTGAGGGAAAGGCCATCACTCGCCTGGTCTGAGCTTCTGATACCTGGCACATCCACTACACTGTCTGGCTGCCACCATTCAGCTCAGCTGGGCCAGAGACACAGAGGATCACAGAGGCTCTTAACAGCACAAGGATGGCTCAATCTTGATTTTCGATCAGTGGCAGAGGATTGATTCAGCCATACTCAGAACGGCCTTGGTGTGGACATTTGTCTGGGTGCTTCATGTTGATGCAGCTATTCACCAAGCAGTGTTTTCCTCTGAGTGTTAGCGTATTGCGTTAGCTATCCCTCTGCTGAAATGCAATCATGCTGGTAGAGGGAGGAGGGGAAGGGGAGATGAAGGGGAGGATGTAAGAGGATGAGAGGCCAGGTGCTGGGCTCCTGGGATCTGGCTGGCTCCCCCTAGCTGGCTGCCATTGAAAGGTGTGGATGTTGCTTTTGACCCGGCTGCAAGTTGGGCCTTCTGTGTGATTTGTAGCGAGTAGGCTGTTGTTTTTGAGATGCTGCTCGCCGTGAGTGCGGACAGAAAGGCCATTCTGAGGCGGAAAAGGTCTGTTCTCTTTTTCTTCTTAATCTTTGTCATCGATCGCATCACCCCCGACCTAGGACAGACGACTGCCCACAATGGACGGAGGGCTAAGGTTTCAGTGATGCCACACGGGACAATGACGCCGCTGCCTCCCTGTGCACGGTAACCCTAATGCATCACGGCGCAGCTCAGGCAGGGTTATAATACCGCTTACAATTTCATCTTGCAGACTGTTGCTGTCGCAGCGAATGCTTCTCTCTCTGAGGAAGGAATAAGGCACTAAAGTCATACGTCGTCATAGTGCGCAGCTGAACATTGTATGCAAAACCGCTATTAATTAAATACGAATACCAAACGTGTTTTTGCGTGGATTCCGCGAGAGGGCTGTACTACAGACACCTGTCGTCGTCGTGGGAAAGACTCATTGTTATCTTTTCGTAAAACAACTGGTTGCAGTAAAGAGCCAACCTGCATACTAAGGAGATCCTGAGGGAAATCGATGAGTACCAACAGCTTTACGCTATGGAGAACAACATACTCCATCATGGAAAGATCTGACTACCTCACAAAATAACTACAGACACGGCCGATTTACTTAGCGTTAAAGTAGAGGCTAGTGCTCTGGTTGGAATCCATGCAACACTGGAAAAGTTGTGTAAGTAGGTAGCAGGGCTGAGGAGGAGTTTGGAGTTTAGCCAGAGTGAAATTCTCACGTTCCAAGGAGAGGCACTCACAGCCAAGGTAAAAATCCACGATTTCAACATGGATTGTCTACTCAGGGAAAACAGGGTGATGGAGTCACTACTAGACATAAAGTCGTAGCATGCGTGAAAATATTTATTTTTCTGGGATTCCTGAGGACGCGTCCAATAATCCAGGGGGCACAATCAGAGAATTCATGCAATCTGCCTTGAAACTTCCTATAGAGACTGTAAACAAGGTGGCTTTCCACCGAGTACACAGACAGACTTGGAGCTCGGAGCGACAAGACCAAGGTTCGCCGACCGATCATCGCAAAATTTTAACACAAAATTTTAACACAAAAGGAGCTGATCAAAAGCAGGGGAAGGGTGCTTAAAAGGACCAAATTCGGTCGCAATTACCGATTTCCAAGGGAGATAAACGAACTGACAGTGATACAATATGGATTACAATTATCATCATGAATATTAAAGCTATATGCACTACATGTTACACACATAGACACTCAACCATGCAAATTGGCAGAGTTATTATTTATTTGGACAGCACACATTATAGTCTTACTTATATACAGACATCGTACACACTCACTAAATCACATCCAATATCTTACACATCAACCTACTCAGATTTACTACACACATAATATCTGGTCTCAATTTTCTAACATCTGTGGCATTGGCTCACAAGCAAACGGGCAAGGGAATAAAACAAACATTGCTAGAACCTGTTTCTTGAATTCTAAATATCAGACATTTTGAAAGCTCTAATTTTGACCGTCATAATACCTCTGATGGCAGTAACTTTACAAGCACTAACTATGGTCAGTTTAGACTGAGAATAGTGTCTAGTTACGTGGATGGGGATATTAGACATTTGATCAAAGTTTACTGGAGGACAACTTAGTTAAAAATGAGACAAAATCATTTATAACAGATTAAATGATTAAATGTACCTTCAGAGGTCATTCAATTCAATATTCATCAATAATAAAAAAGCAGTTTCTGGCTAAAGAGACAAGACTAACAAGGGAAATCCATGAACTAATAGTACAGGTAGATAGCAATAAAAACGATACTAAAGAGATACAAAATAAGTTAGAGGAAAAACAAAAAGAACTTGAGGAGCTTATTCAAGAACGATCTAATGTAATCTATTACAAAAATAAAGCCAACTGGATGGAATATGGAGAAAAAAAAAATCTAAATTCTTCCTGAATCTCCAATACAGGAACGCTAACAAAAGAAAATATTTGCAGAAACTCGTTACTAAAGACTGAGTCATCTATGATTCTCCAAATGATATTTTAAAAGAGGAAGCTAAATATTTTAGACAGATGTTCTCATTTCCATCTCATCCTCTCCCACTGAATGAAGTTACGGTAAGGAATTCTTTCCAAATAATATGAACAATGGAAAATTAACAAATGTACAGAAAGATCAGTGCAAAGGCCAAATTACAGAGGAATAACTTTTTGAGGTTATTAAATCCTTTCAATCTGCAAAAACCCCAGGGCTTGATGGCATACCAGTAGAGATATATCAAGCCTTTTTTGATATACTAAAAGCTCCATTGTTAGATTTGTTTGGTAGTCAGGTACTCAGAAGGAAGGTCTGATTTTTCTATTATTAAAACAAGACCCAGATGGCAAATATAAAGACCCAGTCTATCTAAAAAACTGGAGGCCCCTTACACTTCAATGTTGTGATGCAAAAATACTAGCACAGTGCATAGCACTCAGAATAAAAAAAAAGGTATTGTTCATCCTGATCAGACAGTTTTTTTTTTACATGGACGATACATTGGAGATAATATACGACAACTACTAGAAATAATAGAACATCATGAAAATTCTAAGCCAGGCCTGGTATTTATAGTGGATTTTGAAAAGGCATTTGATAAAGTAAGACTGGATTTTATTTATAAATACCTGGATTTTTTCAATTTCGGTGATTCTCTTTATAAAATGTGTAAAAATAATAAATAGCAACCCCAGGTGTAAAATTGTAATTAACGACTACTTTCCAGAGTTTTTAATTGTCAAGAGGAGTTAAACAAGCGTGTCTGCTGTCACCATATCAATTCGTTATGGCCATCGAAATGCTAGCTATTAAAACCAGATCCATTAACAACATTAGAGGATTAGAAATCCAAGGCTTAAAAACAAAGGTGTCCATGTATGCCGATGACTCAAGTTTTATATTAAGTCTGCAAGCTAGATCCCTGCAATGTCTCATTGAAGATCTAGATAACTTTTCTGTACTCTCTGGACTAAAACCTAATTATGATAAGTGTACAATATTACGTATTGGATCTTTTACACTACCCTGCAGTTTACCTATAAAATGGGCTGATGGTGAAGTAGACATACTTGGTATTCAAATCACAAAATATATAAATAAGCTCTCAACAATGAATTTCAATAGCAAACTTGTAAAAATAGACGATCCTATTTATGGAAAAATTGCCCTGATTAACTCCTTAATCATGTCTGTTTACTCATTTACTTATGGCGCTGCCTACTCCTGATTCAGTTTTTTCAAATCATATGAGCAAAAAATATTTTGCTTTATCTGGAACACTAAACCAGACAAAATATAGCGTGCCTATCTATATTATGAATTGGGTGGGTTGAGATTATTAAATATAAAAGCACTAAACCTCTCTCTAAAAGCTTCACTCATTCAAAAGTTTTACTTGAACCTGAAATGGTTCTCAAGTAGATTACTAAGAAAAGATAATCTATTGTTTAAAAATGCCCTTTTTGCCTTTGTGGAGATTGCCATGTCTCATTTTCGATTAATTGAAAATTATACTTTTTTCAAAGTACAGTTGAAGTCGGAAGTTTACATACACCTTAGCCAAATACATTTAAACTCAGTTCTTCAATTCCTGACATTTAATCCAAGTAAAAATTCCCTGTCTTAGGTCAGTTAGGATCACCACTTTATTTTAAGAATGTGAAATGTCAGAATAATACTAGAGAGAATGATTTATTTCATTTTCTTTCATCACATTCCCAGTTGGTCAGAAGTTTACATACACTCAATTAGTATTTGGTAGCATTGCCTTTAAATTGTTTAACTTGAGTCAAACGTTTCTGGGAGCCTTCCACAAGCTTCCCACAATAAGTTGGGTGAATTTTGGCCCACTCCTTCTGACAGAGCTGGTGTAACTGAGTCAGGTTTGTAGGCCTCCTTGCTCGCACACGTTTTTCAGTTCTGCCCACACATTTTCTATAGGATTGAGGTCAGGGCGTTGTGATGGCCACTCCAATACCTTGACTTTGTTGTCCTTGCCACAACTTTGGAAGTATGCTTGGGGTCACTGTCCATTTGGAAGACCCAAGCTTTCACTTCCTGACTGACGTCTTGAGATGTTGCTTCAATATATCCACATAATTGTCCTCCCTCATGATGCCATCTATTTTGTGAAGTGCACCAGTCCCTCCTGCAGCAAAGAACCCCCGCAACATGATGCTGCCACCCCTGTGCTTCACGGTTGGGATGGTGTTCTTCGGCTTGCAAGCCTCCCCCTTTTGGCTTTTTTATGGCGGTTTTGAAACAGTGGCTTCTTCTTTGCTGAGTGGCCTTTCAGGTAATGTCGATATAGGACTCGTTTTACTGTGGATATAGATACTTTTGTACCCGTTTCTTCCAGCATCTTCACAAGGTCCTTTGCTGTTGTTCTGGGATTGATTTGCACTTTTTGCACCAAAGTATGTTAATCTCTAGGAGACAGAACGCGTCTCCTTCCTGAGCGGTATGAAGGCTGTATGGTCCCATGGTGTTTCTACTTACTTACTTACGTACTGTTGTTTGTACAGATGAACGTGGTACCTTCAGGCGTTTGGAAATCGTTCCCAAGGATGAACCAGACTTGTGGAGGTCTACAATTTTTTTTTTCTGAGGTCTTGGCTTATTTCTTTTCATTTTCCCATGATGTCAAGCAAAGAGGCACTGAGTTTAACTTCTCAGGGATCACTGGGGCGCTAGCGGGCTGCTCCCGACACTACCAGGTGAAATGTAAGGCGCCAAATTCAAAATCCAAAAGTTGAATTATTAAACATCCACCAATATACAAGTGTTCCATACTCATCAAAAGCTCTGTTTCTTGGCAATATCACAGCGTTGTCAGATTTCAAAAAGGCTTTACGGCGAAAGCAGCACATTTCATTGTTTGAGAGTAGCACCTCACATATTTTTCCCATAGCCATGTATCGATTAGCCATCATGGCACACACACAACACATTTCACAGCGAAAACAAATCAATTACCTGTTGAAGAACTTCTGCTGAGGTCATCCTAAGTGTCCAACGAAGACAATCCATGGTTCTTTTGTTAGAAAAAGTAATGTATTTTATCCATAAATCCTCCATTTGGTTCGCGCATTATAATCAGAAACGACAGCTTCCACTACTCCATTAAAACGTGACGCGAACTCGTTCATCTTATACCTATAAACTTGTCCAAGAACAATCAAACATAGTTTTAAATGTATCCTTAGGAACACTTTACGTATATTTACTATTATAAATCAACCGAATATAAACTGATCGATAACGACGATAAAAAAGACACTGCGTGACTTCTCGGGCGCGCGCGCTGGGTACTGTTTACATGACAGAGTGACTTCCTTGTTTGCTCTTCTTCTCTGGTCTTATTCATCCAAAATGAAAAAAATACACTGTCTCGAGAATGTTGACATCTAAAGGAAGCGATGGGTACTGCATTCATATGCCCTTATATGGTCATTTTCATGAGGGAGGTGTGCCCAAATGAGCAATGTGTCAAAATCACTTTTTCCAGGACAGAAATTCCCCGGGGTTTCGCCTGCTATATGCGTTCTGTTTTACTCACAGACAAATGGTTAACAGTTTTGGAAAATTCAGAGTGTTTCCTATCCAATGGTACCAAATATCTGCATATCCTATTTTCTGGGCCTGAATGGGAGGCATTTTACTTTGGGCACGCCAGGCTCTCCAAAACCGACCCCTCAGCTGCCACTCCCTAACAAGTTAAAGGAAGGCCTTGAAATACATCCACAGGTACACCTCCAATTGACTCAAATGATGTCAATTAGCCTATCACAAGCTTCTAAAGCCATGACATAATTTTCCTGAATTGTCCAAGCTGTTTAAAAGGCACAGTCAACTTAGTGTATGTAAACTTCTGACCCACTGGAATTGTGATACAGTGAATTATAAGTGAAATAATCTGTAAACAATTGTTGGAAAAATGACTTGTGTCATGCACAAAGTAGATGTCCTAACCGACTTGCCAAAACTATAGTTTGTTAACAAGACATTTGTGGAGTGGTTGAAAAACGAGTTTTAATGACTCCACCCTATGTGTATGTAAACTTCTGACTTCAACTGTATCTCTCTTTTTCAAACAAGCATTGCAGAGCTGGCTACAATTTCAATTTCATATCCCTGAAAAGATAGAACAAATATTATGGTTGATAAAATACCTGTATTTATGGGAAAGATGTTTGAAAAGGGTATTTTATTCTTAGATTATATTGTAAATTGGAATGGTAGAGTTATGTCTTTCATTGCGTTATCAGAATTGTACGGGAAAGTCTGCTCAATCCAAGAGTACAACCAGTTGATTACAGCATTACCCCAAAAATGGAGGAGGCAGGTGGCAGCGGGAGGAGGTAGTCTGGTCTGTCTGCCCAATATATTGGAACAAAACTTGCGGAGGAATAAAACAGCATTAATAGGAAAGTATACCAGTTTAATTTGAGGACCAGGATGTTGATAACTGTGCCATACAGATTGCAAAATAGTTGGGAAGAGGTTTTTTTATGTACAGATTCCATGGGACAGGATGTATGAGTTGATATATAAGACGACGCAAGATTCAAGACTTCGTCCTTTCAGCCAAAATTATTATGTAGAATTCTTGCCACCAACAAAATGTTGAATATTTGGGGCATAAAATCATCGAAGCTCTGCAGATTTTATTGTGAGGATACGGAATCAATAGACCATTTATTTTGGTATTGCCCTCAGGTAGCCTGTTTCTGGTCTCAGGTTCAGGAATGGCTGAAAATGCATAGCATTGATCTAAAATTGACCCTGGTATTGTTTTAGGAGATCTGGAGAGACCGGGTCAATCAATTACTAATACTCTTAGTAAAAGTATTTGCCTTCAACTCGCAATCTGTGAATTCTATTCGATAGATTGAAATTGTAAAACATCACAGCATAGTTGAAAGACATATGTTGCGTAGAAATCCGAAGAGGGTGGCCAGCAGAGATCGGTGGGATGGGCTGAGGGAAGCTGAGGACTTGGGATGTGGAATTGGAGACAAGTGGGAGTGGAGTTACTGTGCGGGAGATAGATTGATGGTCAAAGATAAAAGTCAAAAATAAAGTCAAAATAAAACATAATTAAAAGTATGTTTGAATGAGGGGCAGTGTTTTTACAGCTAATGCCGGTTTGCCTGAGGCTGATGCTGTGCAGATTTGTACACATGCATATACACACACTCTCATTCAAATAAACGCATACACAGACACACACACATGCAATAGTGCGAGACATGCATTCAAACGTATACAGTTGGCATTGCTGTTATGATTTTATTTGTTCTTGATGTCCTTAGTTTTTTTTTTTGTTCTTTTTTGTTGTTTTTTTGCGTTGTTGTTTGCTGTTTTCTTCTTTTTTTCTTTTTTCTCTTTAGTTCATTTTCTTGGTTGTTGGTGCATTGGGGGGTTCTTGGGGGTGGGGAATGGAATTGTATTTTTGTTATTATTATTTTTTTCTTCTTGGGGGCTGTGGGAGGGGTCTCGGATGGTTGAGGGACAGCTATTGGGGAACTGCGGGGGGATCTTGGAGGGTTCGGGTTTGTGTTTTGGCCTGGTGGGAGATCTGTCAATGGGCATTGACCCTGGATGCTTCTGTGTGTCGCTCTGAATGGGAGTCTGTTGGATGACTGGTGTGGTGTAGTTGTTGAGCGGCTTCACTGTAAGTATATTGTATGTTTCGGATATTCAATAAAAATAATAAAGAGACAATCAAAGACACTCTGGGAATGTTGTCATTCAACATAACGTAGCCTTTGACATAACATGGATTAGTCATTTTGTCATGCCAATGCCATGTCATAGACGTTGGCGAATCTGAGGTTTTGGTGCCGAAATGTTTGGCCAACAGTCTAGCCCTCCTTTGAATTAAACATAATTCACTGAGATCTGATGTGAGTGCAGAGGCTGTGTGTTTTCCTCTCACCGAGTGCTCCGCTCTGTGTTCTTAGTCAATACTAATCAGGTGCTGAAAGATTCTGTCCGCTCCAGAAACACTCATACATCACCCACTGACGGACACTATCCAATCTGATGTCTCTCTCTTAAACAAATCAAAGTCCAGCTGTTCACCTCCATGACTACACCACAGCTTTCTGTGCATATACAGGCAGTAGGTGCACTTCTATAGACTTTGACTAGGGTTATTGTGTACAATGGAAACCCCAGACCTGCCAGTGCTAAGTATGTCTTGGCTCAGTGGTCAGGGGGCAGGTAGGACAAGTACGTTGACCACTAAAGACCTCCCGGTTCAATGGCAGTAATAAGATTTGCTTGATAAAGAACGGCTCTACTGGGACGCAGCCTCTGAGGCCTGGCAATTACAGGATCTCTAATGCGCTTTCTCTCAGGTTGGTAATACTGTATTGGGAGTTTCGACTGCGTTACACCCTGACTACACCGCTCGCATCGCGTGCGCTTCGCGTGCGCTTCGCGTTGCAAAATAAATAGAGAAATCTATATTATTCAATTATTGCACCCACAGTGCTCGCGCTCGTCAATGATCGTCTGCGTTGCCAAGGGCTAAAATAGAAGTCAGTTCTATTTGTGATGCAGATCACGCTGCAAGTCCTGCCTCTCCCATCTCCTCATTGGTTTATAAAAGCAGATACCCACGTGCCATCTCCTCATTGGTTATATCCACGTGGGTGATTTGAAAGACGAACTGTTTTGTCAATCGTCGGGGGTAATACTATGAAAGTTTAGATGCCAATCACCATATAATTTAAAAGACGAAAAAGCCTGGGAGGAGGAGAGATGACTAGAAACTATTCGGTTGACCGTTTTATGTGTGGATTAATTGTCGGAGTGGAGGAGCTTGTGCATTTCAGGTAAAATAACAACTCGATGTTTATATCCCAGGACAAAAAAGCTAAATTGCCATAAATGTTTAATGCTTTTCAACCTGTTCCCAAATTAATGTAATTGGTTCAGAGTTTGTTTTGGTATTTTAACCTGCGTGTCGTGATAGCGTTTGGTGTGGGGAGATAAAATAAATGTATGCACGATGGCGGACGCGCACAGCCAGTTTGGATTTCGTGTTATGGCCTACACAGAGTCCTATCGCATTCAAAAATGTGCATTCAAAGTTTGGACGTTGACACAAAACCGCCCTGACACATTATTCTAATATTTGTTTGAGTCCCAACCATGGATCATGTGGATATGGATCGTTTATTATGTTTTTTTTTTAGTTCCGGTTTGAGACTCGTGCCCATATGAGTGTGTGTGTCGTGTGTGTGTGTATCAGAAAACACTTCATAGCTTGGCGTATTGACTACTTGACATTGTGTGAGGCACTTCTTCACTGTAACACCTGGACTCTTTTCCATGAATAAACTGTGTGACATACTACACAGGCTGACATTTGGAGGTTGTGGCAGGAACATGTCTGGCAAGCCGTGCTGAGAGAGTCAGGCTCAGGAACTGACTGGTGTGTGTGTGTAGACAGTGAGGACTAGGATAGGGGTGCCAGCCAATGAAGCCAGTGCTGTGTGTGGGTCTGTGTCTGATTGGGTTCAAACCCCGGTCTCCTGCAAACTTGTTATCTCTCTGAGGTAAAGGCTTCCGGTCTCATCCAAGTTGCAAACAAAGTTACTCATCGACCCAGCTCTGTTACATGCACCAGCTTGTGAATAAGGACTGATGCCTCGGTGCCGTCACACCTCGTCTGCCACCCTGCTCAGGGCCACTCATAGAGATCAGCACTGACATTTCCAAGCTTTCACTGCAGAGTTGGGTTTTAGTCAATACGGTTTGGCGATTGCACAGTGAAATGTAAAGGCATTTGTACTGGGTAACCGACACCACACAGAGGTAGGCAAGAGAAAAGGCTTTTGAACAAGGAGTAGGCTAGATAGCCTTGCTTTTTGAATATATTGCCACACTACAAAGCAATCTTGCTATCTTAGGAGCCAGAAAGGACATTTGTATTCTGAATCGCTTCCATGAGCTTTTGAATTTCCTTATCTCTGGAACTGAGATATAACACCTGCTCTGTGTTCCGCGTTCACCTGCATGACAGCATGATGGAAAACATTAGAGGATGTTTTTGAGTGCCCTGCTGAACGTTTCCAGGCTTTCCCTGGAACAGGCTGCTAACAGATCCAGTTGGAAACAACTCATGACCTGCTTCCCAAATGGCACCCTTTTCTCTAAATAGTGCACTACTGTGGGCCCTGGTCAAAAAGTAGTGCACTATATAGGGAATAGGGTGACATTGAGGTTGCAGTCCAGGAAGGCCTCTGCTTTGCATCAGTGCAGATTTGGCAAACCATAATGCAGTACAATGTGCAATGTTTTTTTCCCTCCTGTCTTACTCACTTTTTTAGCGCAATTATTGGAGGTCTCCCCATAGACACTTTTTCATATGAGGATCTAATTGTAAACAAGGTGAGGTTGAGAAATGTGGCCACTTGCGGAACTCACAAAGGAGGATACTGTATCAAGCCTGATCAAGGCCTGGAAGGGATGGAATTATGTACAGTTGAAGTCGGAAGTTTACATACACGTAGGTTGGAGTCATTAAAACTCATTTTTCAACCACTCCACAAATTTCTTGTTAACAACCTATAGTTTTGGCAAGTCAGTTAGGACATCTACTTTGTGCATGACACAAGTAGTTTTTCCAACAATTGTTTACAGACACATTTTCACTTATAATTCACTGTATCACAATTCCAGTGGGTCAGAAGTTTACATACACTAAGTTGACTGTGCCTTTTTAAACAGCTTGGAAAATTCCAGAAAATGATGTCATGGCTTTTGAAGCTTCTGATAGGCTAATTGACATCATTTGATTCAATTGGAGGTGTACCTGTGAGTGTATTTCATGGCCTACCTTCAAACTCAGTGCCTCTTGCTTGACATCATGGCAAAATCTAAAGAAATCAGCCAAGACCTCAGAAAAAAAGTCTGATTTCCAAACGCCTAAAGGTACCACGTTCATCTGTACAAACAATAGTATGCAAGTATAAACACCATGGGACCACGCAGCCGTCATACCGCTCAGGAAGGAGACGCGTTCTGTCTCCTAGAGATTAACATACTTTGGTGTGAAAAGTACAAATAAAATAAAAAGGGTAAAAAAGTATATATATCCACAGTAAAACGAGTCCATTATCGACATAACCTGAAAGGCCGGTCAGCAAGGAAGAAGCCACTGCTCCAAAACTGCCATAGAAAAGCCAGACTACGGTTTGCAACTGCACATGGGGACAAAGATTGTACTTTTTGGAGAAATGTCCTCTGGTCTGATTAAACAAAAATAGAACTGCTTGGCCATAAAGACCATCAATATGTTTGGAGGAAAAAAGGGGAGACTTGCAAGCCGAAGAACACCATCCCACCCGTGAAGCATGGGGGTGGCAGCATCATGTTGTGGACTGGTGCACTTCACAAAATAGGTGGCATCATGAGGATGGAAAATTATGTGGATTTATTGAAGCAACATCTCAAGACATCAGTCAGGAAGTGAAAGCTTGGTCGCAAATGGGTCTTCCAAATGGACATTGACCCCAAGCATACTTCCAAAGTTGTGGCAAAATGGCTTAAGGACAACAAAGTCAATGTATTGGAATGGCCATCACAAAGCCCTGACCTCAATCCTATAGAAAATGTGTGGGCAGAACTGAAAACGTGCGTGCGAGCAAGGAGGCCTACAAACCTGACTCAGTTACACCAGCTCTGTCAGGAGGAATGGGCCAAAATTCACTCAACTTTGTGGGAAGCTTGTGGAAGGCTCCCAGAAACGTTTAACCCAAGTTAAGCAATTTTAAGGCAATGCTACCAAATACTAATTGAGTGTAAGTAAACTTCTGACCCACTGGGAATGTGATGAAAGAAATACAATATGAAATAAGTCATTCTCTCTACTATTATTCTGACATTTCACATTCTTAAAATAAAGTGGTGATCCTAACTGACCTAAGACAGGGAATTTTTACTAGGATTAAATGTCAGTAATTGTGAAAAGCTGAGTTTAAATGTATTTGGCTAAGGTGTATGTAAACTTCCAACTGTATCTGTCTATGGATTGGATGGGGAGAACATCTGGAGCCAGCAGCCAGGCCTCAGCCCAGGCCATGTGTGCCACTCAGCTTCACTTCTCTACTCTTTCGCTCTCTCTTTCTCTCTCTTTCGCTGGCTTCTGTTCTACTGTTTGAGCCGTACTGAACGAGGCAGCCTTATCCTGGGGGACGGTAAACAGAGCACTGCACTGTATTAACTCCCCCGTTTCTAAAACAGATATTTGGCTTTTGTTATAACTAACAGTGACTCTGTATACGTTCAGAGAGGATCAACATTAGCCTCATTTGGGGTCCTACATTTGTACAGCATGTGTTGTTGTTGAGGTGGGCGCATCTGTTTCTACTCTGGTTCGCAGTGGTAGATTTGACTATTTTTCTTAATTCAACAATGCACTCTCCAAAAACCCTAGCTTGGTCCCAGATCTTGTGCTCTCAATTGATGTGACAATGACCATAGGAATTGGAAAGACCACACAAACAGATCTGTGGCCTGACTAGTCTAACCTCTGTTGTATTGATTGAATCAGGTAATTGTGAATGTGCTGATGTTTTTGTTGACAGGAATTAAGCTTAAGCTAGCCTGACCCCTCTACAGTCAGTAACAAGGCATGATTGTTTCATGCTGGCTATACGCACAGTAACGTGACATCCATGCAGCCTTGGGAAGGACCAATGTTTTCCTGCAAAGATAATGCTATGCAAATATTGTAGCTGCAGTATGAGACATTTTGACTACAGGGTAGTCATACTGGTGCTAGCTAGTGTTGCTGGGTGTAGGGTGAAGTTGCACTTAGATGCTGATCTTTTGTCAGTTTAACATTTTCCCACTAAAGGTTAAGGTTAGGGTTGGGTGAGGAAAGCTGATCCTTGATCTGTACCTAGGAGAAACTTTACCCCAAAGAAGTACAAAAAGTCATGTTCTCCATCACAGTTCTGATATTTTATGGCCTATATACCTATTAAGGATTACCCCCATTTTTCAATTTTTGTCTAAAACATACTCAAATATAACTGCCTGTAGCTCAGTTCCTGAAGCAAGGATATGCATATTATTGGTACCATTTGAAAGGAAACACTTTCAAGTTTATGGAAATGTGAAATGAATGTAGTAGAATATAACACAATAGATCTGGTAAAATAATACAAAGAAAAAAACAACTGTTCTTTTGTATTTTTTTTGTACCATCATTTTTGAAATGCAAGAGAAAGGCCATTTTGTATTATTCCAGCCCAGGTGCAAATTAGATTTTGGCCACTAGATGGCATCAGTTTTAGACTGAGCCAATGAACCATTGCATTTCTGTTCAAAATGTTGTATCAAGACTGCCCAAATGTGCCTTTCTTTATTAATATCTGTTAAAAATGGTGCACTCTCCTCAAGCAATAGCATGGTATTCTTTCACTGTAATAGCTACTGTAAATTGGACAGTGCAGTTAGATTAACAAGAATTTAAGCTTTCTGCCAATATCAGATATGTCTATGTCCTGGGAAATGTTCTTGTTTCTTACAACCTCATGCAAATCACATTAGCCAACATTAGCTCAACCGTCCTGTGGAAGGGACACCGATCCCAAAGAAGTTTTAAACCAGTTTAAGGACTGCCTTTGTGTGAAGGCACAAAGTCGCAGCCAGCAAAACACTAGAGCTGTAAATGTACATCTTTTGCCTCTGTCCTCAAATGCAAATCAGGTCCTTTATGGCGATGCTAGGGGAAAAATATTTTATGATGCTGATATTACAGAACAACCTTTGGAAACATAGGGTGATTTAAATGAATAGGAGTGCAAATAGGCACACCTGATCTTGCACATTGCGCTCTGAGGTGAAGTTTCCTCTAGGTACATATCTAGGATCAGCTTCTCTTCCCCAATCCTAACCTTAACCATCAGCATACTATTTACTTTTTGGTTCACCAGCCACTGTGGCAAGTAGATTTAATCATCTACAGTTGAAGTCAGAAGTTTGCATACACTTAGGTTGGAGTCATTAAAACTGGTTTTTCAACAACTCCACAAAGCTATAGTTTTGGAAAGTCGGTTAGGACATCTACTTTGTGCATGACACAAGTCATTTTTCCAACAATTGTTTACAGACGCATTATTTCACTTATAATTCACTGTATCACAATTCCAGTGGGTCAGAAGTTTACATACAGTAAGTTTACTGTGCCTTTTAAACAGCTTGGAAAATTCCAGAAAATGATGTCATGGCTTTAGAAGCTACTGTTAGGCTAATTTATATCAGTTGAGTCAATTGGAGGTGTACCTGTGGATGTATTTCAAGGTCTACCTTCAAACTCAGTGCCTCTGCTTGACATCATGGTAAAATCTAAGGAACTCAGCCAAGACCTCAGAAAAAAAAAAAATGTTCATCCTTGGGAGCAATTTCCAAACGCCTGAAGGTACCACGTTCATCTGTAGAAACAATAGTACGCAAGTATAAACACCATGGTGTATGTAAACTTCCGACTTCAACTGTACCAGCCACACAGATTTTAACAGCCAAAATATTTTTGGGATTTAAAAGTACACCAACAAAACATACAAAAACAGATGAGCATGCTTTATAATGTTTCTAACCCAATAAATGTATAACTAGTAAGAAGTAACTCATCAGGTATATTGAATATATTTTTTTATTAACCAAAATACACTACATGACCAAAAGTGGACACCTGTTCATCGAACATCTCATTCCAAAGTCATGAGCATTAATATGGAGTTGGTCCCCCCTTTGCTGCTATAACAGCCTCCACTCTTCTGAGAAGACATTCCACTAGATGTTGGAACATTGCTGCAGAGACTTGCTTCCAATCAGCCACAAGCATTTGTGAGGTTGGGCACTGATGTTGGGAAATTAGGCCTGGCTCGCAGTCAGCGTTCCAATTAATCCCAAAGGTGTCCAATGGGGTTGAGGTCAGGGCTCTTTGCAGGACAGTCCAGTTTTTCTACACTGATCTCAACAAACCAATTCTGTGTGTACCTCGCTTTGTGCACTGGGGCTATTGTTATGCTGAAACAGGAAAGGGCCTTCCACAAAGTTGGAAGCACTGAATTGTCTAAAATGTAATTGTATGTTGTAGCGTTAAGATTTCCCTTCGCTGGAACTAAGTGGCCTAACCGAACCATGAAAAAACAGCCCAGACCATTATTCCTACTCCACTAAACTTTACAGTAGGCACTATGCATTCGGGCAGGTAGCGTTCTCCTGGCATCTGCCAAACCCAGATTCATCACTCCAGAGAACGTGTTTCCACTGCTCCAATGGAGCTTTACACCACTCCAGCCGACACTTGGCATTGCGCATGCTGATCTTAGGCTTGGCTTGTGTGGGGCTGCTCATGAAGCTCCCGACAAACAATCAGCAACGGGTGTGGCAGAAATAGCTGTATCCACTACTTTTGTATATATAGTGTATCACAGAGGAGACAAAAATGTTCACCTGCCCTTTTAAAGTTACCGTGATAGCTCGACTTAAGCCCTGTTTGCGCCTTTGAGATTGATTCTGACTAGTCGAAGCGTTTTCTTTTCTTCCCTAGCAGTTGAAACTCCAAAATAGAAAAACAACCTAGCTTGTGAACAAAACAATGTAAATAGCCAAGAAACACAACGTCTCACAGTAGACTTTAGTTTCAAGTAAATTAAGACAGACTTTTATGCCTGTGTGCTCCGCTTCTAAAAAATTATCTTTCACTCAACACCCCAGCCAGGCGTTGTTGTAGCGCAAAGTAGAATAAGCTATATAGGATTCGTAGTTCTTTGACTTTGTGCGGTTAATTTACAACCTATGAAACGAAAATGCAGAAATACTTTGAAAGCAGCTACTTTTATTTGACTATAAATTTGATAATTCTTGACTATTTGTATTCACAAATGCGAGTGAAATGCTCGACCTGACCACCCTTCCACGTGGCTGGTGAAATAGACATTTCACCCGACAATGCCAAAATCTACCTGCATTTGGCAGGTGGCTGGTGTTAATTTTAGGCCATGTTAACCATTAGTGGAGGAAATTCAGAGTCTAAGGGCAACTTCAACCCACACAGCACATTGAAGCCCTTTTGAATGAGGAATGGAAATGTAGGATCAAATTGTATTTGTCACATGCGCTGAATACAGGTGTAGACCTTACTGTGAAATGCTTATTTACAAGTTTTTAACCAACAATGCAGTTCAAGAAATAGAGTTAAGAAAACATTTACTAAATAAACGAAAGTAAAAGATAAAATAGAAAGTAACACAATAAAATTACAATAACGAGGCTATATACTGGGGAGCTGGTACAGAGTCAATGTTATTCAAATGCTATTCAAAGCCCTGTCCCTGACTACCTGAATTCTCTGAAATGTTACCCTCACAATGGATTCTTCCCACCATTGCGGCTTTGACTCATTAGTAAATATTACACAGCTCTTCTTAATTAATTTGAAACCGGGGAACGTTAGTCATGCTTGGGAGATGATGAGATGACTGCCACAGGCACTCTGGGAGCTGTTGTTATTTACCCTGCCGTGAGGCTGAAGTTCTGGGCCTGGTTTCCCAAAATTATCTTAAGGCTAAGTTTATCATTAGAACCATTGAGCACAAGGCTAAGTTTATCATTAGAACCATTGAGCACAAGGCTAAGTTAATCATTAGAAACATTGAGCTCAAGGCTAAGTTCGTCGTTAGAACCATTGAGCTCAAGGCTAAGTTTGTTGTTAGAACCATTGAGCTCAAGGCTAGGTTCGTTGTTAGAACCATTGAGCTCAAGGCTAGGTTCGTTGTTAGAACCATTGAGCTCAAGGCTAAGTTTGTCATTTAGAACCATTAAGCTCAAGGCTAAGTTCGTTATTAGAACCATTAAGCTCAAGGCTAAGTTCGTCGTTAGAACCATTAAGCTCAAGGCTAAGTTTGTCGTTAGAACCATTAAGCTCAAGGCTAAGTTCATCGTTAGAACCATTAAGCTCAAGGCTAAGTTCGTCGTTAGAACCATTAAGCTCAAGGCTAAGTTCGTCGTTAGAACCATTGAGGTCAAGGCTAAGTTTGTTGTTAGAACCATTGAGGTCAATGAACTTATTAGCCTTAAGATGCTTTTGGGAAACCGGGCCCTGGTGAGAGCCTGTACCTGAAAGCGGGCACGCCTACACACACACACACACACACACACTCGGACGGACATGTTGTTCTGTTCTTACACTGTTGTGAGGTCCTGTAGAGAATAGACTGTTCTGGATGACTTCTCCAGACTAGAGGTGTGTGTGTGTGTGTGTGTGTGGATAGAAAATACTTTAATAATAAAAAAATCACCCTGCTTATGGTCATCAATCCAGCTTCTCCGCTTCCACAACGTCCCCTCAAAGCCCACACAGCTTTATTTTTGTGGAATTCCAAAACTTTTTTCCCCTTAACCTTTACCTTAAACCCCCAAAACCCTAAACTTAACCCCAAAAACATAAACCTTAAGCTTGAAATAGCATTTGACCAAATTTAACAACAAAAAAAGTCCTGGCTTTTTAAAAAAGTTATTGTTTTCCAACCTTGTCAGGACATTCGGGTGAATTGTTAGGACATTGGGGTCCTGATAATGTAGGAAAACAAGTACACACACACACACACACACACACACACACACACACACACACACACACACACACACACAGCCCCTCTCCTCCTGTCACCCCACTGAGAGCCTACAGCTGTTCTGTGGCTGAGAGGGCACTCTCCATTAGCTGCCTCTTGCTTAATTGATGAGGTGTTCAAAGATGTCTTCACTCGCACGGCAAAGTACATCCAAAGTTGGAGCTGTGGTCTTGATGGAACAGAAGCGGTGAGAGAGATGAAAAGCGGGGAAAATATATTTTTTATATCTTGCCATTATGGAGCTGGACCATGGTTGAGTCTGAAATTGCACGATATTTCCTATATAGTGCACTACTTTTGACCAGGGCCCTCTGGTCATAAGTAGTGCACTATATAGGAAATATGGTGCCATTTTGGAGGCACCCCATGTATCTCTCCCACTCTGTAACGGCACCCTTCATTGTTGAGTGGATTCCATGACACTTCTTCCTTACGTAATGCTTCCAGAAAGCTAAAATGTCAGGAGGTGGATGATGATGAGCGCAGGACTGTGAGGAGAGGAATGACTTTGAAGAAGAAGAGCGGGTGTAACTTAAGCCTGATGTATTTAGTCCAAAGTCCATTTTGAGTTAACCTAAGCTTAACCTGGGTTTAGCTTAATGATCAACTCTGAGAAGCAAAATGGCAATGGAGAGAAAATGCTTCCTTCCTCTTTCCACCTTGGATATACAGTACTACTACTACTACTACTACTGCTAGTAGCTGCCTTCTTTTCTGATTTAGGCTTGTAAAATTCCAGAATCTTATTTTGTGATTGTCTGGATCTTATATGATCTATTAACAGTTCCATCTGGAACTGGGTATAATGGAACTGGGTATAATGGAATGAATGATCGGATGACATTTTGTACTGGCAAACCATTGAACTCCTCCTCAAAGATCTCCAGTAGTACTGTGTCGTTGAGTAGCACTCTCATGTTTCCTGCATTCAGTGGAAGTGGTCTTACGCAATGCTGCTGAATGTCATCTTTCCAGCATCACCGCCATAGTTCTCTCTGTACCTGTCACATAGAGGTGTGGTTAGGCTCGCGGAGGGCTTATCGGTACGCATTATCAGAAGATTGGCTTTGCTTGACGTCAGCCTTCATTTCCTCTTTGTGCAGGTGAGGGATTTGGCTCTATTTCGATAGACTATTCCTTTGCAGAGTTACGCTTCTAGCACAACGGTCCTGCTATGAGTCACGTGTATGTTGTGGTTGACCTCAAACTGGGGGTTTATACCAACAGACTAGGAGAACGGGATCAAAGGACATTTCCTCACAGACTACCTACCCCCATGTGTCTTTGTCCGTGCGTGTGCGGGGGGGTGCGTGAGTGTGTGTGTTTATTTACTCCGAGACGGGTAGCTCGGCTGGTACATTCAGACACAGCCCCGTAATACCATGTGCATGTTCCACAGAGTACTATTATGCAAGCGTTGCAGTTGCCGTGACCACAGCGCAGCATGTCAATCTAAATCCTAAACATCATTGTGCGGTTCATCAGACTAAAGATGCTCATCAGGCTTAAAGATGCTCTGTGAAGAAGGCCCAGCATGTGGAGAGATCTCTTGTTAGGTTTAAATACCACCTCTCTGACATTTGATTATAAGGCGGCTATATTTAGCCTGCCACTTGGCAATAGGCAGCTCTTTCTGCTTGATTAAAGCAGCAGCGACTTAAGAAGCCATGTTTTGGCACTGACACACTGGCTGGTGAGATCTCAGCCAGTCTCAGCTCATATCAGCTGGTCTCGTTTTGTCAAGAGGAGGAGGGAGGTGTGTGTGGATAGAAAATACTTTAGTAATAATCTGTCTGCCTCCCCCTATTGTTCTCCTGCTGCCCCGGGAAACCGTGGCTAAACCATAGGCCTTTTGTCTCAGGCTAGCCATCTCATGACCACATGACCGTTGTCCATATCCACTTTTATTTCACATTTTGTTTTAACAGGGAGTCCTATTGATACCCTGGTCTCTTTTACAAATGACCATGGCAGAATACAGAAATACACGCAATAAATAGGAACATGCAAAAACGCATAGCCTGCGGTGTCACACACACTGGCTCAGGGTGTTGCATTGGGCATGTTTGATTCCATTGCAGTTGGACTGCGCAGAATCACTGCTAGGGCTTACTCGTTATGTGATGATTGATTCTGCGCATCGCCTCGTTCAAACTGATCCCCTCAGACACGCTGATTGACTGTTTTTTCTCTCATCTCGCTCAAAGGCTTCTTTTAGCAGATAATGGCTGAAACGGCAGAGAGCAGCTTCAAAGGCATCTTTAGGTGTTTGGACCCACTGGAAGTTGGACAGCAGTGAATGTCCCTCTTCTTATTTGGTTCTCATTGGTGTAGGTTGAAGTGTCCGCTAGATGCTGATCTCGAGTCAGTTTTGCATTTACCTCACTATGGTTAATGTTAAGTTTGAGGGAGGGAAGCTCATCCCAGATCTGTACCTAGGTGGAACTTCACCCCGGAGCGTTCTCGTTTGTCTATCACCATTGTTTACTGTATCCACCACTATGCTGTGTATCATGAGAGGGCAGCGTCGCAGAATGAACTCTTTACATCGAGGGTTATTAAGCCAAAGTGCTGTGTACATTAAACACATTTCAATCAGTGATTGTTCCTGGAGTAGAGACTACATATTATCAGAATGAGGTCCTCTCCTCAGTAACTGACACACACACACACACAGAGATCACATGACATTCTGTTCATTTAGAATTCTGATACATTTTCTTCTCTCACTGAAATGTCTTTGTTTCTTAGTGAATGCTACTTGGTACAGAAGGAAGAATTTTCATTGGTCTATGCACTGTAGAGTTTTAGTCGGAAGCCGGCCCTGAAGGTTTAATAATTAATCTAGGACTGATCAATCGCTATAGAACAAAGTGATGCATTGTCTAGTATTTGGCTCTGTACAAGCCGCAGGACTTTTGTATACAACATTTTGTCACTCTTTCTGCCTCTTTGTTATTGGAGAGCTCACCATGAGTCGCAAATGTTTGCTATCCATTTTGTGCAGATGCTTTGCTTCTAGCTTCAGGACAAATGTTCACAGAACAGGTAATAAGAGATTTTTAACAGGACAAAACACGCAGTCTGCAAAGGTTCCCTTATTGTTATTGAACTCGTTTAAATGCCAGTGCTGATACCTGTAATTCACTCTTGGCCAAGCCACAGACCCAATGGCAATATCCTCTTGTCAGTCCAAACTAAGTTTCCCTCGGACTGTGAGAGAGTATCTGCCTTGAACTGATGACAGGGCAATCATGACGATGGGCCTGATGACAGCCTTTCAGACAGCCCCCTGAGAAAATAGAGCCCCGACTGAGCCTCATCATCACCTCTGTCATGTAACAGCCATTTCTTAATGGGACACCTTCTCTCAACCCTGGTGTCTTCATCCTCACAGGAATACGAGTGCGCTAAGGTTTTGCACTATATAGGAAATAGGGGGGCATTTTGGGACGCACACAATCATATTTTTTTTTGTTGACAAAAGAACGATTGAAACGAGTCATCTTTTATTTATGGGAGATGCCATCACGTTTTCTTTTTTGGAATGTGACTTTTCCCAGCACCCCATTCCGTCTGAACTCAACCCATGTCTGCTGAATCCGGTATGGAAATCACACCACTGTATGCCCGGCCAGGGGAGCAGCATAGCATAGCCTCACTGGAATCATGTATCTGTTGTGGATGGATGGATGGTACCATGTGGTCACACAAGTTACGCTACCTGCGCTCGTGCTATTGGGAGAGAGCACACATCACATGCATACATATGTTGTTTCAGTTCTGGGTTCAGTCTCTTCAAAATACCACCACCTCCCTGAGGATACATGGAATTACAGACCCAGTGAAGTCATTGGTTGTTTGGAGCTTTTTGATGTGTAAAGCAGAGGCAGTGTGTATGTGCACAGGAGTGTGTTCATTCATGCGTGTGTATTGATCTCTCCGTGTCGTCTTTGTCAATTCCAGACCTGCACGGTTTGCTCCCAAGGCTGGTGCCTGACCTTATTGATCCCCTCCTCTCTTTCCTCAGATCTGCTGAACGGCGCTCAGGAGAAATGTGAGCTTCCCCCCATGGACGGCTTCCCTCACTGTGAGGGCAAAGTCAAGGTCAGCGACACACACACACACACATACGCACACAGTCACACGCACCCAATCAAACACACACGCACACACACTCACACAGACACAGTAACCACCAGCAGCAGCTGTAATCACAGCCCTCCGGCCCCAGGCCAGAGTCTGCCCGGAGCAGATACCGTCATATCATAAAGGCCATCTGCTCTGTGCGCTGCTCCCGAGCCTCCACTGGCACCAAGGAAAGGCAGGCATGGCTAGCCGATCACCATTTAAAAGAGCCAAAACAGGGCTCAATCAGGCTCCATAGCGGAAACAGATGAGCTGTTTTGTCCTATTTAGCATCCCTTTGTCTCAAATGTCTATCTCCTTTTTCTTTTTTTTTGTGGATTATTTCAACCACATTAAATCTCAAGTGTTTTATTGAGGATAAATCAGAATGCAGCTTTTCAATGTATTTTGTTGCACATGACCTAAATGTTGCACATGGCTATTAAAATAACTTCAGACAGTCTTTTATTCCTCTGGCGTTTTTATGGGGTATGGTGGAAATCCCAGCTGTCACAGTGCTATATAATACTGTACATGGTACAAACTTCCTACTGGCAACCTTTTCCGTCCTGTTATTGTGCTCTGATGGATAGAATAATTATTATTAGAATCATCTTTCAGAAGGTTTTTAGCAAGAACAAAAGACAAATTGAAGACTTCTTGCTCTGTCCGATTACAATATACTTTGGAATTCCTTAACCCCTGTAGAATACCTTTTAAGTAAATTAGCTGCACATGATGTTTTCAGCTGCCTTGCGTGACTCATTCCATGGGACTTACTTGGGTGGCTGTCAATCTCAGTGGAATTAGTTAGGGCAGTCTCATATAAACCTACACCGACTCTGCATAGCCTAGTCATTCAAAAACAATGGGATGGAAATCAGATTGAAAAATCTGATGGAAATTGCAGTGATGGAAAGAGGTAGGCTACGTCCCAAATGGCAGCCTATTCCCTATGTAGTGCACTACTTTTGACAAGGGCCCATAATGAATAGGGTGTCATTTGAGACTCAGCCTTAATGTGTCAGAGTGGAACACCATTATTCCTAACCCAGACTGTAAGTGATTGCCATATTCCCCCTTGGCCAAGTCGTAGCCCCACTCTGCTCCTTCACTCTGCTCCTTCACTGGGCTTCAGCAGATTGTTTTATTTTTTATTTAACTAGGCATTTCAGTTAAGAACTAAGGGAACAGTGGGTTAACTGCCTTGTTCATGGGCAGAATGACAGATTTTTACCTTGTCAGCTCGGGGATTCGATCCATCAACCTTTTGGTTACTGGCCCAACACTAACCACTAGGCTACCTGCTGTTTTACACATCTCCATCTGTGAACATCTGAAAACACTGTATAGCTCAGAGCTCCTACACATGGGATGGGAGGACTGGCCAAGGCATGTGGATTGATAGGCTATACTGGTACCTATTGTGTACAGTCCTGATCAAGTCTCTCCTCCTCTTCCTCAGTGGATGAAGGACATGTGGCGGTCAGACTCATGCTACACTAACTACGGCGTGGACGGCTCCACCTGCTCCTTCTTCATATATCTCAGTGAGGTGAGTGGTGTCTGTCTGTCTGTCTGTCTGTCTGTCTGTCTGTCTGTCTGTCTGTCTGTCTGTCTGTCTGTCTGTGCTCGTGTGTCTGTGCTCGTGTGTCTGTGCTCGTGTGTCTGTGCTCGTGTGTCTGTGCTCGTGTGTCTGTGCTCGTGTGCACAGTGGCTACAGCGTGGTTTGATCTACTCATTGACATTCAGTGTTAACAGCCTGGGGGACGTGGAACGCCCCAGCTCTTTACGTATTCATCCACTGCAACTCCACGCGCCCTTGACGACTGAACTATTTACTTGTGAATTATCCTACAGCGTTGGATTTTTAATATGGAAACATGTACTGTAGCATTCTGATGACCCTAGCGAGTAGGGTACGCACATGCGAACACAACACTCGAGATGTAAAGCTCATTTATACTGTAGCATTCACAAATGAGGTTTGTCCTCTGTTGGTCAATGAGAAGCTCATTGCTAAGTAGCAATGACTGAAGTGAAGTTTGTTTAAATCAAGCTCAAGTCCCTGACTCTTTATGTTGATTATTCTCGGTCAGATATGGGAGCTGGTCAGGTATGGGAGCTGGTCAGGTATGGGAGCTGGTCAGGTATGGGAGCTGGTCAGGTATGGGAGCTGGTCAGGTATGGGAGCTGGTCAGGTATGGGAGCTGGTCAGGTATGGGAGCTGGTCAGGTATGGGAGCTGGTCAGGTATGGGAGCTTATAAATGTTGTATCAGTTGAGATCAGTGCTTGGGGGAAGAACAGCGTGATGTCATTTTACTCTACTCAAAAAACCTGTTGGGAGAGACATGTACCAAATCCAATAAAGGAAAACTCCACCCCAAAACTATATTCTAGTGTTTGTTTCATTAGTCCATTGTTGATATAGTCCCAAAATGTTTTGCATGGCAGCAATGAAGATATATCACTTTCAAAATACAGCCAGGATGAAGAGTTTTGCATCACATTATGCAACATTCAGCATCGTATGATGCAAAATGCATAACACCGGCTGTATTTCTGTATTTTGAAAGTTTATATCATGAGAACTTGATTGCTGACATTTAAAACATTTTGGGACTGTGTGTGTGGGTGGAATTTTCCTTTAAGGGAGAGAGAGTTGTGCGTACCAAATGCCATTCCCTATTTAGTACACTACTTTTGGCTAGGGCCCATAGGGAACCCTTATGTATGCAGCCAGTGAGAGTGAACTCTCTATCTCTCTAAGTCAGTGTGACTTGCATGTATTTCCATATAGTATCAGCCTTGTTCTTTCTCTCTCTGCCTCTACTTTTGGCCAGAGCCCTACACCCTATCAGCCAGAAACCCCAAATGTAGTGCACTATATAGGGAAAGGGTGTCATTTTGGGGCACAACCCTAGTGTCCCTTCCTCCCTCCCTCGCCCCTGCGTCCTCCTCTCTCTCCTCTCCGTTGGCCGAGTTCACAGGCCCCATACTCTGTCACATTTTCCATCTCAGTACCTTCTGATGTTATGTTCTGATGTTAATGTCATTTTAGGTGGAGAACTGGTGCCCGCGCCTGCCGTGGAGGACCAAGACATTGGACGAGGAGGCCGACCGGAGGGGCCAGGTGAGTGTCTGACCGGAAGGGCTTTCCACACTGCTAAACCGAGACAAACTGAGTATAGTTGCTGGAACCGCGCTGGAAAGGACAACAGGAAAATAAAATATTAGAGCCGACACAGTTTGGTTCGGGTTGGCACGATGTGAAAATGACAACGTGATAAGAAAATATCTTAAAACACAATAGTGAAAAGGGCATAAGTGCCAGTCTCTGTACCCTGCTGAAAGACCAACAGCCTGGCCAGTCCTTTTCACTCTCACCGCTCTGGAGACTGGCCAGACAGAATACCCAGCCTGAAGACAAATGCCAAGTCATGAGGGCATTGAATAGCTTTTATAATGTTATGACATCATGTGCTCTTTAGAAATGTCCTCTTCCACTTGTCTTTTAGCTCAAATGGTATCGACTAATGCATAAGCAATGTTAGATGCTGCACGTAGGCTAACACGCACACACACTGTCTGAAGAGTAGAGTCACTCCAGTGATTCCGTTAGTAACTGATTCATACCATGACGCCTGTCGCCATGCCAATGGGCACTCGGTCAAATCTCCTTACAGGGCCGTCTGAGCTCAGAGCTCCGGGCGTGGCGCGCCATTATTGACTTTAAATATGCTCCTGGTTATGGATAATGCGATAAGTCCAAATGTAATAATCTTTGCCCCCCTTCGGATGTCCTTTTGTCTTTGGGATCACCATTGATGGTGGCTGTGATTTTATTTGTTGTTGACCTGGGCCCATAATGCTATGGTCAAAAGTAGTGCTCTATATAGGGAATAGGGTGCCATTTTGGACACGGCCCCAGACTTTTCTCTCCCAGTGATTTCCTGTCCTGATGAGGGATGGTAAATACACTGCCAGAGCGTTGTTAGTGCGTTGTTTCCCCAGCTTTAGCAGCTGTTAATGGCAGGCAGGACTACATCTCAACCAAGCCGGCTGTGGGAAAGCTTTCTTAAATATTGACCCGAGAGAAGCTGAGAAATGTGTAGATTGGTATCATTGCATTCCAGCATTCAATGAGGAGCCATATATCTTTGTAATGCATAGAGTGCCTGGCAGAACTTGGCACTTTGTAGCTTAAGTGTTTAAGTTGATGAGAATCCTCTTTATATCCAATGTGCGTGTTGGAGATTGACAGCATTACAGAATCACTGATCTACAAATTACATCAAATCCTACATAACTACTCATTATGTAATGAAGAACAGCGATTCTCTGCCTCCTTGCTCAAACTGATCATCGTCCTGTGCCCCAGGTGGGGGGTGATTTCACTTTAGTCTAAAATGTGCACACTCCGCCCACCTGGGGCTTCTGCCGGTCCAAAACAAATGTGCCTACTGACTGTCTACCTACCCCCTTTCAGAGGCTTACATTCTCCTTCTATAGGGTAAACCTTGAAAGAGGATAATGGGTTGAACCATAACGCCTAAAGAGTAGGGGTGTCTAAATTGTGTCGTGTCTTCCTAGACGGAGATCCGGACGAGCTTCGAGGAGCTATACCGGGTCATGTCTCGGCGAGAGGAGTTCCGCTGGATGATGCTCCGGATCAAGCGCATGGAAGACCCCTGGATCAACGCCATCCGCGCCCTGGCTGCCAAGCAGAACCTGGCCAAGCGCAAGAGGAAGAAGGTAGGGCACGGACACACTCACAAACACGTACTCATGTGCACGCACACACATACTCATGCAAGCTTGCACTTACACTTGCACGCACGCACTCACACACACAACCACACCGCCGAAAATATATTAGCTACTTGGACAAGAGAATAGAATCAGCCCATGCCTTTCTGAACTGAGAATATCGAAACAAGGAAAGTCCATTGTGTTCTGGGTAGCTACCTGGCCCCAACCATTAATAATGGAGGTTTCAGTTCCCTAGTGATCTTCAGGACTTCCTCTTTCTGACTCTACGGCTTGGAACAGTATGGATATGACATATGCTGAGAGCCCTACTTCCTCTAGTTAGAGTGGAACAAAGTCTCTTGCAACTGAAACTCCTTGTAATGGATTTTTTTATGTTGATGATATATCCCATTTCCATACTTTTTTGTATTGATAGCCCCGTTGGGAATCAAACTCGCAACCCTGGCATTGCTAGCGCCATGCTTTAACCAACTGAGCCACAATGAGAAACTTAACTGACACTATCTATGCCCCTCTCTCTCCGTCAGATCCTGGTGCACCTGGGCCTGTTGACCAAGGAGTCGGGCTTCAAGATCGCAGAGAACGCCTTCAGTGGGGGGCCCCTGGGGGAGCTGGTGCAATGGAGCGACCTCATCACCACCCTCTACCTGCTGGGCCACGACGTACGCATCTCCGCCTCCCTGGCCGAGCTCAAAGAGTGAGTCCGTAGAGTGTGTGTGTGCACCCCTCACACACCTGGGTGGTGTTCAGTGCGGAGTACCGTAGCAAAACGGTTCATGTTGTCCAACGTAAAATGATAAAGAGCGTTTCTTATTGAACAGTTCTAGGATCATCACGAATAAGGTTATACGGACAGGTTGGGACGTCATCCTAGAGCATCAGCACTCCTACTCTGAGACGCTTTATGGATACAGGTCCAGTTCTCCCCTGTCCATGCAGTCTTATTCATTGTGACCTAAAAGGCCAAACTGATCCTAAATCAGCAGCACTCCTACTCTGAGATGCTTGATGCATACAACCCCAGGTATTACCTCAGAAGCACAGTACAGCTTAAGCTAGTGTAATGTGAGGTGGTTGCTACCCACCTGCTTTCTGAAAAACTCCCACATGTTCTTTGTGTGCTCTAGTCCTGCTTCGTTAGGTTAAACCGGTCTCATATTACTTTCCATTTGCATAAGAGGGGTTTACTGTATGTAAACAATCCATAGCTTTCTTCTCTTTGTTAATTGTGTGATTACATCATGTTGCTGTTGCTCTCTTTTTTTAATATATTACAATACGACGTTATTGTCCATGTTACAGTGAATTTCAAACTGTTCTCAACCCCAGAGCCCTGGTCAAAAGTAGTAAACTATATAGGGGAATATAGTGCCATTTCAGATACACCTTGTGTGTCCTAACTAAGCCCACTCCCTCTCCTTGTGCAGGATCATGAGGAGAGTGATGGGGAACAAGTCCAGCTGCCCCACCCAGGGGGACAAGGTGGTGGAGCTCATCTACATTGACATTGTGGGCCTGACCCAGTTCAAGAAGACACTGGGGCCTTCCTGGGTCCACTACCAGTAAGTACTCCATATCTTCAACTCTATATCTCGAACTCTCTGTCTGTCTCTGATAGTATTTATACACATCCATGTCATCCATAAGTTATGGGCTGGGACGTGTGATGTATTTTTATTAAACCTTTATTTAACTAGGCACGTCAGATAAGAACACATTTTAATTTACAATGACACCCTAACCCGGATGATGCTGGGCCAATTGTGCGCAGCCCTATGGGACTCCCAATCACGGCCGGTTGTGATACAGCCTGGAATCGAACCAGGGTCTGTAGTGATGCCTCTAGCACTGAGATGCAGTGCCTTGGACCGCTGCGCCACTCGGGAGCGTGTGTGATGTTGTTCATTTAGTTAGATGGAGAGCGAGAGAGAGGTTACTTACACATCTCCTTCCTAGAAGAACACCTATCGACTAACACAACTCATCTCACATACACATGGTTCTGAAATCTATCTGACTCGTCATACAATATAAGAGCATTCTAGTTTTTGCATCCAATGAGTTTCCTGGTATGCTCGTTTACGACTGTGTCAGGTTGAAAATTTGACTTGATGAGGTCTCTTTGGAATCCGCATCCTCCTTGCTGCTCTGACTAATTGGGAAGTCGGAAGTGATAACAGTGTCACGCTCTCTGTCTGTGTCCCTCTGAGTCTCCCGAGGCTGTATCCCTCCCTGTAGGATGCCAAGCCTTGCTGGGGCACATTGTCAGAGTGTTCGCCCACCGCTCATTTACTGATTGGAGAGCAGCGGAGAGAGGTTGGCGGGATGAAAAGAGGCCTATTTCCTGCAGCTCATTTGATACCTGGTGGGGATGCTATTCAGGAGACAAAGATCCAGGCACAGAGGGTGGGACCAGCTGTGATTTACGCACTCATTAGCATCTGAATGAGTAGTCTAAGACCCAGGCTGGATTTACATTTGAGTCATTTAGCAGATGCTCTTATCCAGAGCAACTTACAGTAGTGGGTGCATACATTTTCATACTTTTTTCTCATACTGGTCCCCCGTGGGAATCGGACCCACAACCCTGGCGTTGCAAGCGCCATGCTCTACCAATTGAGTCACGCGGGACCCCGGATCAGATTCGGGGGCCGTGCAGACCAGACCGAGGTGGGCCTGCTCCTCCTGCCTGGATGGGTGGATGGCTTTTTCTTCAGTAAGCCCCTATTTTGTTTCAAGCCTACAAAAGTCTTCGGGTCTCATGCAAGGTTACTCAACACACAAGCTCACTATCATGAGAACCAGCTCTGTTACAGTGGCTGTCATCAAACTGTTCTCTTTCATTGGGCTGAAATTGCATTATGTCTGAGCACAATCGTTTGATGTTCCCTTGTTGGTCGGCTGTTTCCATGGGAACATCAGGTCAAGTTCTTAACTCTTAATGGAGCAGTGGTCATGGTTGTGTCTGTTAATGTGTCTGTTTTCCGCCCACTCCCTTTTGTGCGCGTGCGTGCGTTTGTCCGCTCCACTGATAGGACTGTCTGAACCGGCGCCTTGCGGGTATTGTTCCTTTGATGTATCCCGTCGGTGTGGTTGGAGGTTGTTACGAGAACTGCCTTGCGGGAACAAGAAGTCAGGTTCGCAAATAGCCCCAAGATTTCCTTTCTCGTGTCAACACTTTTTGTTTGTTTCGGGTTTGCATTCTGTTTCATCTTGCTCTGGGGAAATTGTCTGGGACTGCATCCCAAACGGATCCCTATTCCCTATAATATGCATTTGTTTTCACCAAGGCCCCTGGTCAAAAGTAATGCGCTATTTAGGGAATAGGGAGCCGTTTGGGACACAAACTCAACCTTTTTACAGACGGTGTGGTCGTAATGCAGGTTCCAGCTGGCATTTTCATGAGTCTATTGATTAATTCCTCATTATACATATTGGTGAAGACATTTACATTTGGCCGCTTCATTCAGTGTGATGTGCACTTCCAGGAAGGTTATAAGATGCCACTGTTTTACTGTAACTTGAGACTTCTGTTGAATGGGCATTTAGATTTTTAAGCTGACGAATCACGTCATGGAACAGTTTTGGTCTCGCCCAGAGTTATCTAGTCCTGTCTTGTTTACGTTCTTATATGTCCTCTCCTTCCTCCTCCTTGTCTATCCAGCTCTCTCCCTCTCCACTTAAAGTGATGCTCCAGAACCTTTGTATAGTTTCAGCCAGTAGTTTTGAAAATGGTGCTCACGAGCCAAAACATGTACTTCGTCATTTTTTTGTGTGTGCTACGTCATCCAATGGTGTACTATGTGATTAATTACGTATAATATGTAATTTTTTGCAATTCCTATAATATGTTACAAATCCAATTTGTACAATATGTTATAAATTTGTCGTGCTTAAGATCCTGGACTGCATCTTTAAGTGTCTTTCATTTTCCAGCCTCTCCAGAACAGCTTCTAATATAGAACAATTCTATATTAATGTGGATGCCACCATGATTACGGATAGTCCTGAATAATGATGAGTGAAAAAGTTACAGACGCCCAAATATCATACCCCCAAGACATGCTAACCTTCACCATTACAATAACAGGGTAAGTTAGCATTTTATACAATACCCCCAACACATGCTAACCTCTCACCATTACAATAACAGGGGAGGTTAGCATTGTATATCATACCCCCAAGACATGCTAACCTCTCACCATTACAATAACAGGGTAAGTTAGCATTTTATACAATACCCCCAACACATGCTAACCTCTCACCATTACAATAACAGGAGGTTAGCATTGTATATCATACCCCAAGACATGCTAACCTCTCACCATTACAATAACAGGGAGGTTAGCATTGTATATCATACCCCAAGACATGCTAACCTCTCACCATTACAATAACAGGAGGTTAGCATTTTATATCATACCCCAAGACATGCTAACCTCTCACCATTACAATAACAGGGGAGGTTAGCATTTTAAATAATACCCCCAAGACATGCTAACCTCTCACCATTACAATAACAGGGGAGGTTAGCATTTTATATCATACCCCCAAGACATGCTAACCTCTCACCATTACAATAACAGGGGAGGTTAGCATTGTATATCATACCCCCAAGACATGCTAACCTCTCACCATTACAATAACAGGGAAGGTTAGCATTTTATATCATACCCCCAAGACATGCTAACCTCTCACCATTACAATAACAGGGTAAGTTAGCATTTTATACAATACCCCCAACACATGCTAACCTCTCACCATTACAATAACAGGGGAGGTTAGCATTGTATATCATACCCCCAAGACATGCTAACCTCTCACCATTACAATAACAGGGAAGGTTAGCATTTTTTGGGGGGGGTATGATATTTTTGCATCTAGCTTTTTCACTCATCATTATTCAAGATTCATTCAGGACTATCCATAATCATGGTAGCATCCACATGAATGTAGAAGTGTTCAGAAACATATTTTATTCTTATTTACAATAAAAGTGACTCCAAAATACTTATTTACCATTTCATTTCTATTTGGCACAAAATAATCATGGTAGCATCCACATGAATGTAGACGTGTTAAAACATGTATTCTATTCTTATTTACAATAAAACCTCATTGTAACATTTCAAATCCAAAGTGCTGGAGTACAGAGCCAAAACAGCAACATGTATCACTGTCCCAATACTTTTGGACCTCACTGTAGTGCACTATTTTGACCAAAGCCCTGTGGGACTCTTGTCAAAAGTAGTGCACTGCACTATATAGGGAATAGGGTGCCATTAGGGAGCAGTCTGAGTCTCAAGAGGGAAGAGAATTTGAGACTGAGGATTGTGTTCTAAGGCCAAAGTGAGTGTGGTTGTTCAGGGCAGTGAAAGGACTGCAGGGAGAATTCCAGTGATCGGCTCAGCAGTATTAGTGGTTTTAGAATGAGTGCAGCCGCCTATCCTGTCCAGTCACTCTTCTTCCCTCTCGCGCACACACGCGCAGGCAGGCACGCACACACGCAGGCAGGCACGTACGCACACAGGCACACACATAAGCAGGCACATACACAAGCAGGCACACACGGAAACACACAGATGCAGGCAGGCACATACACACATTCACTCCGTCTTTCTCTCCTCTTTCCGAATCGATCTATGTATTGGTCTATCTCTCCCAAACACTCTCACTGCAGAAAACCAATGCTTGCTTGAAGTCATCCTATCAACCGTAATCATTATTTTCTGGCTATAATACGCTATAATTTCAGTTTGTCTAATTCTCAATACTACATGGAAATCATTATAAACACATGACTGATATCGTAAAGGCGACAGTTTTGTACTCCTTGCCACTGATCTGAACAATGTTTGAATTACAACCTTTGTCTCCAGTCTACAACAATCTAATTTAATCTCCTCAGAATGTTGTACTGTGTCTGACAATACACAAGTGTCTCAAAAAGAAGAGATTTGCATGCTGTGGCTTTAGTCCCACTAAACTTAAGTTTCCTTATTGTGAATCCATTTCCCCTATTTCCTGAGTATCTTGAGAAGACACACACACTGTCTCACACACATTCTCTCTCTTTCTTTCTTTCTTTCTTTCTTTCTTTCTTTCTTTCTTTCTTTCTTTCTCTCTCTCACTCTCACACTCACTCACTCACTCACTCACTCACTCACCCACCATCTGCGAAACATCTGCCTGGTCAGGAGTGGCCTTGCCTGAGCTGCCAGACTGAGTTTAGATGGCCCTCTGGTACTCCTGGCTCCTCATCAATTTCATTAATGCTCATTATTACACCTCCACCCCGCCAGGGGTCAATCAGATGAGTATGTTGGGCTCTGTCCAGAAAGATTAAAGATTGAAATGAATAGTGGCTTTTTGGGGGCTTATTATGTGGGCGGCAGGTAGCCTAGTGGTTAGAGCGTTGGGCCAGTAACCGAAAGGTTGCAACAGTAGATCGAATCCCCGAGCTGACAAGGTAAAAATAAGTTGTTCTGCCCCTGAACAAGGCAGTTAACCCACTGTTCCTAGGCCGTCATTGTTAATAAGAATTTGTTCTTAACTGACTTGCCTAGTTACATAAAGGTTAAATCAAATTAAAATAAATAATCTGAAAAAGCATCTGTCAGGGAAACTGAAAAATAGGAACTGAGAGAGGGTCGCTGAAAGAGAGAGCTAGATAGCTGGAGAGAGATAGCCGGAGAGAGCGAGAGAAAGAGAAAGCTAAAGACAGATTAGAGAGGGGGAGCGACTGAGAGAAAGCGAAAGAGAAAAGGTCATGAATGTGTCATTCCATTCCACATGACATCCTTTCTCTGGTCCTCTAATTAGTCATGAAGTGTAACCTTTACTATTCCAGCTCTCTCTGTGCTTTGAAAAGATATGCATCATGTAATTAATTAACCATTTATTAGTGGTTGAGTCATACAGCTGGAAGTGTGTATTAATGCTAAAATGCAGTGTGTATTACAGATGCATGCTAACACTATAATGTGGTGTGTGACAGGTGTATGATAACTTTGTCATGTTTGGTGTGTTTTACAGATGTATGCTAACACTATAATGTGGTGTGTGACCGGTGAATGATAACTTTGTCATGTTTGGTGTGTTTTACAGATGTATGCTAACACTATAATGTGGTGTGTGACAGGTGTATGATAACTTTGTCATGTTTGGTGTGTTTTACAGATGTATGCTAACACTATGATGTGGTGTGTGACCGGTGTATGATAACTTTGTCATGTTTGGTGTGTTTTACAGATGTATGCTAACACTATAATGTGGTGTGTGACCGGTGTATGATAACTTTGTCATGTTTGGTGTGTATTACAGATGTATGCTAACACTATGATGTGGTGTGTGACTGGTGTATGATAACTTTGTCATGTTTGGTGTGTATTACAGATGTATGCTAACCCTATAATGTGGTGTGTGACAGGTGTATGATAACTTTGTCATGTTTGGTGTGTATTACAGATGTATGCTAACACTATGATGTGGTGTGTGACTGGTGTATGATAACTTTGTCATGTTTGGTGTGTATTACAGATGTATGCTAACCCTATAATGTGGTGTGTGACAGGTGTATGATAACTTTGTCATGTTTGGTGTGTATTACAGATGTATGCTAACACTATAATGTGGTGTGTGACTGGTGTATGATAACTTTGTCATGTTTGGTGTGTTTTACAGATGTATGCTAACCCTATAATGTGGTGTGTGACAGGTGTATGATAACTTTGTCATGTTTGGTGTGTGTTACAGGTGTATGCTGCGGGTTTTGGATTCCTTCGGCACAGAGCCCGAGTTCAACCACGCCCACTATGCTCAGTCCAAGGGCCACAAGACCCCCTGGGGCAAGTGGAACCTCAACCCCCAGCAGTTCAACACCATGTTCCGTAAGTACCACCTAATGGCTCTGGGGTGCAGATCTAGGATCAGCTTCTCCTCCCCAATCCTAACCTTAACCATTAGTGGGGAAAATGCAAAACTGACCCAAGATCAGCATCTAGGGACAACTTCACCCTACTCCCACCTAATGACAGGGTCATGTTTATAAGGCACCAAATGGAAGAAAATTGTCTAAAACAGAGAGGGGCAACCTGTACTCTAAATAAAAAAAAAAAAATGTTTTTACATTTAAACTTTATTTAACTAAGCATGACCATTAAGAACAAATTCTTATTTACAATGACGGCCTACACCGGCCAAACCCGGATGACGCTGGGCCAATTGTGCGCCACCCTATGGGACTCCCAATCACGGCCGGTTGTGATATAACCCGGAATCGAACCAGGGTGTCTGTAGTGACGCCTCAAGCACCGAGATCCAGTGCCTTAGACCGCTGCGCCACTCGGGAGCCCAATAAGACACACACATTTTTGTTTTCCGTTGCGAAACACGTTGAAAAGTTTTCTGTTACGTGCCCTAATGAACACAACCCAGGGGTGGGGAGGGAGAGTCCACCACCCCAGGGTGTTTTAACCTTTTCCCCATGGCTGATTGAAAGCAAAATGTTACCCAGAATGAATGAATACCCCTCTCCGGTCTCAGTTTCAGTGGTTTGGCCAACGTCAGGCTGGAATAGCAGACCAGGCTCAATAGACTCTTTGTGTTGCGGATAGAGTATGCCATTCTCATACGACGCAGGTCTTTTCATGTCGTCCAGTTTACTAGCTGCGAGGGTTAGATGATATCTGTAACTAATCAAACGCACGTCGGTTACACCATGGGTCGAAATGAAACACAGATTTGTTTCGGTGCATCGGGCATGTTGGATTTGTGTCCCCTGCCCTTGCCTGTGGAGAAACGTTCACCTTATCCTCAGCGTATTGTTTTATATCCTGTCATTACAGCTCTGTTTCCAGGCTTAAGGGAAGTCACTGAATCTCACACTTGCAGTTGTGTAACAACAACAATGGGGCTTGAATAAACAAAACATGTATTTTCAATATGTTAACTCTGAGGGTTGGATTTCCTTCCATCCTAAGACTAAGATGTAACAGAGGACATTTAAGACAAAGAAGGCGCCACAGGGAAATCAATCCTAGCCTTGGGTTCCATTCATTACCATTAAGTAGTCTTGCATAAATCACTGGATAAAGGGTGTAGACGAGGGAAAGCGATGAGACAGGAGAAAGCGTTCTGGCCGATGAGACAGGAGAGGGAAAGGGCTCTGGCCAATGAGACAGGAGATGGAAATTCCTGATATATAATCCTAGTAAAAATTCCCTGTCCTTAGGTCAGTTAGGATCACCACTTTATTTTAAGAATGTGAAATGTCAGAATAATAGTAGAGTGATTTATTTCAGCTTTTATTTCTTTCATCACATTCCCAGTGGGTCAGAAGTTTACATACACTCAATTAGTATTCGGCAGCATTGCTCTCCAGTTGGTACATGACAGCCTGGCTGTTCTGTTTCTCTGGCTCTTGGCTTCCATCACCTGCCTAGGGCTGGCGGTCACAAACACATGCAAGTCCATTTCCAAGTGGACTAAAGTATAGGCCCGTCCCATATGGCACCCAATTCCCTATATAATGCACTACTTTTGACCCTATTTCCTATTTAGTGCACTATGTCTGACAAGGCTCTGGTCAAAAGTAGTTCACTGTATAGGCAATAGGGTGCCATTTGGGACGGATATGTGAGTTCTGGGAGTGAGCACTTCATATGGTTTAAAGTTCTAAGAACTAACCAAAACTATGTTAAGTTTCAAGTGTTATTAGTCAAATGTACGGGATATGGATGGTATACATCGTCCAACAAAATGCTTACTTGCAGGTTCCTTCTCGACAATGTAACAAAGATAAGAAATAATAAAAGATAAGAATACAAACATAAAGTAAATGGCAGTAGAATAGAATAAACATTTTAGCATAAGTATAATACAGGAAGGCACAATTTATAGTCCAATATTTATGTGTATCGGGAAGGGGTCTAGTAAGAATCTAGTAGCAGCATGTGTGTGCATGAGTGTGTGTGTGTGTGTGCATGAGTGTGTGTGCATGAGTGCTAAGGTGTGTTGAATCCGAGCAGAGCCCTTTGATGTGGGAAATGCATTGACGTGCGTACACCACCCACCACCCATTGGTTTTATGTTTTCCATACCCAACTCCTGAGATGAAACTGCAGTATTCTAGATTTAACTTCAATTCTGGGAAATTCCCAACTCTAATTTGTCTGTCTCATCTGTCAGAGCTCACAGGGACAGGTATCGGGCCGTATGCATCAAGCGTTTCAGAGTAGGACTGCTGATCTAGAATCAGTTTTCTCTTTTAGATCATATTGAATACGATTTTATGGACACGGGACCTGATCCTAGATCAGAACTGCTACTCTGAGAGGCTTTGTGAATATGAGCACAGTGCAATGGAGCTTTGAGAGGTCTTCAGACAGGGTCCCCAGGACTAGCCCTCCAACGTCTAGTCTTCTCTGTTTGTGTTCGGAAGGCCAGCCCTGGGTCATGTTTACCAGGTGCCAAACAGAAGAAAACAAACTAAAACAAGGACTGCTCTTCCTGGACTTGTCCAATAAGAAACCTTATTTGTTGTGTGTTCTAATGAACACATCCTCGCTGTTGTCAGAGGGAAACTCCCCCCTGTAAAATGCTGAAGTTGGTTACAGCGATGTTTATCTCTCCGCTTATCCTCTGCCGAGTCCCCAACAGCCGGATGTTCTGTTTTCAAGGGAAATGGACGTTAACAAGGAGGCGCTTCATCTTAACTCCTCCTCCACATTTACTGGATTGGTTGAACAGTGCCGAAGAGAACCTCCCCCGACAGTTATTTTTGTCAAAACCAGTATGTAGGGGATGTAGTTTCAGACGTGTCTTTTACGCCCGCTACGTTAGGTTCATTTACTCTAGACAGCACGCCCCTTTAAACCTCCTCTGCTTCTGCATTTCCCCTGCTTGTTTGTTTTCATTTATGGAATTCCAGCTCAGTGTTTTTCCTGTGGTGGAAGAGCTGATTTAAAATTAAAGGGAAAGGTAGCCAAGGTCCTCATTTGAGTTTGTACGACTATGTATTATAATCATTAGTCTTGCAATAAATTCAAGGTATGTTTTTTTTTTTATATATAATCTTAATAATGTTCCACAAGTTAAAGTTCAAACTAAATGTTGAACTGAAATTTCATTGGTAGATCAAAAGCTCTGTATTTCCAGCCAATTGTCTCTCAATAAATCAATGAAATTTGATTTGATTAGATTTTTTTATTGAATTTCACTACAAGGCCTATCAAAACTTACGCAGAATAGAATTGCATTTCACGCTAGAATTTCAATTTAACATTCAACAAGCCACGCAGAAAAGCATATGGCCTCAGTGCACTTTCTTGAATTTCTTATCAAACAGATGGAGATTTCCTATTTTGCCAATAAAGAATTCAGGCAGAAATAAACATCTGATTCTGATGAATTATGGCCAGATGACAGCTGTGAAGTACAATAAGGACCCAGTGAAATGGGATGCTATAGAATGAGGGCACCGGCTGCGTTCTCTACCCCTCCTTTGATTTGGAACGGTTGCGTTATTTTATAATCATGAACTTTAGAGGGGCCAAGTCTATCAAGTAAAGCCCAGAGAGTCGTCCCAAATTCCACCCTATACCCTATGAGCTGGTCCAATGGGCCCTGGTAAAAAGTAGTGCACTATATAGAGAACAGGTTGCCATTTTGGGATGCAAACAACTTTTCAAGAGACTCTGGGCTTTACTTCATGGACTTTAACCCTTTGAAGTTTATCCTTGTAAAAAAAGAGAAAGAAGCATCTCTCTGCACCAGACAAAATAGATTAAGTGTTTTCTACCCACTGCAATGTGGTTAAGAGAGAGATGGAGAGAGAAAGGCACCCTGAGCGAGAAGGAGAGGGAGACGGAGAGTGAGAGAATAAAAGACGGAGTGAAAGATGTAGTGATAGAGATACAGAGAGAGAGAGAAGACACCTGCCAAATAATGTGAGTGCTGCCCTCTAGTTAAGAACAACAGGTTCAGCCTGTTCCTTTGTGTCAGTGCTGCTCTGGGCTGGGCCTGCTTGGCTGTTTTGCATTTCCTCCGCACTGGGCCTGCAAAGTGCCGAGTCAGTGGGTCTCTCTCTGTCTCTCTCGGTCTCTGTCTTGCGCTTTCTTTTTCTTTCTCTCTCGCTCGGTCTCTCTCTCGATACACATACGCCCTGGTGATGACTTAACTGAGCCTTGTGCATTCCATTCCTTCTCCACCTCTCCCTGACAGGGGTAATGAACGGACAACATGCTGGCTTCCTGAGAGCGTGTGTGTGGTGGGGCCGTGTGTGTGTACGATAAGTGAGGGTTGTTCAATAAGCAGGTTGTTTTTTTATTTTATTTCTGTCCCTTATGCAAGGTATGGAGGCAACCAGTGTGGAGTGACCGCTCATAATCAGAAGAATGTGCTTAAGATTCATTTCCAGCCCACAACTTCACGTTTTTCGAGTTACAGTGAAATGCCTTTCTTGCAAGCTCTAACCCCAACAATGCAATAATCAATAACAATGTAATGCTAGAAATAACAAGGTAGAAGAAATATACTATATACAGTATAATATTTACAATGTGCAGGGATACTGGATCGATACACTGCATTACCAAAATCATGTGGACATCTCATTCCAAAATGTGGACATCTCATTCCATTAATATGGAGTTGGTCCCCCCTTTTCTGCTATACATTATTTATGTTCATAAAATTGAACATAAATACTTTTCAAACAAAGTTTTAGTTGTCCTATGTTCTCCAGTAACATAGGACAATAAAAAAACACTTCTCCCTTTGTTTTTTTGTGACCAACTTTTTTTATTTAGTTTTGTCTTTTATTTCAGAGGGGTGGTTACAGGTACAAAAACAATCACAGAAATGCCTACATAGATAACCCCAACCCATTTCGCCCCTCAGTCCCCATCCACCAGCCCGCATCCTCCATCCCCACCCGGAAGACATGGGAAGCATTGAACTACAGAAATTCAGCCGTGGCAATGTATTCATTTTGACCATAGATATTCTGCCAGTTAAAGCAACGGGTATATTATTCCATCTACTGAGGTTGAATTTAATTGATTTGAGTGTTCTGTTAACGTTTCTGGCAATGGTTTTATCTAAGGAAGGAAATACAGTATATCAAATTTCTAATCAAATTTACTTATAAAGCCCTTCTTACATCAGCTGATGTCACAGAGTGCTGTACAGAAACCCAGCTTAAAACCCCAAACAGCAAGCAATGCAGGTGTAAAAGCACGGTGGCTAGGAAAAACTCCCTAGAAAGGCCAAAACCTAGAGAGGAACCAGGCTGTGAGGGGGTTGTCCAGTCCTCTTCTGGCTGTGCCGGGTGCAGATTATAACAGAACATGGACAAGATTTTAAACTGTTCATATAACAGGCAGAACAAAAGTGCACTATGCCATGTGGGCTTTGGGACCCAACATAGTTTTATTTCAATTGGACTTTTGTTGGCTTTTTTTGAAGGTTGGGGGGTCTTACATTGTCTTAATTTTCTCATCTCCGTCATTCACCCCTCTCGTCAGAAAAAGGGGGAAATCCTCATCTCCGTCATTCACCCCTCTCGTCAGAAAAAAGGGGGAAATCCTCATCTCCGTCATTCACCCCTCTCGTCAGAAAAAAGGGGGAAATCCTCATCTCCGGATGTGAGTTTCCATTTCCAAAAGAGAGTGTGCCGAGGCGAAACTCTCCCGAGTGTGTGCCGTTGCCCATTTCTCACCTAATCATAGAACGTTAAGGCTCTAATCATAGAACGTTAAGGCTCCAACCACAGAACGTTAAGGCTCCAACCACAGAACGTTAAGGCTCCAACCACAGAACGTTAAGGCTCCAACCACAGAACGTTAAGGCTCCAACCACAGAACGTTAAGGCTCCAACCACAGAACGTTAAGGCTCCAACCACAGAACGTTAAGGCTCCAACCACAGAACGTTAAGTCTCCAACCACAGAACGTTAACTCCTCACTTCACAGAACGTTAACTTAACAAGTGACATTTTCTTCTCTTTTATTCTGGAGATCTCTTTACATAATTGTATTGTTTTATGATGGGACAGATGTAGATACAGATAAGGAAGGAGTTAGAGAGAGGGGCACAGAAAGGATTTAAGGAATAGACAGTTGGCCGAGCCTGGGCTCAAACACCCGTCTCCATGGGGGCACGCGTGGTCCGGAGTTGGGAGTGTTACCGCTGCGACAGACTCCAGCGGGCCACTTCACATTTCTAAATTGGTTAACACAAGTCTCAGATTTACTTTCCACTTCTAGGCATGAGTCAGACGACTACTTCACTAACAAAACAAATAGCCTAATCATTAGGCCTATTGTCATGCTATTCACTTGTTTCTGTACAGCATATGCATGCTAATGTAGAGAAAAATAGTTGTCCTATGCAGATCTCATAGCGATAAGGTGCTTGATGACAGTTTGTGTTTGTAGCTTGTTTTCCTTTTTTTGTATATAAGTGAATGAATGTGAACTAACCAGCTTCAGTACAATAATCATTGTGATTCCATTTGAGCTGTATAATGACAGTTGTTTTGTGTGGTTTATTTCCCCCTGCAGCCCACACGCCAGACAACAGCTTCCTGGGCTTTGTGGTGGAGCAGCACCTGAACGCCAGCGACATCCGCCACATTGACGAAGTCAAGCGGCAGAACCAGTCGCTGGTCTACGGCAAGGTGGACAACTTCTGGAAGGTACGGCGCTTCAGCTCATGTATCCCGTGTGGCTGGCATAGCCAAGGTTTTGCGTTCAACTCCGGCAGGGAACAGTGTTCAAATGAAACATTGACTCTTGGGGGTGCCTAATGTGTCTTGGTGTTGTCTGATGTTGAAATCTGATCACCTTCGTACTTAACATGTGTGTATGCACTCACTGTACTGTAAGTCGCTTTGGGAAAAAGTGTCTGCTACATAGTATTTATTATAATGTTATTTACATTGTGTACAACTCTGCTCAGCTCTTAGTGATTTGGGAGCAGTGGTAACATTTTGTCCTGGACAAAAATATACTTTTGTCTACATCAGCATTTAGGGTGAAGTTGAATATGGTAGAGTAATGTTCTTCAGTTGGAATTTTGAATACCATGGAGACACTTCTTGTTTAGAACAAAACACGATAAGTGATCTAGTTCCCAGACATCAACACTACTAGAATAGAGCGCAATGAGAAGGAAGTGGTGCTCAGTTGAGTTCAATAGGAAACTGGTCCCATTGGCTTCACAGTCCCGTCCCTTGATCACAGGGAAATAGACAACACTGTGGACGCTTTTAAGGAGCCTTGCTTTGCACACTGAGCCTTGCTTTGCACATAATGCCTTTCAAGATGAAAGCACCAGACACGTTACACCATAAATCCTTGTGAACCGGCGTATGGAATCTATTGTAACCCAGTTCCTTAACTCTTGGAAGAAAGTCACTGGAACACAGACTTTTTGGGAGATTTATTGGAGACTAGTAGTGTTCCTTTATAAACCATATTTCTGAGTTTCTGATTATATGTTGATAAATAGTAGAATTCAACTCTACTCTCTGATTAGTTATAATATATACCTACTCAGACTGTTGTGCAGAGGCATTGACACAGGGATTATTTAATCTAAGACAAAAAGGGTTTAGAGATTGTAACTACACCAGCCACAAGCGGTTTGCGTGCGTGCGATTCGCTCGTTGGCACATTACACATTGTTGGATTACTGCCTACGCTGTATGTCTTGGTGAGACTTGACAAGGGCTGCGATGATGACAAACATTGTAAAGAAGCCGGTTGGAACATTTTAAGCCAGCCATCTTTCTGAGGCCTAACACACAAGGTGTGCATCCCAAATGGGTCCTGGCCAAAAGTAGTGCACTGTAAAGGGAATAGGGTGGCATTTTGGATGCGACCAGAGTAACTCAGGTGGAAGCAGATTCTACAAACAAAAGACCAGAGGTAATCTCAGATTAGTGGCGAACAACGCCTGGCTTTGATCATAATCAGCTGGCACAAAGTCGGCAGAGTTGTGAGATGCCAGTCATGCCACCCACAACCCAACCGGGCCATCCAGGTTAAGGGATGAAGGACCTATTCCTGGGGATATAGACCTGGGTTTCAATAGTATTTATTTCCTCTCAGAGGTGTATTAGATTGAGCCTGGTGTACCAGATGTGCAGGGTTTGCACTTTTGGGACTATTCGATTGGTGCCACTGTGCCAGGCCAGGTCAATCAACAGCAAATGCTATTTGAACACAAAGAAATGACCATGTCTTGCAGAACCAGCATCCACACATAACACTGATGTATCTAGCATAACATCCCTATATTAACCATGCGGTGTGACTTGCCACACGCTCTCTCAAACCCGCATGCGGCACAGCACAGTGGGCCATTTAGTCTGTCTTAAAGGGCAGAGTGCCGAACTTCCATCACTTCTCCTTGAAAAACATTAGCAGCTAATCAGACACCCCGTCGTGTTCATTACCTCCGTTTTTAATTAAACAGCCATTTCAGAGTCTGGTAATGAATGAACGTGAGGAGAAAAGGCCTCCCTTGCACTTTCCCTCCCCGAATCTGCGGGGGCTGTCTGCATTGCCTAGTGACGGACTGCTGTGATGATTTCACAAGACCTTGCCGGCTATTTGCTTTTCATCAAGGAAACCAGGAAACAGCCTTTCAACTCCCTCATATCTTGGGATTGTGGTATTTACTGCTCTCTACAAGGCTAGAACATAAGGGCTGGGCGTACAAAAATAAGAGGTCAGAGGTCTCACTACACAGGACATAAAGTACAAAGTGCCAATGCGACTTTAACAACAATCAGTGACCAAACAAACATCTTTGCCCCCAATTGCTTTGTCTCTGACGGACATTTGTTTTACACATGTAATGTTACACAGAACCCAGAAGCTCTTCACTAAGGGGACTATTCCCCGTCCCCTATCAGTATGGAGAAGTGCACCGCTAGCCTCTCTCTTCACCTTTCTGCAGGTGTGTGAATGGAGCCGCCTGCTGCCCAAATGGCACCCTGGTCCAAAGTAGTGCGCTGTGTAGGGAATAGGGTGCCGTTTGTGGTGCAGCAATTGTGTGGGGAGGTCTGATTTATAACGGGTACAGAATGGACGGTAATTGCTGTATCCATATAGGAGAGATTTATCGGCTTTATGAGTGGCATTAAATGTAATTAGGCACAGCAGAGAGGAAGCATCTGTCGGCAGTCACTGTGTGGCCTACATACTCAAAGACAACTTTCAGATCATTTCACCGGCAAACTCTAATGAGAATAATCCACTATTGTTGCTGCCTGAAGTGCCTCAGCGCGTACCGCTGCTCTCGTACTAGTAAACGTGTTGCCTAAGAATTCAATCTCGGTTAGAGCTAAATATATCATTTATTACTTAGACTACACAATGGTTTTGTTGTTAAGTTCATTAATAAAAAGTCATGATAGGCTGGTAAGTTCCTGCATTGGAGTTAAGGTGCATTTTCCTTAACATCAACCTTCGGACCTACTTTTCCCTATGAACATAGGTGTCCTTTTGAGATGTGGTGTTATACAACGGGTGGTTCTAATCGTGGATGCTAATTGGTTAAAACTGCGTTCCAGCCGGTGTCTATTCCACAAGTTAACACCTGCTAAGGCTATGATGTTGAAATGCCTATTTACTGTCTCACTGCGCAATCCACGGTCTCATCAGCCCAACCAGGGAATTTATAAACTTGATCTCTACTGTAAAAAAACAACATTAAGATGACATCTCCCCTTTCTTTTAGACTAGAATTTGGTTTTCGACAGCGGAGATTTGTAAAAACCTGTCTCTGACCTTTGCAACATGGTTTCAATATTGAAATTCAATCTCCACTGTCCCATTGATAAATAATGTGTAAGGACACGACAAACCGCTTCATAAAACTACAAATCAGCATCATTTTTATGCATATATAAAAAGAAATTCAATGGTCCAGCTGAAAGGTGAATTCATCTCCCAGTGTCTGCTGGAAAGCAGACTGAACCAGGTTTTCCTCTAGGATTTTGCCTGTGCTTAGGTCCATTCCGTTTATTTTTTATCCTAAAAAACTCCCCACCCAGTCCTTAACAATTACAAGCATGCCCCTAACATGATGCAGCCACCACTATGCTTGAAAATATAGAGAGTGGTACTGAGTAATGTGTTGTATTCGATTTGCACCAAACATAACACTTTTTATTGAGGACAAAAAGTGAATTGCTTTGGCACATTCTTTGCAGTATGCCAACAGGATCCATGTTTTGAAAATTCTTATTCTGTACAGGCTTCCTGTTTTTCACTCAGTTAGGTTAGTATTTTTTAGTAGCTACAATGATGTTGATCCATCCTCAGTTTTCTCCTAGCACAGCCATTAAACCATTGGCCTCGTTGTGAAATCCCTGAACGGTTTCCTTCCTCTCCGGCAACAGAGTTAGGAAGGACACCTGTATCTTTGTAGTGACTGGGTATATTGATACACCATCCATAGTGTGATTAATAACTTCACCATGCTGAAAAGGATATTCAATGTCTGCATCAAAGGTGCCCTTTGTGAGGCATTGGAAAACCTACCTGGTCTTTGTGGTTGAATCTGTGTTTGAAATTCGCTGCTCGACTGAGGGACCTTACCATTATCTGTATAAGTGGGGTACAGAGATGAGGTAGTCATTCAAAAATCATGTTAAACGCTATTATTGCACACAGTGAGTCCATGCAACTTATGTGACTTGTTAAGTAAATGTTTACCCCTGAACTTATTTAGGCTTGTCATAACAAAGGGGTTGAATGCTTATAGACTCAAGACAGCTTTTCATTTGGTTAGAATATATTGGCATAGTTATGCCGGCCCTCGACTTTATCTTGGGCCTAACAACACTCGTGCCAATATATCCTCCAAACACCGGCTTCTCTGGCATTATCAGTTAAATATCTTACTCCTCAAGTGCACAACGGCAGTAGGTAGCACGTGGGATACTGATGCCTTTGGCTGCTGGCTCACTCCCTTTTACATTGTCCCGGTCAGCCATGGAATGCGAACCAGCAACCCTCAGGTTAATAGCCCTAAACAACACCCCCAACAGCGCCCAAGAGCTGCAATGCAAACTGGTTGAATCTACCAGATCGCCTACGTCTCAAACAGTCAGACAGTCAGACATTCCCTCTCCCATGAAGTGGGAGAGGGAAGGTGATAATCGAGCAGCCAAAAAGCAGGCCTCTCAAGGAGCCGCTACCATGGTAACCGGCTCGAGCCGAGCGCACTCACCGAGGCAGAAGGAAGGGTGACTGTTGGCTGCAGCTCTGCGCACTCTGAAACAGCAGTGTTTGAGTCTTGTTGTTGTGAGCTTAGGTGGTTGAGCTTGAGGCTGTGTGAGTAATTGAATACACGAGAGAGTGCAAACTGTATATACTGAACAAAAATATAAACGCAACATGCAACAATTTCACGATTTTACTGAGTTGCAGTTCATATATATAAGGAAATCAGTCAATTGAAATAATTTCATTAGGCACAAATCTATGGATTTCACATGACTGGGCTGGGGTGCAGCCATGGGTGGGCCTGGGAGGGCATAGGCCAACACACTAGGGAGCCAGACTCAGTTTTTCCCCACAAAGGGCTTTCTACAGACAGAAATACTCCTTAGTTTCATCAGCTGTCCTGGTGCCTGGTCTCAGATGATCCCGCAGGTGAAGAAGACTGATTTGGCGGTTCTGGGCTGGCGTGGTTACACGTGGTCTGTGGTTTTTAGTCCGGTTGGATTTCCTGCAGTCATCATGCTAATTGCACGCTCCCCATGCTACACCTGTCAGATGGATGGATTATATTGGCAAATTAGAAATACTCATTAACAGGGTTGAAACAATTTTGTACACACAGTTTGAGAGAAAGAAGCTTTTTGTGCATATAGAACATTTCTGGGATCTTTTGTTTCAACTCATGAAACACGGGAAACCAACACTACATGTTGCGTTTATATTTTTGTTCAGTATAGAAAGTGAGATGAGAATATAGACTGAGAGGGAGGGTGGGTGAAAAAGAGGAAGAGAGAAAGATGGAGAGGTAGGGAAGACGAGAAGGAGAGATGGAGGGAGGGTGTGAACATGTTGATGGAGAGAGAAAGTTAGACACAGAGAGGGAGAGATGGAAAAAAGACACAGGTCCCCCTGGCCTTAGATCAGGGGAGGTGGACACTGGTGTTTGAAGTGCTTATGCTGGCTGACAGACAGCGCCCACAGTCCTCCCAGTGCACAAAGATCCATCAATGTTACACTGACACATTTTTCTCACTGAGCCACTCACACACACGCAGACACACTAGGGCGCATACACTAGCGTGAACATGCGCACATGTACAAATACACAGGCTTACAAACAAACCCACACATATTCACCCAGCTGTACAGAAGAACCCACTCATATGAATTTGTTCTTAACCGACTTGCCTAGTTAAATAAAAAAATAAAAACACATGACTGGTGAATCAGGAACAGACTTACAAATGTATTCCAAGGGCTGTGATTCTCTACCACTGAATGCAGTTCTATTTTATAGAACAAAAATAAGTTGATGCTGTATAGTGAACAATGCCAGAAAATCCTTTGTGCAACAAAACTCCCAGAAGTAATCAAATATTTTACATTGTTTACTATCCAGCGTCAATTTATTTTTGTTCTATAGTATTTGATGATGATCAAAGAGCACCTCATGGATGAACTATAAACCATACAAGTGCTCCTCTCCTGTGTCTCTGCTGTTCTATTTTAATTGGATTCAATGAAGCTCATAACCCATTACAAATGATTTAGCGTAAGGTCATATTGGCCCTGTGAGAGTACATGGGTTGTATTCACACTTGGTAGGTTCTCTCCATTGCCAGAATAATCTACCCCAGCATCCCAATGCGTGCTGGTGAGCCCTGCATAACGCGAGGGCCTCTTAGGCTTAGCTCAATGGGCTAACACAGTCTTGTCAAAATATAAAACACCAAAACGGGAAAGAGGGATATCTAGTCAGTTGTACAACTGAATGCATTCAACTGAAACGTGTCTTCCGCATTTAACCCAACCCCAGAACACATACACATTCACACACACATACTTTTCCAGATGATTTACAATGTAATTCAAATGTAATACAAATATTCCAAAACATGCATCCTGTTTGCAACAAGGCACTAAAGTAGTACTGCAAAAAATGTGGCAAAGCAATTTACTTTTTGTCCTGAATACAAAGTGTTATGTTTGGGGCAAATCCAATGCAACACATTACTGAGTACCACTCTCCATATTTTCAAGCATAGTGGTGGCTGCATCATGTTATGGGTATTCTTGTAATGATTAAGGGCTGGGGAGTTTTTCAGGATAAAAAATAAACGAAATGGAGCTAAGCACAGGCTAACTCCTAGAGGAAAACGTAGTTCAGTCTGCTTTCAGCAGGACAATTTACAACTGTGGAATGTGCATTTGCGCATACACATTTGCTTGTGGATTTTGTATTTGTTGTTTACAGAATTAATTTTCACTCTCCTTTCCACTGGTTTTATGTTGTACAATCCACAAATGTGGCTATAGTGTGTCCATATTAGGACAGCCTCATTCTCAGCAGATGACTCTCCTTTCCTCCATTTCTAGCTTAATTTCCTATTTTATTTCCTTTCCTCCTTTCTTAGATCCCTTTCCTCATTTTCTTTCCTAGATCCCTTTCCTCCTATGATATCCCTTTCATGTCCTCCTTTCCTCCCCTCCTTTGCTTTTCTAGCGTCTTCTAGTGAATGATCCCGAGTGGCCGATTTACAGTTTTGACTTAAATCTGCTTGAAAATCTATGTCAAGACAACCAACTTGACAGAGCTTGAAGAATTTTGATAAAAAATGATGGGCAAATATTGCACAATCCACACACTTTAGAGACTAACCCCAAAAGACTCCAAAGGTGTTTCTAACATGTATTGACTCAAGGGGGTAAATACTTATTTTATCTAGATATAGTAGTGTTTTTTTTTCCCACTTTGACAGTATAGCGTATTTTGTGTAGTTCATTGACAAAAAATGATAACTGAATCCATCCAAGACTATAGATCAAGACCAACTAGAAAGCATGCACACACATTTATCACACACATTGTCGGAAGAAAATAGTTAAGCTAATAAATTTAAGATGCATCAAAAACCGTATCAAAAACTGTAGCCATCTTGAGAAAATAGGCCTACCTGTATGACGTCTTCACGTATCCGTAGCTTATGCCTTTTTTGTGATGATCATCCTCAACCAACACTTTACATGTTTCAACTGAGTTCTCAGAAAAACAGCACAGAAGGTACGAGTGACCCCCCAGTCATTAATAAACCAGTTAAGCGAGTGTAAGCTATAGTGTTGCTATACAGCAAACCTCATTCCAGTCCCCACACACAGACCTACACAGCAGACCTGGGTTCAAATTGGGTTGAAATCAGATGGTAAGAACCAATTGTGGACATGACCCCCTCGTCCTAGTGAAAGTTCTGCCCCTGGTTCAAATACATGTGTATTTGTATTTGAAATACTTATTTTCTGTGTATTTGAGTATTTTTCAAATGTGGCCGAAATGTTTTAATGAGTTCCTATAAATAGCCTACTATTTAAAACTATTTTGAAATACTTGTTCAAATCCATGGAGTATTTAGATATTCATATTTAAAAATGCACAGACAAATACATACCAATACTTTCAAAGTATATTTCCAAATACATTCCAATATGACTTCAAATACAAAAATATCAAAATACTTACTTCGAAATGTCTTTGAAAATAATTGAAATGCCCAAAATAGTATTTGAAACCAGGTCACACACACACACACACTGCAGCCCCCGTCAGGTGCCATCAGTGTTACTGTGGGTCTTTGTCACTGTCCCTCCCCTTTGGAGCCAGACTGAGCTGCAGGCCGCAGGGGAACAGCTCTGTGACTGTCTGATGTGACAGTCAGGGCTGCAGGCTGGAGCGGTGGGGAATATTACTGTACACTCTCTCTGTGACAGCTTAGGCTAGACTCAAACTTTAGAGCCCAAGCCTGTAGCCATGCTACTGGCCTGAACCTCCCTCACCTTACCCTCATAGGCATGGCACTGAGAATTAACAATCAGTCTGCACTGTAACTTTGTGGGATTCACTGTTGTAATCATATATCATCACCATTTCCATACTTTTGCCATTCTCAGGGCCACATCGTGGTTTAGTGTGTGTGTGTGTGTACGTACATATGCACGTGTGTGTACACAATCCACTCCTTCTCTCCACTCTTCCACCGTAACCTTCCTCTAACCCTCCACCCACACACCTATTCAGGCCCCAGCTCTCTGGGGTACACATATTAGAGAGCAGACATTTCACCATCTAGTTACAGGTGGCCACCTCCACACTACCTCCACCCTGCCCGGATCTCTGCTCTCTCTCTGAGGCTGAGTCCCAAACGGCACCCTTTATAGTGCACTACTGCTGACCAGGGCCCATTGGGCTCTGGTCAAAAGTAGTGCACTATATAGGGAATAGGGTGCCACTTGGGACTCCGTCCTCTAAGGCTCCTGTTACAACAGGCTGCCAGGAGGCGTCTGATGGAGGCATCTGATAGGGCATCCCTAGAGGCCGGGCGACTGGCCTGTGTAAGACGCTCAAAGGAGAGCCTGATGTACTGTAGTCACTCCACTGTTCTCCTTCCTGTTCCTAAAGCTAACAAAGGATGCTCTGTGAGCTAGAGACATACTGTATCAGCCTGCTTTGCTTAGAAAGAGTTAGCTTGTAGGCATGTTGATTTGTTTTTGTTTTTTGAATGTTTAGAATATGGATTTTCATAGAAGTTATATTTTTTTTCGGGAATGTTGTCTAAGATATTGATTTGTATGGTAGTTAGAATGTTGTTTAGAATATTGATTTGTATTGGACTTGCTGTGTGTGCTGGAGACATAGCTACTACTCTGTGCTAGAGGTCTTCATGCATCTACCCGAACCCGATTACCCTTGATCTGACCAGTTCCTAAACAACAAATGTCCTACATTTTTACATTTTATTATCTTAAATAATTCTCAGTGAGTTCCATTTCATCAAACCAAATATGTCAAAATATAATTTTGTGTCAAAACCGCATTTTCGCTTCATGACAACGAGCCACTGCGGGTTAAATAGGCTGCTGTTGTGGGAGAGGAGGAGGACGCAGTGGAAAGAGGGATAGCCTATAGGGAAAGGGTTGAATGCCTTCAACTGAAATGTGTCTTCTGCATTTAACCCAACCCCTCTGAATCAGAGAGGTGCGGGGGGCTGCCTTAATCACGCAACCTTTCGGTTACTGGCCCAACGCTCTAACCACTAGGCTTCCTGCTGCCCCATAGGCTATATAAAGTGAGTTTCTTAAACATGGAGTTGTTTTTTTGCTGATGTGAAGAAGAAACTGAATGAAAGCGAGTACAGGGAGTAAAAATCCAACAGGCAAATCGTCTGTATGGGCCTCATTTATGCACATTTGTGGATACGGAGGAGGAAATGTTTACCCATATTCTTAAGACCTGAGCGATAAACATAAACAAATGTGGGCTTGCCTATTTAGGTGGCTATTTTTGCAATTAGATTTTCTCTATTTCATTTAAGTTTGCTAACTAATATTAATTGACTCGAGTGATAAGCTATTTGTCAGCATACCCTAGTTTCGGGGCTGTCGCTCAAAATACATTAGACTATAATGCAGAGTTACCGACACATTCTTTCTGATGGTCTTTAATAAAGAAACATTTTGACCAAGTGAATCTGCTCATGTTGTGTACACTGATAACCTATGCCTATCGACAGAAAATATAGTAGCCTTATGTTGAAAGGCTGCCAGTGTATTGATTCTGTAAGGTATGGTATAAGAAATATCAGGACAACTTCTGTCTTCAATTGTGAATCTTTAATTAACTCTCCGGACGCTAGTCCGACATGTTCTCTTAAATCACAATTGTTGGAAATAAAATGGGAATGCAGGAGACTCCATCCTTCCTTGGCCTATTTTAATTTTAGGCTTGCTGGTCAAACGGGCTATAACCTACCTTTTTTACTTTAAATCAACTATAGGGATGTCATTATGAAAATACAAAAGAAAACTGTTGTTGATAGGCCTACAACCAAAAATGTATGTTCACTGCCAGACAAGTCCAAACAATTGCTGACTCGCAGGGCAATAAAGCTGCATTTCTTTTATGTTTCGGATCCATGTGGGTCGGATACAGACCAGACCAAATTTTTTTATCAAATTCTCTCTCAACTCGGATCTGGTCCACATAGATCCAAAACTGATTTTGAAATGATAGGATCCTGTCAGGTTGCAAATTTGCGTATCCAATTTTGGGATCTGAGAAGGCCTCTACTCTGTACCAGCCTGCTTTGCTTAGAAATAATTTGCGTTGAGGTGGAAATGGCTGCCTTGGTGACAGGTTGATTTGTAAAGGAGTCAGAGTCTCAGGGAGAGGTGTGACTGCTTGAATGTTGTTTGTATCACTATTGTAATCACTATTGTAAGCCTCACTCGATCCTTGATAAAAACTGGTTATCCCCTCCTGCTGTCGCCTGAATCCTATCCTTCACTATTGCATTTTTCTTTCTATGAGTAGTGAAAAACATGCCTTAAGAGTACTAGCCTACTTTATGGACTAGTTTAGGAATGTTCTCCATTCAAAGCATTTAGTTGTGAAAGCTCAGGAAATTGTTGCAAACATTAGGCCTACCTAAAGTGTTATAATCAAGATTTCTCAAACCGAATGAACAAATCTCTTATTTGATATTATGTATTTTTTTTACTATATATTGCCACCAACCCAAATAAGATCTGTGATTACAGTTTTACAGAGTCATCTTTCATCTCTCAGTGGATACTAGTTTCCATCATTCTCCCTGAAACGTATTTCTGCGTCCCCTTTTCTCTACTGCATGGAGCCCTATGTGCCCTAGTCAAAAGGAGTGCACTTTATAGGGAATAGGGTGCCATTTGGGACGCAGAGCTCTCTGTTCATCTCCCTTTGTTTGCGAGAGAGATCATGTTGATCCAGCAGTACACACTCTCCGTTTAGTTTTTCTCTAAAGTGTTTTGAGTCAGTTTACTCCAGCGAGGAGACATCTCTTATCAGCAATGAGCTCCTTGCCTGACATCATTTCCTGTGATAGTCTCAGCTATAATAGTCTAGTCATTTCCAGATTGAGGGAGGACACTTTATAAGCATGTACGAACCTTTATGATGTCTTATAATAGGTTATGGCTGTTATTTAATCCGAATAATTTTAAGGAGACAGTAATAAGACATAAGGGACCATGCAAGTCTTACGATGTGGTTACAATGCATTACCTGTCAGCCTTTAAGTTAACTGATACCAGATATTGTTTTCATGTTGTCTGTGTCATCAACTTTTAAGAGTACATTGCATATTAGAGGCAGATACAATAATAATGTAATACTTTGTTTCCTTTAACCCTGTTTTGAGAATCTCAACATCAACATAGAGATCTATAATGAGGCCAAGTTATGTACTGTGTACAATACACCTTGTGGACTACAATATGTACAGTAGTAGTGTCTAACTGACTGGTGGTTTTCTTACTGTGTGTTTCAGGACAAGAAGACCTACCTTGACATCATCCACACCTACACGGAGGTGCACGCCACCGTGCACGGTACCAGCACTGTGCATTTGCCCAGCTACGTGAGAAACTACGGCATCCTGAGCGGCCGTGACCTGCAGTTCCTCCTCAGGGAGACCAAGGTGAGAGCAACACACACAAATGTATGTATATATAAACAAAGGAAACAAAGTCAAAGTCACCATTATTAGTCAGTTGTACAACCAAATGCCTTCAACCGAAATGTGTCTTCCGCATTTAACCCAACCCCTCTGAATCAGAGAGGTGCGAGGGGCTGCCTTAATCGACATCCACGTCTTCGGCGCCCGGGAAACAGTGGGTTAACTGCCTTGTTCAGGGCAGAACGACAGATTTTTACCTTGTCAGCTCGGGGATTCGAACTTGCAATCCTCCGGTTACAAGTCCAACACTCTAACCACTAGGCTACCTGCCGCCCCGGTATTTGATCTCCTGCTGATTTTGTAAGTTTGCCCACTGACAAAGAAATGATCAGTCTATAATTTTAATGGTAGGTTTATTTGAACAGTGAGAGACAGAATAACAACAAAAAAATCCAGAAAAACATGTTATAAATTGATTTGCATTTTAATGAGGGAAATAAGTATTTGACCCCTCTGCAAAACATGACTTAGTACTTGGTGGCAAAACCCTTGTTGGCAATCACAGAGGTCAGACGTTTCTTGTAGTTGGCCACCAGGTTAGCACACATCTCAGGAGGGATTTTGTCCCACTCCTCTTTACAGATCTTCTCCAAGTCATTAAGGTTTCGAGGCTGACGTTTGGCAACTCGAACCTTCAGCTCCCTCCACAGATTTTCTATGGGATTAAGGTCTGGAGACTGGCTAGGCTTCTTCTTGAGCCACTCCTTTGTTGCCTTGGCCGTATGTTTTGGGTCATTGTCATGCTGGAAAATCAGCAGGGGATCAAATACTTTTTTCCCTCACTGTATATATATACACACACACCCACAGGGTGAGAGCTTGCAAACAAACACACACACACACACACACATATATATATATATATATATATATATATATATATATATATATTACACACAATACACACATATACAAACACACCAAGGTTGAAGAATCCTGCCCTAGAGAGGAACCACTCTTGCTACGCTGAAGGACTCTGGGGCATAGGTACCGAATCATTACTAAGAGGGATGTGATAACTCATTAAAAAAGCCTTGGTCCCTGATAAGATGAGATAAGAAATACTTTATTATTAATCCCCGATTTGGAAGTTGGTTTGGCAATCAACAGCATGTACACGCAGTCACGAAAAAACACAACAATCAACAGCATGTACACACAGTCACGAAAAAACACAACAATCAACCACATGTACACACAGTCACGAAAAAACACAACAATCAACAGCATGTACACACAGTCACGAAAAAACAACAATCAACCACATGTACACACAGTCACGAAAAAACACAACAATCAACAGCATGTGCACACAGTCACGAAAAAACACAACAATCAACAGCATGTACACACAGTCACAAAAAAACACAACAATCAACAGCATGTACACACAGTCACGAAAAAACACAACAATCAACAATAACTAGTAAAAACAAAAGTCCTAAAGTTGAAGTGGGATGATTATTCAACCGACAAGTTGAATGTTCTAAGACGTGTACACACACCACACACACACACACACACACACACACACTGTGTTTGTTGGGAGTGCGACGCCCCCTGTGACTTCACTAAGCATCGCAGTGAATGGATGGTTTATGATGTCGCTGCCATAATGATGTCACTCAAAGTGTCAAGGCGAGTGTCAGGATCTCTCAGCACTTCATCATTAGTCATAGTGATCTCACCCAGAGTGCCTCAGCAGGGCATGTCATGCCCAGACCTGCCACTGCTCTTGACACAATGCTACTGCTCAAGGTTCACTTCTTCTGAAGCAGAGAGTTAAGGAGATCTTTGGAAAGAGAGAGAGTGGAGGAGATCTTTGGAAGGAGAGAGAGTGGAGGAGATCTTTGGAAGGAGATGGAGAGAGAGTGGAGGAGATCTTTGGAAGGAGAGAGAGATCTTTGGAAGGAGAGAGAGTGGAGGAGATCTTCAAGATCTTCTCATTAACCTGGTGTTTGGAAGGAGAGAGAGAGAGAGTGTGGAGGAGATCTTTGGAAGGAGAGAGAGTGGAGGAGATCTTCTCATTAACCTGGTGTTTGGAAGGAGAGAGAGAGAGTGTGGAGGAGATCTTTGGAAGGAGAGAGAGTGGAGGAGATCTTCTCATTAACCTGGTGTTTGGAAGGAGAGAGAGAGAGAGAGAGAGAGAGTGTGGAGGAGATCTTTGGAAGGAGAGAGAGTGGAGGAGATCTTCTCATTAACCTGGTGTTTGGAAGGAGAGAGAGTGGAGGAGATCTTTGGAAGGAGAGAGATTGTATTTGGAAGCCCAGAGGGAGCGCCTATAAGTTGCCATAAATCCAGACCTCTTTAGCAGCAGCATTGTGATGTTGAGATAACAAGAAGAACGAGGCAAGGTGTTTTCTAGCCAGGCTTTCCTTCCTGCTCCTCTTTAGAAATAAAGCATTTACCTGCTAACAGATTGCTTGTGTTAATTGCTCCCCTGAGATTTTTGGCAAAGCGACACGGTATACAAAGATACAGTATAAAACAGGGCAGAGGTGGAAGGCACTGTATAGAGTTGGCAATGACCCAGCATTATACTGCCCTAGTATAATATGGCATTGGTGTTAAGACGAGCATTTTGCTACACTTGCAATAACATCCGCTAAACACGTGTATGTGACCAATAAAATGGGATTTGATTTGAATGCTTTGGCTGTAGCTAATGAGGATCCTAATTAAATACGAAATCTCACAAGACGTACACTAACTTGCGTTTGCAACTGAATCGAGGACGGGGCTCATGTTGATCTAACGTCCTAATTATCTCTTTATGACTTGTGAGCGACAGAATTCAACTTTGTACCTAGAAGGAAGCACAGTAGGCTACAATTATTGTCCTCCCGCTCTACATGCAATTAGCGTCTTCCCTGTGTGGAATGTGGATGGAGGTTTAACCATGGGTTGCTTGCATAGCCAGCATATCCCTCAGTTGAACGCGTTCATCTCGTCTCCTCTGTCATGCTATGGCAAAGTGCCCTTCTATTGAAATAACAGTCCAAGATGATGCATCGGTCTGGAGTAGGGTGACGTTGCCCCTACACTCTGATCTTGGGTCAGTTTTGCATTTTCTCCACTAATGGTTATGGTTAAGATTCAGGGCGGGTAAGCTGACCTCAAAACAAAATCAAATCAGAGTTTATTTGTCCAGTGCACAGCACAGTACAGTAACATGCTTGCTTGCAAGCATCTATTCTGTTACTAGGGGAAACTTCACTCCAGAACCATGCTATTGCAAAAGGGCCCTTCTGTTGAAATAACAGTCCAAGGTGATACATTCGTCTGCAGTATTTAGTGCTGGATCGTTGGCTTTTCTCTCCTAGGTCTCTGCCTTCTTTATACTGGCATATGACCACATTCTTCTTCTTAAGTTGTTCAAGTACTGTATTTCATTGAAGGTCACTGTATTCACTCCTCTTCCCTCTTCACATCGCTAGCTACTTTTTCTAAGTAATATCTGAAGCACTTACAACTAGCCTGGTTGCCTCTCACCTTCTCACCACCCCCTATATAGATTCCTTCTCACAACATCCATTTAGCAGATGCTACGTTATGCTTTTGTATGCTGTGCTATGCTACACTGTCTGAGAGGAGTTGGCTCTATAAATAGCAGCTGTTTGTCAGGCCTGTGGGCTCACTGGGCTGCAGCCTTGCCTGGGAGGAAGCACCACCAGTCAGCCTCTGCTGCCACCTGTTGACAAAACGCTGAAAGCTGCAGTCAATACTGTCTGTCCCACTGCTGTTCAGTGTTTACATTGGGGTTCTCCAACTCCGGTCCTGGGGAGCTGCTGTCCTGGGACTGCAGGCTTTTGCTTCAGCTTGTCATTAACACACCTGATTTAAATAATCATGATCAGGATTTCACTCTGGACCATGATTAGCTGAATTAGATGTGTTACTGCAGGGCTGGAACAAGACCCTGCACACCCAGTTGCTCTTAAGGAGAGTAGTGAGGTACAGTGGCTGAGAAGAAGGATGATGATATGGGAAAAGACTGAAGAGAAGGGATGGTATGGGAGAGTCCATGTACAGCAGTGTTGCCAACAGTGGGCTGAACTAAAGAGAACCCTCCCCAGGCAGGGTCGGCACTGACCCGGTGGGATCGGGCCCTCGCCGACTCACAGACCAGCCATTGTGGCCGTCGCCGGCCCTCCGCTATAACAACCCCAGCTCCAACGGCTTTCTTTTTTCTAACGGGGCCTCAGACAAACACATTGTTGTGGCACGCTTCACGGGCTAGTCTCCTCTGGTTCCAGCACGTTAGAGAGCCTCTCAAATATTTGCTTTGGTCATCCAGCTCAATGGGTTTTCTATTATCCTTTGTGTGTATGGAGTCTTTGTTGTGATGATTGGCATGGCCTCTTCTCTCCAATGACTGGACCGTATTAGTGTGATGAGCGCGTTTTACGAGAAGAGCGAGTAGTACAGGTAATACAAGTACTGGAGCTACTGTACTTGTATCAGTGCCGAGTAGTGCTTGAACGAGGTTACACACTTATTTACTGAGTCTGTCCATTTTCTGCTGGCTTTGCCAGTATTCTGCTTTTCTTTATTGCGACAATTTATTTAAATGTTTTATAATAATTAACATAATCACCGTTCACTAATTCAGTCACTAACATTTTATCCCTGGCATGCATATGATTTACCAAGTCAAAACACGTCAGGGGTTTCAAACTCATGAGTCTCATATCCAAGAGACCAACCCTAGCAACACCACAGCCCTTACTTCCTCCTCTGGTCATTGTTTGTCTGTGCACATGTGTGTGTACGTTTTCATTCTACCGTGTGTGTGAACTCTGTGTTAGCCCCTCCTTGGGCCGACACCACACACACACACCACACAAAAGCAACTGAGAACTTGTGGCTCTGCTTAAAGACAGGAGAAGCCCTCTTTTACGACCCAGTTTTATAGCAGAACACTTAGGAATGGTTAAAAACCAATAAAAGCAGTCTGTGTATGCTGCTGGTGCAGAGCAAAAAAACAAAGACAAGGCTGTGGGAATTCTAGGAAGTAAGAGGTGTCTTTCTTCCTGGCGCTGATTCTGCTGATAGGGTCTATTTCAAAGAAGAGTCTACTTGCAATAACTGTGATATGTCGTTGTTTCCTACTAAACTTAGTTGAATGCATTGATTGTAAGTTGCTCTGGACAATAGCGTCTGCTAAACGTCAATGTAATTGTAATGCTCTTCTTCTCCACAGCTGTTTGTTGGCCTGTCCTTCCCCTACGAAGGCCCCGCCCCCCTAGAGGCCATAGCCAATGGCTGTGCCTTCCTCAACCCCAAGTTCACCCCGCCCAAGAGCAGCAAGAACACAGACTTCTTCAAGGGCAAGCCCACCCTGAGAGAGGTGAGAGGTGCCACTCTGCCCAGGGATCCCAGTCAACGTGTGTGTGTGAGGGAGAGAGACATATCCTGTGCTGTTACCTCTCCTTTCTTTTATTCATGACAGATCCTCCGTAATAAGTCAGTCTGGTGTTTTCTGAAGGATAGGGTCTAGTTTGTTGAGCGTGTGTGCACAGTAGTTCTTCATCTGTGATGTGACTCGACTTCGATGCTCTCCTATTGAAGTGAACTACTGTGTCATGTCTGTTTGATTCTGTCATGCGTTTCTGTTTTTAGCCTGCCAAGGGACTAAAGATAAAAAAAGAACTGTCTATTTATTAGCTGACTAGCCAATTCAGCCAATATGACTTCAGTATTGTCTGGATAAGAGCATCTGCCAAACCTGCTAAATGACTCAAATATAAACGTGAATAAATAATAAAACAGATATATTGTGTGCTGTCTTCAGCTTGCCAAAAGTATTTTTATGGCAGTCGAAGAAATTCAATAAAAATGTGTTCCCATGCAGTTGACCTCCCAGCACCCGTATGCTGAGGTGTATATTGGCCAGCCCCACGTGTGGACGGTGAACATCGACAACCCTGCAGAGGTGGACAGAGCCATTCGCTCAATCCTCAGTCAGAAGGTACCCTTAAATCACACACACACACACATAATACATGTTTCCCTGCTCACATTCTCTCCTTTGTATTATTTTAGCACAGTCTGAAATGAAAACTCTCCCAGTCTCATTTCCTAATGCCTCGGATACACAAACGATTGCACCAGTCAGGGAAGCAGAGAGCGTGATCACAACTTCCGAGAGGGCCCGATTTAGAATAGAAGAAGAAGAGGAATTCACAGAGAGATGAATTGAGAAGAGCAAAGTGAGAGCTTTTCTTTCTCTCTCCCCTCACTGGGCTCATGCATATTTAAGTCCAGGGGCAAGGAGACCTCGTGGCTGTGTCCCCAACGGCACCCTATTCCCTATATAGTGCACTACTCTATAAGCTCTGGTCAAAAGTAGTGCGCTAGGGAAGGATTAGGGGATATGGTGCCATTGGGGACACAGACCTCGTGTTCTTCTGCAGGGGTGCCCGAACAATGGGTTTGTTCATTAGAGAAGGCTACTGTGTCTCATATGCTTCTGACCAGTGTCCAGACCAACAGCCCTTAGCTTCATTTTCTCTCTCTGGATGTGCCGCAGTGGCACCCCATTCCCTTTTTATAGTGCACTACTTTTGACCAGGGCCCTATGGGCTCAGGCTCTGGTCAAAAGGAGTGCATTGTATAGGGAATGGGGTGTGATTTATCATGCAACCTCTGTCTCCGCTCTCTACGGCTGAGAGAATAGAATGTTAGTCCACCAATCACAAATTGATCTCAAAGGTTAGTTGACCAATTACAGTGTTTCACAGCACCGTATCTGAAGTTGTTTCGATGGAACAAGGATTCAGCTCAGTAGTTTGTCTCGTTGAGTTTTGCTCTGTTGGCTACAGAACATAATGACTATAGTGTGTGTGGAGTTCTCGCTGATATCCTTGGCGCTACTGTGGGTAGTTGTGTGTAGATATATATTTCAGGAATGTGTCCGTCTAGAAGACCTCAGTCGGGGTTGGAGAGTTCTGACACACACACACACACATACTTCTCTCTCTCTCTTTTCTCTCTCTCCTTTCTCTCTTTTCTCCTCTCTCTCTCTTCTCCCTCGCTCTCTTTTCTCGCTCTCTTTTCTCTCTCTCGCTCTCTTTTCTCGCTCTCTCTTTTCTCTCTCGCTCTCTCTTTTCTCGCTCTCGCTCTCTTTTCTCTCTCTCTCTTTTCTCTCTCTCTCTTTTCTCATCTCTCTGGCTCTCTCTCTCTTCTCTCTCGCTCTCTTCTCTCAATTCAATTCGCTTTATTGGCATGACGTAACAATGTACATATTGCCAAAGCTTACTTGGGATATTTACAATATGAAAATAATAAGAATCAGAATTGTCAATGGGACAACAGTAACAACAATAACCAAGGGTCAAAATAACCACACATTAAACAATAACACTAAGCATACAGTAGAGGACATGTGCAGGTTGGTCTGTCAGACACTGTCCCTCATCTTATGGCAGGCAGCAATGTAGTGCGCTGCCAACCCACAGCTCTCTGCGTCCTCCCCCAACAGGATGGGTAGCCTATTCTCATCAGAGGGGTCTTTGAAACTTTCCGGGAAATTTCCTTTGGGGAAATGACACACTCTAATTGTTTTATATTTTTTACATTTTGTCAGGACATGCAGCTCCGTCTCAGGTTCTGCTGTTTTTCAGTGGTTGCACAGCCTTTCCTCTACAGGGAGCCAGGTTTTCCTGTGTCTACCCTTCTCAATGGCAGGGCTGTGCTCACTGAGCCTGTACTTTGTCAAGGTTTTTCTAAGGTTTTGATCAGTAACCATGGTCTAATAGTTTGCTACGGTGTACTGTCGATTTAGGGCCAGAAAGCACTGCATTTTGCGTTGTGCTTGTGTTTCCCAATAAGCAATGTAGTTTTGTTTTGACTGTGTTGTAATTTGGTTTATTCTGATTGATTGGATGTTCTGGTCCTGAGGCTTTAGTGTGTTAGTGGAACAGGTTTGTGAACTCAGCCCCAGGACCAGCTGGATGAGGGGACTCTTTTCTTTGCTCAGCTCTTGGCGTTGCAGGGCTTGGTAATGATATGAGAGGAGGTCACTGTATTTTAGATATTTCCAAAACTTAATTACTCTTTTTTGAGTTTTTATTATTAGTGGATATTGGCCTAATTCTGCCCTGCATGCATTGTTTGTAGTTTTCCTCTAGACATATAGGAGAATCTTACAGAACTCTGCATGCAGGGTTTCAATGGGGTGTTTGTCCCATTTGTCGAAGTCTTGTTTTGCAAGTGGACCACACACCTCGCTGCCATAAAGTGCAATTGATTCAATGACACATTCAATTAGTTTTAGCAAAATATTTATATGTATTTCAATTTGAATTCTTTTTTTAATGCCGTAGAATGCCCTGCGTGCTTTCTCTCTCAGTTCAGTCACTGCCTCAGTAAGGTGTCCAGTTGAGCTTATTTTTAAACCTAAGTAATTGTAGTGTGTGCAATATTTTGTACCAATTGAGAACTTTGGTCTAATTTCCTGAGATCTGGATATTTTCTGGAAAATCACTATTTTAGTATTTTTGGGGTTTACTGCCAGGGCCCAGGTCTAGCAGTACTGCTCTAGCAGGTCCAGGCTCTGCTGTAAGCCTTGTGCTGTGGGTGACAGCAGGCATAGGTCATCTGCGAAGAGTAGGCATTTAACCTCTGAATTGTGGAGACTAACACCAGGGGCTGAGGATTTTTCTAGAATAGCGGCCAATTCGTTGATGTAGATATTAATGAGTGCAGGGCTCAGATTGCAACCCTGGCGAAGGCCCCGCCCCTGGTTAAAGAATTCTGTTATTTCCTTGCCAATTTTAATGCTGCACGTATTGCGAGTATACATTTGATTTAATTATGTCATATGTTTTACCCCCTGCACCACTTTCAATAACTTTGTAGAACAGTCCTGTATGCCAAATAGAATCAAAGGCTTTTTGGAAGTCGATAAAGCAAGCGTATATTTTGTTATTATTTTGGTGGACATGTTTATCTATCAAGGTGTGTAGGGTGTAAATATGATCATTTTGGTATAAATTCAATTTGGCTTTTACTCAAGACATTGTGCTTATTAAGGAAGTTTACAACTCTTACATTTATAATACTACAGAAAACCTTCCCCAGGTTACTGTTCACACAAATGCCTCTGTAAATGTTAGGGTAAAATTTGTCTCCGTTCTTAAAGATTGGGGTTATGAGTCCTTGATTCCAGATGTCAGGGAAATAACCTACACTCAGGATCAAATTAAACAGTTTTAATATAGCCAATTGAAATGTTGCACTAGTGAGTTTGAGCATCTCATTTAGGATGCCATCAGGTCTGCATGTTTTTTTAAATTTGAGGGCCTGAAGTTTCTTATAGAGCTCCTGGTCAGTGACTGGGGAGTCCAATGGATTTTGATTGTCCTTTATAGCTTTTTCTAATCCATTCAACTTCTCATGAATTTGGCGTTCTGCGTTTTTGTCAGTTTGAACGGTGTTGTAGAGTGTTTTAAAATGGGTTGTCCATATGTCACCATTTTGTATCGCCAATTCCTCTTGTTTAGATTCTTATAGTTTTTTCCAGTTTTGCCAGAAGTTGTTTGTGTTTATGGACTCCTCAGTTAGTGTCAGCTGCTTGCTGTTGTACTGTGCTTTTTTGGTTCTGAGTGTACGTTTATAGAGTTTTAAAGTCTCACTGTAATGAAGGTGTAATTCACCATTATTTGGGTCTCTGTGCTTTTGGTTGGATAGTGTTCTAATTTTACAATCTGCATCAAACCAGTTGTCATCTGTGGTCTTTGTTTTGTTTTTTTATCAATTTCAATTGTGCTTCTTTTGCTATTTGCCTGAATATATAGTTGATGTTTTTTACTGCTAGATTGATGCCTTCTTTACTGTGAGTGAATGTGGTATCCAGAAAGTTATTTAAGAGTGTTTGGATATTTTGGTTACAGGTTGCTTTCTGGTATTCTTCTGTGCTGTTTTGGGCCCATCTGTATGAATTTCTGATGTTGTACAGCTTACTGGGCTGTGAATGTGTGGTTGTTTCCATGTCTGTTCTTTTGAGGAACAACGTAATTTGGCTGTGATCAGACAGAGGTGTTAGTGGCTTGACAGTGAATGAGCTGAGAGAGAAAGGGTCAATGTCTGTAGTCATATAGTCTACTGTACTGTGGAGGTGAGCAGTAGGTGAATCTCCCCAAAGAGTCCCCCCGTAACCTACCATTGACAAAGTACAGACCCAGGCTTCTACAGAGCTGCAACAGATCCCTTCTGTTTTTGTTGACGGTGCTGTCACTGTTGTTTCTATGGGGGAGATGAAGACAGTTAGAAACAGTATGGCCTGTAATAAAGCTGTCCCCTCGTGTGGTCGTTAAATCAGGTAGTGTTCCTGTGCGCGCATTTGTGTCCCCACAGATGAGCACATTTCCCTGGGCCTGGAAATGGCACGTCTCTTCCTCAAGGGCGGGGAATATCTCCTCTGAGTAATATGGGGATTCTGAGGGGGGATATATATTGTGCAAAGGAACACATCTTTTTCTGTCAGTTATTTTTTCAGTTTTAATCAAATTTGATATTTACCAATTTTGAGGGGATCAATTAGATTTTGTAGTTGGGATTTGTACCAGATGATCAGTCCTCCAGAGTCTCTGCCTCTATTGACAGAGCTGTGTTTCTGTGATGGCACAATTACCTCTCTGTAGCCTGTGGGACAGTGAGTGACAATGTCAGCCTTACACCAGGTCTCCTGCAGAATGATGACGTCAACATCTTTAAGATTTTTGTTGAACTCCAGTGCTAAACTCTTCAGTCCAAAGGTTGATGAGTTTAGGCCGTGAATGTTCCACATGCCAACTGATAGTGATTTCATGTTTCAAAGAGAAAGAATAGCAGTCAGAAATACAGAAATACAGTCTCTCTCTCTTTTCGCTCTCTTTTCTCTCTCTCCTCTCGTTTCTCTCTTTTTTCTTTTCTCTTCTCTCTCTCCTCTTTCCATTTCTCACTGACCCACTACAGTACCTGTCCCACCATAGGCACAGCTAAAGCAGGCACATACTCTAATCTACACCCTATAAGCGCTTTATGTCCAGCTGTAGCCTGACTCTGTGTTTTTCGATCCTCAGATCGAGCCCTACCTGCCCTATGAGTTCACCTGTGAGGGGATGCTGCAAAGAGTCAACGCCTTCATTGAGAATCAGGTACGACCTCACTATAACTGTCCTCTCCATTCTCCGGTACAGCAGTCAGAGCCTTTACACACTATTGTGCCGACCATAACTGTCATTTTTTGGCTCGCTTTCCAGTACAGTTCGGTACAAGATAGCATAGTTTTGTTACACACTTTATTTCTAGCATGGTTTAGGCAGGGCATGGCTAGCTAACTATGCCAGCTTGGCTCCCTTTTATCAAACTGCGCCTTACAATATTGTCCATTTTAGTATCTTAGTGTGAAAAGGGTATCAGAGCCTCTGGAGTATTCTACAGTCCCGTTTCAGGTTAGAGCCCAAATGGCCTCTCCTTCTCCTACCATCTCTCTATTTGTCATGCCCATGCATACTATATCTCTGTCTTGTAGGGCATATCGTCTTTCTGTAAGGTTCTTATCTTGGTGTTGACTTTGTAGCTACTGATGACAGCACGCAGCTGCTTCTCTCTTCATCGACAGTGAGCAGTTTGGGTTCTGAATGGATCTTTTTGAAGTTTTGAAGTGAGAGGGGTGACAGACTGGGCTCTGTGGGAAATCGGTCTCAGGAGAAATGTCACTTTTATACACTGAACAAACAATCTGTCAGTAGTGTGCCATCTGTCCTATAGATGGATATTTCTACAGCAGTGGCTACATTGCAGCCACAATATGAGCTGTTGTCATTTTTTTTTTTATGCAACTGTTCCACGTTCCATCTTTCATTCACTCATTCTTGTATTTCTACTATTCAATACTGATTGTGAAATTACTTTAATATAACTCTCCGGTGTTCTCTCTCCCTGTCCCCTCTTTCTTCCCTCCCTGTCTCTCTCGCTCTCTCTCCCTCCTGTTACCCTTCCCTCCCTCCCTCCCTCTAGGATTTCTGCCATGGCCAGGTGATGTGGCCTCCCCTCAAGGCCTTGCAGGTGAAGCTGGCTGAGCCGGGGAGCTCCTGTAAGCAGGTGTGTCAGGAGGAGCAGCTCATCTGCGAGCCCTCCTTCTTCCAGCACCTCAACAAGGACAAGGACCTGGCCCGGTTAGTGTGTGCACGTACAGTACACCTTAACTTGTATGCACACTCGTGCACACACAAATGCCCATCTGACACATGCATTTTGCTTTCTGCCCAACAGATGGCAGTATAGCATAAATAGACATTCAATACCTGTCTGCTGCTGTGCTGAATTTGGATCACTAGAGGTCGCACACAAGTTATTCCCTATATAAAGTTTCAGAGACAAAGTGAAAGACCGATATCAGAGGGAAACGTCATTTATTGCAGTTGTCAAATGTCAACTTAAGCAATTTCAAATGAAACTCACTGGTCAGTGTCAGCAGGGAGTGGTTATTGAGACGTCAGGGACTCAATGTAATTGCTGTATCAGGCTGTATCACATCCGGCCGTGATTGGGAGTCCCATATGGCGGTGCACAATTGGCCCAGCGTCGTCCGGGGTAGGCCGTCATTGTAAAATAAGAATTTGTTCTTAACTGACTTGCCTAGTTAAATAAAGGTTACATTTTTTTTTTTTTTTTATGAAAAAAAATCATGGGGATCATGTACAGGAATTTTCTCTTTGAGCTGCAGTGCATCGTAGCAGACACAGTGATGCTCAATCTGTCTGTCTGTCCTGACTGTGTCTGCCTGTCTTTCTACCTGCTTGCCTGTCTGACAGTGTCTGTCCATCTGTCTCTTTCGGTCTGTCTATATGATATCCCAGATGTTTATGTACAGATACATTTTTACTTGTGTGTCTTTGTTCTGGGTATACTGTATATTGTGTCTTATGTACTCCCTGTGTGGACAATAACGTAGAATTTCATATTTACCATTTTTCTGTCTCAGGTTCGGCATGGACTGCCAGACGGTGGAGTCATCGAGCGACACGGTGGTGCCTGCGTACAGCGACGCACGTCACCACTGCGTCTTCCAGTCGGACCTGCTGCTGTTCAGCTGCGCCGGCACCCACCCCTCCCTCAAACGCGTCTGCCCCTGCCGGGACTACATGAAGGGCCAGGTGGCGCTGTGCAAAGGCTGCCTATAGCCGTTGTCTGTCTGGGTGTGTAAAGAGGATGGAACTGGAGTGGATTGGACCCCGTACCCTTCCAGAGCGCTGCAGGGAATGGGGGGTTGGGGACCTCTAGCTCTAACCACTCAGACGGCTTGACTCCTCCCCCTGGCTCCACACCTGTAGTCCTGCAGCCTAACTCTTCCCATAGCCAGGCCTCTGGAGGGAGGAAGAGCAGCCTGGGAACCAGACAACCAGGATACATCTATTATTTATGTCCGTTTTTAATCGTTTTTTTTATCGTTTTTAAACTGTGGATATTCAAACAGTGGACTAGAGAGAGGCCAGTGAGCTATATACATACTCTGGAACTAGGAATGTCAATGAAACAGTTTTCAGTAAGGCAGGAGGAAAGGAGGGTACCGAAAAAAAGAGACATTGCGCATCGGCCTGAATTACTTGAATCAATGGGAGTCGCTGTATATTTGAGGCAGAGCGCATGGCAACAGAGCTCCCTACTGCCCCTAGGATGTGTGGCAGTGGGTGGTACTGCAGTCGGTGGCACAATGAATCCACCCACTGTATCTCTCCAAGCTTGTAGTCGTGGGACCAACGGGCTGGTGTGTCGCCACACTCGGCATGCTTTCCTTTCTGCCCCTTGTCCCCTTTTATCTTTGAACTACTTTTAGCTATGTAGGTTTGCACTGGAGACCCATAAGGGGCCGCCAAAGGCAATAAGGTTCTGTTTCAATGTCCACACTAGCGTACTACTTAGGATGAAGCAATGCACAGGGCATCTTTTCTGAATGGTATGCTCCAATAGAAAGTTGCCCGTAGACCCTGATCTATGGTCAGTTTTGCATTTCCCTTATTTATGGTTAAGGTCACGATTGTGGGAGTGGAAGCTGATCCTAGATCTGTACCTAGGGGAAACTTGACCAAAAGGAAGAAGCAGCAGAGCCAGTTTTACACTGTAACTGTACCGCTCCCCATAGTCGTGTCTGGACAGGGGAGCGGTCAGGTGTAGATATCATGTTGATTTTTAAATGTTCCAAATCGCAAATCACTTTTAATCCTGAGGCGTTGTCCCTCGTGGTCATTCCCAACTACAGCTCACACACACAGTCCACCATGGCTCCTCTGTAGCCCTGCATGCTGGATTGACCCTCCTCATGTTCCCAATGTACAGACTAGAAGCTTAGAAGCTGAGTTTTTGACTCGCACACATTCACAGCCACACACACCTGACTGGCCAGTTGGGATGTGCTGGGGAAAAGAGGTGTGTGCAAAATAATTGCCAGTAGCTAATGAAAATAGTAATTTGTCATTGATCAATTTCAATCAAATGTGTAAAAAAAAAAAATAGCAATAGCTACTTGATGGGGAGTCTGTGTGACATACATTATATAGTGTGGTACTGTCCTGTAGACAGTAGAACACCATCAGAGCTGTAGTTGGAAAGGGCCGCCTGGCAGATCAAACATTAGTCAGCTCAAATCACCGGTATCACATAGGACCATTGCCTTGACCACAATAGATTTATCGGGAAAATATTATAAATTGTAAAGAGATATATTGATCATTAATATTTGTATGATAAATATTTAAATCTTTATGTATACAGTAGACCGAAAGATCACATACAAACATTTCTATGGATGTACTGTAAGTAATAGCTCTTGACAGAGCAACACACACACACCTGCGACATTAGTTTACTTGTTTCCTTCATTTGGATATCATTTCGGATCCTAATTTGGTGCCAATTTCTTTCTCTTTTTTACGCTCAATAAAAGTTTTAATTAGTAGTCCTTGTTGTGAATGGAAATAATGCACTACTTTAACCTATTTACTGAAGTTTAACAAAATATATGACTAATTCTGTATATTCTTCATATGGGTTTTAAATTATTTTAACATGTATTTTGTATACAGATCTTTCTGTGTTTGCTGAATTGTTTATTTTTATTTATAGAAAAGGTGTTTTCTTTTTACAGAGGGTAATTTTATTTATCGGAAAATAATATAACGTGTACATTGAAGTGGATGGATGAGACGGGAGTTGTTTGTCCAGTCGGACTCCAACCTCCAGCAAAAGTGATGAGAGAGAATGAGAAATTACAAAGATAATATCCAAATGCTTTGGAAACATGGCTGCAAAAGGCCATGTAAAAATGTGGAAACTGGTCAATAGTAGTACAGTATATAGGGAATAGGGTGTCATTTCAGACACACCTTGAGACCGTCCACTTAGACACTGATGAGATGTGTTGGACTGGACAGTAGTGTCATAGACCTCTCACTCCTCTCATCACTGTGCTTTCGGGGTGATGATGACATTGGGACAAAAGCAGCGCATACATTTTTTTATTTGAGTTGTAAAATGCCAGCAAGAACCTTGTGACGTTTTTATTTTCAGATCTTAATGCAAACCATTTGCACATTTTGTAAATATAGATACGTGGTCTTTTAGATGGTCATTGTTTTATGACTTGCTTTTTCTTCTCCCCCGTACTGTCCAGATCAGTTTTTATTACGTTTGTGTATACGATCTGCAGCCAAGCTACCGTTTTAAAAAGTACACAACGAGCCTTTTGATGGTTATTACTAGACCGCGTATCGTACTTGCCCAATAGATCTAGCGGACATAGTGCCAGAGAAAAGTGTTAGTTGAGATCACATAGTTTGCTAGAAGGCTAATGTTTCTTATAACATTGACTGTAAAGGTAAACAGTAATTGTATGTGTTGGACTTAGTGGTGATGGTTTAAACAAATGTCTCTTAATGCTGTTGTGGACATGTTTCCCGAAGGCTTTTAGTGGGGTAAAATCCAGCATATAAAAGCATCTGCTTCTTTGTGGCAGTGGCCTTGTTCTACTCGTATTAGTCAGGCTTATCTAGAATATGTTGTCAACTGTTTCCTTCCTTTCATTGGTTGTTATGTATAAATGAGGGATCTTGAGAACCAATATAAATTTCTTCTGTAATTGTCTTATTTTAAATTGGTTTTGTCCTAAAACTGTTAATGGAACTCAAAGCGTTAGCTGAAAGGAAGATGTGTTATTGGCATGAGAAAATGTCCTGAAGTCTCTTTAACCCAACATCGAATGTCTCCATTGTCTATCCATTATGTGTATCCATTATGACTTTTGTTTCAATCTCAACCTTGTTTTAAGCTATCATGGAAAAGCTAAAGCAACGATTGTTATTGGACTAAATTATGACTGGCCCAAAAAAAATATACATTTTGTTTTCACAGTTGCTGACAAATAAGGGGGATGGATATAACTTTATTTTTCAATAAACCTTTTTCTGTGACAAATGGGTCTGTCTTGTGTGTTTTATAGAAATGTACATTGTTTACACTACAGGCATTACAGTTGCAAAATGTACATTCACACATAAAACTACACACTTCATGACCGAGTGGCCAACATTGTCCTGAGGCTCAGCTGTGCGTGTCTGTGTTAGCAAACGGGAGTAGTCCGCCTTTCCTGTTGAAATGTTTTCCTAACAGTTGATTTTGTAAAGCCTACGCAAACCTTAACTGCTGCCTTCTCAAAAACTGACCACTGAACCGCATTGTGCATACATTATAAACCAAATCATTTGAGGGTTAGATTCAATCCTTAAAACTGAAGTTCCACGTTGTAGCCTGATTGACATTTAAAGGCAATGTTCCCGCATTAGTGGAGACTGCATTCACGGTAAACGCTGCTGCATACAGTACGTCGGCCCAATGGGAAATTACCTTTACATTTCAAGCACTCAATGTGGCTGAACTCTGGCAATACGGATTGAATCCAGCCCTGAGTTTTGTGTGATTACTGTTCAACGTAGGAGCTCAAATGAACAATTTTGCAGTACCTTAAAAATATATATATTCCTGGGTCATGTTAAGTCATGCAAATGAAAACATTTTAAAATGTTTTCCAATTAAAAACAAAAAGTTGTTTCTTTTTGGCCAAGTTCTGATAGTCACTCCGCCATCGACAAGAGACATTATTGTGCAGCTGTTTTCATTGATCTGGCCAAGGCTTTCGACTCTGTCAATCACCGCATCCTTATCGGCAGACTCTACAGCCTTGGTTTCTCAAATGACTGCCTCGCATGGTTCACCAATTACTTCTCCGACAGAGTTCAGTGTGTCAAATCAGAGGGCCTGTTGTCCGGGCCTCTGGCAGTCTCCATGGGGGTGCCACAGGGTTCAATTCTTGGGCCTACTCTTTTCTCTGTATACATCAATGATGTCGCTCTTGCTGCAGGTGAGTCTCTGATTCACCTCTATGCAGACGACACCATTCTGTATACTTCTGGCCCCTCTTTGGACACTGTGTTAACTACCCTCCAGACGAGCTTCAATGCCATACAACTCTCCTTCCGTGGCCTACAACTGCTCTTAAGCATAAGTAAAACTAAATGCATGCTCTTCAACCGATCGCTACCGCACCTGTCCCCCCGTCCAGCATCACTACTCTGGACGGTTCTGTCTTAGATTACGTGGAAAACTACAAATACCTAGGTGTCTGGTTAGACTGTAAACTCTCCTTCCAGACTCACATCAAACATCTCCAATCTAAAATTAAATCTAGAATTGGCTTCCTATTTGCAACAAAGCTTCCTTCACTCATGCTGCCAAACATACCCTCGTAAAACTGACCATCCTACCGATCCTCGACTTGGTGATGTAATTTACAAAATAGCCTCCAATACTCTACTCAACAAACTGGATGCAGTCTATCACAGTGCCATCCGTTTTGTTACCAAAGCCCCATATACCACCCACCACTGCGACCTGTACACTCTCGTAGGCTGGCCTTCACTTTACACTCGTCGCCATATCCACTGGCTCCTGGTCATTTACAAGTCCCTGCTAGGTAAAGTCCTGCCTTATCTCAGCTCGCTGGTCACCTTAGCAGCACCAACCCGTAGCACACGCTCCAGCAGGTATATCTCACTGGTCACCCCCAAAGCCAATTCCTCCTTTGGCCGACTCTCCTTCCAGTTCTCTGCTGCCAATGACTGGAGCGAACTTCAAAAATCTCTGAAACTGGAGACACTTATCTCCCTCAACAGCTTTAAGCACCAGCTGTCAGAGCAGTGTACAGACCACTGTACCTGTTTATAGCCCTTCTGTAAATAGCCCAACCAACTACCTCATCCCCTACCGTATTTATTTATTTATCTTGTTCCTTTGCACCCCAGTTTTTCTACATTGCACATTCATCTACTGCACAGTTTTCTTTTACCATTCCAGTGTTAAATTGCTATATTGTAATTACTCTGCCACCATGGCCTATTTATTGTCTTACCTTCCTTATCCTACCTCATTTGCACTCTTTGTATATAGATTTCTTTTTTTCCTACTGTATTATTGACTGTATGTTTGTTTTATTCCATGTGTAACTCTGTGTTGTTGTGTGTCGAACTGCTTTGCTTTATCTTGGCCAGGTCGCAGTTGTAAATGAGAACTTGTTCTCAACTTGCCTACCTGGTTAAATAAAGGTGAAATAAAAAAAAAATTAAAAAAAACTCCGTTTCTGTCCGTTTTCTTACATTTGGTGCCCGCTGAACGCAACCCTGCTCTGTCAGATGTGTAGAAAACACCCCTAACACATTGACTAATGTTACAGTGAGTTTAATGTGTAAATAATATAGAGTACATACTGCAGCAAGCATAGACCTCACATTAACCATAAACACTGAATTTCTGGGAACGCATTACCAGCTATGCTAGACATTAAGTAGACAATCACAAACAACAGCATTTCCAACTGTTTACAAGACCAATTCCCTGCAAGTAAACTTTCAAAGTTAATATTCTAATTTCCAGAATTCTGGGGTCTGTTCAGATGTGTGCAATGTAATACAATATTCATATTAATATGTAATTATCATAGAAATGCATTTTGTAGAGCAGATATCGTCTTGTACAATTACGCATCATGTCAGCTCTATTTCTTTCTGCAATGTTCTGAGCAGTTTACTTACAGAATGTGCCCCAAGTCAATGGTTAAGGCTGTTTCTGTGCAGTGCAATTGTGGCTTGGAAAGGATGACATTTCCATCTGTTAATAAATTATATGCCTCCTTTAATACCTCACTGTCTTTGATATACGAGTGTATTGCTGGCTGCATGTTGCAGCAGTCTGTTGTTTACCCCTGGCTGGACGCAGGGAGCAACATCATGAAGTAGCATTAGCCACTCTAGCATGATGGTGGAAAATGGTATTTCATAAAGTACAGTCGTGGCCAAAAGTTTTGAGAATGACACAAATATACATTTTCAGTCTGCTGCCTTAGTTTATATGCAATTTGCATATACTCCAGAATGTCATGAAGAGTGATCAGATGAATTGCAATTAATTGCAAAGTCCCTCTTTGCCATGCAAATGAACTGAATCCCCCAAAAACATTTCCACTGCATGTCAGCTCTGCCACAAAAGGACCAGCTGACATCATGTCAGTGATTCTCTCGTTAACACAGGTGTGAGTGTTGACGAGGACAAGGCTGGAGATCACTCTGTCATGCCGATTGAGTTCGAATAACAGACTGGAAGCTTCAAAAGGAGGGTGGTGCTTGGAATCATTGTTCTTCCTCTGTCAACCGTGGTTACATGCAAGGAAACACGTGCCGTCATCATTGCTTTGCACAAAAAGGGCTTCACAGGCAAGGATATTGCTGCCAGTAAGATTGCACCTAAATCAACCATTTATCGGATCATCAAGAACTTCAAGGAGAGCGGTTCAATTGTTGTTGGTACCCAAGAAAGTCCAGCAAGCGCCAGGACCGTCTCCTAAAGTTGATTCAGCTGTAGGATCGGGGCACCACCAGTACAGAGCTTGCTCAGGAATGGCAGCAGGCAGGTGTGAGTGCATCTGCACACACAGTGAGGCGAAGACTTTTGGAGGATGGCCTGGTGTCAAGAAGGGCAGCAAAGAAGCCACTTCTCTCCAGGAAAAACATCAGGGACAGACTGATATTCTGCAAAAGGTACAGGGATTGGACTGCTGAGGACTGGTGTCAAGTCATTTTCTCTGATGAATCCCCTTTCCGATTGTTTGGGGCATCCAGAGAAGACAAGGTGAGCGCTACCATCAGTCCTGTGTCATGACAACAGTAAATCATCCTGAGACCATTCATGTGTGGGGTTGCTTCTCAGCCAAGGGTGTGGGTTCACTCACAATTTTGCCTAAGACAGCCATGAATAAAGAATGGTACCAACACATCCTCCGAGAGCAACTTCTCCCAACCATCCAGGAACAGTTTGGTGACAAACAATGCATTTTCCAGCATGATGGAGCACCTTGCCACAAGGCAAAAGTGATAACTAAGTGGCTCGGGGAACAAAACATCAATATTTTGGGTCCATGGCCAGGAAACTCCCCAGACCTTAATCCCATTGAGAACTTGTGGTCAATCCTCAAGAGGCGGGTGGACAAACAAAAACCCACAAATTCGGACAAACTCCAAACACTGATTATGCAAGAATGGGCCGCAATCAGTCAGGATGTGGCCCAGAAGTTAATTGACAGCATGCCAGGGCAGATTGCAGAGGTCTTGAAAAAGAAGGGTCAACACTACAAATATTGACTCTTTGCGTCAACTTCATGTAATTGTCAATAAAAGCCTTTGACACACATCTGACAAAAATATTTAAAGACACTGAATCAGCTAACTTTGTGGAAATTAATATTTGTGTCGTTCTCAAAACTTTTGGCCATGACTGTACATATTTCCCCCACATTCTCACCATTAAATATAGTTAAGGAGGAAATCAACACCTTTGCAGCCTGAATAGAGAATGTTTTAGGTATGAACCGTCCACGGGGGATACGCAGTTTCATACAATGCGTTTGGAAGGTAAGAGGACACGACTCAATATCGCCATCTGCTGGCCTTTGGGCTTATGAGCCATGGCGCTCCAAGGAGCCTGTCACGTTCCAGGCCGACTACATTGCAGACATGCATTGCGTCAACCAATGGTTGTGTGCCACGTCATTGGCTGCAGAGTCGGGTATTATATTAATTACACATATTTTTGATTGAATTTAACTATCTTATTAAAACATGAACCCTAGTGAATAACAACAAGAATAACATTTTCCTGAATCATTATATTAAGATTTTTTCAGAGTGATTACAATTGCACTAGAATTAGAATTAATGTATTACTTCATTGATATTTTTTGTATGTTCTAGTATTTTCTAGTTAATACTTGCGTTCTGTTTTGTATTATGTAACAATGTAAATTGTTGATTTGTATTTTATTTTTTAATTTTTTTAAATAATAAATAAATAAATAATAATAATTGATCATGTGATGTGGTAAACTAATATTATGTTTAGGCGTTGTGAGATCTGGCATGCTTCTGCAGTGTAGTCAGCCTGGAACGCAGCCTTAGTGTTGCGCTTGACGTCAGGCATAAAGTTAGGCGGTTGCGTTAATATCCATCCTTTTTGACTGAAAACAGTCATAGAAAACGAAAGGTTACAGTGGTGCAACTCTTGCTAAATCACAATATCGAAGTAAATTCAAACACATCCTAGATCCTGAACTTAGTACGTCTAATGCCACTTTCCTTTGAGAAGACAAATATTGACTTTTATCTTAAGCACTCTTAATACAGAACAACACCGCAACCGGTTATCTAACAAGTCTAGTTTCTGCTTAAATTGCCAATACCAATGTAAACATATCAACTTATATTACATTATGTACAAGAATTCATTGCTATGTACAAAAGGTGTTGGTAAGAATAAGTAAGGCCGGGATTCAATCCAGAGCGTGTTATAGTGCTGCACAGTTGACATGCGACAATGCCCATTTTAAAGGCAATTTCCCCGGCGTTCGTGGATATCGCATTCATGACAAATTCTGTGAATGTCGGCTCAAGTGTAAGTTAACTTTAAAAAGTGAATTGTTGGCTGTCCAGTGCACTGCTCTATTACGAGCCTTGGATTGAATCCTGTTCTAAAAATGATATATGTACAAAAATGTATTTGTATTATAGTGCACTATAATAACTAATGTCTTATTGGCAACTTTCGTTGGTACAGTATTCTGAAAGACTTAATCAGTATGCACAACTTGATTTCAATCATCTTCCTTTAGGGCCATATTCATTCTGTATCCTCTACCGTGAATGCTGTCTCCGTCAACCCGGGAACATTGCTTTCAATCATGCTGTAATTGAATAGAACCCTTAAGCACACTCTTTGTGCAATGGGTCAACATTGTATTACTGTATGTCAACACTGCATTCATGTAATTGTATAATGTCAACATTGTATTCCTGTAATTCATATAACTAAGATTTATGTGGATTATTTTGCAAACCACATACACTATATATACGAAAGCATGTGGACACCCCTTCAAATGAGTGGATTTGGCTATTTCAGCCACACCTGTTGCTGACAGGTGTATAAAATATAGCACACAGCCACGCAATCTCCATAGACAAACATTGGCAGTAGAATGGCCTTACTGAAGAGCTCAGTGACTTTCAACGTGGCACCGTCATAGGATGCCCCCTTTCCAACAAGTCAGTTCGTCAGACTTCTGCCCTGCTGGAGCTGCCCCGGTCAACTGCAAGTGCTGTGAAGTGGAAACATCTAGGAGAAACAACAGCTCAGCCACAAAGTGGTAGGCCCGACCGCCGAGCGCTGTCCTCGATTGCAACACTCACAACAGAGTTCCAAACTGCCTTTGGAAGCAACGTCAGCACAATAACTGTTTGTCTGGAGCTTCATGAAATGGGTTTCCATCGCCCAGCAGCCGCACATAAGCCTAAGATCACCATGCGCATTGCCAAGCGTTGGCTGGAGTGGTGTAAAGCTTGCTGTCATTGGACTCTGGAGAATTGGAAACGTGTTTTCTGGAGTAATGAATCACCCATTACCATCTGGCAGTCCGACAGACGAATCTGGATTCGGCGGATGCCAGGAGAATGCTACCTGCTTCAATGCATAGTGCCAACTGTAAAGTTTGATGGAGGAGGAATAATGGTGGGGCTGGTTTTCATGGTTTGGGCTAGGCCCCTTAGTGACATTCTACACAATTCTGTGCTTCCAACTTTGTGGCAACAGTTTGGGGAAGTCCCTTTCCTGTTTCAGCATGACAATGCACAAAGTGAGGTCCATACAGAAATGGTTTGTCGAGATCGGTGTGGAAGAACTTGACTGGCCTGCACAGAGCCCTGACCTCAACCTCATGGAATTGAAACGCCGACTGCAAGCCAGGCCTAATAGCCCAACATCAGTGCCCGACCTCACTAATGCTCTTGTGGCTGAATGGAAGCAAGTCCCTGCAGCAATGTTCCAACATCTAGTTATAGCAGCAAAGGGGGGACCAACTCCATATTAATGCCCATGATTTTGGAATGAGATGTTCGACGAGCAGGTGTCCACATACTTTTGGTCATGTAGTGTATATCCTACATATACAATTAAATCCAGCGTGGCAGATTGTGAAAGCTTTAAAGATCATAATTATATATGGTATATTTACTTGCCAGGATGACCGTATTTCCCCCCTCAGATTTGGTTAAGGAATTAGATAAAGAAGAGGGAATGGCCTAAAAAGGGATGATCTGTTGTGTTCTAGCCAACCGACTTGGCTGTAGTGCACAGAAAAAGACTTGTTTTAATTCCAGCGTAGTAATCTCTGGCTAGAGTCTTTGGCTCCAGTCATGTTGTTTGTTGATGGTCTGCCACAGGCTTTTATTCAACACCCCTTAATGTGACCCTCTTAAGCAACACAGCAAACACAGATTCCATACATGGTGACAGGGACATTTGTGCTTTCATATTCACTAATCAAATGATACAGGTTTTGTCCCAAATAGCACCCTATTCCCTATAGTGCACTACTTTTGACCAGGACCCATAGTGACTATGTAGGGATTAGGGTACCATTTGGGACACAAGCCATTGATAAGAGTCTACTGTCATGTTGTTATTGCACATACTGTACTGCTATACTATTTTCCTCCATACTATACTCTTGTGTCTACAATTGATAAAACATTGGGCATCTCAGAAATACATTTTCCCTGCTGATTTTTGGGGGGATAGCAAACATGCCCTACAGCTACTAATAGAAGCAACTACCACCCTAAAAGATACTTTACCTGTTACTACATCATGACTACATAAACGCAACACATCTACTTTGAGCAGTGGTGTCATAAACAGAAGGCGTGTGTGTGTGCCAAATGCCACCCAATTTCCTACATAATGCACTTTTTATGGGCACTGGTCAAAAGTAGTGCACTATAAAGGGAATAGGGTGCCATTGGGGACATACACATGTTACTGAACAAAAGAAAAAGCCTATTAGAAACCATTGAAATCCCATAAGGACAGAGATCCCATAAGGACAGAGATGCATATCTGAATCAGCCATCTTGTCCAAGTGGAGATAGAGATATGAACACCAGACTGTAATCAGTGGAGAATGTGCAGTGCCTTTGTAGCGGCAGTCGCATAATTTCCTGACAACTCAGCAGACCACTTTCTTCTGTCTGTGCTTCCGCCTCCCCCTGCTTCGGCAGAGGAGGAGGAGAAACATAGAGGGAAACCTCTTCCGTCTTCTCTTTGACTTCGTCATGACTCCAATGGACGGATCAGGTTCTGAGTCAGAGAGACAGGGGGAACGCTGCAGAACGGACCACTTGGGTCTGACTGAAATGCCACTGGGCTAGCACCTTGAGGTCTAAAATCAATCAATAGGTTTGTCATGGTGACTGGAGAGATCTACCAGGAAGAATGGAGCTGAGCTGGATAGGGACTGGGTGTAGATATACATATCCTAGAACAGACACTGGACGTACATATACTGTATATAACCTAGAACCCATCCCCCTCTGAGCCCTCGCTGCCCTTCTGTGGTCTTCTGTCACTCAAAGCGCTCGTAGTTCCTCGTCTGTCGCACTCGAGGGACCATATCAACCAGCAGCCTGTGACAGGAAAGAGACATTCATATTAATGAAATTGCTAACATACACAGGCACACACACAGGGTGAGATGCTACTGCATTTCATTGCCAATATTAAATTAGTGAAACCCGTCGTTCCTTGTAGTGAAATTCTGAAATGAATCTAGTTCAGAATGTGTTGAGTAACTGAATCTATCACGTTGCATTATTTGAGTACATTTGTATAACCACTGCAGCTGCTTTTGTTGTTGCATTTGTTGATGCACCCTGTGGTGTCATGTTTGGAATTCTTTCCCCCCATGTCTCTTTCTTCACACTCTTCTTAACAGGTGAGCTCCTGCAAGCCAAGCTCAAGTCCTGTGGTTGGAATGCTCCCTGGGACAGAACACTGCCAAGCCTAGTGATAGGCCACAGAGACCAAATCATTTCCTGCAATTCTACACATTTTGCAATGGGGCGGAGAGAACATTTTACAGTTTTGAAGTTAGTTTCCTGCGAATTCTACACATTTTGTCAAAGGACAGAAAGAAAAAATGTCAGTTTTAAAGATAATTCCATGCAATTCTACGCATTTTGCCATGGCTTATGCTATCTGAGTGACTCAAACATTATAACAAAATCAATGGGTGCCCCATGCCATGACATGTTTGGAATTTTAGATTCTCCTGACTGTCTGGTTTTTAATTTGGTGGTTGTTACTTCTCAAAGATTATCATATTTAAAAATATGAGTATACCAAACATTAGGAACACCTTCCTAGTATTGAGTTTTGCTCTCAGAACAGCCTCAGCTCGTCGGAGCATGGACTCTACAAGGTGTTGAAAGCATTCTACAGGGATGCTGGCTCATGTTGACTCCAATGCTTCCCACAGTTGTGTCAAGTTGGCTGGATGTCCTTTGCGTGGTGGAGCATTCGTGAGACACGGGAGACTGTTGAGCCTGAAAAACCCAGCAGCGTTGCAGTTCTTGACACAAACCGGTGCGCCTGGCACCTACTACCATACTCCATTCAAAGGCACTTAAATATTTTGTCTTTCCCATTTACCCTCTGAATGGCACAATCCATCACTCAATTGTCTAATGGCTTAAATATACGTTTTTAACCTATCCTCTTCCCTTCATCTACACTGATTGAAGTGGATTTAACACGTGACATCAATAAGGGATCCTAGTTTTCATCTGGATTCTATGTCATGGAAAGTGCAGGTGTTCTTAATGTTTTGTACACTCAGTGTATATAGCTCCATTAAATACTTTACATATGGTATTAGTCGTTTAAGTTTTCACTGAAAACATTTTACCATCACAAAAATTATTTAAAAAAATTAAATAATAATGATATTTTTTCGTAGTGGCTGACACGATTTAGAAGTGGCGGCTCGCCACTGCTAAATTAATATAGGGGAAACACTGATAGTGGGAATAACATGTTTTCCCCCTACCAATATGCATTGCCTAAAAGAGTTTGTCACCTAAAATATTCCTGGACTACGGTAGATGAATCACAGTTGTTGATGTTCATGAAATCAAATTTAAAATTCTTGTTTTATAAACCTTCATCTGGATTAATTTAATATGGGTCTGATGTCCATAATGAAGGCTATGAGGTGCCTTGTCCAGTACAAATGAGTCATTTACTAAATGAATACATTTTCCTTTGTTTTGCTGTGTTTTCTGTCTGTATCTGAGATGAAAACAGGTTGTGGTACATTGACAGAGTTTTCCATATCCCAGGCATGTACTCTCCTGTACCAATTAGATTTTCCATCTTTAAAGTTCTTCAGCTGAGCAGCAAAGATAAAGATTATAAGGATATGTTTGTAGGTCACAAACATGATCTGTAATTATATATATATACAGTGGGGAAAAAAAGTATTTAGTCAGCCACCAATTGTGCAAGTTCTCTCACTTAAAAAGATGAGAGAGGCCTGTAATTTTCATCATAGGTACACTTCAACTATGACAGACAAAATGAGGAAAAAAAATCCAGAAAATCACATTGTAGGATTTTTATTGAATTTATTTGCAAATTATGGTGGAAAATAAGTATTTGGTCACATACAAACAAGCAAGATTTCTGGCTCTCACAGACCTGTAACTTCTTCTTTAAGAGGCTCCTCTGTCCTCCACTCGTTACCTGTATTAATGGCACCTGTTTGAACTTGTTATCAGTATAAAAGACACCTGTCCACAACCTCAAACAGTCACACTCCAAACTCCACTATGGCCAAGACCAAAGAGCTGTCAAAGGACACCAGAAACAAAATTGTAGACCTGCACCAGGTTGGGAAGACTGCATCTGCAATAGGTAAGCAGCTTGGTTTGAAGAAATCAACTGTGGGAGCAATTATTAGGAAATGGAAGACATACAAGACCACTGATAATCTTCCTCGATCTGGGGCTCCACGCAAGATCTCACCCGTGGGGTCAAAATGATCACAAGAACGGTGAGCAAAAATCCCAGAACCACACGGGGACCTAGTGAATGACCTGCAGAGAGCTGGGACCAAAGTAACAAAGCCTACCATCAGTAACACACTACGCCGCCAGGGACTCAAATCCTGCAGTGCCAGACGTGTCCCCCTACTTAAGCCAGTACATGTTCAGGCCCGTCTGAAGTTTGCTAGAGAGCATTTGGATGATCCAGATGAGGATTGGGAGAATGTCATATGGTCAGATGAAACCAAAATATAACTTTTTGGTAAAAACTCAACTCGTCGGGTTTGGAGGACAAAGAATGCTGAGTTGCATCCAAAGAACACCATACCTACTGTGAAGCATGGGGGTGGAAACATCATGCTTTGGGGCTGTTTTTCTGCAAAGGGACCAGGACGACTGATCTGTGTAAAGGAAAGAATGAATGGGGCCATGTATCGTGAGATTTTGAGTGAAAACTCCTTCCATCAGCAAGGGCATTGAAGATTAAACGTGGCTGGGTCTTTCAGCATGACAATGATCCCAAACACACCGCCCGGGCAACGAAGGAGTGGCCGTAAGAAGCATTTCAAGGTCCTGGAGTGGCCTAGCCAGTCTCCAGATCTCAACCCCATAGAAAATCTTTGGAGGGAGTTGGAAGTCCGTGTTGCCCAGCGACAGCCCCAAAACATCACTGCTCTAGAGGAGATCTGCATGGAGGAATGGGCCAAAATACCAGCAACAGTGTGTGAAAACCTTGTGAAGACTTACAGAAAACGTTTGACCTCTGTCATTGCCAACAAAGGGTATATAACAAAGTATTGAGATAAACTTTTGTTATTGACCAAATACTTATTTTCCACCATAATTTGCAAATAAATAAATTAAAAATCCTACAATGTGATTTTCTGGATTTCTTTTTCTCATTTCGTCTGTCATAGTTGAAGTGTACCTATGATGAAAATTACAGGCCTCTCTCATCTTTTTAAGTTGGAGATCTTGCACAATTGGTGGCTGACTAAATACTTTTTTGCCCCACTGTACATATAGCTACAGTTGAAGTCGGAAGTTTACATACACTTAGGTTATATTCATTCAAACTCATTTTTCAACCACTCCACAAATGTATTGTTAACAAACTATAGTTTTGGCAAGTCGGTTAGGACATCTACTTTGTGTATGACACAAGTAATTTTTCCAACAATTGTTTACAGACAGATTATTTCACTTATAACTCACTGTATCACAATTCCAGTGGGTCAGAAGTTTACATACGCTAAATTGACTGTGCCTTTAAACAGCTTGGAAAATTCCAGAAAATTATGTCAGGGCTTTAGAAGCTCCTGATAGGCTAATTGACATCATTTGAGTCAATTGGAGGTGTACCTGTGGATGTATTTCAAGGCCTACCTTCAAACTCAGTGCCTCTTTGCTTGACATCATGGGAAAATCAAAAGAAATCAGCCAAGACCTCAGAAAATAAATTGTAGACCTCCACAAGTCTGGTTCATCCTTGGGAGCAATTTCCAAAGGCCTGAAGGTACCACGTTCATCTGTACAAACAATCGTACGCAGGTATAAACACCATGGGACCACGCAGCCGTCATACCGCTCAGGAAGGAGACGAGTTCTGTCTCCTAGAGATGAACGTATTTTGGTACGAAAAGTGCAAATCATTCCCAGAACAACAGCAAAGGACCTTGTGAAGATGCTGAAGGAAACAGGTACAAAAGTATCTACCACAGTACCACAGTAAAACGAGTCCTATATCGACATAACCTGAAAAGCCGCTCAGCAAGGAAGAAGCAACTGCTCCAAAACCGCCATAAAAAAAGCCGAACTACGGTTTGCAACTGCACATGGGGACAAAGATCGTACTTTTTTGGAGAAATATCCTCTGGTCTGATGAAACAAAAATATAACTGTTTGGCCATAATGACCATTGTTATGTTTGGAGGAAAAAGGAGGAAGCTTGCAAGCCAAAGAACACCATCCCAACCGTGAAGCACGGGGGTGGCAGCATCATGTTGTGGGGGTGCTTTGCTGCAGGAAGGACTGGTGCACTTCACAAAATAGATGGCATTATGAGAAAGGAAAATGATGTGGATATATTGAAGCAACATCTCAAGACATCAGTCAGGAAGTTAAAGCTTGGTCGCAAATGGGTCTTCTAAATGGACAATGACCCCAAGCATACTTCCAAAGTTGTGGCAAAATGGCTTAAGGACAACAAAGTCAAGGTATTGGAGTGGCCATCACAAAGCCCTGACCTCAATCCTATAGAAAATGTGTGGGCAGATTTGAAAAGCATGTGCGAGCAAGGCCTACACACTTGACTCAGTTACACCAGCTCTGTCAGAAGGAATGGGACAAAATTCACCCAACTTACTGTGGGAAGCCTGTGGAAGGCGACCCGAAACGTTTGACCCAAGTTAAACAATTTAAAGGCAATGCCACCAAATACTAATTGAGTGTATGTAAACTTCTGACCCACTGGGAATGTGTTGAAATAAATAAAAGCTGAAATAAATAATTAACATTTAAAATAAAGTGGTGATTCTAACTGACCTAAGACAGGGAATGTTTTACTAGGATTAAATGGAATTGTGAAAAACTGAGTTTAAATGTATTTGGCTAAGGTGTATGTAAACTTCCGACTTCAACTGTAGCTAAACATGCCCAGCAAAATTGTCACCTAAAGGTCTGAAGATAAGGCATGGTTTGACAAGAAGTGCAGGAGAGCTACGAGGAAGAAGCGAGACCACTTCCGCCAGCTTAAGAAAAACAACACTGCTGACAACCATTTCAAATATGCCCAAGCAAGACACTCCTACAACCAGGCTGAGAAGCAGGCTAGAAGGAACAGCAACGTCAAACTCAATAAGGAGCTTACTGATAAGACCTTAACCAGTAGGAAATGGTGGAAGCACGTCAACTCCCTGTCTGGAGGAGCTGCAAATTCCCTGGACAGATCTGCTGTTTGGATATGGAACTGCCTCACAGAACACATTGTTGCTGAAATCACTGACACTGTTCTTCAGGCCTTCAAATGCCGAGCACATGCCTATCTCCTAACTTCACCACACGCCTTGTAGGATTGAGTCCTTGAGCTGCAGTAAACCAATGATTATGTCAATTGGATGTTGTCTATATTGCTTTTGTTCACAATTGTACCCAATCAAAAAAATGGTAGCGTGTCCAGCATTTGAGCACCTGGAAGCTGTCACAGAAGATATCACTACGAGAGATCCTCCGTCTTGTCAGAAATGCAGTTCCAGTTTACTGAGATAAGTTACTTGGCCTTAGCCATAGTCAACTTTCCTCTTTCTGTTCTCAACATATTGGCAGACTTATTTTTGTCCTTCTGCATGCTCCATCCACCTCGAGGCAGAGAGAGACTGAAACAGCTTGTGAAGATACTAGTGGGATCTATGGTGTGATTCAACACAGTCTACAGTACCTAGTTTCTGGTATTGTAATTGAAGTTTGCAGCTAGAGCTCATCTTTATCTTTTATCTGATAGTGGGGTACACTGTATCCGGCAGCATGTCAAACTCTATTTGGATGAATTGTTTCTTCTACACCCAGATTATCCCTGCCCAGAGAGCTCTCTTCGTCTGGGTGAAGAGGAACATCAAAATCATCATGTACTGGGCCATATTTATCGACAGTGTTGTTCAGTTGGTTTGACTTTACTGTTGAACTTTCAACTACAGTTTTTTTCCTCAAGACTTATCAGGGAAGACTAACAGCACTTATACTGTACATCAACGAATGGCCCTGCATCTGGTCCTCCAAATGTCTTGTTTTGAAAATAATTCATCATTTTTTTTGTCTGTCTGATGGTTTTGTTGAAATGTGCTACGACGCGCTACCTGGGGAGACACACAAAGAGCATGAAAGAGCGGCAGAACCTTCTCCTCTCCCCGACTGCACAGTCAGATGAGGGTAACCATCACTGGGATCATGCAAGGAAAGCTCTATTTCTTTGCCGCGCTGTGGTTCTACATTCATTACTTCTGCGAGAATTTTTCCTCTACATACTTTGACATGACTATTCTCTGGACAGTCAGAAAAAAAGGAAAGTGAATTTGGTCACAATGTTAAATACCTTTCTATTTTTGGAAGCGTGTTATTGACACTACAGGCAAAAAAAAGGGTTTAGGAGCAGTTGCTAACTAACTGTAAATAATTATAGCTAGCTAACTAACTGTAAATAATTGTAGCTAGCTAGCTAACTGTAATTAATTGTAGCTAGCTAGCTAACTGTAAATAATTGTAGCTAGCTAACTAACTGGAAATAATTGTAGCTAGCTAACTAACTGTAAATAATTGTAGCTAGCTAACTAACTGTAAATAATTGTAGCTCGCTAACTAACTGTAAATAATTATAGCTAGCTAACTAACTGTAAATAATTGTAGCTCGCTAACTAACTGTAAATAATTATAGCTAGCTAACTAACTGTAAATAATTGTAGCTCGCTAACTAACTGTAAATAATTATAGCTAGCTAACTAACTGTAAATAATTGTAGCTAGCTAACTAACTGTAAATAATTGTAGCTAGCTAACTAACTGTAAATAATTGTAGCTAGCTAACTAACTGTAAATAACTGTAGCTCGCTAACTAACTGTAAATAATTGTAGCTAGCTAACTAACTGTAAATAACTGTAGCTCGCTAACTAACTGTAAATAATTGTAGCTAGCTAACTAACTGTAAATAATTGTAGGTAGCTAACTAACTTGACTTACTGTGGGGTAAACAGTGAAGTTTTTTACAGTTAGTTAGCACCAAAAGTGGCCCCACTAATGTTTACAAGCGTATTGACCGTTTTGGTGTATGAATGTTGCTTTCGGCCCCACCTGGAAAACAATCTAAGTGAAACACTGTCTGTGTTCGTTTTGCATCATTCCATTGGTCATAAAATTGTGAAATCTCCACCCACTGGGGCACCGGGCAATGTGAAACGTGCGCACCCACTGGTATGTACAATGGACGTTTCTACTCCAAAGGCTTTCTGAATGGTTACAACTTAAATGACAATATTTCTGTTACTTGAATTAGTGTGTTTCTCAGGGAACATAACTATGTACATGTGTGTAACAGTGATTGAATATTATGTTTCTTCTACATAGAGATCTAGGATTAGCTTCCCCTCCCTGAATCCTAACCTTAACCATTACCGGGCATAACTGACCCAAGATCAGTGTTTAGAGGCAGCTTCAACCTACACCAGGGGTTTTCAACTCTTACCCTACGAGGTCCGGAGCCTGCTGGTTTTCTGTTCTACCGGATAATTAATTGTACCCACCTGGAGTCCCTGGTCTAAATCAGTCCCTGATCAGAGGGGAACAATGACAACATGAATTGGAACTGGCTTCGAGGTCCAGAGTTGAGTTTGAGGGCTTGACACAATGTACCCACTCACTTGACTCCGTAGGCCAGGATGATGAGGCCTATCAGGACCCCTATGGACCCGTCCAGGTACCACACTTTGGGATCGTGCTTGAACACCTCTGCACTGATTAGGATGGAGAAGCCCATGACCCCGCCCACCAGGGAGTTGAAACCTGTAGATCGGACGGAGGGACGGATAAGACAGGTAGACAGACAGTTTAGTTTAGTCAACTGTATTATCCCACATAGGGAAATTCATTTGATTCCAACACACCATATAGAAATAGCTTGAACACTAACAGCAATAATGAACACATGTATGTACATATATTTCATGAAATTACATGTAGTCTGCCACAGAGTCTTTATCCAAAAGTCCATAAGACAGACAGACACGGACGAACAGAGAGACGATTTTGAATCCTTTTCTACTGTCTCTCTCCTAATTCGATTCATACTGTATAAGAGCCCACTTACTGGCTCCTCTGCGCCTCAAAAACACACCAACTTACGAGGACCTCTGCCAGTCTTTTACATACTGTACGTGTGATATGAGCAGACTGGTCATGTCAATTACCTCAGTAAAGAATACCATCTATGGCGCTGCATTCCTGGGGGCAATCTGCAGTTCAAACAGCTGCAAGGACTGACCATCCATGAGATCAAAATTACACTGAGGCTACAGTGTTTGTTTACAATGACATTGTTTAAACAAGGGAGCAAAACAAGCTTATATTTTGTGTTCTCATGGAGTGTGACAGTTGAACTAAGCTTATGAAGCATTTATAAGTTATATTCTTCAAGAATCAATATATATATATATCAGTATATATCATTCATTTGGAAGTCCAAAAATGTACGTAGCAATCACAGATTGACCCTTTGAAGGCTTGTTTAATGTCATGCAGCGAGAGAAAAATCTGGTAGGTAATTAACTCCTACTCTATTCTGCTAGCTGTCACATACAATTTAATGAACCCCACACACACTTTAATGAGCGAGTGTCTCCATCAAAAGCTGACCTTTCAAACTGGTTTGACGCCAGCCTGTCTGCCACAAATCTCGTATTGAAACGAGAAGGGACATTTTAAGAGCTCAGGAGCTACGGAGTTGTCCATAAAGACTCATGAGTAGTGAACAACTATCTCAAGTGTAGAAGGAAATAGATGTGCGGCCCATGGGCGATTCTCCTGTCTGTGTGGGTACGAATCCCAGCACCTACCGGCTCTAAAAATATGGAAAGAGAGTGCATATCCATATCCTTACAAAATTACAGATACAAGTGAAGCATTCATTTGGATCCATCTGAAATGGCACACTATTACCTATATTTTACATTTGTATTATTATTGTTGGACAACGTGAGTAAAACATTTAAACGTGTTAACCCTCGCAAGGCTGCCGGCCCAGACAGCATCCCTAGCCGCTGGTGTGTTTACGGACATATTCAATCAGTCCCTATCCCAGTCTGCTGTTCCCACATGCTTCAAGAGGGCCACCATTGTTCCTGTTCCCAAGAAAGCTAAGGTAACTGAGCTAAACGACTATCGCCCCGTAGCACTCACTTCCGTCATCATGAAGTGCTTTGAGAGACTAGTCATGGACACCCTAGGCCCACTCCAATTTGCTTACCGCCCCAATAGGTCCACAGACGACGCAATCGCAATCACACTGCACACTGCCCTAACCCATCTGGACAAGAGGAATAACTATGTAAGAATGCTGTTCATCGATTACAGCTCAGCATTTAACACCATAGTACCCTCCAAACTCGTCATTAAGCTCGAGATCCTAGGTCTCGACCCTGCCATGTGCAACTGGGTCCTGGACTTCCTGACGGGCCGGCCCCAAGTGGTGAGGGTAGGAAACAACATCTCCACCCCGCTGATCCTCAATACTGGGGCCCCACAAGGGTGCGTTCTCAGCCCTCTCCTGTACTCCCTCTTCACCCACAACTACGTGGCCATGCATGCCTCCAACTCAATCATCAAGTTTGCAGACGACACTACAGTGATAGGCTTGATTACCAACAACGACGAGACGGCCTACAGGGAGGAGGTGAGGGCCCAGGAAAATAACCTCACGCTCAACGTCAACAAAACAAAGGAGATGATCGTGGACTTCAGGAAACAGAAGAGAGAGCACCCCCCTACTCACATCAACGGGACAGTAGTGGAGAAGGTGGAAAGTTTTAAGTTCCTCGGCGTACACATCACAGACAAACTGAAATGATCCACCCACACAGACAGCGTGGTGAAGAAGGCACAACAGCGCCTCTTCAACCTCAGGAGGCTGAAGAAATTCGGCTTGTCACCAAAAACATTTACAAACTTTTACAGATGTACAATCGAGAGCATCCTGTCGGGCAGTATCACCGCCTGGTATGGCAACTGCTCCGCCCACAACCGTAAGGCTCTCCAGAGTGTAGTGAGGTCTGCACAACGCATCACCGGGGGCAAACTACCTGCCCTCCAGGACACCTACACCACCCGATGTCACAGGAAGGCCAAAAAGATCATCAAGGACAACAACCACCCGAGCCACTCCCTGTTCACCCCGCTATCATCCAGTAGGTGAGGTCAGTACAGGTGCATCAACGCTGGGACCAAGAGACTGAAAAACTGCTTCTATCTCAAGGCTATCAGACTGTTAACTACTTAGGGAGCAGTGGGGCGCTAGCGCTAGTGTTTACGGAAGCGGTGGATGGTGTGCACGCCTCTTGAGTAGGACTAGAAGTCCACTCTGAATACCTCTTCTCCGCCGGCGGCGTCCCAAAGCAGCCTTTGGGATAAGTTAAATTGCCCTGGAGGGTACGAACAAAGGATCAATTCGGGAAAGTCGTATTCATGGTCGTAATGCTGGTGAGTTACTGCCGCTCTGATATCCAAAAGTTATTCCGGCTATATGTAATAACACAAAAAAAATTCTGGGCTAATAATGTAAGAAATAACACACAAAAAAAATTAAATACTGAAAAGTTGCTCAGGAGCTAGAAGCAGAGCTGCCATGTCTGTTGGCGCCATCTTCTTCAGTATATGTTCCGGCCCCGTGACCGTCTGCTCAAGAAAAGAAATCGGCCCGCGGCTGAATCTAGTTGATGGTCACTGCCCTATATAGTGCACTAAGTAGTTTCCAATATATTCCACAGACTTCATAATGGTGTCTTTAAGCCAATCACCTTCCATCTTCGTGCACTATGGGAATAGGGCGCCATTTCAGTCACAGCTATAGCCTCCTATACACCATACCTTTCCCCTTTTCATTTTTCTCAATGATTCCCTATGGAGTTTTTCACCCTCGTGCTTCACCTTCCCCCAATTCTCTAACTGGCCTGAACTCAAGTGGGAGTGGCCTAGATCAGGCAGAAGTATGCGTTGCTGCCTCGGGGTTAGGTAGCTCCAGGGTGAAGTTTCCCCTAGGTACAGATCAAGGATAATCTTCTCCTCTTCTCAATCCTAGTTGGAAAAATAAAAAACTGACCCAAGATCACTGTCTTGGAGCAACTACACACCGAGTTAGGTACCTACCGTCTGTGATGAGGGCTCTGCTGGTGAGCACCCTGCCCAGCATGAACTTGAACACGGACAGAACGATACACATCACGCCACTGACGATGGACACACTGAAGAGGAAGTCATCCTGATAGAGAGAGAGAAGTTGATGAGAGAGGAGGAGAGGGGGGGATTGAGAGAGAGGTGATGAAGAGGGAAAGAGAGAGAAAGGGAGAGAGAGAAAAAAGAGTGAGAGAGAGCGAGAGAGAGATGGAGAGAGAGAGAGTGGGTAAGTGTTGCAGAGTGCCTCCTCTAGAATTAATATTGCACTATGGCCTTGAAGGCATGAAAAGCTGCATTTCTGCAAGGTTAATAACCTCATCAGTCCCATTAAATCCCCCAGTGAAAAAATGCACCACTTTCATTAATTTGCTTGCTCTGACTTCATATTTAGCCTCACATTGAAGTGTTTTACCAATTTCTTTCAGTACAACGATAAACTGTTTCATTTATGTTCTATTGAAAAATGTCAGCAACAACAAAATAAGGCCGCCAAGCAAAAACCTGATATAAAATGAATTTATAAGAATGCTGTAAGTACAGGAACTGTCTGCTCAGTGGGAAATGAATATCCAACTAGTCAGTGACAACTGTGTCGAGTTTGTGACAGCAACTATGAGCTTATTACAGTATTGTAGACACTTTGTCCCGGGATTTCCTATGATCTTCTATGTAGAAGAACCCCTTGCCTTCTAACGACTCTTGTGTGGCCTTCATCCACTTTTAAAACCATTGTTGCCCCCCTGAGTGAATAGATGTAGTTAGCTTTAAGTATAGTATACAAGGTCTATAAAGTGAATTGTTTACATGAGATATACTTAAAAATGCCATTGTTCTCTATGAGGATTTTTTAAACCATGAATTGAATAATTTCACTTCCTGAATTTACAGAATTGAGAACTGAATTGACCCCAATCCTACTATGCTGCGCAGTGCGCACCATTTCAAATCTCTTTTATGGGAAGTCTTCAAAAATTCCCAGCCTGGTCCCAGATCTATTTGATCTTCTATAGCCATAAAAGCTAGCTATACAGCACAAAGAGACCTGGAATCAGGCTAGGAAAGACCTGCTCCCCCAATGACTTCTTCTGACACTCCTTTTAATACTGAAGATTCTTAGCACTGAGGTGCTTGGGTTGAACGAAGCACCGGCACGTGGCATTTAAAAGCCCTCTGAGGAGATGAGATGGGAGATGGCTAAGCAGAGATCAGGGCTGTATGGAGGAGGGTGAGTCACTCTCTCTCTAACCGACAGGCTGCGTCGCAAATGGCACCCTTTTCCACATCTAGTGCGCTACTTTTGACCAGGGTCCATATGGCTCTGGTCAAAAGTAGTGCACTATGTAGTAGGGAATAGGGGGTTGTTTGGAATGCAAACAGAGAGACACACTCAACATTCAAACACAGTGCCTGACATTTACAGTTGACAGTCCAGGCTTTTCTGTGTGGAATCAAATGCACATCTGTGTCCCGATTTGTGTCCCGATTTTCTACCCTTCTCCTGAAGACTTGTCTTACAATGGTAAATCTATCCAGCCAATGCAGAAGGTGTGTCCAATCCAATGTAGAAGGTGTGTCTCCTCTTTAACGGAATTTTAATACACCATTTTTCGGAACAACTCAGGCCCTATTCTCACTACGAGATATGAAGGAGAGTCTGAGGAGCGGGGTGGCGAACCAGAATTCTACTTTTCAATTCACATTATATCCTTGCCTTACCTTCAAATTGACCGTAAATATCACAGTAGCCACTAGCCAGTAAGCACAAACTGTTCAACAATGACAGACATTTTTCTCCTAAAACATATTAGCTACACTGTTGAATAATGCAACCAAACCATATTACACTCTTACATTCACAAACATGTGCAGACAATTAAAAGGTTTATTTTCTCGTCTGTAGGCTACTGTACATTACATTTAACTTCAAGACAAAAGCACAGAGTTGCTATAACAGCATGTCTTCATCAAGTGTCACGATCCTCTGAACGGACAGACCAAGACGCAGCGATGCTTCCAGTATACATTTTATTAACGACGAACGTAACTGGGAAAAATAACAAAATATAAACGAAGATCGTGAAGCAGAACACAACTAAACATAAAACAAGCTATGCTCAAACAATAACCCACAAAACCTATATGAAAACCCCAACCATATATATGGTTCCCAATTAGAGACAACGACACACAGCTGCCTCTAATTGGGAACCATTACTAACATAGAAATATAACACCTAGAACATAAAAAACCCTACACCAAAACCAAAACTAAACACACCAGCCTGTCTTCTCAGGCCTGGACGTGACAGTACCCCCCCCCAAAGGCGCGGACTCCGACCGCGCCACAAGTCCATGGGGCGGGTCTTCGGGTGGGTTTCTTTAGTCCCAGGTGGCGGCTCCGGTGCCGGCCGTGCTGGTCCGAGGTCACGCACCGGAGGCCCTGGGCCATTTGCAGGACTGGGGACCCTCTCTGGCGGCCCCGGACTGGGGACCCTCTCTGGCGGCTCCGGACTGGGGACCTTCTCTGGAGGTCCCGGACAGGGGACCCTATCTGGAGATCCCGGACAGGGGACCCTCTCTGGAGATCCCGGACAGGGGACCCTCTCTGGAGGTCCCGGACAGGGGACCTTCTCTGGAGGTCCCGGACAGGGGACCTTCTCTGGAGGTCCCGGACAGGGGACCTTCTCTGGAGGTCCCGGACAGGGGACCTTCTCTAGAGGTCCCGGACAGGGGACGCGCACTGGCCCTCTGGTGCGGGGAGCAGGAACGGGCCGTTCTGTGCTCGAGACGCACACTGCCACTCTGGTGCGGGGAGCAGGAACCGGCCGTAATGGGCTCAATAAACGCACAGGCACTCTGGTGCGAGGAGCAGGAACCGGCCGTACTGGGCTCATTACGCGCACTGGCACTCTGGTGCGGGGAGCAGGAACCGGCCGTACTGGGCTCACTAAAGCGCACTGGCACTCTGGTGCGGGAGCAGGAACCGGCCGTACTGGGCTCACTAAGCGCACTGGCACTCTGGTGCGGGGAGCAGGAACCAGCCGTACTGGGCTCATTACGCGCACTGGAACTCTGGTGCGGGGAGCAGGAACCGGCCGTACTCGATCCACGACGGGTACAGGAATCCTGGAGCGTGGAACAGGGACAGGACGTGCTGGGTCCACGACGGGCACAGGGATCCTGGAGCGTGGAGCAGGGACAGGACGTGCTGGGTCCACGACGGGCACAGGGATCCTGGAGCGTGGAGCAGGGACAAGACGTGCTGGGTCCACGACGGGCACAGGAATCCTGGAGTGTGGAGCAGGGACTGGACGTGCTGGGTCCACGACGGGCACAGGGATCCTGGAGCGTGGAGCAGGGACAGGACGTGCTGGGTCCACGACGGGTACAGGGATCCTGGAGCGTGGAGCAGGGACTGGACGTGCTGGACTCTCTAAGCGCACAGGGGGCCTGGTGCGCGGAGCCGGAACAGGACGTGCTGGACTCTCTAAGCGCACAGTGGGCCTGGTGCGCGGAGCCGGAACAGAACGTGCTGGACTCTCTAAGCGCACAGGGGGCCTGGTGCGCGGAGCCGGAAAAGGACGTGCTGGACTCTCTGAGCGCACAGGGGGCCTGGTGCGCGGAGCCGGAACAGGACGTACTGGGCTGTGGATGCGAACCGGAGACCCCACACGCAGAACCGGTGCAGGATATCTCGGTCCCAGAAGGTGTACTGGCGACCTAGCGCGCAGAGCCGGCACCACTCTACCAGGTAGCACACTCACCGTAGCCTGACAGATGAGTGGAGCTGGAATCTCTCGCACAGGGCTGTGGACACGCACCGGAGACACAGTATGCAGAACCGGTGCAGGATATCCTGGTCCAAGGAGGCGCACCGGAGACCAGGAGCGCTGAGACGGCACCACTCTTCCAGGCTGCACACTCACTCTCCCCTGACAGATGAGTGGCGCTGGAATCTCTCTCACCGGGCTGTGAACGCGCACTGGAGACACCGTGCGCAAAACTGCATAGCACGGCGTCTTACCAGTGCGACGCTCTCTCCGACGCTCCCTCCAGAGAGCACGAGGAGTTGGCTCAGGAGTCCATCCTGAACCGGCCAAACTCCCCGTGTGCCCCCCCCAAAAAGTTTTTGGGGGCTGCCTTTCGGGCTTCCTAGCCAGGCGAGTCCCAACAAACTTCTCTCTCTCTGGACCGTAATATTCCTCACACCTGCTCCGCTCAGTCCCCGCTACTTTTTCCTCCCTGGGGTGAGGATGCTCCGACCGTTTTCTCCCAAGGTCCCTTTCCAGCCAAAATCTCATCCCATGACCAGGACCCCTTTCCATCCAAAATCTCCTCCCAAGTCTCCTCCCAAGTAGAACATAAAAAACCCTACACCAAAACCAAAACTAAACACACCAGCCTGTCTTCTCAGGCCTGGACGTGACATCAAGTAACGATAGCATATCAAAAATGAACGATGAACCCTCTCATATGAATATAAAAGTACAGAAGGGCCTACCTTTCAACATTACAACAAACCAGGCTTCATATTATGCAAATCATGACATGTGTAAAAGCAAATTGCAACTGAAAACATGGGTTTAAGTGAATTCACTGCATCAAGCTGTTTTATATGGAAGCCCATACCAGCAACCAAAAAAGTTTTATAAAATAAAACGCCTCTTGATTTGTCAACGTGCACAATGTCTGTGCTTTAGTCTGACTGTAGTCTACTGATAATAACCACAGCTACAGCTAGCCTAGAGGAGCATATGCGCTCTGATCCCATCTGGGCCTGGCCTTGGGGAAACGTCATGTTTTTATAGCCTAAAATAGGCCCATTTATTTTTGTGCTGAGAAAATGTGAATGTGATCAACTTTGGTTTCTATTCGAACTTTGGGCGGCTTAGCTAACTAGGCCTTTTTAATGAAAAATGATTGACTGGAATTAATCAATCAACACAATAGTGATGACATACTGTATGAGTATATTTTTTATTACAAATACAAAGGCCTACACTATGTAACCCTGCATACAGCGAGCTCGACCCTGCTAGTTTTAATGTCCAATTGCAGTTGTTGTCTCTTGGTCTGTGTAAAGAGTTTTAATGTTTTCATCAAAGGACTTAAGAAACAAACTTTCAAACGAAAGGAAACTTCTTTGCAGGGAAAAAACAAATTTGAACGAATGTGGGTTTTGACACTCTTACAGTATGTAGGTGTCATAACCAGCCATAAAATAACACAATATATGCCACAACAGGTGTAAATGTTTGTGTCATGACAGTGTTTTGACCATATTATAACAGGTTATGTCAAGTTATGTCAGCTGTTAAGACATATTATGACATGGCTATGACTGTCATAACGTGGCACTGGGTGTCAAATAAAGTGTTATCGATTTTTTTTACTATTTCATACCCTACAAATATTAGTAAAATGACTATACATTTCAGCTGTTTCAAAAACACTGCTCTGCTATTACCATTTATAGCGTAGGAGTGTTGGCTCAACAAGACAATTCTGTTTACACTGCCCTGCTTCAAGGGGGGGGGGCAACTGTCGGCGAGTTTCGTGCACGACCTCAGGAGGTAGCAGTCGAGGAGTATTAAGTACGCATGTTTACATTTGAGTGATAACTGTAGCCGACTGTATTTTTACAAAAAGTGGCGCAGTGGTCTAAGCCACTGCATCGCAGTGCTAGCGGCGTCACTACAGATCCGGGTTCGATACCGGGCTGTGTCACAGCCCACGAGGTGGCTCACAATTGGCCCAGCGTGGTCCGTTTGGCCGGCCGGGATGTCCTTATCCAATCGCGCTCTAGCGACTCCTGTGGCGGGGCCGGGCGCAGGCACGCTGACACCGTCGCCGTTGACACGGTCGCCATGTGTACAGTGTTTCCTCCGACACACTGGTGTGGCTGGCTTCTGGGTTAAGCGAGCAGTGTGTCAAGAAGCAGTGCGGCTTGGCGGGGTCGTGTTTCGGAGGACGCATGGCTCTCGACCTTCGCCTCTCCCGAGTCCGTACGGGAGTTGCACAGATGGGACAAGACTGTAACTACCAATTGGATATCAAGAAATTGGGGAGAAAAAGTGGTAAAAAGTCTCATGACAAAAAAGACAATAGTGTAATGATGTGTTTGTGTTATGCGTATTTATCAGCAGCAAATAATTTGATCGCACGCCTTGTGGGTTGACACCATTCTCTTTTACGTTTACTTTGTAAAATGAAGCTGTAATAGGACTGTTTCATTTAATATAACTCTATTCCTAATCAAATGTATTGTAAGGGAAATGAAAACATGCTGAAAGTTGCAAAACATATCATTGACTCTATCTAGCGACACAAACGCAAACGCCAGGCCACTGAATGGATGGAATGGGCGATAATTGTGCAAGTTACTTCACAATGTAATTTAAATTAGGGCTAACTGATTCATGAGGGTGAAGAGGTTGATTAAATTTAGAAAACCAAAAGTGTAATGACGAGTTTGAGTCCATTTATCAGCGTTGACGCTCATGTTGATAATTGGACCGCGCACATTGCAGGTAGATACCGTTCTCTTTTACGTTTTACTTTGTAAAAATAAGCTGTTACAGAACTGTTTTATTTACTCAAACGTTATTACTAATCAAATGTACTGTAAGGGAGAAGAAAACATGCTGGGTGTGTTGCAAAACATATCCTTGACTCTACCCAAGTTGATGAGCGGGAAACAAAAGACGCCAGTCAGCCTGCACAAAGGTGCATGTGACTTCAGTTAAGTTTTGGTTAGCTGCCGATGTTGAAACCAAGTACTTGCTCAATGGCTTTCCATATCAGGGGAAAGACGAAACCAGGCCAGCGGGTGAGCGACTGTTTGAGATTGTGGTTTTGAGACTCGTAGAGCCTTACATGAGCAAAGGCAACTTCCTCACATCAATTTCCCTGGCAGACAAGTTGATTGCAGAGAAGACTAGTCAGTGAACCAACAAGGCGGGAGCTGCCCCCTCTGCGCAAAACAACATACCAACATACATCAGCGATGGAGAGTGATAAAGCAACAGTGTTTGTATCCTCAGCACCATGCATTCCCACTGGATCTGGCATGTGAGCTTCGTGAGAACCACATGAACGGCAAAAAAAGAAGATACTGCCAAGCAGGCCGCCAAGGGCAGAAAACAGTGTCTGATACAATCAACTGTTTTTATATCTTGTCATTAATATATTTCCACAAATATTTCTTTATGCAATTCATCCTTTACAATTGTTCATGCATTGGTGCTTTTGTTCAGGAATGCAGGAAATGGATGGTTATATTATTATTATATAATAATAATATATTTTCCGTTTCTACTGGACTTTATCCATTTCTATGGATAAACTCTATTACTAATCAAATCTACAAATACAGCTGATCAAATGGATTACACTGTAATGTTTTTATTGTAAGATAAACGAAAACAGGATATAGACCTACATTTGTAGAATTATAAAAAATATATATATCCTATCTAAACAAATAACTATTGTTTTTATTTTATTTTATTGATATATTTCCATGAATATTTCTTCATGCAATTAATCCTTTACAATAGTTTATGCACTATTTATCAAGCATTTATTTATCAAGCAGGTTTGCGTCTCTTGCAGGTTGATATGCATCTGATACATATGCTGTAGGGCTCGCCCGGCATTGTTCTCTAGCGGGTACTTATATGATAAAAGGCAAGCAGTTCTAGTGTTAAATGTGTTTCACGTTTGGTGTGCCTCCAATTATTGGCTTCATTCCCTCGAGCCAAATCATAGGTAGTGGTTAAGAGATGGGATAAAGAGATATTAGAACGAGGAGCTCCACCCTCTCTCTTTTCAAATTACGGGCCAAATATCCCCTCCCCTTCTGAAATTCAAAAGCAGCTAACACCTGCAAAATCGTGATTTGTCCAATTAACCAATGACGAAAAACCCAAACACCAGAAGTGCTTATGACATCAATGGCCTTAGGCTACCTTGTTTGCTTTCTATTATTAAAAACGGGCTCTTAGCTTCGACTTAAGTGAATGTATTTTCTCCCTGATGTTTCTACGCATACTGACTGCTGCTTATTGCCTGGCAACAGAGTAATGCAGCTAGCTATTCTAGTAGTGTGAAGGCCACGGTTCTCTTTTCACACCTGGGCTCTGCCACATTCCTCCTTTAATTGCTCACCAGGAAGAGAGAGACCACAACAGCTTGTTTCACTTCACAGATCTCTCTGTTTCTCTCTCTGTTTTCTATCGCTCTGTTCTCTCTCTCCCCCTCTATCGCTTCCTTTTTATCTATCTCTCTCATGCACCGACAGAAGCCAGATAAACACTTGTCTCTTCACAGATCTCTTCTTTCTCTTTGTTTCTCTTACTCTCTCACACTCTGTCTGTCTGCCTGACTGTCTCTCTCTCTCTCTCTCTCTCTCTCTCTCTCTCTCTCTCTCTCTCTCTCTCTCTCTCTCTCTCTCTCTCTCTCTCTCTCTCTCTCTCTCTCACTCTCACTCTCTCTATTTCTGTGTGTGTTTCTCTCCCTCTCTGAGCCTCTTCACACGTACTACACTTTTCGTAAAAATACCGTCGGCCACACATATTTCTCAAATGTAAACTTGCGTACTTCATACGTCTCGACCGTTAACGCCGGAGGTAGGGCAAAACACTTGCTCGACAGTTACCCCCTTGAAGCAGAGCAGTAAACAGAATTGTCTCGTTGACACAACAGTCCTACAGTATACATGGTAAAAAAACATTTATCATATTTGAGACTTGTTTTATTTCGTTTTACCTGAAATTGCACTAACAGCCTGTTACATTTAAAAATTATTGCAGGAGCTGCCGGCTGCACTGAGCCACGTAAAACTATGGAAGTGTAACAGTCTAGCTTCCGTCGGTTACAGAAGCCCATCCCCACCTCCAAAAACATGTCAAATGTAGATCATTTGTAACATTGTGTGGTGATTTCAGAGATGGCACCACAGGTCCCAGAGTGGGGGGGGGGAAATAGCTTTTCCTGATCTGGCAGTAGGCTAATCTAACCAAATCGGGACCTAGTTGTAGCGTATGACAAAGTAATAAATTGGCCGCAATTACCACATATAATAATTTGCATGATATTGCTAAAAATTGCACATACAGACAATACAGTGCCGTCAAAAAGTATTTGCCCCCTTTCTGATTTTCTCTATTTTTGCATATTTATGATACTGAATGTTATCAGATCTTCAACAAAAACCCAATATGGACGACATGGGTGTCGTTATGCCTGGCAAAAACCAAACACTGCATTCCACAGTAAGAACCTTATACCAACGGTCAAGCCGGGTGGTGGTAGTGTGATGGTTTGGGGATGCTTTTCTGCCTCAGGATAGAATGGACCATGAATTCTGCTATGTGTCAGAGAATTCTACAGGAGAATGTCAGGCCATCCATCTGTGAGGTGAAGCTGAAGCGCTAAAAAGCAACACATTTGAAGTTTTGGAATGGCCTACTCAAAGTCCAGACATTATCCCAAATTAGATGTTGTGGCAGGACTTGAAACGAGCAGTTCATACTTGAAAACACACAAATGTCGCTGAATTCCCCCACGTGAGAGACTGATCAACAACTACAGGAAGCATGTGGTTGCAGTCATTGCAGCTAAATGTGGCATAACCAGTTATTGAGTGTATGGGGGCAATTACTTTTTCACACAGGGGCATTGGGTGTTGCATAACTTTGCTTATGAAATAAATGAAATAAGTATGTAATTGTTGTGTTATTTGTTCACTCAGGCTCCCTTTATCTAATATTATCTTTTGTTTGAAGATATGACAACATTTAGTATCAAAAATAGTAGAGAAAATTTGAAAGGGGGCAGCTCTGTACACGCTGGCTAATTGTTGCATTATTCAAGAGTGTAATATGGTTTGGTTGCATTATTTAATAGTGTAATATATTTTAGAAGAAAAGTTACTGTTATTGTTGAATAGTTTGTGCTTACTGGCTAGTGTGATATTTACTATTTGTCAATTTGAGGTGCGGACCAAGAATGTTGCGTTGCCAGCAAAAACCAAAGGTAAGGCAAGGATATAATGTGAATTGATAAGTAGAATTCTGGTTCGCCACCCCGCTCCTCAGACTCTCCTTCATATCTCGTAGTGAGAATAGGGTCTCTCTCTCTCTCTCTCTCTCTCTGTCTCTCTCTCCATTCTGGAGGTGTTGTCTCTTCACTTGTTCCCACCTGAGAGTCTTGTAAATGGAATTCACACCCGATGTGACCAGTCTGGCGATGCGAGAATGAAACTACATTTTAGCTCTCGGCGTTTATACTAAGTTCGTGTCCCAAATGGCACCATATTCCCTACAAAGTGCACTACTTTTGACCGGAGCCCAATGGGCCGGGGTCAAAAGTAGTGCACTTTGTAGGGAATATGTTGGGAACATTAATCATTTGGCATTGGGGAAGCCATAATGACACAATGCTCTAGTTGAAGAGACAGCAGATAACCCAAGTACAACCAGTTGACAACTTGGAAGATGGAAAAGACTACATACTGCAGTTGATTTAGACTGTCTTTTAGACTGACTGTATTACAGTGAATCTTTATTCTATTGTCCATCCAACAACAACAACCATACAATAACACTTTGTAAAGATGTGTAGATGTAGTACAGTGTCTGTACCCCCGCTGCCTTGACAAATGACACCCAACACATTTGTCATGACATGAACAAGACACAAAGCAAAGCTGTGCGACAAGAAAAACAAGTCACCAAACCGAGTTACACTCTGTTTTTGACAAGCAATTTCAGCACACCAACCAGATGTTCATTGGAATCCCTTTGCTGCAGTAAAACCTCTTTGCCAAGGCTGCTGGCACTGCCAAGGCTGCCAAGGTGGGTATTACAGTACCCAGAGCTGGCCTTAATGAACGCTCACATGCCCAGACATGTGGAGCACAGCGGAGAGTAGGGCTGTGTCTCAAACAGCTCCCTATTCACTACGTAGTGCACTACCTTTGAGTCTTTTCGTTGAGCCGGACCATATGGCTCCGTTCACCAAAAAGAGCTTTTCATGTGGCTCCCATATAGCTTTTTTCAAAATAAACACAGACAGACAGACAGACAGACAGACAGACAGACAGACAGACAGACAGACAGACAGACAGACAGACAGATAGATAGATAGATAGATAGATAGATAGATAGATAGATAGATAGATAGATAGATAGATAGATAGATAGATAGATAGATAGATAGATAGATAGATAGATAGATAGATAGATAGATAGATAGATAGATAGGCAGTGTAGCGCCCCTGGATTGAGAGTTATAGGTGCAGTTAAGGGTAAGTGCCTTGCTTAAGGGTACAACAGCAGGAGATGGCATCTCTTACCACTTCAGGAAGTAGCTTGGTAGCCAGGTCATGGATTGCCTTTCCCAGGATACACAGAGAGGACAGGATGAAGACCACCCCCAGGATCACACAGGCTCTGTAGAGCGAGAGAGGGGTGAGAGGGAGGAGGGAGTTAAGAGGGAAGCAAGAGAGAGGGAGGGAGGGGGGAGAGAGAGTGAGGTAGGTAGATAGATAGAGGGGAAATGGAAGGAAAGAGAGTGAGAGAAAACAGTGATTAATAATATTCTGCTTTGAAAATTATTATATAGATGTGAGAGTGAGGGATCATATATTGTATTTTAGAACATTCCCAAATCATTGGCCACAGGGAGACCTTTCCATGACAAAGTAGACCTGCAACTACCCATCATAGCTTAACGCAACTAAATACAATTGCAAATCGTATCCATTATTTCTACGCATGTGGAAGAGAACAAGCATCCGTAAAATAAACAACCATTCTGCTTTTCTCCGTGGCTGATTTAGAGAGTGAACACAGTCTCCGCGGATCAATTTGAGAAGAGATTTTCTTTAAACGCAGTTGTATCCAATTAGGTAAGCCTGGCTGGGAGAAGCCTCAAAATCGGTCAACTGTGTCATCTGTGGTGGTCAGGCATGGTTGGGTTAGCCCACTGTTTATAATGTCTGTCTGCTCTCTCTCTCTCTCCTACTTAATCTACAAGTCTAGCACAGACTTAGTTGCTATACACACCAAACAGATTATCACAAAGAGCCCATGAAAAGGCCAAGAACAAGAGAAAGTGTTGAAAGTAGACAGTGTATTATAGATATAACATACATGATGTTCAGACAAAAACATAAAGTATGGCAAAGTGTGTGTGTCTGTGTGTGTGTCTGTGTGCGTGCGTGCGTGTGTGTGTTGATGCTCACAGCTGGCTCCCGCTCAGCAGCACCCAGTCCCCTGGGTCCGAACAGGAAGGTAGCTAGGCAACACAAAGTAGAGCGAGAGGAGAGGAGCCATGTAGGAAATGATTTCAGTGGTGCAGCGGGAGAGACAGAGAGACCCAGAGCTCTGTGTGAGAGAGACCTCCTGGGGCTGTGTAAAGCTCAACGACAGAGACTCTCCCTCACAACACACCTCCCTAACCAACAGCTCAGCTGACTGAAACATCAGTTTGGTCTTCATTGGGCTATAATCCTGCTGCTTTGAAAAGCCCCGTTTTCTGGTCTCGTCGACTCAAGGCAACTGGCATCAAGCACATGGCAGGTTTGATTTTCTTCAAACATCGCAAGACAGTCAATTTAGTTTTGATATCAAAGTCGCAAGATGCAAGGACTTTACCGGACTGTAGTTGACTAGACTGAGGACACACGCGCACGCACGTACACACACACACACACACACACACGCAGTCATCCAGTCTGTGGCTACCCTTTCTCTCCTGCTCCGTGTGTCATGTCAGCAGGCGAATAAAACAATATTCCTCCAATTACAGTGGAAGAAAACCTTGCTGTAAAATTCATGCTGCTCGCTCATTCGTCCACAGACCTGGTAATTTAATTGTCCGGTGGCCTAGTGCCTTACTCCTGCAAGGCCTCTCCCCTGAGGGATCACACATACACACACACACACACAAACACGCGCACACACATTCCCCCCCCACAACACACACCTAGGAGAGGCCAATTACTAGCTGCTGGGTAACACAAACCTTCCAATTAGGATTCTGGACCAAAGAGATGTTCACTGGTACAACTGAAGGCTCATATTATCCTGGTTATACCAGATTGAATGCTGCCCTCACAATGGTGAAAGCAGCATTCAAGCTCGTTTAACCAGCCTATAGGCTTCTACAGTAAACCAGAGGCTGTCAATCTGCTGTTGTGATGCTGGTTAGCCTGGTTAAACCAGAATGAGTGCTAAACTCACCACTGTTTCATCATTAAAGCAGCATTCAATCTGGTTTAACCAGGCTTATAGGCTTATACACCAGAGTCTCCATGATGATCAGCATTCACAAAAGCATCCCCTGAGACTGCAGCGGATGGTGTCTGGCAGGACAGCGGTGGACGGGGGAAGAGGGAGGGGCCGGCTTGCCAGGTCTTCACCTCCTTTTAGCAGGACTCGATATGGCCCTTGTGGAACCAATGTGTGTTTTTGAGATCGACTACATTGCAGTTGGTCTGCGCAGAATCATTTACCTACGAATCACCATGTCAAATTTAAGCTCAACATGTGAAAACAATTATTTCACATGTGAAAATGCGAAAATTGCGATTTCACATATGAAAATGTGATTTCACATTTGAAAATGCGATTTTCTCATGTGAAAATACAAATCTGACATGTATTTTTGTTGTATGGGCACACACACGCAGCCATTTGCAGTGCACTGGTTACGGGGGATGAGAGACAATGCTGGGGTTTTAATACTGTACACTACAGTCCCAAAGAATGAAATGCATTGTAATGACTGCAGCGATTATGCTGAAGAGAGCTAAGAGTGTGCTGAAGAGACAACATAGTGCTAGAATGCAGTATAATTTCCAGGCTTTATATAGTTTCGCTGGTCATCAAAAACAACAAATATGATCAATATGGCGGTGATATCTTCTCTAGCACCAGCAGCAGAGGTGACTGTTTTGGAGAGCCTGGCGTGCCCAAAGTAAAATGCCTCCCATTTAGGCCCAGAAAATGGGATATGCATATATTTAGTACCATTGGATAGGAAACACTCTGAATTTTCCAAAACTGTTATCTGTTTGTCTGTGAGTCAATCAGAACGCATATAGCAGGCAAAACCCTGAGGAATCTCTGTCCTGGAAAAAGTCATTTTGACACATTGCTCATTTTGGAACCCCTCCCTATTGAAAATGACCATATGTAGGCATATGAATGCAGTACACGTCGCTTCCTTATGATGTCATCAACCACGAAACGGTGTTTTACTCCATTTTGGATGAATTTAGACCATTGAAAAACAGCATAGCATGAGGACCCCACGTTCTGAAAACTGTTCACATTGCGCGCGCACGAGAAGTCACGCCGTGTCTTATTTATCGTCTTTAGCGTTCAGTTTATATTCCGGCTGATTTATAATAGTAAATATACGTAAAAGTGTTCCTAAGGATACATTTAAAACTATGTTTGATTGTTTTTGGACAAGTTTATAGGTATAATTTGAACGAGTTGGCGCCACGTTTCAATGGAGGAGTGGAGGCTGTCGTTTCTGATTATAACGCGCGAACCAAATGGAGGATTTATGGATAAAAGACGTTACTTTTTCTAACAAAAGAACCATGGATTGTCTTCGTTGGACACTTAGGATGACCTCAGCAGAAGTTCTTCAACAGGTAATTGATTTGTTTTCGCTGTGAAATGTGTTATGTGTGTGCCATGATGGCTAATCGATACATGGCTATTGGAAAATATGTGAGGTGCTAGCCTCAAACAAATGAATGTGCTGCTTTCGCCGTAAAGCCTTTTTGAAATCTGACAACGCTGTGATATTGCCAAGAAACAGAGCTTTTGATGAGTATGGAACACTTGTATATTGCTGGATGTTTAATAATTCAACTTTCGGATTTTGAATTTGGCGCTTTAGATTGTCGCTGGTAGTGTCGGGATGAGCCCGCTAGCGACCCACTGGTACTTGAGAAGATATATCTACTCACATGTACTCCCTGTGTGCAGAGTGAACGGCGGCGGCGTTGCTATAGCGCCACACCACGATGATGGAGGACAGCACGTCCAGGGCGGCATCAAACTACAGAGGGTAAACAACAACAACATCAACAACAACACTGACCAGCTTTACAACAGAAACCCATGAGAAACGGGGGTTCACTTAAATGACTGTACCCTTCAGTTATCCTCATTCCAATAACTCAAAGTCAATGCCAATCTAGCCTAAATTACAAGCTTAGACTCCTGATGTTAGCAGGACTCGATATGGCCAGGCCCTTGTGGAACCAATGTGTGTTTTTGAGATCGACTACATTGCAGCTGGTCTGCGCAGAATCTTTTATCTACAAATCACCTTGCATCCCAAATAACTAGCTAGAGCTACTTCTCTTTATGTGATCAAGATCAGTGATCCTGTGCCTCGCCGTGCTCAAACTGACCCCTCAAACACACTGATTGTAACGTGTTAGTAATGACATCTGCCCTATTTTGCTCTCTGCCCTTTAGCACTCAGTAGTAGACTAATTCAAATACATTTTAAAAGTACCTACAGCGAATCCGAAAGCCGAGGCACTGTGTCTCATGAAGGAAACAGCTGGGGAAAAAAACAAGAGAAACACAAGTTTTACTATACATGAAGAACATTCATTCACGAAATGCATTTATATCAGTGGTACTGTTGTGAACGACTTGAGAATAACCGCTGCATACCGAACACTGGCAGCCGGTTTGCTCGAAACCGATTCAGCCTACCGGTAAGTCCCTGGAGTCAAATAGTATTTGTTTTCTTTGAACAACTTTAGCTGCGCTTGATTGAACTTGTCTGGGACTGGGACAATGGGACCAATAGAATAGTCCCAAAAGTGCAAACCCTGCCCATCTGTCAGTCCAAAATAACAGACAGGCTCAATGAAATGCTCAACACTGTTCTATTCAGCAGGTGTAGTAGTAAGATATAATGTAGTGTTAACATTCAGTATCCACACCATTGTCAGGTTCACAGAGTTAAAATCCTTAGTTTGTCCTGGGGCTGCTGCTTCTAATTGCCGAGCTGTGAGCAGGACTGAGTACCCCACCAATGTGTACATACAGCTGTTTGTAACGCTGATTTTTCCTGAGGCTACATTACACCCCCCTTTACCCCAGAGTTGAACTCCAGAGTGATTACCATATTCAGGACATGAGAAATCATGGAATTCAAAACACATCCAACCCCAACCCAGAGGGATTACCCAGCACTGAAGACTACACAATGTCCATACTAATGCAGCCCAGGCTAATGACTACTGGCTTTGCTTTCCAAATGAATGGTATCCTATTCCCTATTTAATGCACTACTTTTGACCAGGGAGGAGGTGAGGGACCTGACGGAGTGGTGCAAGGAAAATAATCTGTCCCTCAACGTCAACAAAACCAAGGAGCTGGCCGTGGACTTCAGGAGATAGCAGAGAGAGCACGCCCCCATCCACATCGACAGGGACACAGTGGATAGGGTGAAAAGCTTCAAGTTCCTCGAAGTGCACATCACTGACAACCTGAAATGATCCATCCATACAGACAGTGTGGTGAAGAAGGCGCAACAGCACCTCTTCAACCTCAGGAGGCTGAAAGGAATATGCTTAGCCCCTAAGACCCTCGCAAACTTCTACAGATGCACCATTGAGAGCATCTTGTACTCTACCCTGCACTTTAGAGATCCCCGCCCTATGTACATAGTCATTTAACAGTGGTCACTTTAATAATGTTTACATACTGTTTTACCCACTTCATATGTCTAAACTGTATTCATGTGGCCATGGCTTGCTATAAAAAAAAAGCCATTCCGTTACTGTTTGATTGAAGGTTAGAATGGGCAAGACGAGTGACCTAAGCAACTAATGAGCATGGTATGATCGTCGGTGCCAGACGCACCGGATCCAGTACCTCAGAAACGACCGCCCTCCTGGGCTTTTTCACGTACGACAGTGTCTAGGGTTTCCCGAGAATGGTGCGACAAACAAAAAACATCCAGTCAGCGGCAGTCCTGTCAGCTCGTTGATGAGAGAGGTCAAAGTAGAAAGGCAAGAGTTGTGCAATCTAACAGGCAGGCCACAAACAGACAGATAACGGTGCAGTATAACAGTGGTGTGCAGAACGGCATCTCGGAACGCACAACTCCTCTGTCCTTGTCACAGACGGGTTAACTGCAGCAGACAACCACACTGCGTTCCTATCAGCTAAAAACAAGAAGAAGCGGCTCCAGTGGGCACGCGATCACCAACACTGGACAATTAAGGAGTGGAAAAAAGGCGAATCCCAGTTCCTGTTGCATCATGCTGATGGCAGTCAGGATTTGGCGTAAGCAGCATAAGTCCATGGACACATCCTATCTGGTGTCAACGGTAAAGGCTAATGGTGGTGGTGTACTGGTGTGGGGAATGTTTTCCTGGGACACGTTAGTTCCCTTGATACCAATTGAGCAACAATTGAACGCCACAGCGTATCTGAACATTGTTGCTAACCAAACCCTATAGAGCATCTTTAGGATGAGATGGAATGGGCTGTTCGCAGCATGCATGTACTGTACCGCTGTCCAATCTGCAGCATGCCATCACGTCAGCAAGGACCAACATCCTTGTGGAACCTTTCTGACACCTTGTAGAATCCATACCCCAAAGAATTCAGGCTGTTCTGGAGGAAAAGGGGGGTCCGACCCTGTACTGGATTTGTGTACCTTATAAACTTCAGAAATTGAGAAATATTTTTTTTCACTGGCCTACACACAATACCGCATAATGTCAAAGCGGAATTATGTTTTTACAAATGTTTACAAATTAATAAGAAATTAAAAGCTGAAATATCTTCGGTCAATAAGTATTCAAGACCTTTTTTATGACAAGCCTAAATAAGTTCAGGGGTAACATAATAAGTTGCATGGACTCATTCTGTGTGCAATAATAGTGTTTAACATGATTTTTGAATGACTACCTCATCTCAGTACCCCACACATACAATTATCTGTAAGGTCCCTCAGTCGAGCAGTGAATTTCAAACACAGATTGAACCACAAAGACCAGGAAGGTATTCCAACACCTCACAAAGTTGCTTTTAAAATTTTTCGATAGGTAGGCCTAAAGGTTTTTAGGCAAAATAACCCAATCAAAACAGAAAGCTCCTTGAAAGTGGGAATATGCCAGGCCTATTGGTCCTAAATCAATTATCAGATTTTTTGTTTATAAATACTTTGCCTCAATGACACACTTAGTTAGCTACCCACCTCGTTCCTTCCCGTTAGCATGTGCATGTAGTAAATACACCATCATGCTTTTGGGATATGTCTTTTCAGATTATAAATTATTATTTAGTTGTGGTCACTACATCACCGCACTCCCTCTCTTGCTATTGGTCTTCATCTTGTGTCAGTCACCTTTGTCAGTCACCATTAGTTTCTTTATGAAAATATTTAGCTAACTACATGACAGTAGCTAAAGCAAGGGGCTAAAGCAGCACACAAGTAGACTACAAATGCATGCTGGGTCAGGCATGCCCTGAGCTCGTGAAGTGAGCGCTACTGGAGTGAAATTGGAGCTGCCGAGAAGACCGACACTTCAGCCTTTGGGAATCTCGCTCCTCGCTCCAGTCAAATTGGGCACACTCCACTCCTCATATATATATATACATATATATACAGTTGAAGTCGGAAGTTTACATACACTTAGGTTGGAGTGATTAAAACTCCTTTCAACCACTCCACAAATGTCTTGTTAACTTCTTAGGGAGCGGCTCCCAAGGTGACGGTTTTGGAGAGTCTGGCGTGCCCAAAGTAAAATTCCTCCCACTCGGGCCCAGAAAATAGGATATGTACATAATTAGTACTATTGGATAGGAAACACTCTGACGTTTCTAAGAGTGTTAAAATATTGTCTGTGAGTATAACAGAACGGATATAGCAGGTGAAAACCCGAGGAATTTCTGTCCTGGAAAAAGTGTTTTTGACACATTGCCTCATTTTGAACCCCACCCTATTGAAAACAGCTATATATAGGAGTAAGATTGCAGTACCTATTGCTTCCACTGGATGTCAACAGTCTCTAGACAGTGTTTGATGATGTTAGAATGCTCTGGATGGTAATAGAAGAAGAATTTCGAACTGGTCACCAGATGTAAAAAGAAGAGGATGCGCATTCACGGGCTCGTGCGAGCTGTGGTTTTTTCCTTTCCTATCGTCCAGTTTATAATCCGGTTGAAATATTATAGTAAATATACATAAAAGTGTTCCTAAGGATACATTATCAATGATGTTTGATTGTACTTGGACAACTGTATAGGTATAGGTTGAACGAGTTCTCTTCACGGTTGAATGGGCGAGTGGACGCTGTATTTTATGAACATAATGCGCCAACCAAACAGAGATTTATGGATATAATAAATGACATTTTCTAACAAAAAAAAAACCATTGGATGTCTTCGTTGGACACTTGGGAAGTCCTCAGCAGAAGTTCATCAAAAGGTAAGGGATTTGTTTTCGCTGTGAAATGTGTTTTGTGTGAACCGCGATGGTTTATGAATTTATGCTAATGGAAAAAAATATTGGAGGTGCTATCCTCAAACAATCAAATGTAGTGCTTTCGCCGTAAAGCCTTTTTTGAAATCTGACAACTCTGTGATATTGCCAAGAAGCAGAGCTTTTGATGACTATGCAACACTTGTATATTGATGAATGTTTAATAATTCAACTTTTGGATTTTGAATTTGGCGCCTTGCATTTCACCGGGTAGTGTCGGGAGTGGAGCGCCCCACCACTCCCTAAGTAGTTAACAAACTATAGTTTTGGCAAGTCAGTTAGGACATCTACTTTGTGCATGACACAAGTCATTTTTGTTCAACAATTGTTTACAGACAGATTATTTCACTTATAATTTACTGTATCACAATTCCAGTGGGTCAGAAGTTTACATACACTAAGTTGACTGAGCCTTTAAACAGCTTGGAAAATTGCAAAAAAACTGATGTCATGGCTTTAGAAGCTTGGAGGTGGAGGTGTACCTGTGGATGTATTTCAAGGCCTACCTTCAAACTCAGTGCCTCTTTGCTTGATATCATGGGAAAATCAAAAGAAATCAGCTAAGACCTCAGAATTTCCAAACACCTGAAGGTACCACGTTCATCTGTACAAACAATAGTACACAAGTATAAACACCATGGGACCACGCAGCCGTCATACCGCTCAGGAAGGAGACGCGTTCTGTCTCCTAGAGATGAACGTACTTTGGTGTGAAAAGTGCAAATCAATCCCAGAACAACAGCAAAGGACCCTGTGAAGATGCTGGAGGAAACAGGTACAAAAGTATGCATATCCACAGTAAAACGAGTCCTATATCGACATAACCTGAAAGGCCGCTCAGCAAGGAAGAAGCCATTTCTCCAAAACCACCATAAAAAAATCCAGACTATGGTTTGCAACTGCGCATGGGGACAAAGATCGTACTTTTTTGGAGAAATGTCCTCTGGTCTGATGAAACAAAAATAGAACTGTTTGGCCATAATGACCATCATTATGCTTGGAGGAAAAAGGGGGAGGCTTGCAAGCCAAAGAACACCATCCAAAACGTGAAGCACGGGGGTGGCAGCATCATGTTGTGCGGGTGCTTTGCTGCAGGAGGGACTGGTGCACTTCACAAAATAGATGGCATCATGAGGTAGGAAAATGATGTGGATATATTGAAGCAACATCTCAAGACATCCGTCAGGAAGTTAAAGCTTGGTCGCAAATGGGTCTTCCAAATGGACAATGACTCCAAGCATACTTCCAAAGTTGTGGCAAAATGGCTTAAGGACAACAAAGTCAAGGTATTGGCCTTCACAAAGCCCTGACCTCAATCCTATAGATAATTTGTGGGCAGAACTGAAAAAGCGTGTGCGAGCAAGGAGGCCTACACACCTGACTCAGTTACAGAAGCTCTGTCAGGAGGAATGGGCCAAAATTCACCCAACTTATTGTAGGAAGCTTGTGGAAGGCTACCCAAAATGTTTGACCCAAGTTAAGCAATTTAAAGACAATGCTACCAAATACTAATTGAGTGTATGTAAACTTCTGACCCACTGGGAATGTTATGAAAGAAATAAAAGCTGAAATAAATCATTCTCTCTACTATTATTCTGACATTTCACATTCTTAAAATTAAGTGGTGATCCTAACTGACCTAAAACAGGAAATTTTTACTAGGATTATATATCAGGAATTGTGTATTTGACTAAGGTGTATGTAAACTTCTGACTTCCACTGTATATATTTATATTAAAGACATTGCTTGTTCTTAATTTCTAAATAACAATTTTGAGGATTTGTGTGTATTGTTAGGTATTACTGCACTGTTGGAGCTAGAAACACAAACATTTCTGTCACGATCATCGTATAAGGAAACGGACCAAGGCACAGCGTGCATGAAGTTCCACATATTTTAATGAAATGGAACATACAAAAACAATAAAGCATTACCAGACCGTAACAATGTAGCACTGAACAGCACTAACTAAACAATAACCCAGAACACAGGTGGGAAAATGAACAACCTAAGTATGGTCCCCAATTAGAGGCAACGAATAACAGCTGCCTCCAATTGGGAACCACACACAAAACCAAAACATAGAAATAAACAAACTAGAACCAAAAATCCCCCTAGTCACGTCCTGACCAAAACCACCATAGAAACCCAGAGGGCTAATCTATGGCCAGGACGTGACAATTTCGCTGAACCTGCGATAACATATGCATATTTTAAATATGCGTACGTGACCAATAAAATTTTATTTTATTTGATCTCAGGGTGGACACTCTAACCACAAGGCCACTGAGTTGGTGTGTAACTGCCCTATTGACACACCTTAAAAACACACCTAACTTCCCTATTGACACACCTTAAAAACACACCTAACTTCCCTATTGACACACCTTAAAAACACACCTAACTTCCCTATTGACACACCTTAAAAACACACGTAACTTCCCTATTGACACACCTTAAAAACACACCTAACTTCCCTATTGACACACCTTAAAAACACACATGCTTCCCTATTGACACACCTTAAAAACACACCTAACTTCCCTATTGACACACCTTAAAAACACACCTAACTTCCCTATTGACACACCTTAAAAACACACCTAACTTCCCTATTGACACACCTTAAAAACACACCTAACTTCCCTATTGACACACCTTAAAAACACACCTAACTTCCCTATTGACACACCTTAAAAACACACCTAACTTCCCTATTGACACACCTTAAAAACACACGTAATTTCCCTATTGACACACCTTAAAAACACACCTAACTTCCCTATTGACACACCTTAAAAACACACCTAACTTCCCTATTGACACACCTTAAAAACACACCTAACTTCCCTATTGACACACCTTAAAAACACACCTAACTTCCCTATTGACACACCTTAAAAACACACCTAACTTCCCTATTGACACACCTTAAAAACACACCTAACTTCCCTATTGACACACCTTAAAAACACACCTAACTTCCCTATTGACACACCTTAAAAACACACCTAACTTCCCTATTGACACACCTTAACCAGCTGCACCACCGGAAAGCTAGCAGTTCGATGGCTCAGGCAGCGGTATTTGAGGTTGAGGAGTTAGTTTAACCAATTCATCTTGTTTACGATGAGGGGGAAAAATATAGGAGCACTCCATTTCTTGAGGAAAACAGTCCTATTGTTGGAAACAAACAGCCTTATAATGTCACATTTGTTTACTTTCCAAGCTATAGCACACAAGTTGTGACAACAACACAAATCTCTCTCTGTCTGACTCTCTTTCTCAATCTCTCACGTTCTCTCCCACTGCCTCTATCTACTCCGTTCACCCAGAGTGACAGAGACATCAGGGCAGATGGGAGATTTGTCACACTCTCTGTCTCTCCGGAGACCTAAGTCAGTCCCTTTCCACAACATAGACGACAGATGTCATTGGTTCCTCACAGCCACTCCAGATTACTTCATTTCTGTGTCAATTCTCTCAGTCAGATCCTCTGTCTGCATTGACACTGACAATTACAATGATCACATTTTTTGTAGCATATTCTTGGGTAGGGATCACAGATATGACAAAAATATGACATGCAAGTGTTATCATATACCCATGTGACATGGGTTTATTATATCAAATAATAAAATGTCCAAGAGAACACCTTCTCACAGTCACAGGAAATATGTCAGGAGTGGAGAGAGTTTTAAAAAGATGCTCAAAGATCCTATATGGGACAGTGAGCAGTGTCAGAAGATACGCTGAACAAAGAAGCTACCCAGACAGACTTGTTGCAGTAGCAGTGTGTGTGTAAAATCACTGGGGAACCAAGCTGGAAGAAAGCAATATGTGTTGTGATCATTGCGTTGTTTGCTCTATAACCTGTTAGTTCATATGCCTTGCCACTGTGATATATACTGTAGGCCTAAGGCAGAGACAATAAGAAGACAGAGTGGCAGAATAAATTCAACCACAACTTTGTTTCATCACAAACCCGGAGAGCAACATCTGTCCACAAAACATATCGCACGTAACAAACAGTTTCATCACCTACAGCATGGTCAATCAAGTTAATGTTTCCTACATTGTCAGACCACTAAACAACTATTGATTTAGGACCACGGAAAGAAAGCAGGGGCTGCCTCCACTATTCCCGCACCATTTCAACTTCAACATCCTCAAATCACCTACGCTTAGTCTAATACAGTGACAATTAAAAGACACCAAAAACAATTTAGTCCAATCAACGTAAGCTAAATATGATGTGGCTGTCCAGGGTACTGCGTGCGTGCGTGTGTGTGTGTGTGTGTGTGTGTGTGTGTGTGTGTGTGTGTGTGTGTGTGTGTGTGTGTGTGTGTGTGTGTGTGTGTGTGTGTGTGTGTGTGTGTGTGTGTGTGTGTGTGTGTGTGTGTGTGTGCGTGTGTGTGTGGAGGTAGAAAAAACATGTTGACTCAACCTACTTGTAGAGAAACACCAATGCCATCCTCCTTTTTTTCATGTTGCCGAAATGCTACACACTTTATTTTTCCTTTCATGGGCAACGACGAGCCAGCTAGTTAACATTAGCCTTCTACATCTAGCTACAGATTGAACTTCCATCCTCTCAGGCTAGGGGCACAATGTATGAATTTATGGTTGGATCAGAATCGTCATTATAATCATTGGCCAGTATAGAGAATTAAGTAAAACCACAAGTCCAAATCCCTATCTGCATCCATGACTAATTTAGGAAAGGGACAATTTTAGCTAGCTAGCTGGCCACCAGAGAACAACAACACAATGAGATGCAACAATTCCAGTTATTTTCTGTCAATGAAGTTTGTTTTTTATTGTGATGTGATTGGTGTGAAGCCAAATCCAAACTGGCTTCCCTTGACACGTTTTTTTGTTTGCGCCAGGACCAATCACCGTTGAGCTCACTCAATTTAGCTCAACGCCGACTGGCAATGATTTTATTAAAAAAATGATCAAGGAAGGCCAAATGCTCGCTGGCTTCCCTTGTTACGGGCGGCAACAATGTCATACTCGTTTGGACCAGACAGCATCAGATAGATGGTCTACACATAGAGAGACAGAGGGGCGCTGTTTTGCTCCCTTGGGTGCTTTCTCCAGGGAGATACATTCAGCCTCTCAATTGAAGGAAAATTATGAAAAACAGAGACAAAATATATATATATTTTTTTTTTATTGGTACATTTTTGGGGGAAGCCTGGCTTCGCTTGGCATCAATTAATACACGCCACAGTTGTTTTGGGGCCAATGCCAGTGTGTTTACCCCAGTAGCATGAGGCTTAACCTATGGTCCGTACAGCAGTGTCAGTGTGCCAGCTCCATTCTATCAGTGGTGGAGCAATTGAGAGCAGGTTAATCAGTTGAAATGCAGTTTACTACACTCTTTACTATCAGAGGGTAATATAACCGCAGATGTGTTTTCCCCGTAATATTCCATAGTATACTATAATATGTGCGTGCGTGCGTGCGTGTGTGTGTGTGCGTGTGCATGTGTTTGTGCGTGTGTTTGTGCGTGCTGTGAATAGAAATAGCTGGGACAACCACAGACAATCCACAGGCCCTTACCTAGCCTACACAGAGATGTGTAAATAATGCTTTCGAAGCCTTGCTTCAAATCTGGAGTTTCTGCATACCACCTCCAACACCCCCACCTCAGGAATTGACCTGCCCAGGTATGAGGACATACTGCGTTTGATGACAAATGAGGACATACTGCGTCATGTGACAAATCCCAATGAACCACACTACCTCCACCTCCCAAAGGTACAAACCCATCTTGCACTCCAGTCAGGCTTAATCAAAAGGTCAAAGTATGTGAAAAGAAGCAAATGCTATTTGAACCCCCCCACCCATTCCCCCCAGCCTATCCATCCATGGGCAGGTAGGTGAAGTGGACAAACCCGCTACTCTGAGCCTCCCTCACAATCTCCTTTCATCCCTTCCTCCCTCCCTCTGCCTGCTCCTGCTGTTCATGTGAGAACAGAGAAGGGAGAGCTCCCCTCTCTCTCTTTCTACACATGCACCTCCTGCCTCTCTTATTTTTAGACTGCAGACTCTTTGGGGGCTTGCGCACCAGCTTATAGACGCATAGTTCTGAATGCATTAATACGTGATGCATCTCTCTCTCTCCCTCTCTCTCTCTCTCTCCCCCTCTCTCTCTCTCTCTCCCTCTCTCTCCCTCTCTCCCTCTGTCTCTCATTTAGATTGTTCCTTGTTGGTTTGTTTTTACTGTGCATGTGGCCTTGAAGTTCTATGTAGCATCTCAATTTCCTCTTAATTGTGTGTGTGTGTATGTCTGTGTGGTTGTGTTTGTGTGTGTGTGAGTGTGTATGTCTGTGTGGTTGTGTTTGTGGGTGTGGGTGTGTGTGCATGCGTGCATATCTGCCTGTGCGTGCGTCTGTGCATATCTGTGTGTGTGTCTTTCTCTGTCTCTCTCCAGGGTACACAGAGCGATGTGATCTGTAGTCAGGGTCTGCCTCAGGGCTGTGTGCCCTGGCATCCATCGCTCAGCCACCACCTAGACCGGTAGGGCACTCCCACTCAAAACAGGGAACAGACAGCATGGTGACATGTGGCTGGTATTTCACTAAGCCCTGTGTTGGTTAATGTGATGTGACGAGTGTGTTGTGAAATTGACAATCAGGTTACCCAAAAAGTAATGCAAACCAAGGTAAAGCTATTGAAATTCGAAAGGTATTATTTAGTGTAATCCAACAAGCACAACACATTTTCACACACACACACACACACACACACACACACACAAACATGGCAATTGTGGAACCTGATTACGCTATGACATCCAAAGAATGAGGGGGCAGGAAGGAAGAGAGAAACAGTAGCTCCATCTGGAACAGGGGTGGAGAAATCCTCGTTGTCAAAACAGTCATCAGTCAATCAGTCAGAGTGGAGAAAGTTGACACACACACACACATTAGGGGGGAGAGAGAGAGAGAGTGAAAGGGCCTCCATGCATCGACTGGCCTCAAATGGAATGCAAATGAATCTGCCATTTGAGAGCCGACGACCTGCCACTGAGTGCTTGTTAATTGGATCCTGAGGAAGATGTGAAGATGTGAAGTATCTGGGACATTTTTGTCCATAGTTCCTACATCACAGCCTGGCTGGTGCACGTTTTCACATGCACACGTCTTCCTCCCTATCTCCCTCCCCCTTTCCCCCTAAAAACCTGTCACAGATGACAAACAGCTTAGAAAATGCAATTTCCGTAGTGTGATTTAATTGTGGTCGAAATCACATAAAGACTCAGCAAGCAGAGGACAATTAAATAACACACAGAAGTAAGCTAGCTGTGCCTTCCACATTGATCACCTTGTACAACAAACATACAAGCACACACACAACAAACATGCACACGCCTATTGGCCTATTGATCTGGGCAGCAAGGAATCTATACGACCTAAGGCAAACGTATTTGTGCAACTGCACGCATCACTGAGAATTTGCACCAAAACCAGAGCTGGAAGCAACAGTGTTTCCTTAATGCTAATGTTTTCCTGTTTGCATACCCCAGTTTCCATAGTTCAGGTAGACATCTACAGTATAGAGAAAGACCCCAGGTCCCAGATACCCATAACAGCCAATCAGTCCCTTTTCTTGCACAGAGAAAACACACTGAAGAAGACAATACAGTACACACCACAACGTCTGTGTTTTGGATTACACAGAACATTCCATAAAGGGTAGAAGAGCCATTTAATCCCATTTAATCTCGATGTCAAATAACGTTAATTGCTTAACCTACACCACTGGTTTCGATAATGCAATATCGTCAATCAATATTTGCTTTCATTGAATTCAGAACTGTAAAGGGGTGTGTACTGTGTATATGTGGTTAATGTACAGTACCAGTCACAAGTTTGGAGAGAATGCCAAGAGTGTGCAAAGCCGTCATCAAGGCAAAGGGTGGCTACTTTGAAGAATCTCAAATATAAAATATATTTTGATTTGTTTAACACGTAACACTTTTTTGGTTAATACATGATTCCATATGTGTTCATTCATAGTTTTGATGTCTTCACTATTATTCTACAATGTAGAAAATAGTAAAAAATTATGAAAAACCCTTGAATGAGTAGGTGTGTCCAAACTTTGGACTGGCACTGTATGTCTGCATCCCAAACGTCACCCTGTTCCGTATATGGGCTCTGGTCAAAAGTAGTGCACTACATAGGGAATAGGGTTCCATTTGGGATTCAGCCTATGTACCGTATATTTACAATGCTGGATTGTAAAGCCACTAAATGGATTTAAGTCATTTATTTATTTATTCACGCTATGAACAGAACATCATATACTAAGCATTGTTTATTACGCAGGGAGAAAGAGCGAGAGTGAGAGAGAGAGATAGAGGAAGAGCAAGGGAATGAGAATGGTCTTAAAAGTAAAGTAACTTCCACCAAACACATACACACTGACAGAGAAAAATTAGAAAGGACTGCTGCCCTAATCAGAACAGGAAATGTGCTGCTCATTTAGAAACAGGAAACTCAGCAGTCGAAAACACAATTACAGACCAGATTCACCCAATACTATAACAACAACCCTGTGTCCCCATAAGCCCATACCACTAGGACTGTGGATAAAGCAAGAGCTTGTAGAACTATTACACAATGAATTCCTATTTCTCATTCCACACTGACACTGCATGGAGGAGGTGATTGAACATGGGCTTGTTGCCCTCTCTGTTTCTCTCTTGAGGGGCCAGGTTGATTTGAGAGTAATGAGATATCGGTGTGCAAGCAGATCACTTTTTACAATGGCTGTATCTTTCTCCAACTCAGTGGACTTGTGCTTAGATTATCCACCTGAGATTGGAAGGTTGGGGGATTGATACCCGGCCGAGCCATACCAAAGACTAAAAATGGGACGAATATGTCATTACTATAATGTAGTGTTAGCTGTAGATAACAAGCATAGCTCTAGGCAAGACAGGTACACATCCTTTGTTCAAGGCTTCAGTCTTCTCTCAATATATTCTTCACAGCCTTGGCTAAGTATAAAACTTAATCTGTGTCCTGAATGGCACCTTATTCCCTCTTCCCTATATAGTGCACTATCTTTGACCAGAGCCCTATATGGGCCCTGGTCAAAAGTAGTGCACTATATAGGGAAGAGGGGGCATTTGGGACATGGCCCTTGCAACCTTGAGATTGAAACTCCCCTGAATATTGCTGCTGAATATAGATCCACTTTGATCTGTTCCCAGATCTGTTTCCAGTCAGCTGAATCTTCACCTTACTCATACGGAGATGAATGGAGCCGCTTGGCCAATAGAAAGTTTGTGTTTTGTATTCACTTTTCACTGTTTACTATTCACTATTCACTGCTGCATTTTCACTTATCACTGAAACTACTTGTATTAGTTGAATATATTACAAATTAAAAGACAAAATAATTTAAAGACATGGAATAAGGTAAAATCATGTTACCAACTTCATGCAGTAAACCTGAACACCTACAGTGAACCCCTGTGCCTAGTACCTACTGCATCTGGGAAATCCAACTGCAACCAAAACCTAGGGAGACAATATAGCATGACTCTAAGATCAGCTACGGCGGTTTGTCAACGCAAAAAAAAAAAGTGGTAGTGGGGAAAGATCTAATGTCTCTGTTTGTTGTGGACAGCTCTTTTCACCCCCCCAAAATGCAAATGACAAAAAAACGTTCTCAGTCCCATATGAAAAGTCATGACTTGACCGACTTATAAGAGGGGTTGAGATTCATACACTGGCTGAAATGAAACAACCCTGCAACCCCAATAGAAACACAAACTGGTAACAGTCTAGAAATAACTCTCCATGACCACCAGCAGAATGGGGGGGCTACTGGTTAGATTGCAGGTATCATCTCCTATACAGCAGGAGATGATACCTGCAAGGTACTAAACCCCAGAACTGACTCTATGCACTTAACTCCAGACTGAACTGTGTGTTGACAATAAAGAATATCTTCTATTCCTGTCAATTTACTGTAGCTTGGCAGTTGGATCTGTTTCTACTTTGGCCAACCCATTGCTAAGCAAAATGGCTACCAAGCATTGTTTACTGTTATAAGACATTCATAAACCTTTTGAATTTTCAGGAGTCAAACATTGTAAGACACACTACACGGCCAAAAGTATGCAGACACCTGCTCATCGAACATCTCATTCCAAAATCATGGCCATTAATGTGGAGTTGGTCCCCCCTTTGCTGCTATAAGAGCCTCCACTCCTCTGGGAAGGCTTTCCACTACATGTTGGAACATTACTGCTGGGACTTGCTTCCATTCAGCCACAAGACCATTAGTGAGGTCGGGAACTGATGTTGGGCGATTAGGCCTGGCTCGCAGTCGGTGTTCCAATTCATCCCAAAGGTGTTCGATGGGGTTGAGGTCAGCGCTCTGTGCAGGCCAGTCAATTTCTTCCACACCGATCTTGACAAACCATTGGCATCCGCCAAACCCTGATTCATCTGGGATGGTGAAGCGTGATTCATTACTCCAGAGAATGCGTTTCCACTGCTCCAGAGTCCAATGGCAGCGAGCTTTACACCACTCCAGCAGATGCTTGCCATTGCGCATGGTGATCTTAGACGAACAGTTCTTGTGCTGCCGATGCTTCCAGAGGCAGTTTGGAACTCAGTACTGAGTGTTGCAACCAAGGACAGACGATGTTCACGCACTACGCGCTTCAGCGCTTGGCGGTTCCGTTCTGTGAGCTTGTGTGGCCTCCACTTCACAGCTGAGCCGTTGCTCCTAGGCATTTCCACTTCACAATAACAGCACTTACAGTTGACCGGGGCAGATCTAGCAGGGCACAAATTTGACCAACTGACTTGTTGGAAAGGTGGCATCCTATGACGGTGTCATGTTGAAAGTCACTGAGCTCTTCAAAAGGCCATTCTACTGCCAATGTTTGTCTATGGAGATTTAATGGCTGTGCGCTCGATTTTATACACCTGTCAGCAACTAGTGTGGCTGAAAAAGTCAAATACACTAATTTGAAGGGGTGCCCACATACATTTGGCCATGTAGTGTATGTTTAGTAAACATGTGCAGTATGGTATGTGTACTGTATGTTATGTGTTAGAGTATATACACCCATACAACATGTGGCGTGCTATCTATAGTCATAAGATTTGCAAAATTGACAGGTTCATCAGAGTCTATTGGGAACTGTCGCATATAGAAATCATCACCAGGAAGACATTGCCTCAAAGCCTGGTCACAGATCTGTTGGTGCTGTCTTATCAACTCACCAGAGGTGGCAAGGCAGCAGAAACAGATCTGGGACCAGCCTTATTCCCTCATCCCTCCGAGAGAACAAGAGAACGAAGAAACGTATACTCACTGAAAGCTGCTACTGCCAGGATCAGCGTCACGAAGATGGAAACCCAGGAGACCCACAATGCTTTCTTGCGGTAGCTTTGCGCTTCGTGGGGCTTCAGCCTCATGCTGCTCTCCAGTAAGCCTGTCAAAAGCAACATGGTATTTAAGCAAGGGTGGGATTCTAGAATGCTTTTTGCACTCATATCTTAATTTTTTGTCCATTGCCTACAATAGACTTAAGATTATCTACATGCTATGAAGCTTCCTAGTTTCGGTAACAAAGAAAAATGAAGCAATACACGAATTTGAAGGATCCTTGTACTGTAGACTACTGAAAGCCCAGAGGTGTGAGGACTGGCGCAGGTGTGATAATAATGTAGGGTTACACAGTAAACTACTGTCTCACCATAGTGATAATGATGAGGTACTGTGGGCCATCAAGAAATGATCTTCTAGACTTTAAATCAAGTTGGTCACTAGCTGAGTCCTACCGACTGGACTGCAACATCACGAGCCCGGGATGTATTCACTACGTCTAGTAACAAGAAACCATTTTACAGTTTAAGAACCAATTTGGAAGCGAACAGAACAAACGGAATAAACGGGGAGGGACCTACCTGAATTTGTCCAATAGAAACCCTCTTTTTCGTTGCAAAACTTTTTCAGTTTGGAGTAAACGGTTTCTGTTACGAAATGTTTTGCAACAGACTAAACATTTCGCAACAGAATCAGCATAATAAATACATGCATAGTCCTCTAAACTGTGTTTTGAATAAGGTGAATTGCATATAGGAGATAGAGGGTGTGTACTGTATGTTATGTTCTTTTATTTTAGAGTCCCTGATCCGAGTGCCAGCATGCAGCCTATACTATGATGGTCATTGATACAATTATCTCAGAGATGTATTCCTTAGATGTGTAGGATCAGTGATGGAGTTAGTGCCCTGATATTATCAAGCAGTTTGTCTGTCAGTGTAAAACTTCATAAATGTGTTATGGCTACCTTACTATACCCCCTTCAAGTAAAGTCTAATCCATAATTGTTTCAGGTCTCCAGTCTGCTTAAAGAGACTACGTATAATGTATAATGGAAATTCTACACACATGCTGGGAGTAGCCCATAAGCGTTCAGAGTAAACTCAAATACATAGCTATGACAGTTTAGTGTGTCGAGATATTTCTGCTAAAAGAAAAAATACTATTATATTGTGTTAGTGGACTGCAATACTTTCTGGTGCACAAAGCATTCATAAAAAACCTTCCTTGAAAATTATGAATAATATTGCGATATTATCCAATGAAGGCGCACATATAACAATTCAGACGCACTCTAGGCTAAAGTAGCCTAGTCTACGTTTAAATAACAGGCGTATTCTATTTCTGTTTGATTTATCATAGTTATCGGCCTACCTTGCCCTTCCACGCTTTCGCTAATCTTCATCTCCTGGTCCATCTTGAATTTAGGTTCCCCCTGACTTGCTCTTTTGGGTGGCTGTTGATCTGTCGGGTCGCACTGGCCGTTCACAGTCGACGGATCGACAATAGTTGGATCCGGAATGGTGCTCACCGGGTCTGAGGCTGTAGAGTCCGTCATTGTCCTAATTTGCGGTTCCAATTAGGCAACTCCAAAAGTCTCACACCAAAGCGTGAAGTTCCGTCCTCAATCGTTGAGTTGCGGCCGGCGGAGTCTGTCGATCTGAGCGCAATATCGAGCGCATCAATACCGTGCCCCCATGCCAGTCATGCATTCGAAGTCGAGTGCGAAGACAGCAGCAAGAGGACTCTAATTACGAATCTAGTTTATTTAACGAGACCTCTGGGTTGTGTGGAATCAGTACCCCATGGCCATGTCAAGTCTGCTTATCAGTGAACACTGGAGACTGTAGCCACGCTACAACAGTTCCCGGTTCGACTCCGTCGCACGTCATGAACAACATCTGTCCCAGGTGGTTCTCGAGACAAGCATCGAATTTTACTGGCGCACTGTAGCCGATTCCAAATAGTCTCAGAAGAATATTCAAGTAAACAAATACATAAAATGAGAAATATATGTGCTTTTTAGCCTGTAACTATTTTACCAATGCCAATGGGCAAACATATTTTTCTATTTCTAAATATTTTTTTATTTAGTGGCCTACATCAGTCCATGGAGTGTTCCTGCACATTAACTAATGCAGATCCATGGCCATCTTGTAGGTTGGCCCGCCTTAACATACTTTACAGGGCCCCCAAAGCTGGCTCAAATGAACTTGATGTAAACATGTTAAGGTACTGAAATAATTCTGTAATATTCAAAAATGCACTTTACTCTGGACCTATGATCATGTTGGCCTAATACACAAACATATTATGTATATTATTATGCCTGGACAGTATTGGGCATTGGACTGTAAATCACTCTCAGGTAAACAGCTTCTTACTAACATAAATATCCTATTTGTAAAGTGATTTTTCACATTCCAAGTGACTAGAGGAATGCTATTCAATAATAGTGCACTAAGGTGGCAATGGATAAAGTAGCCCATAGAATAGCTCAGACCACTGTCCTTAAACTATTGGCCTATATCTAGCTATCTACTTTCCCCAATATAATAGACTCTAACGCTATGGCTTGAATGCTGGAATTTTATGTCGTTTTGCTCAAAGATCAAGACTAAAAACTGCAAGCTTGAATCTCTTTGATTGCAGACCTATATACAGTGCATTCGGAAAGTATTCAGACCCCTTCACTTTTTCTGCATTCTGTACATTGCAGCCTTATTCTAAAATTGATTAAATAGTTTCCCCCCCTCGTCAATCTACACACAATACCCCATAATGATAAAGCAAAAACAGGTTGTAAAAAATATAAAAATTAAATATCATATTTACATAAGTATTCAGACCCTTTACTCAGTACTTTGTTGAAGCACCTTAGGCAGCGATTACAGCCTTGAGTCTTCTTGGGTATGATGCTACAAGCTTGGCACAGCTGTATTTGGGGAGTTTCTCCCATTCTTCTCTGCAAATCCTCTCAAGCTCTGTCAGGTTGGATGGGGAGTGTCGCTGCACAGCTATTTTCAGGTCTCTCCATAGATGTTTGATCAGGTTCAAGTCCAAGCTCTTGCTGGGCCACTCAAGGACAGTCAGAGACTTGTCCCGAAGCCACTCCTGCGTTGTCTTGGCTGTGTGCTTAGGGTCGTTGTCCTGTTGGAAGGTGAACCTTCACCCTAGTCTGAGGTCCTGAGCGCTCTGGAGCAGGTTTTCATCAAGGATCTCTCTGTACTTTGCTCTGTTCATCTTTCCCTCGATCCTGACCAGGTTCCCAGTCCCTGCTGCTGAAAAACATCCCCCGCAACAGGATGCGGCCACCACCATGCTTCACCATAGGGATGGTGCCAGGTTTCCACCAGACGTGACGCTTGGCATTCAGGCCAAGCAGGTGGACCACAGCTGGACTCCAATCAAGATGTAGAAACATCTCAAGGATGATAAATGGAAACAGCATGCGTCTGAGCTCAATTTCAAGTTTCATAGCAAAGGGTCTGAATACTTATGTAAGTAAGGTATTTATGTTTTTTTATTTGTAATAAATTTGCTAACATTTCTAAAAAAAACAGTTTTTGCATTGTCATTATGGGTTATTGTGTGTCAATTGATAATGAATTTATTTGATTTGATCCATTTTAGAATAAGGCTGCTACGTAACAAAATGTGGAAAAAGTCAAGGGGCCTGAACACTTTCCGAATGCACCGTAAGTCAGTAGCACAGACCATGCAGACAGAAAGGTTACTTACTGTAAGGTACAGCCTGCCCCTATGTGGAATACTGAAATTATTACACCATAAGGTGGAAAACAAATGAAGAAATAAACTGCTTTCATTTGTACTGTATTATTATACATAAATGGCCCTATTCTTTACATTTTGCTCCGATTATAAACATACCGTAGACAATATAACAGAGAGAAAAGAAAAACCCTCTAGTGTTCAAGCAGGCCAGACAGCATTGAAGCGACCCAGTTTCTCAACACGACCTATGACCCTGCATCATCATTCCCTTTGCTCTGAGGATAGACTCTATGGCCCCTTTAGAGGATGTGTAATCATTATTAAACAAGCATTTTTTTCCAAAGCAAATTGATGTTATGATCATGTTCATAGCACACTATACTGAAAGGTTTTACTATATGTGGTATATGTATTGTCAGTGTCTTGGAACAGAAGGAATAACTGTTATATCTTGTCTGTAGTTCGTCTCTCTTTTGCAGGTTTGTCCACAATTAACAAAATATTCACAACTGGTTCTAAGTCATGTTGGCTTACAGTTGAATCAAAACAAACGCACACAACATAAAATTATGGGCATTAGATTTACGCTGAAATTGGGGAATAAAGGCAATGAAATGACAAGTTATAGCTTTATAAATGAATGACTTATTTATTGATTGAAGAGAAAGTGAACATGAATAGGCAAAGCAGTGCACACATATAAAGATTAAAGCTGTAAATAAAAAAAAAAGGTGCATTGAATCGAAATTGCATTTGTGAGACATACATATCATGTGTTATACGTATCATGTGTTGCGGTATCCATGAGTTCATCTGACTCTGGGTAAGTAGAAAAAAGGGCTTGATTGCCAAAATATCGCTCTATCCCTTTAATGTGAGATAGTTAGGCCTACTGTATGCTGCAAGGCTAGACTTGGCAGTCACACTTTATTTGCATAGAATGAAAATCATTTTAAATGTTTGAAAAGCCTGCAGCAAGCAATACCATTCACCTGAATCACACTTTGTTATTATACATATGAAAAATACTGCATAGGTCCAAGATAAAACATACAGTACACTCATTCCCACAGACATTATTTTTTCCCCGCACTAACCTCTCGAAGAGCAATGCTTCTTTGTTGGTTATCAGATCTTTCTTATAGCCTGCCCTGAAGTCGTTGATCCGCGTGTCACAGCTCAGCAGCTGCTTGGGTTCTAGCTAGGGCTGGGCGGTATACCGTATTTTATGATATACCGGTATTGATGCAAGGACCGGTTTGGGTTTTTACTTTACCTTCTATACCGGTATTTGAATGTTTGGTTTGTTAAATGTGATACTCTATGTGTAATGTCAATTTTTATAGTATACTTCGCTACTTGAGTCATCCCTCTCAGTGCCACTTTCCACACAGACCTAGCCACTTCCCCTGTTTATTTATTTTTATCTCACCTTTATTTAACCAGGTAGGTTGAGAACAAGTTCTCATTTACAACTGCCACCTGGCCAAGATAAAGCAAAGCAGTGTGACAAAAACAACAGCGTTACACATAAACAAACGTACAGTCAATAACACAATAGAAAAATCTATGTACAGTGTGTGAAAATGTAGAAGAGTAGGGAGGTAAGGCAATAAATAGGCCATGGAGGCGAAATAATTACAATTTAGCATTAACACTGGAGTGATAGATGTGCAGATGATGATGTGCAAGTAGAGATACTGGGGTGCAAAAGAGCAAGAAGATACGTAACAATAAGGGGATGAGGTAGTTGGGTGTGCTATTTACAGATTGGCTGTGTACAGGTACAGTGATCGGTAAGCTGCTCTGACAGCTGATGCTTAAAGTTAGAGAGGGAGATATAAGACTTAAACAATTGTTGTGTAAAGACTACACAGGGACACTCGAAGACAATCTTGAATTAATAATTCTTTATTATCAGCGAGCTGGAGAGGTTCCAACCAACTCAATGCACCAAGTACACATGTCGATCGGGAGCTCTACCTGGGGCAGTCCTGTTAGTTCTCTTATATAACGTACATACAAATTATATTTGCATGATTTAGCTTATTCATCGTTCATAATTAATGAATCATTAACGTTTACTTCTTTCATGTGACCAACCAATACTGGGTCATGCATGTGACAGACCAATACTTCACAAGGCTTCTTCTCTCAAAACTGAGACCTTGAAACTGAGATATCCCTTTCTCAAAAACAAGTTTCTGGGCGTACTGCCAAATTGCAGATACTGATAGCGAGGATTCGTTCAATGAGTCACTTGCATGAACACAGAAATGTGTTATTATAATATCGCGTTAAAGCACAAACATAAAAATGTCAATTAAACATTCTTTTCATAAACACCGTTACAAAATATTTTGTCATGTTTAATATAATAAAAGAATGACTAAGGTGTCTGTTAATTGTATTTTCATACTTTATAAATGATTTATTATTTCAATTACAAACCAGTTGTAAAGGAGTTATTGGTTCATGAGATCATTTATAAAACATACACATAATGAATTGGATATTTAGTAATAGTTATTGAGTGTGATTAGAACTATTATCATCAACCCTTACTAATAACTGCAATTGATGATGAATAGATATAGAAAACAAAGAAGATTGAATTACTGCTATTTTTTTATTTAACTGCCTTTTTTCGTCAGCATGCGAGGCTAGCTAATACTAGAATGAGCAGTATTTCAACCTTCTTGATTTTCCATATCGGATAATGGGATCATTAGGAGTACAGGCACATCCTCCATCCCTGGATTGGGGTACGTTTTCTAGCCATATCCGCATTCATCCCTGCGGTGCAAACATTAAGGCTGAGGATCAATCTGACTTTAAGGGGAAGATGTATTCACTGCTCAACCTCAAGTCGAAACATATCGGCTAATAAAAACCCTATTACCACGGTCTCAGTCTTTCTGTCTCTCTCTGAATCTGGTTTGCTCTCCTTAAGTCAGGTTGTTGTGGCTGGTCTCTAGTTGGTCTCACTTTAGTCAGGTTGTTGCTAGTAGAACACACTGCTGCAGCTCCAGAGGGTCTCTTCCATCAAATGAAAATATACTGAGGCACACATTGCTATTATAACATCAATCAGACCTACATTTTCTTCTCTTGCAACCTCATCTTTATTTATGTCTCAGCTTTGGTTACATGTTCAGTTGCTATTTCAAGCTCTGAGAAAAAAGACATATATTCTCTTCTGGTAAGAGATTTGATGTGTGTGTTTCTATTGTTACCTGAATGATGAGCACCAGCTCCAGCCATCTTGCTGGGCTTCAAGGTTCTCTCTTTGACATATACTACATGACCAAAGGTATGTGGACACCTGCTTGTCGAACATCTCATTCCAAAATCATAGGCATTCATATGGAGTTGGTCCCCCCTTTGCCGCTATAACAGTCTCTACACTCTTCTGGGAAGGCTTTCCACTAGATGTTGGAACATTGCTGCAGGGACTTGCATTCATTCAGCCACAAGAGCATTAGTGAGGTCGGGCACTGATGTTGGGCGATTAGCCTGGCTCGCAGTCGGGGTTCCAATTCATCCCAAAGGTGTATGATGGGTTTGAGGTCAGGGCTCTGTGCAGGCCAGCCAAGTCCTTCCATACCTATCTCAACAAACCATTTCGGTATGTACCTCGCTTTGTGCACAGGGGCATTGTCATGCTGAAACAGGAAAGGGCCTTCCCCAAACTGTTGCCACAAAGAATGTCATTGCATGCTGTAGCATAAAGATTTCCCTTCACTGGAACTAAGGGGCCTAGCCCGAACCATGAAAAACAGCCCCAGACCATTATTCCTCCTCCACCAAAATGTCCAGTTGGCACTATGCATTCTGGCAGGCAGTGTTCTCCTGGCATCAGCCAAACTCTGATTTGTCCGTTTCCACTGCTCCAGAGTCCAATGGCGGCGAGCTATACACCACTCCAGCCAACACTTGGCATTGCGCATGGTGATCTTAGGCTTGTGTGCAGCTGCTTGGCCATGTAAATCGATGTCATTAACGTGCTAACGTTGCTTCTGAGAACAAACGATTTTTACGCCCTACACGCTTCATTGTTGCTCCAAGACGTTTCCACTTCACAATAACAGAAATTTGACTTGTTGGAAAGGTGGCATCCTATGACGGTGCCATGTTGAAATTCACTGAGCTCTTCAGTAAGGCCATTCTACTGCCAATGTTTGTCCATGGAGATTGCATGGCTGTGTGTTCAATCTTATACACCTGTCATCAATTGGTGTGGCTGAAATAGCTGAATCCACAAATTTGAAGGGGTGTCCATTCTTTTGTATATATAGTATATCGTCCACATACTTTTGGTCAAGTAGTGTATGTTCCCTGCACTGCTCTAGTCTGTGTGTGATTTATTGTGAATTATTTTACATTTTCAACTACAATGAAGAGGAAACCAACACACTCTGATCACCTTGAGACCCTTGACAACCTTTGTTTCCCACGGTGCATTAAAGAATTGAAGTCAATATGTATTAAGAGGACCCAGTGAAGTGACACATATAGCATGACTGAGGTTTTGACAGCTCGGCTTGCACATGTGACCGGCCAACAATGGCCATAAAGGGGTCCTTTTTCTATCTACGCGGCCTGTATTTGACAATGACATCTGTGTGAAGAGTATTCTGAGCAGTGCAATGATGGTACGTTTTCTAGCCATGCTTCAAACTAAAGGGAAGCCAGTGGAAAAAATTGGCATTCTCAGAAAGGCCAAAACATCAACATTTAAATATCAAATATCATTGTTGTTTTCTGTTGGAATATTCATTTTTGTTACACCATTAGAAGCCCACACACAGAGAACTGTCAACACAATTACAGTGTTAAGCTTCAAAACTGTAGGAGGATAATAAGAATAAGAAAGGAATCGAAAGAAAGATTTCATTAGTGTCTATAATTACTTAGTACAAAAACATGAATGATGTGCTAGGGTGACACTAGGCTGGCCTAGTGGTCTAATCTGCTGCCCATGGAACAGAACTTGCTGTCGAATCAGACCCATTGTTATTTCAGCACTTTCTCCCCGTCTTTCCTCTTCTCCAACAAACAACTAATTCTGTAATGATTGGGACCGCCCCACTCCTTAAAAAAAATAAACAAATGATGATGATACAATTTATAATCATGTTCGACAGACACGCACACAAAACATACTTAATAAAAAGGGATTACTTTGGACCAAATCAGATGTGAAACTGCTCAGGTTTACACAGCCAACTACTCAGGGGCATAAAGGGTTAGGGTTGGGGTTGTGTTTTCTGAATGACTCTGAGAGCAATACTCTTAAGAGCGAGGAGGGCTTCATTGCAGGCCTTGGAGATGAATGATGGCGGTAGGAGGAAACCATATCGACCACGATCCTCCAGCTCAAAGGTGAAGGAGTAGTGGATGCCCAGGTTGTAGGCCCAGTCGTCAGAACCTCCGGGGGCTAAGTCTGGAGAAGGACAAAGGAAGAACAAGGAATTTAACTTGTTTTGTAGTGACTGTTTATAAAGCAATAACTTATAACAGATTTAGAAAGCAATTGTCAGCATTTTATTATAAAACAGCCTGGTCTCAAAGACTAGATGTAACATAGTAAATGTAAATCCGGGACACTCAAATTATTATGATATGATGCGTTTGGTATGGTTACATAAGAGCGATGGTTGCTTAATGCAAAAATTAAAGTAGGATGGTTGGTCAGGGTGGATTGGTGGGCGTGTAACACAAACATCTAGCAACCCAAAGTTTGAATCTCATCATGGGGAACTTTAGCATTTTTAACTGATGAGAAACTCAACTACTTACTACTTTTTTGCTACTTTGCAACTACTTAGCATGTTAGCTAACCCTTCCTCCTAACCCTTTCAGCTAACCCTTCCCCTAACCCTAACCTTTACCCTTTAACCAAATTCAAAAAATATTGTACATTTTGCACATTCCTAACATATTGTATCTTTTGCAAATTCGTAACATACAGTACCAGTCAAAAGTTTGGACCTACTCATTCAAGGGTTTATGTTTATTTTTTTACTATTTTCTAAATTGTAGAATAATAGTGAAGACATCAAATCTATGAAATTACACATATGGAATCATGTAGTAACAAAAAGTGTTTAACAAATCTAAATATATTTTTCTATTTGAGATTCTTCAAAGTAGCCCCCCTTTGCATTGATAACTGCTTTGCACACGCTTGGCATTCTCTCAACCAGCTTCATGAAGTAGTCACCTGGAATGCATTTCAATTAACTGCTGTGCCTTGTTAAAAGTTAATTTGTGGAATTTCTTTCCTCCTTAATGCGTTTGAGCCAATCAGTTGTGTTGTGACAAGGTAGGGGTGGTATACAGAAGATAGCGCTATTTGGTAAAATACCAAATCCATATTATGGCAAGAACCGCTCAAATAAGCAAAGATAAACGACAGTCCATCATTAATTTAAGACATGAAGGTCAGTTTCTTCAAGTGCCATCAAGCGCTATGATGAAACTGTCTCTCATGAGGACCGCCACAGGAAAGGAAGACCCAGAGTTACCTCTGCTGCAGAGGATAAGTTCATTAGAGTTAACTGCACCTCAGATTGCAGAACAAATAAATGCTTCACAGAGTTCAAATAACAAACACATCTCAACATCAACTGTTCAGAGGAGACTGCGTGAATCAGGCCTTCATGGTCAAATTGCTGCAAAGAAATCACTACTAAAGGACACCAATAAGTAGAAAATAATTGTTTGGGCCAGAGAAACACGAGCAATGGACATTAGACCGGTGGAAATCAGTCCTTTGGTCTGATGAGTACAAATTTGAGATTTTTGTTTCCAACCGCCGTGCCTTTGTGAGACGCACAGTAGGTGAATGGATGATCTCCGCATGTGTGGTTCCCACGGTGAAGCCTGGAGGAGGTGTGATGGTGCTTTGCTGGTGACACCATCTGTGATTTATTTAGAATTCAAGGCACACTTAACCAGCATGGCTACCACAGCATTCTACATCGATACGCCATCCCATCTGGATTGCGCTTACTGGGACTATCATTTGTTATTGAACAGGACAATGACCCAAAACACACCTCCATGCTGCATCAGATGACCTGGCCTCCACAATCACCTGATCTCAACCTAATTGAGATGGTTTGGGATGAGTTGGATTGCAGAGTGAAGGAAAAGCAGCCAACAAGTGCTCAGCATATGTGAGAACTATTGGAAAAGCATTCCAGGTGAAGCTTGTTGAGAGAATTCCAAGAGTGTGCAAAGCTGTCATCAAGGCAAAGGGTGGCTACTTTGAAGAATCTAAAATATATTTGTTTAACACTTTTTTGGTTACTACATGATTCTATGTATGTTTTTTAATAGTTTTGATGCCTTCACTATTATTATACAATGCAGAAAATAGTGAAAATAAAGAAAAACTTTTGATAGAGTAGGTGTGTCCAAACCTTTGACTGGTATTGTATAAACTGAACAAAAAAATAAACGCAACATGTAAACTATTCGTCCCATGTTTCATGAGCTGAAATAAAAGATACCAGAATTTTTCCATATGCAGAAAAATCTTATTTCTCGAAAATTGTGTGCATAAATGTTATCTGTCACGGATCCCTCCTGAACTGTCATTACGCACACCTGGTCCCTATTCCCTGATTAGTAATTGTATAAGTGTGCCCTCGGCTTACCATTGTCTGGTCGATTATTGTTCCTATGTCTGTTGGTTCGTGTGAGTACCTGTGCTATGTTGTTTTGGCTTTCGTGCCACGTATATTGTGCAGATGATTACAGATCTCTTCCCGTGTGATAATCATTGTGCGATTGTGTATTTATTTGAGGTACTCATTGCTCTTTTGTTTGGGTTTCTACCCTGTGTTTTGTATACATGTTTGTATGGTCTTCGTCCCCGTGCCTTTAATTGGCACGCTGTAATTTGGGTATAATAAAAAAAACTATTACGCATTCCTGCGCCTGTCTCCCGATCTCTTCATACCAACGTGACAATATCCCTGTTAATGAGCATTTATCCATTGCCAAGATAATCCATCCACCTGACATGTGTGGCATATCAAGAAGCTGATTAAACAGCATGATCATTACAAAGTTGCACCTTGTGCTGGGGACAATAAAAGTCAACTCTAAAATGTTGTCATAACACACAATGCCACAGATGTCTCAAGTTGAGGGAGCGTTTTGAGGGAGCATGCAATTGGCATGCTGACTGTAAGAATGTCCACCAGAGCTGTTGCTAGAGAATTGAATGTTAATTTCTCTACCATAAGCTGCCTCCAATGTCGTTTTAGAGAACTTCGCAGTACGTCCAACCGGCCTCCCAACCACAGACTACATGTAACCACGTCGGCCCAGGACCTCCACATCTTCACCTGCGGAATCGTTTGAGACCAGCCACCCGGACAGCTGATGAAACTGTGGGTTTGCACAACTGAAGTTTTTCTGGACAAACTGTCAGAAACCGTCTCAGGGAAGCTCATCTGCATGCTTGTTGTCCTCACCAAAGTTTTGACCTGACTGCAGTTTGGCTTCTTAACCGACTTCAGTGGGCAAATGCTCACCTTCAATGGCCAATGGAAACACTAGAGAAGTGTGCTCTTCACGGATGAATCCCGGTTTCAGCTGTACAGATGGCAGTGTGGGCGAGCGGATTGATGTCGTCAACGTTGTGAACAGAGTGCACCATGGTGGCGGTGGGGTTATGGTATGGACAGGCATAAGCTACGGACAATGGACACAATTGCATTTTATACCGTGACGAGATCCTGAGGCCCATTGTCGTGCCATTTATCCGTCACCATCGCCTCAAGTTTTTTTTTATTTCACCTTTATTTAACCAGGTAGGCCAGTTGAGAACAAGATAAAGCAAAGCAGTGTGACAAAAACAACACAGAGTTACATATGGGATAAACAAACGTACAGTCAATAACACAATAGAAAAATCTGTATACAGTGTGTGCAAATGAAGTAAGGAGGTAAGGCAATAAATACTCCATAGTGGCGAAGTAATTACAATTTAGAAATTAACACTGGAGTGATAGATGTGCAGATGAGGATGTGCAAGTAGAAATACTGGTGTGCAAAAGAGCAGAAAAACAAAAACAAATATGGGATGAGGTAGGTAGTTGGTTGGATGGGCTATTTACAGATGGGCTGTGTACAAATATGTAGCGAGGACCGGGCCAACGAGAGCATACAGGTCGCAGTGATGGGTAGTATATGGGGCTTTTGTGGCAAAACGGATGGCACTGTGATAGACTGCATCCAATTTGTTGAGTAGAGTGTTGGAGGCTATTTTGTAAATGACATCGCCAAAGTCAATCCGGTAGGATAGTCAGTTTTACGAGGGTACGTATGGCAGCATGAGTGAAGGAGGCTTTGTTACGAAATAGGAAGCCGATTCTAGATTACATTTTGGATTGGAGATGCTTAATATGAGTCTGGAAGGAGAGTTTACAGTCTAGCCAGACACCTAGGTATTTGTAGTTGTCCACATATTCTAAGTCAGAACAGTCCAGAGTAGTGATGCTAGTCGGGCTGGCGGGTGCAGGCAGGGATCGGTTGAAGAGCATGCATTTCGTTTTACTAGCATTTAAGAGCAGTTGGAGGCGACGGAAGGAGTGTTGTATGGCATTGAAACTCATTTGGAGGTTTGATAACACAGTGTCCAAAGAAGGGCCAGATATATACAGAATGGTGTCGTCTGCGTAGAGGTGGATCAAAGAATCACCCGCAGCAAGAGCGATATCATTGATATATACAGAGAAAAGAGTCGGCCTGAGAATTGAACCCTGTGGCACCCCCATAGAGACTGCCAGAGGTCTGGACAACAGGCCCTCTGATTTGACACACTGAACTCTATCTGAGAAGTAGTTAGTGAACCAGGCGAGGCAGTCATTAGAGAAACCAAGGCTGTTGAGTCTGCCGATAAGAATACAGTGATTGACAGAGTCGAAAGCCTTTGGCCAGGTCGATGAAGAAGGCTGCACAGTACTGTCTTTTATCAATGGCGGTTATGATATCGTTTAGGACCTTGAGCGTGGCTGAGGTGCACCCATGACCAGCTCGGAAACTGGAATGCATAGCGGAGAAGGTACGGTGGAATTCGAAATGGTCAGTGATCTGTTTGTTCACTTGGCTTTCGAAGACTTTAGAAAGGCAGGGCAGATATAGGTCTAACAGTTTGGGTCTAGAGTGTCTCCCCCTTTGAAGAGGGGGATGACCGCAGCCGCTTTCCAATCTTTAGGAATCTCAGGCTATACGAAAGAGAGGTTGAACAGACTAGTAATAGGAGTTGCAACAATGGTGGCAGATCATTTTAGGAAGAGAGGGTCCAGATTGTCTAGCCCAGCTGATTTGTAGGGATCCAGATTTTGCAGCTCTATCAGAACATCTGCTGTCTGGATTTGGGTAAAGGAGAAGCGGTGGGGGGCTTGGGCCCATTGCTGCGGGGGGTGCGAGCTGTTTGCCGGGGTTGGGGTAGCCAGGTGGAAAGCATGGCCAACCGTAGAGAAATGCTTATTGAAATTCTCGATTATCGTCGATTTATCGGTGGTGACAGTGTTTCCTAGCCTCAGTGCAGTGGGCAGCTGGGAGGAGGTGCTCTTATTCTCCATGGACTTTACAGTGTCCCAAAACTTTTTGGAATTAGTGCAGCAGGATGCAAATTTCTGTTTGAAAAAGCTACCCTTTGCTTTCCTAACTGACTGTGTATATTGGTTCCTGACTTCCCTGAAAAGTTGCATATCGAGGGGGCTATTCGATGCTATTGCAGTACGCCACAGGATGTTTTTGTGCTGGTCAAGGGCAGTCAAGTCTGGAGTGAACCAAGGGCTATATCTGTTCTTAGTTCTCCATTTTTTTAAAGGGGCATGCTTATTTAAGATGGTGAGGAAAGCACTTTTAAAGAACAACCAGGCATCCTCTACTGACGGAATGACGTCAATATCCTTCCAGGATACACGGGCCAGGACGATTAGAAAGGCCTGCTCTCTGAAGTGTTTTAGGGAGCGTTTGACAGTGATGAGGGGTGGTCGTTTGACCACAGACCCATAACGGACACATGCAATGAGGCAGTTATCGCTGAGATCCTGGTTGAAAACAGCAGAGGTGTATTTAGAGGGCAAGTTGGTCAGAATGATATCTATGAGGGTGCCATGGGGTTTTACCTGGTAGGTTCCTTGACAATTTGTGTGAGATTGAGGGCATCTAGCTTAGATTGTAGGACGGCCGGGTTGTTAAGCATATCCCAGTTTAGGTCACCTAACAGTACGAACTCTGACGATAGATAGGGGGCAATCAATTCACATTTGGTGTCCAGGGCACAGCTGGGAGCAGAGGGGGGTCTATAACAAACGGCAACAGTGAGGGACTTATTTCTGAGAGATGGATTTTTAAAAGTAGAAGCTCGAACTGTTTGGGCATAGACCTGGATAGTATGACTGCATGCTAACTCCTCCCCCTTTAGCAGTTCTATCTTGATGGAAAATGTTGTAATTGGGGATGGAAATTTCAGAATTTTTGGTGGCCTTCCTATGCCAGGATTCAGACACGGCTAGGACATCAGGGTTGGCGGAGTGTGCTAAAGCAGTGAATAAAACAAACTTAGGGAGGAGGCTTCTGATGTTAATATGCATGAAACCAAGGTTTTTACAGTTACATAAGTCAACAAATGATAGCGCCTGGGGACACACAGGGCCTGGGTTAACCTCTACATGAGGGTACGGCTAAAGGCTATAAGAACTGGTCGTCGAGTGCGTTGGGAACAGAGAATAAAAGGAGCATATTTCTGGGCGTGGTAGGATAGATTCAGGGCATAATGTACAGACAAGGGTATGGTGGGGTGCGAGTACAGTGGAGGTAAACCTAGGCATTGAGTGACGATGTGAGAGGTTGCATCTCTGGAGGCGCCAGTTAAGCTAGGTGCGGTCTCCGCATGTGTGGGGGGTGGGACAAAGGAGCTATCTGAGGCATGTTGAGCGGGACTAGGGGCTCCGCAGTAAAATAAAACAATGAGAGCTACCCTAAACAACAGTATACAAGGCAAATTGACATTAGAGAGAGGCATAAAGCAATAACAGGTGTTGATTGGGAGAGCTAAGACAACAACGGGTAAGACAACAACGGGTAAACAGCTAAGACAACAACAACGGGTAAATGGCGATGAATCGGCAGAGAGGGTCAGTTAGCTACACACAGGGCCTGAGTTCGAGGCTGGGGCCGACAAATAAACAAAATGAAGTACCGTGTTAATGAACAGTCCAGCAGGCATCAGCTGTGTAGCCGAGTGATTATAGGGATGATAATGTTTCAGGATGATAATGCACGGACCAATGTCGCAAGGATCTGTACACAATTCCTGGAAGCTGAAAATGTCCCAGTTTTTCCATGGCTTGCATATTCACCATTGAGCATGTTTGGGATGCTCTGGATTGACGTGTACGACAGCCTGTTCCAGTTCCCGCCAACATACAGCAACTTCACACAGCCTTTGAAGAGGAGTGGGACAACATTCCACAGGCCACAATCAACAGCCTGATCAACTCTATGCGAAGGAGATGTGTCGCGCTGCATGAGGCAAATGGTGGTCACCAGATACTGACTGGTTTTCTGATCCACGCCAATACCTTTTTTTTGTTTAAGGTATCTGTGACCAACATATGCATATCTGTATTCCCAGTCATCCATAGAGTAGGGCCTAATTCATTTGTTTACATTAACTGATTTCCTTATATTAATTGTAACTCAGTAAAATCTTTGAAATTGTTGCATGTTGTGTTTATATTTTTGTTCAGTGTAATACGAATTGTAATTCGTAACATATCATATGAATTTAGTGATGGACATCCACAAATGAATACATACTATACAAAAAGTAACATATCATACTAACGGATTTACGTACAGAATAATATGAAATGCTCTGAGACCAGGTTGTATAAAACTGTATATTTGGATCCTGGATGGTGATAGCCAGAAGTTATTCACGATAATTCACGGGTAATTCCTGTTTACATTTCCATTTGAATTATCAATGTGCATCCACTGTCCCACAGCCCAGCCAGGCAATTCATAAACATAATCTCCACTGGAAAACAGCATCTAAACATTACATCCCCATGCTTCTAGCCAACATTTGGTTTGCAACAGTAGGGGTTTGCTGCCTGCCTCTCCAACCTATGTGAGTTTCATGTAGTTTTTTTTTTTTTGAGACCTGGGTTGGGGTCAATTCCAATCATTCCAATGCTTCCTGAGTTGACAAAATGTAAAATGGAATTGACCCCAACTCTGATGAAGACTGACTCACATATTGTTTTTGCTGATGCGCCATATTTGTAGTTGTTCCGGTAATATCTTCTGATTTTCATGGCTGCCTCCTGTACAAGCTCAAACTGTTAAAAAAACAATGGAACACAGTTAATAAAAAAATGAAGTGGTACATCATACATTTTTGTTGTTGATTATATACAGTTTGGTCCAAAAGTATTGGGACAGTGACACATGTTTTGCTGTTTTGGCTCTGTACTTCAGCCCTTTGGATTTGAAATGATACAATGATTATGAGGTTAAAGTGCAGACTGCCAGCTTTACTTTACAGCACTTTTTGTACATAGTTTAGGGAACCAAAAGTATTTGGACAAATTCACTTATGTGTATTAAAGTAGTCAAAAGTTTAGTATTTGTTCCCAAATTCCCAGCACGAAATGACTTCGTCAAGCTATAGACTCTACAAACTTATTGGATGCGTTAAAGATTATTGTGCCCAATCGAAATTAATGGTAAATAATGTGCTTTATCTTGGCCAGGTCGCAGTTGTAAATGAGAACCCGTTCTCAACTAGCTTACCTAAATTAAAATAAAACGTAGCGTCATTTTGGAGTCACTTTGATTGTATATAAGAATAGAATATATTTCTGAACACTTGATAACCATGATTACGGATAAGCCTGAATGAATCGTGATTAATGATGATTTTATAAAGTTAGAGGCACAAAGACACCCACAAGACATGCTAACCTCTCACCATTACCAATACCAGGGGGAGGTTAGCATTTTTGTGGGTTATGATATTTACTGACTGATCAAAAACCAGTATATGGATCACCATATAGGCATTCATAAGTAGCGAATTATGCCATTTCAGGTACGATTAACCATTTATTGTTTGTGTGATTAGAAAAACACTGAAACGGCTTAATAAATGGCAAGTTATAAGGAAAATATGCCTAATTAGCTACTTACAAACACACTTATCAACTGCAAATGAATGCCTAATATGTGATCCCTAGGTTTCATCCGCCCATTCATCTCTCCCAACTCACCAACTCGGCGTGGTTAGGCACCTCCTCATTGGAGCAGGAGTATGGGAAGAGCAGCATCTGACCATAGGAATGGATGGAGAGGTAGAGCTTTACAGAGTCTTTGTGGCTGCGCAAGAAGTTAGCCACGGCTTCCGCCTCAGGCTCCGACTCTGGGAACTGGCCGCAGTATATCTCATCACAGGGCCTGTTGGAGGCTCCCTTCGCTGCAGAGGCAATATAATAGAACATTTATTTTCCATTTGGTTAGAACACAAAGTCATCTTCTGCCTTTTTCCCAACACCCCCGGAGCACACACACACACGTTGAGCAACACAGAGTCAGTGGCAGTGCAACGCCCCTGGATGGAGAGCAATTTTGGGGATAAGAGGCTTGCTCAAGGGGACAACAGCAGTAGTTTGTATGTGGGATCAGAGACCAGTAGCCCTCAAGCTGCCAGTTCAGTTCCCATTTCAGACTTACTGCACCAGTTTGCGTCAAAGTTTCTATTGAGGTCGGTTCCAACACAGTTGCTTTCCTTGCTCGAGGAACGATTCTTTCTCCACATTCGATTCTGGTCAAATAAAGGAGCACACACAGTATAATCACAAAACAAATACTGGCATACTGTATACACTCAAAACATATAGCCTACTGCCATATACTCATAAAACGTATACAGATGTAAACTCACAAAATATAAAATCTCTCTGACATTCTGTATATTCAATATGCAGAATAAATTAAGTTGAGTTGTTTAAGGGTGAGTGGAATGGATCTGTGTGTTAAAAATTATATATTTGTTAGATCATGGATCTTGGCTCATAGATCATTCATATGCACTAAGTATGTCCATATGATACACAGCGCCCGTAGATGACAATTTTTGTGTAGCTCAGATTGACATATTTGAAGGCACTGGCAGCATTCCAGACTGACTACATTGCAGAATCATGCCAGAACTCACTGGATCGTGGGATATGAGCTAACCACTTCATATAGCAATCTGACGTCCGACCGCGCAGTCGATGAGGTAGCACATGACTACTGGTCAATACCACGTCTGCAATGTTGTCGTCCTGGAACGCAACCACTGACTCAATTTCGATACATCTTATTAATTGCCTTATTCTTCCCCTCACTAGTTTTAAGCACCAGCTGTCAGAGCAGCTCACAGATCACTGCACCTGTACATAGCCCAACCAACTACCTCATCCCCTACCGTAGTCATTTATTTATTTTTCCCATTTGCACCCCAGTATTTTTACTTTGCACATTCATCTACTGCACATTTACCATTCCAGTGTTAAATTGATATACTGTAATTACTTTGCCACCATGGCCTATTTATTGCCTTATGTTCCTTATCCTACCTCATTTGCACACATTGTATATAGATTATTATTATTTTTTCCTACTGTATTATTGACTGTGTGTTTGTTTACTCCAATGTGTAACTATGTGTTGTTGTATGTGTTGAACTGCTTTGCTTTATCTTGGCCAGGTCGCAGTTGTAAATGAGAACTTGTTCTCAACTTGCCTACCTGGTTAAATAAAGAACATAAAAAATTTATTCTTTACCGTTGTCCATGTGTACTTGTATCCATCTGGGTTCATGACAGGCAGCACATAGATGTCCATACTGTTTAGCATCTCAGTGATGTCATTGTTTAGATTATAGAAATTCAAGGACTGAGGAAAGAGCACAAGGGAGATTCAACATTTTAATATAGCTGTCTATGTTCCAAATCAAAATAGCGGCTTTGTGATCATTACCAAAGCTAAGATGAGTTTTCATTAGTGTAGTTAGACCACTGGGAATGGCTTTGATAACAGAATTAAACTCTCTGAAAGGTATTGGAAACTCATTTAATGTTATAAATTGTTCATACGTAAGAATATTACCCCTGTTGTCAAAAACATCAAGAACAAAGTCAATATTCCTCTCATGCCAGCTGGGGTAGAACAGTGACTTATTCCTTACAGTTATGTCTGAATTATTCCACAAAAGAGCTTTATGTGGGGAAAAGTTGTGCAGGAAAAACATTTTAATATAGCTGTCTATGTTCCAAATCAAAATAGTGTGCAATACGATTTAATTCAATTCCAGAGCCATCATAGAAATGTTCAATTGTACGTCATAACCAATGAATTATGAAGATGCTATATAACCAAAGATGTATACAGTATGGTCTATCAGAATAGATTGAGTATAAGTTGGTAGAGAATCGGGGTTTTAGGAACAAGGTACTGACATATTGCACAAACCACAGGCAGAAAGCTGGGGAGATCCACTCTCTAGCATGAATGCCACAGTCAATCCACATAGCTCTCTTTTCAGCTCTCTCTTGTCGTCCAGACAACTGAAAAAGACAACAGAGAAATGAAATAATTTGATCAGATGATGAAGATGTGACTGTTGCTTGTATAAAATGACTATGACTTATAAAATGACTATGACACTATTTAAAAATATAACATTTGCATGAATCATTGCTAAAAAGGCAGCTTGGGGAACCTTGAGAACGTAAAGTGGGCGTTTTTCATACGATGAGCCAATCAGGCTGACTTTGACCATGTCTGGGTGTTCCTGGGCAGTCCTGTTGATCCAATAGTATATCTATAAAAGAGATAATAAAAACATACTTGACATCTACCAGCTGGGACCACAAATGACCAGAGCCTTGTAATCATAAAGTGTTTCACAGTAGTATAACCGATCTAGGACCAGCTGCCCCTGGCCATATAATGTTACTATCTAAGAACCATCATAACGATCCTAGATCAGCACTCTAATGCTGAGACGCTGTATGAATACGGGCCCAGAAAAGGTTACGACGTTAAAGTAATGTTAATGGGACGTTACATTGAGATTAAGTTAATGTTACATTACATTAAGATTATGTTAATAACATTAGGTAATGACGTGACACAATCAGGTCTCTTACGTCCTCCAGAGAATGGTATCTCTCATAATAAGACACGCCGCTTCGAGGGTCTGACGATTCATTCCTGGTCTGCATCTCGATCAGTTCCTCTGTGTTGTCCAGTAGCACTCTGAAACAAACACACATTCTTGCTCTTGGGAATTTCTCTGAACTATTAAAAACATTCTACATGCATTTCATAATACTGAAAGCTTATTCGTTATCATGGATATGACCGTAAGGGCATAACGTAACAAAATCAATATTGAAGTTAAAGCGAAGTCAGCTGGTAGTCCAAACCGGGGCTTGAACTCAAGATCTTGCTACTGTAAACCCAACACCTTAGCCAATAAGCCAAGCAATCTGAATTTCTTGTTGAGGCAGTTAGGTGTTGTGTTAAAGTTGCTAGCCTTGCTAAAATATGAGCATTGATCACATGACATACTGGTGTGGTATGTGGTGTGTCTGCAGCAGGTCTGTGACAGTCCCCAAGTTGTTGGCAGGAACAAACAGGTGCACCTCAGTGTCTGCTTCGATGTGCTCAGGTGAAGCTGGTGACCACAAAACTGTCTGGGAGACACACACAAACACACAAGTTCATACACACACAAACGCATGAATAAACTTTTAAATAATGTATCCTAATTGCGTGTAACATGAAGTCTGAAAACAACACACTGTGACCTATTACAGAAACAAAAAATAGTAATTACACAGTGTTCTTGGTTCAAGACCAGTGAAGGGAAAAGTTATTTTTAAACAGAAGAGAATTATTAGTTTAATTAGTTAGTAATCATTATTGTACCTCATATTGGCTGGATATGTTCCTCACAATATCTGCCTGTTGATGTGTTGTGACATGGATTGAGAGTACTTGGTCACTGTGAAAGACAAAGGAAAAATAGGCTAATGTGGCTTCCTTTTCTCGTCTCTTGTTCATCTGCACATAGGAAAGGAGAGGTCACTAGACTATTGAGATGTAGGGGAGAGTGGGGTAAGTTGAGCCAAAGGGGTAAGTTGAGCCACACTTGTTTCTAGGAAACCATACACAAAATTAACCATTTGACCAAATATTTAGGAAGAGGTCATCATTTCATGGAGTCTGTGAAGGAATAAACCACACAGAAAAAGTGGTAAGCAAGTTCGTAAAAAAAAACTGATTTTCACCAAGTCAAATTAATTTACTGGGTTAGAGCAGGCCCGGGCAATTATTTTCCATGGAGGGCCATATTAGAATATATTTTTGCCATCGTGGTCCAGAATCATATTACAGGATTACACATCATGTGTATGACTGTGTTGACAGATATACAGTTGTATTCTGAAGTTATCATACACTTAGGTTGGAGTCATGAAAACTCGTTTTTCAACCACTCCACAAATTTCTTGTCAACAAACTATAGTTTTGGCAAGTCGGTTAGGACATCTACTTTGTGCATGACACAAGTAATTTATCCAAAAATTGTTTACAGACAGATTATTTCCCTTATAATTCACTGTATCACAATTCCAGTGAGTCAGAAGTTTACATACACTAAGTTGACTGTGACTTTAAACAGCTTGGGAAAATTCCAGAAAATTATGTCAGGGCTTTACAAGCTTCTGATAGACTAATTGACATCATTTGAGTCAATTGGAGGTGTACCTGTGGATGTATTTCAAGGCCTACCTTTTAACTCAGTGCCTCTTTGCTTGACATTATAGGGAAATCAAAAGAAATTAGCCAAGACGTCAGGAAACAAATTGTAGACCTCCACAAGTCTGGTTCATCCTTGGGAGCAATTTCCAAACGCCTGAAGGTACCACGTTCATCTGTACAAACAATAGTACGCAAGTATAAACACCATGGGACCACGCAGCCGTCATACTGCTCAGGAAGGAGATGCGTTCTGTCTCCTAGAGATGAGTGCAAATCAATCCCAGAACAACAGCAAAGGACCTTGTGGAGATGCTGGAGGAAACAGTTACAAACGTATCTATATCCACAGTAAAACGAGTCCTATATCGACATAAACTGAAAGGCCACTCAGAAAGGAAGAAGCCACTGCACCAAAACCGCCATGAAAAAGCTAGACTACAGTTTGCAACTGCACATGGAGACAAAGATCGTAGTTTTTGGAGAAATGTCCTCTGGTCTGATGAAACAAAAATAGAACAGTTTGGCCATAATGACCATCGTTATGTTTGGAGGAAAAAGGGGGAGGCTTGCAAGCCGAAGAACACCATCCCAACCGTGAAGCACGGGGGTGGCAGCATCATGTTGTGCGGGTGCTTTGCTGCAGGAGGGACTGGTGCACTTCACAAAATAGATGGCATCATGAGGTAGGAAAATTATGTGGATATATTGAAGCAACATCTCAAGACATCAGTCAGGAAGTTAAAGCTTGGTCGCAAATGGGTCTTCCAAATGGACAATGACCCCAAGCATACTTCCAAAGTTGTGGCAAAATGGCTTAAGGACAACAAAGTCAAGGTATTGGAGTGGCCTTCACAAAGCCCTGACCTCAATCCTATAGAACATTTGTGGGCAGAACTGAAAAAGTGTGTGCGAGCAAGGAGGCCTACAAACCTGACTCAGTTACACCAGCTCTGTCAGGAGGAATGGGACAAAATTCACCCAACTTATTGTGGAAGCGTGTGGAAGGCTACCCGAAACGTTTGACCCAAGCTAAACAATTTAAAGGCAATGCTACCAAATACTAATTGAGTGTATGTACACTTCTGACCCACTGGGAATGTGATGAAAGAAATAAAAGCTGAAATAAATCACTCTCTACTATTATTCTAACATTTCACATTCTTAAAATAAAGTGGTGATCCTAACTGACCTACGATAGGGAATGTTTACTAGGATTAAATGTCAGGAATTGTGAAAAACTGAGTTTAAATGTATTTGGCTAAGGTGTGTGTAAACTTCCGACTTCAACTGTATCTACTGTAAATCACGTCCAGATATGATATTTATTTTACTTTTTTAACATGCACAGAAATAAACCACATCCATGTTCTCCTTTTGGTAGGTATTTTCATTATTAAACATTCAATGAACTACACGAGAGAAAAGTACACTGTGCATTCAGCACCACGGACAGAACTCTTGTTAACAGGTATGCACAAAAACACAAGAAAGACACAGAGCTCAACATTACATTTAAACTACTCAATCAGTGAAAGGAGTGAAGTCTCTGATGGGCATTGACTAGAGCAGTGAAGTCAGGTATAGTTTCTGATGTCGCTATGTTCATGATTGCTGAGAGGTGAGAGTCAGTAAGAGATGATCTGTGCCTTGACTTGTTATATTTCATCACTTAAAATGTCTGTTCACATACATAGGTTGACCCAAACAGTACAAACATCTTCTGAGCATGACTCCTAATCTTTGGAATGTTTTGTTCATCGAGAGATGCATAGAACCTCGTCAGTGACATTGTTTTGAATAGTTCTCCAATCAATGCATCAGACTGAAGATGGATAAGCTCAAGTTGCAGGTCAGTGGGAGCTATCCACATAGAAGGTGAAAGGAGAGGAAACCAACAGCATTTCATTTTCCAACACTTTGAAACCCTCAAAACGACGAGAAAACTCACCGCTCAAAGCACGCAGCGCACCGGTGTATACTTCTCCCGCTGGTCATCTAATAGGGAACAGACTAGTAGTGTCAGAAGGTGGTTGAGATTGTTGGCTTCTACTTGGCGGGTCAGGAGTAATTTTCCCTTGAAGGCTTTGACAAGGCTGTACATCTGATGTGCAAAAAGGCCCTTCCCTTGTAGTTTGGAATTCAGTTCATTCATGAGGGCCATGATGTCCACGGTGAAGGCCAAATCAGCCAACCATTCTTTATCTTGCGGTTCAGGGAAATCCACATATTTTCCTTTCATTTGCAAAAACAATCTCCGACTTCAGGTCCCACACCCTTTTAAAGCACCTTCCCCAAACTCAGCCATCTCACGTTTGTGTGGTAGGGGAGATCTGCATGACCCGACTCTGTCTCTTCCAACATGAGACAAACTGCCTGTGGTTTAAAGATGTAGCTCTTATGAAGTTTACCACTTTAGTGACTGTATCCACAACATGGCTCATTTTCAGAACATATTTATAGAGCACCTCCTAACGAATAACGCAACGCAGAAAAAATAATTTTCTGATCTGGGTTCAGCTCAGCTACTTGACCTTGTATCCTTTTCAAAAGGACAACGTTTTTTCCTGTCAAGTTTTGGCACCCATCAGTGGTCACATTGGATACATTTTCAAACCTCAGTCCCAGCTTTGCCACACACTTATTAACCTCCTCCAATACATCTGTCCCTGTGGTTGTGCTCTTCATTGACTGCACTGAAGCAAGATCCTCTGTCATTTCAAAGTCTGGGGTTATGCCTTGTAAGAATATCAACAACTGCGCCGTGTCACGTGCATCACTGCTCTCATCCAGGGCCAAGAAATCCTTTACCTTGTCTTTCAACTGTTGTTCCATATTCTCTGCGATGTCCTCAACATGCCATGTCACTGTTCGTCTTGAAAGGGAAATATTTTCAAACAGCTCTTTCTTGGCGGAGCAAAGTATTACTGCAGAGACAATTAAACATGACTTAATGAATTCGCCCTCAGCAAATAGCTGGCTATGTTTAGCAATTTTGTGGGACAGTACATAGCTAGCTCTCGCAATTCCGTCGTTTGCTGAATTAAGTTTTGTGAAAAGTCCTTGCTGCTTTTGCAACTGAGAAAGCAACTCTTTCGATGCACTTGCCCTCTGCTCAGAAGACATATTCCTATAATTCTCTGCATGCTTCATCTGGAAGTGTCGGGACAAGTTGTAGTCTTTCAAGACAGCGATGCTCTCTTTGCACACTAAGCACACAGCTTTCCCTGAAACCTCAATAAAGAAATCCATTCTTGCTGGAACACCCAACATTCATTGTCTTCTTCCCTTTTCTTTGAAAAACTCATTTTTGAGCAATTAGCAATTTTGTTTGTGTATAAAGTATATAACATATTATATCCTTCATGTCAAAAACATGGGTAGTGTTCATAATGGTAAATAAGTATTCTGCAAGGTTTTCCCAAAATTCTGACACAAATTTACATTCAAAGAACAAGTGATTCAGATTCTCACCTTTTTCAAGGAAAACGCAGACATCATCAATAGCCACAAATTTAGACAACATAGAATTACATGGATAGATCTTATGTAGAATTTTAAAGTGCACTTCCTTAAATTTGTTTGGTATACAATATTTCTAAGGCATTAACCAAGCTTTTTCCAGACAATGTCAGGAATAAGCATGTTCCAGAAAATTTTTCCTCTAGGTGTAAGTTGGGTCTGTGAATGGAGAATTTGTCTAATATATTTATTACAACAAGATTTTTCAAATAAACTTACATCTTCCAAATTGAGTTCTGGTTAAGCTTTGTGATCATTACCAAAGCTAAGATGAGTTTTCATTAGTGTAGTTAGACCACTGGGAATGGCTTTGATAACCGAATTAAACTCTCTGAAAGGTATTGGAAACTCATTCAATGTTATAAATTGTTCATATGTAAGAATATTACCTTTGTTGTCAAAAACATAAAGAACAAAGTCAATATTCCTCTCATGCCAGCTGGGGTAGAACAATGACTTATTCCTTACAGTTATGTCTGAATTATTCCACAAAAGAGCTTTATGTGGGGAAGATTTGTGCAGGAAACAAATTTTCCAGGCCATTAAAGCTTGTTGGTGAAACTTAGCCAATTTAGCGCGTAATCTTTCAGGAATATAATTACATTTCAGTACAAATTGAAGACCTCCCAACTTATTAAACACATTATTTGGAATGAAATACCATATTGAATCAGTAGTGATCAAACATCTTTTCAGCCAGTTGATCTTGAAAGTGTTATTTATGCCAACAAAATCCAACACTTCCAGAACGCCTTCAGATCTTTTATTAGAGAGGACTGACTTTTTTAGTTTGTGAGACTTATTTTTCCAGATGAATTCAAGAAAGGTCTTGTTGATCTCTTTACAAGTAGAGGGATTTACAAATAAAGATAATAAAGACAAAGCGAGACAGTCCCTCTGCCTTGGACAGAAATACTCACCCAAGTATTGAAAGATCCCTTTGTAGACAATTATGAAATATATTTTTTGGTTTCTTAATTTTAGGAGAGAAATTCATATGTTGTCTGACTAAGTAGTTTTTTGACAGATGTATTCCTAAATATTTAACACAGTCCTTTACAGGAATATTTTATATTTCTTTATCATCAGAGTCATATTAACATAATATTTCACATTTAGAAACATTCAGATTTAATCCTGATGCAATAGAGAATGCAGTTATAGCATTAAGGGCATGGGCGACCTGGTCTTTGTCTCTTAAAAGAGAGTAGTATCATCAGCCAGTTGGGAAATGTTGATTTCTTTGTTAAAAATGGTTAAGCCATACCGATTTGCATTATTCAGAATATCTAGAGATAGAAGTTCCACAACCAAAATGAATACAAATGGCGAAATTGGGCATCCCTGTCGTACACTTCTGTTGATATTGAACCTTTTGGATGTATTAAGGTTTAGTAACATTTTTGCACAATTTCTAGCTTGCTATTTGCAATTGTGACGTGTGTCAACCTGTCAGTCACTGTCTGTCCTCGTGCAGTTGTTATTTATACGTGCCTTCAAAATAAATGTCCCACAAGCGGTGGGAGTTAAATCATTACACAAAGGCAGGTATTCATTGGGCTTTTAATTTGAATAACAAATACGTTTTTCAAAACTACTAATCGCAAATTCTTTATGTAATCTGAGCATGATTCCGCGGGCCGTCTATGGCCCCCGGGCTGGCCTTTGCCCAGGCCTGGGTTAGAGGTTTCATGATGCTTGAATCTAAACCAATGTAAATAATTTTAAGATTGTCCTATACACCAGTTGGGGTCTCTAAAAGCTTAAATATGAGATCTTAAACCTAGCATGAAAGTGCATCCTTGTAGCTGGGTGGGCTTATATAGTCAAAATGTTTGCCTTGGAGTAAATTGTGCCAAAGGCAAATTGAGCAATTTTTTTTGTTATCCTTCCCAGATTAGTTTGTTATTCATTACAGTTCCATATTATAGCAAATACATGTGTTTTTAAATGTATCCTGTCATCTCATGATTTCTTGTGAATTCCTTAAATCATGTCAATGACGTCAACTTCATGTCAATGAAAAAGTACAAAAACGTGTAGGAGGATATACAGTGGAAAGAGTAAACATTATCATGTGATCATGTGGTGGTCCTTCTGGATCTATCAATCAAACGCATCTATTTTTCATTTAGGTTAAGCAAAGTCTCCTAAACAATGATAATGTTCATAGTGGGAAACTTACTGTGTTGAAGTGCAGTCACCTGTTTTAAGGAGTTTGTAAATGTTCAGCAAAACAGCCCATATTAGAAGAGCCTTCATGTTTAATGTGTCCAAAACTTGTGCAAGATGTTTGGTTAACATGGTAGAGAGAGAGAGATCTGTGTTGATTTAGCCGGAGTAAAGTCTAAGTTAAACTTTACTTTTTTGAGGAGGGCTTTGGGCTGCTTTGCAATAACAGTGAGCTGTTTAATACACCATGATTTCCCCCCAAAAAATATTAAATAATATAGGTATTTCTTTTAAAACCTTTCCACATCTTCATTAACAAAATTATTTATTGTAATTTATTTGGGTTTAAACTTTATCTTGGAACTGCCTTTAGCCAGAAAAGAATATGCTTAAGCTAGAACTACTATTTGCTTTAGTAGGTCTACAGAATATTTTATGTTCATTATGCAAAATCTGTCACCTCACAGACAAATTCATTGTGCAACACCCAATGACATATATAAATCCTAGGTTGCTATTTATTGGCCATTGAGAGAGTTTGAAGCCACCGGTTGGCCATATTGGCACTCCCTAGTAAGAGTAGTCCTCCATAGGAATTAATGGAATTCTACAGTATTTCAATTAAATGTTTCAAGGACATATTACATGTTTCTTTGGAGTGAGGACAGTAACATTAGCACTATAAAAATATATATTTTATGTTTAGCACACATAATATAATTTAAAAGTATGCATTAAGGTGTCTGTAATAGAATAAACGTGTAAAAAAAACATGTAGACATTAATAAATGACTTTCTACAGCTTCCAAAATATTTGGTACAATTGAGGATTGCCAAGATGATATTATACACTGTCTACACCAGGTGGCGTTATGCCCTCGCTGAGGTATAATAAGAACATACGCGCTAACCTAAAATACACATCTATAGTTTAGAGGTTGTGTTGTCGATATGTCTGTCCATGATCAACTTGCTCAATGTTTGTGTGATCTGATCTGGTTGGAATTGTGTTCTTTATGTACAACTTTGTCAAAAGATGTTAGATATTTGCCCAGCTAACTAGACAAAACATTGTGCGGATTGATTGCTTTGGTCAGCTAGCTAGGCATTCTAGCTAACTTAGCTGTCAACAGCAGCGCGTGTTACAGCTAACTAACGTTATTTTATCACAACTAATTCCTAGCCTATGTTTATCAATGTCGACTCGTGTCGTTTCTCTTAGGTCGTGTCTTGTTGCTCATGGGACTGTAGCTAGGTGGCTCTCAAACGCGTATTATCCGTGGCGTGGGGTTGTTGTCTGTGTGAACTACAATTCCGACGCTGTCTTGTAAACGTTTATGAACGTCGATCATCGCTTGCAAACCTGCTTTTGAAGCATACGCTGATATGCCACCCCTTATCCTTCCTGTCAGCTAGAAAGATTCATATAACATATCCAGTGACTGTAGCGGTGTGTGCCTCCCCATTAAACAGTTCCGTTAACACACAGTTGTTCGGAGCACGATACAGATAGTTACCTAATTAACACAGGTAGCCAGGTCATCACTAGTTAAGTCATAAACCCTGCCTATTTCTACAATTTCTCTTCAAACATTAACCCCACTAACCTTATGCCTAACCCTAAATTAAGAACAAAAAGCACATGTTTATTTTCATGAATTTTTACAATAGCCAATTTTGACTTGTGGTAACAGTGTCAACCAGATGGCCTGTCTTCTGTAAACAAGCAACATGGAAATATGGCCATGTGGGAACCCTAACACTATCAATATGTGTAGTAATTTGAATTTTACACAACGTTGTCTTACTGAATGGGCCCTACCTTTTATGTAGAGAGGCGGCAGGTAGCCTAGTGGTTAGAGCGTTGGGCCAGTAACCGAAAGGTTGCTAGATTGAATCCCTGAGCGGACGTAAAAAAAATCAGTCGTTCTGCCCCTGAACAAGGCAGTTAACCCGCTGTTCCTAGGCTGTCATTGTAAATAAGAATTTGATCTTAACTGACTTGCCTAGTTAAACAAAAAAAGAGCAGGTCTGTCACCTTATGTCTTTTAGTTATCTCATTACCCCAGGTTGTTGTGGACATTGCTTCTGCCATGCTGTTTCTGTCCATGCTCCTGACCGCCACCCTGGTCGTGCTCATCATGGGTGTGGCTGCAGGCGAACAGGAACGCACGGCAAGCGCGTGATAGGTGTCCCACAGTGGCCTTCTTTCACCTGTACTGCAACGCTGGAGGTAGAGGCGAGAGAGTGCTGTAGTGTGCCCTCACAGCTTTGCAGACTAGGTAAGGGAAAATCATTGCACCCTGACTAAGCTAAGCCACACCAGCTAATAATCACCGGTGACAAATTATATTATTATAAACTGTGTGGTTCGAGCCCTGAATGCTGAATGGCTGTCAGCCGTGGTATATCAGATCGTATACCACAGGTATGACAAAACATTTATTTTTACTGCTCTAATTACGTTGGTAACCAGTTTATAATAGCAATAAGGCACCTCGGGGGTTTGTGATATATGGCCAATATACCACGGCTAAGGGCTGTGTCCAGGCACTCCACATTGCGGATAAGAACAGCCCTTAGCCGTGGTATATTGGTAATATATATATATTGGCAATTTCTCCTTCACCCAAATCCAGATAGCTGATGTTCTGAAAGAGCTGCAAAATCTGGACCCCTACAAATCAGCCGGGCTAGACAATCTGGACCCTCTCTTTCTAAAGTTATCTGACGAAATTGTTGCAACCCCTATTACTAGCCTGTTCAACCTCTCTTTCATATCGTCTGAGATCCCCAAACATTGGAAAGCTGCCGCGGTCATCCCCCTCTTCAAAGGGGGAGACACTCGAGACCCAAACTGCTACAGACCTATATCTATCCTACCCTGCCTTTCTAAGGTCTTCAAAAGCCAAGTTAACAAACAGATCACCGACCATTTTGAATCCCACTGTACCTTCTCCGCTATGCAATCTGGTTTCCAAGCTGGTCATGGGTGCACCTCAGCCACGCTCAAGGTCCTAAACGATATCATAACCGCCATCGATAAGAGACAATACTGTGTAGCCGTATTAATCGACCTGGCCAATAGCTTTCGACTCTGTCAATCACCACATTCTTATTGGCAGACTCAACAGCCTTGGTTTCTCAAAGAACTGCCTCGCCTGGTTCACCAACTACTTCTCAGATAGAGTTCAGTGTGTCAAATCGGAGGGCCTGTTGTCCGGACCTCTTGCAGTCTCTATGGGGGTGTCACAGGGTTCAATTCTCAGGCCAACTCTCTTCTCTGTATACATAAATGATGTCGCTCTTGCTGCTGGTGATTCTCTGATCCACCTCTACGCAGACGACACCATTCTGTATACTTCTGGCCCTTCTTTGGACACTGTGTTAACTAACCTCCAGACGAGCTTCAACGCCATACAACTCTCCTTCGGTGGCCTCCAACTGCTCTTAAATGCAAGTAAAACTAAATGCATGCTCTTCAACCAATCGCTGCCCACACCTGCCCACCCGTCCAGCATCCCTACTCTGGACGGTTCTGACTTAGAAGATGTGGACAACTACAAATACCTAGGTGTCTGGTTAGACTGTAAACTCTCCTTCCAGACCCACATTAAGCATCTCCAATCCAAAATTAAATCTAGAATCAACTTCCTATTTCGCAACAAAGCATCCTTCACTCATGCTGCCAAACATACCCTTGTATAACTGACTATCCTACCTCTCCTCGACTTCGGCGATGTCATTTACAAAATAGCCAATAATAAATATAGTTTTCTCCATGTCCCAGGTACCAAGATGTCAACTTCATGGTGTACACAGGTGACCAGGGTGTGACGGATCAGCAGATTCTTGATGCCGCCCGGTGGCGCTTCAACATCCTTTTACCTCGACCCGTCCAGTTTGTCTTCCTCAAACACCGCCTATTGGTCGAGGCCAGCCTCTTCCCCCACTTCACTCTGATTGGTCAGAGTGCAGGCTCAATCTTCCTTGGTTGGGAAGCCCTTACCGAGTTTGTCCCAGATGTCTACATCGACTCAATGGGTTACGCCTTCACTCTGCCTGTGTTTAAAAACCTAGGGGGTTGTCACGTGGCTAGCTACGTGCATTACTCCACCATCAGCACAGACATGCTGTCGGTGGTGCCCGAGAGGAACCCCAGGTAGGTAATAGTCTCAGAACCCTGTCTCCCACTACAGACCCCCGGCCCCCGAGACACAGTCTAACTATAGGAATATAGTCAGAGAATATGGCTAAAAACTCACCTACAGATCTGGACTAGGCTAAGATCAGGATCAAATCAGGCTAAGGGGAATATGGGATTTGGGAATACTCTGGAAACTTACAAGCCCTAACTAACACGTTGCATTGCTATCGTTATGACTGTCATCAATCCTGCATCAATCAGTGTTGTTCATGTTGTAACTTAGGTCCACTTTCCACTTTATCATTGACATCAATGCATGACTTCCTCTTGTTGTGCATGCTTCCTTTCACCTCACCTGATCCTATCATGTTATCTTTTACCATTCCCCAACCAACCTCCCCCTATGTTTCTAGGTTCAACAACGCAGACTACATCTCCAACAACCTGTTCCTGAGCGCGGTCAAGGTTGTCTACTACTGCCTGCTGGCGCTGCTCTATGGTCTGGCCGGCTCCTGCAGCGACGTGGTCATGGTCAACTCCAGCTGGACCCTGAACCACATCCTGACCCTGTGGCGAGCAAACCAACCGCACCTGCCTAGTCTACCCGCCCTGCGACACCCACGCCTTCCTCCAGCACCTATTGGACGAGGACACTGACCGGAAGTGCCATTCCATCGTTTCCATTGGTCAGTTTCGACCAGAGAAGGACCATCGGCTTCAGATTCGCGCCTTCCGGAAGGTGCTGCAGAAGAAAGAGGCGGGGCTAGTTGCAGGGCCGGGAGGAAGGGAGTCGCTGAGGTTGGTGCTGATTGGTGGATGCCGGAACCAAGAGGATGAGGATAGGGTGTTTATTCTGAGAGGGCTGTGCCAGGAGTTTGGCGTGGCGGGCAGGGTGTTTAAACTCAACGTGCTGTTCATGTGGACACTGGAGCGATGAGGGGTATGGGGGTGGAAGTGTGTGTGTCACAGGCTCGTGTGTGTGTGTGTGAGTGGTGTAAGTGTGCTCGTGCATGCATGCACATGGATACCTGGGTGATTGCGTGTGTGTGTTGGTGGTTGAGGGACTAAAACTCATGCTTGTACTGCCTTGGCACATTTTGGCATACTAGCCATTCCTTTAGTTGACATAGGATACAGTTTGTGTTAAAATGCACAAGAAATACATTTCAGTCCAGGTGTCCACTCTCTTTCTAGAGGGTCTTATTATATGTTTAGTATTTATGTTTTTAAGACTCATTCCATTTTTCCAATGTATTTGTACTTGAGGCATAACATCTTTAGTGTTCGTCTAACCTCCTTCAAGTTCCCAGTCTCAATTGTTAACGCATACAGAGAGCCGGCTGGTAGACTAGACTAGTGCTTGTCTAGCAAGGACTGGACACGACTGATTTTGATGGCATTCCAGGTTGTCTTTTTGCAGTCAAACTACAAATATTGTTATATTAAGATAACATTTGTCATATTTCACACATGTGCATGTGTGAATTGGAAATTGTTTATTTTTCATATCCCACTCAGTTAGGGATCAGCCATTATTGTCGGCGACCCAGGAGCAATTGCCTTGCCCACGGGCACATTGACATATTTTTCACCTAGTTGGCTCGGGATTTACCGTTTTGTATCCTAAGTAGGAAGTCTTTTTTTTATATTAAAACATTTATAAAATACATTGTTTGTGATCTTTAGTGCAATGATTAATGATCAACAAGTATTTGAGCACAATAAACAGGTGGATGACAGTGTTTGAGCTTGAAGGATTCCCTGGAGAAGGACATTTTGGCCTATTTTCACTATGTAAAAACATGAATAGGACAATCAGAAAACACAACTGTTTTACCGGTCTTCTTGCAAGCAAACTTGTCTGTTTTTTGATAGCACTGCCTTTCGCATATGGCGGCTATTTTTAAGGTTTTACTTGCAATTATTGTGATATGTAGTTGTTTGCACTGATTTGTAAGATTGTAAGTGCATCTGCTAAATGACTGAAAGGTAAATGAACATGTGGCAAGTTTAGTTCCAGGAAGAAGACCACTTCAAAGTAATGAGATTTCAGCCTGTAGGTCAATACTGTTGGCATTGAAATAAACCCAAAGAACTAAGGTCAGTCAGTGCTGTGTCAAGGAGGAGGGGACAGGAGGGAGAGGGCAGGGTAGAGTCTGATCGTACTGTATTTAAGGAATGAGGGAGTTGATGATCGAGGTGCTTTGTTTTATGCTAGACAGAAGATGAAGTGGTGTGGTGTTCTCCTGCTGGCCTTGCTGCAGTCTTTGTGCTGCTCAGGTAAGTGATATACAATCCTTTCAGGTGTAGAACTCAATTTTGCAACTGGTTCTGATAGTGCTTCTACACATGGCTCAGTCTATTTGATTTGTCATTTGCGTCCAGTCAGGAAGTGAAGCCAGGGTCGTGTTTATTGGGCACCAAACTGAAGAAAACAAGTAATATGGGGAGGAATAAGACATTTATTTTTGTTTTCTGTTGCAAAACGTTTTGCTACAGTGAGCCCTAATGAACATGACCCAGTTCAAGGTATTATGTTAATCATTAATACAAATAAAAAAAATCATTAATTCACAATGCTGAGGGACCCAGGACAATTTCCCCCCCAAATTCCCCTGAAATGTACTGTATGAGTGCTCAGTCTCCTCTGTTACCTTTGACCTCTGCAGGCTTGCCCCTGTACCAGTCAGAGTTGGCGTCCATGGCAGACAAGGCTCTCGTCGTGACCATGACCCAAGTCAACAATCTGTACGCTGGCCTTCGTCTATACCGAGTCACCCGTGGCTCTATCAAAAGGGTAAGTGTCTTCTCACCCCTGACCTCATAGTGGAATGGCTACATTTACAGTGCCTTCAGAAAGTATTTATACCCCTCGATTTATTCCACATTAAATGTGATCAAATCTATTTAATCCATTTTGTATTCAAGCTGCAACTACATTTTTGTTGTGTTACAGCTTGAATTCAAAAAGGATTAAATCTACTTTTTTTTAGCCATCTACACAATACCACATGATGACAGTGAAAAAACATGTTTTTAGAAATGTTTGCAAAAGTATTGAATATTAAATAAAGCAACTGAGTTAAGAAGGACGCCTGTATCTTTAGTGACTAGGTGCATTGATACACCATCCACAGTGTAGTGAATAACTTCACCATGGTCAAAGGGATATTCAATGTCTGTTTCTTTTACCCATCTACCAAATCGATTGCTGTTCTTTGCGAGGCATTGGAAAATATCCCTGGTCTTTGAGGTTGAATCTGTGTTTGAAATTCACTGCTCGACTGAGGGACCTTACAGATAATGTGTGGGGTACAGAGGTGATAGTCATTCAAAAAACATTTGATTTTCATTTGCAAATTCTTCTTAAACATTATTCCACTTTGACATTATGGGCCAGTGACACAAAATCTCAATTTAATCCATTTTAAATTCAGGCTGTAACTCAACAAAAAGGTGGTAAAGATTAAGGGGGTGTGAATTCTTTGAAGACACTGTATGCTCTTAGGGCTCTATTCAATCCACATTGCAGAAGTTCAGCTTTACAGCGTGATTGAAATTTAAAGGCAATGTTCCCGCTTTAGTGGTAAAGGCTGCATATGTCGGCTCAATCGTAAATTACCTTGACATTTCTATCGCAGAATCTGTAATGTTTCAGCTTTACAGATGGAATATAGCCCCTACTATAGGAAAGTACTAACTGAACAAAAATCTGTTTTTCAATTTTCCATATGCACAAAAAGCATACCTTTTTTTTTTTTTTAAAGGTATTCGAAACCAACAGATGCATATCTGTATTCCGAGTCATGTGAAATCCATAGATTAGGGCCTAATTTATTTAAATTGCCTTTATTTTTTATTTATTTAACTAGGCAAATTCTTATTTACAAAGACGGCCTAGGAACAGTGCCTTGTTCAGGGGTAGAACGACAGATTTTTAACTTGTCAGCTCGGGGATTTGATCTAGCAACATATATTTCTGTTTCGTATACATTAACAAGTCTATCTAGCCTACCATTTCCCTCACATGTACACTTCTCCCTGAATGGCCTCACAGGCACCATCCCACTTCTGACAAACTTGCTAACCTCTGCTCAGTTGGGGAAGATAGTAGCAAGCATACCTAGGTAGGGGTCGTTACCTGACTTTCTTTGTGTTTTGTTAACACACGTCATCACATAATCTTAATGTATCTTCTCTTCCAGGTTGTTCCTTTGGGATTGAACACTTATGACCTGATGATGAACTTTGGGATCAAGGAGACAGACTGTCTGAAGAGCTCTGGAGAAGACCCACAGAGATGTGCTTTCAGAGTGGGCTTCTTTGTGGTGAGACCCGATCCTCGATTATTGGCCAAAGAATTGGGCTGCCTGTGTTATCACAGCCTATGAACTCAGTGCAAGAAATAGATCAGGGGCCGTATGTATCAAGCATCTCAGAGTAAGGGTGATGATCTAGGATCGGTTTTCTCTTTTAGATCATAATTAATAAAAATACACTATGGACAGGGAGTACCTGATCCTAGATCAGCACTCTACTCTATACACTACTTTGAGACTGACATTTTCGGATAAACAACCACACTGACTCAGTACAATAAATAATTCCTCCCCAATACGGAGCTGACAAAGGATTGGGACTGATAAATACATGACCACATCTCTTTAGCAAACTATTTTCTAAATCTAGGACCAGATGAACAGGAAAAATACCTACATAAACTGCAGTAGCTGTATTTTACATCAATACCGGATGACAATATGAGCAAATTGTTTGTGTTTGGTCCTGGACATAGATTACTGTGATAGTCCACTAAAGGGTTTGATCTATAAACGTACAGTTTTTAGGACATTCTCTACTGTTGACAGACTCCACACACTGTTGATTTTGGCATGGGATGCTGTGTTTGCTGTGACAGACAGGGGAGAACAGAATGTCACCTAATTAGTTTCTCTCTGCCCTGATCATTTCAACAGGACTGGTGCCTGTTATAAAATGCTCAAGATGTCGATTTTTAGGTAGAGAAGCCTTCATTGTGCATTCTTACAGTACTAGCATACTGATCAAAGTGCTTTATTGTATGCCCATTTTCTTCTCTCTTAACTGCCACCAATCCTCCTTTCCTCCCTTGTTCCCTCTCTCCCAGCCGTCTGCCTCCTGCACCGCACGTGTGCGCGTCACTGCCGAGTTAACTCAGGTTGTGTCCCTGAACTGTGGCCAGGACAGCTCCAGCTCCGAGTCCAGTAGTGAAGAGGTGAGAGAGGGGGATGCCCAACAGATAAAGAGAATAAGGGTGTTTTCACATTATTTCCTCTTTAAAAAGAACCAAACTCACTCCTCTTTAAAGTGAACTCTGGGGGGGAAAAAAAGACAAATAACTCAGTTCTTTGTATTTACACTGCCTTTGGATTTGAATGAGGTCTCAGCTCTCTTACCAGTTCACTTCAACTTTTTTTGAAAAAGAACCAAGATTTCCCCCCCCCCAACATTTACTCAATGCACTCTAGGTAAATACACAAGCCATACCATCCGAACCTGTTATCGAGCAGCCAGGGGTGTCCCTACATACATTTTGGAAGCTAATAATGTAGTTTGCATTTAGTTACAAAATAAGACATACTAATTATAATCAAAATGTAAAAATTACTGGTAAAAGAATAAATAGCAGAACAATAACTGCAGATAAAGATTATTTAACCTTTATTTAACTAGGCAAGTCAGTTAAGAACAAATTCTTAATGCTTTAATTGAAAATGTTATACTCAATTGTACCACCAAACCTGCACATAATATGTTTTTAGTTTGTGGCACTAATGTGAGGGGCTATGGCAGGGGAAACGGTTTTGCAGAAGCTTATAGTGCTTGGTGTGGAAATAATGATATGTGAACCTGGAGAGCTTTCTGTTCACCAAAAATTGAACCAGCTCTCGAGATGGTCTCAGTTCGGTTTGAGTTCCTTTGAAGCATTTACACTGCACAAAAATTGAAGCGAACCGGACTGAGTTCCCAAAAATTTGCTGAAAGGGACCAAGTGTAAAAACGCCCAATCCCCAAATCAACCCCTTTTAGGGCCTAAAAGGCACTCGTGTAGATCTTTAAGGATTTGATAGGTACAAGTGATATGACAACAATTCCACCTAGTCTATCAGACGGCAATGTTTAATTAATACCATTCATCTGATATCTATCCAATCCTTTCAGATGGACATTGACTGCCTAGAGGTAGAGGCTAAGGTTCCGTTTGGGATTGATCATCAAAAGCCCCGTTTATACCTGGTTCTAACTTGAGTTATTTCCCTGATCTTGTCCACATTCTGATTGTGACCACATTTTTACATTATGATCCGATTGTGATCAGATCATCCTGCCCACCTCCAGATGTAGTCAGACATGCATTATGTCTGGATATCTTACAAGTGTTGATAGATCTTGACAGAGAAACCATTTATATCATAATTATTCAACCCTCTGAAGTCATTGACAGGTGCCACCATTGACTAATTACATGTCTTACAATTATATATTTTTTTTAAGAATAGCTGAATAAGAATAGTTTGCATAAAGGAAGGGACCAGGAAATCTGGTCACAATGCAGACACAGTGGATGGATATCAGACATTTTAATAGAATATATTTGTATTTATGGATCCCCATTAGCTGCTGCCAAGGCATCAGCTACTCTTCCTGGGGTCTGACAAAATTAAGGCAGTTATACAATTTAAAAAAACATTTCACAACACACTAAGAGTGTGCCCTCAGGCCCTTAATCCACTACCATATATCTACAAACACAAAATCCATGTGTACGTGTGTGTATGGTGCGTATGTTATGTGTGCATATTCATGTGTCAATGTTTGTGTTGCTTTACAGTCCCCGCTGTTCCATGAGGCGTATTTCCGTTTTTAAAATCAAATTCTACTGCTTGCATCAGTTACCTGATGTGGAATAGAGTTCCATGTAGTACTGTGCACCTCCCATAGTCTGATCTGTTCAGGAGAGACCTCTGGTGGCATCCTGGCTTAGGAAGACAACCAAACATTCTGAGATTTCCATACCCAACTACAACATTTTCTGTCAAGATAGAACTTCCAAAGGAAGAGGAGTTTTAATCTACTGCTGAGATAGCCTGCAAAGTTCAAACTTCTAATTAAAAAAATTCACCTCTCCAGAAATAAGTCGCTCACTGTTGCCGCCTGTTATAGACCCCCCTCAGCTCCCAGCTGTGCCCTGGACACCATATGTGAATTGATTGCCCCCCATCTATCTTCAGAGTTCATTCTGTTAGGTGACCTAAACTGGGATATGTTTAACACCCCGGCAGTCCTACAATCTAAGCTAGATGCCCTCAATCTCACACATATCATCACCAGGTACAACCCTAAACCCTAAACAACCACCCCTCATCACTGTCAAACGCTCCCTAAAACACTTTTGCGATCAGGCCTTTCTAATCGACCTGGCCCAGGTATCCTGGAAGGATATTGACCTCATCCCATCAGTAGAGGATGCCTGGTCGTTCTTTAAAAGTAATTTCCTCACCATCTTAAATAAGCATGCCCCTTTAAAAAAAAATTGAACTAAGAACAGATATAGCCCTTGGTTCACTCCAGACTTGACTGCCCTTGACCAGCACAAAAACATCCTGTGGCGGACTGCAATATCATCAGATAGTCCCCGTGATATGCAACTGTTCAGGGAAGTCAGGAACCAATACATGCAGTCAGTCAGGAAAGCAAAGGCTAGCTTTTTCAAACAGAAATTTGCATCCTATAGCTCTAACTCCAAAAAGTTTTGGGACACTAAAGTCCATGGAGAACAAGAGCACCTCCTCCCAGCTGCCCACTGCACTGAGGCTAGGTAACACGGTCACCACCGATAAATCCATGATAATCGCTGGCCATGCTTTCCTCCTGGCTACCCCAACCCTGGCCAACAGCTCCGCAATCCGGTTTCCGAGCTGGTCGCGGGTGCATCTCAGCCATGCTCAAGGTACTAAACGATATCATAACCGCCATTGATAAAAGACAGTACTGTGCAGCCTTCTTCATCGACCTGGCCAAGGCTTTCGACTCTGTCAATCACTGTATTCTTATCGGCAGACTCAATAGCCTTGGTTTCTCAAATGACTGCCTTGCCTGGTTCACCAACTACTTTGCAGACAGAGTTCAGTGTGTCAAATCGGAGGGCCTGCTGTCCGGACCTCTGGCAGTCTCTATGGGGTACCACAGGGTTCAATTTTCGGGGCCAAATCTTTTCTCTGTATATATCAATGTCGTCGCTCTTGCTGCGGGTGATTCCCTGATCCACCTCTACGCGGATGACACCATTCTGTATACTTCTGGCCCTTCTTTGGACACTGTGTTAACTAACCTCCAGACGAGCTTCAATGCCATACAACACTCCTTCTGTGGCATCCAACTGCTTCTAAACGCTAGTAAAACGTGTATGCTTTTCAACCGTTCGCTGCCCGCACCCACCCGCCCGATCACTACCATGGACGGTTCTGACCTAGAATGTGTGGACAACTACAAATACCTAGGTGTCTGGCTAGACAGTAAACTCTCCTTCCAGACTCATATTAAACATCCAATCCAAAATCAAATCTAGAATCGGCTTTCTATTTCGGAAACAAAGCCTCCTTCACTCACGACGCCAAACGTACCCTAGTAAAACTGACTATCCTACCGATCCTCGACTTCTGCGATGTCATCTACAAAATAGCTTCCAATACTCTACTCAGCAAACTAGATACAGTCTATCACAGTGCCATCCGTTTTGTTACCAAAGCCCCTTATACCACCCACCACTGCGACCTGTATGCTCTAGTTGGCTGGCCCTTGCTACATATCCGTCGCCAGACCCACTGGCTCCAGGTCATCTATAAGTCTATGCTAGGTAAAGCTCCGCCTTATCTCAGCTCTCTGGTCACAATAACAACACCCACCCGTAGCACGCGCTCCAGCAGGTATATCTCACTGGTCATCCCCAAAGCCAACACCTCCTTTGGCCGCCTTTCCTTCCAGTTCTCTGATGCCAGTGACTGGAACGAATTGCATAAAATCACTGAAGCTGGAGACATATCTCCCTCACTAACTTTAAACATCAGTTATCTGAGCAGCTAACCGATCGCTGCAGCTGTACATAGTCCATCTGTAAATAGCCCACCCAATCTAACTACCTCATCCCCATAGTGTTTTTAATTTACTTTTCTGCTCTTTTGCACACCTGTATATCTACTTGCACATCATCATCTGCTAAATTGTAATTACTTCACCACTATGGCCTATTTATTGGCTACCTCCTCACGCCATTTGCACACACTCTATATAGACTATTTTTTTCTATTGTGTTATTGACTGTACGCTTGTTTATTCCATGTGTAATTCTGTGCTGTTGTTTGTGTCGCACTGCTTTGCTTTATCTTGGCCAGGTCGCAGTTGTAAATGAGAACTTGTTCTCAACTAGCTTACCTAGTTAAATAAAGGTGAAAAAAAATATTACAATAATTGTGAGGTATGCATGGGTGTCCAAGCTGTGTGCTAGTTGTTTAAAACAGACAGCTCTGTGCTTTCAACATGTCAATACCTCTCACAAATACAAGTAGTAATTAAGTCACTCTCCTCTACTTTCAGCCAGGAGAGATTGACATGCATATTATTCATGTTTGCTCTCTGTGTACATCCAAGGGCCAGCTATGCTGCCCTGTTCTGAGCCAATTGCAATTTTTCTAAGTCCCTCTTTGTGGCACCTGATCACACGACTGAACAGTAGTCCAGGTGCGACAAAACTAGAGCCTGTAGGACCTGCCTTGTTGATAGTGTTGTTAAGAAGGTAGAGTACCGCTTTATTATGGACAGACTTCTCCCCATCTTAGCTACTATTGTATCAATATGTTTTGACAATGACAGTTTACAATCCAGGGTACTCCAAGCAGTTTAGCCACCTCAACTTGCTCAATTTCTACATTTATTTTAAAGATTTAGTTGAGGTTTAGTGAATGATTTGACCCAAATACAATGCTTTTAGTTTTTGAAATATTTAGGACTAACTTATTCCTTGACACCCATTCTGAAACTAACTGCAGCTTTTTGTTAAGTGTTGCAGTCATTTCAGTCGCTGTAGTAGCTGACGTGTATAGTGTTGAGTCATCCACATACACACTGGCTTTTGGCATGTGGTTAGTAAAGATTGAAAAAAGTAAGGGGCCTAGACAGCTGCCCTGGGGAATTCCTGATTCTACCTGGATTATGTTGGAGAGGCGTCCATTAAAGAACACCCTCTCTGTTCTGTTAGACAGGTAACTCTTTATCCACAATATAGCAGGGGGTGTAAAGCCATAACGCATACTTTTTTCCAGCAGCAGACTGATCGATAATGTCAAAAGCCACACTGAAGTTGGCAATATCAGACGGTTTTGTGATGAATGAGCCATCTGATTCAATGAATGAATGGAGCGGAGTTTGCCTTTTCACAATTTCATTGAAGGTGCTCCAAAGCTTTTTACTATCATTCTTTGTAATTTATCTTTGTTTCATAGTAGAGTTATTTTTATTCAATTTGCATTATGTCTGCCAATCGGTTGTGCAGCCATTCCTCATCAATCCCCAGGGATTTAACTGTTTTTACAGTCCTTTTCTTAATGGGTGCATGCTTATTAGTAACTGGGATAAGCAATTTCATAAATGTGTCAAGTGCAACATCGGTTTGCTCCTCATTACACACCACAGACCAATAAATATTCTTTACATTAACAGGAATCACTACAAAACGTATTATATGACCTCTTATATTAGGCCTAACCTTTGGAACTTTGGTTTTCCTAGATATGGCTACTATATTGTGATCACTACATCCGATCTGGATACTGCTTTCAAGCACATTTCTGCAGCATTAGTAAATATGTGATCAACACATGTTGATAATTTCATTCATGTGCTGTTTGTAACTACCCTTGTAGGTTGACTGATAACCAGGTTGCAACTTTTTCTTGAGTAGGCAGCTTGATGAAAGCCAGAAAATATACCTCTGTTGATATCAGATACATTATCAAGCATTTCACACATGTTCCAGATACTGACTGTTAGCACTTGGTGGTCTATAGCAGCTTCCCACAAGAATGGGCTTTAGGTGAGGCAGATGAACCTGTAGCCATATTACTTCAACAGTATTGATCATGAGATCCTCTCAAATCTGTACAGGAATATAAACAGCAACACTTCCACCACTGGCATGTCGTTTTTGTTATAACCTTGTATTGCTACCCCTGTATCAAAAGGCATTGTCTAAGTGAGTTTCAGAGAGAGTCAGAATATGAATCATCTGTTACTAGCAAGTTATTAATTTCATGAACATTGTTTCTTAAGCTACATATGTTAACGTGGGCTATGTGTAGACATTTCTTGAAATGTGGGAAAAATCAGGACAAAGGATCCATGTTAGCACCAGGTATAAACAGAGCTAAAGTGTCCTGCTGAGCAACACAGAAAAATAACTAAATCCAGATTCTCTATCAACAGAACTTCACGAGGAAGAGGCAGCAGTTGAACGTGCAACCATTTGGGAACAGGGGTAAGCAAACCTAGCCTGTTCCCAGATCTGTTATTGCGGTCTTTTTGTCTCCTTTGGTCAGTTGGCAAGATGGCACAAACAGATCTAGGGACCAGGCTAAAGCAAATTTGCTTCAGGTAACACCAATGTATAGAACACAAAACATAATCACTGTGCTAACCAAAATAATGTATTGCTGCAGGCCCTGCCCTGCCTGCGCCTGGCTTGTCTGAGGCCCCTCTCTTTCCCAGACAAGAAGTGGAGCCTCAACTGATCCCAAGGGGCGACAGCATCGGCAACCACCTGGAGTGACTCGGCACGACACACTCAGTGTATTCAATGATGTGAAACGTTCAGAGTGTTGCAGATAGAATAGGGAATTGTCAGCTATATACAGTACAATTATGAATGACAACCATATGTTCTACACCATACATTTCTATCTGAACGTGACATTCTCCTGATCAGGCCCCGACAGTACCCGTTGGAAAGCAGGGAGGTTCTGATGGTGGCGCTGGAACGTAAGAGATCATTTCCAATTAAATTGATTACTCTTGCCTGAATGTGAGTCGTCATTTTGTAAGTGGGACATACAAGCGATAATTTATATGTATGATCGACTATCCATCGTGATTGAAAGACGCATGCAGGGTCATCCTGTGTATGCAAGACATTTGGAGACCACAAGAGGGCATTCAAAGCCCATCAACACTGAACCACATTCCATCTTATTATCAAAGATAGTGTTTGGCTGTGTTTATACAGGCAGCCCAATTATTGGCAATAGAGCTGATTTGATAGTCAAAAGACCAATTAGTGGGGAAAAAAAACAATTGGGTGGCCTGTGGATAAACAGACTTCGTACAAAACATTAAGAACACCTTCCAAATATTGAGTTGAACCCCCTTTTGCCCTCAGAACAACCTCAATTTGTCAGGGCATGTACTCTACAAGGTGTGGAAAGCGTTCCACGGGGATGCTGGTCCATATTGACTCCAATGCTTCCCACCGTTGTGTCAAGTTGGCTGGATATCCTTTGGGTAGTGAACCATTCTTGATGATACACACAGGTAACTTAAGCGTGAAAAACGCAGCAGCGTTGCAGTTTGACACTCAAACCGGTGGGCACAAATCTTTTGTCTTGCCTTTTCTGAATGGCACACAGACACAATCCATGTCTCAATTGTCTCTAGGCTTAAAAATCCTTAAACCAATCTCCTCTTCATCTACATTGATTGAAGTGGATTTAACAAGTGACATCAATAAAGGATTATAGCTTTCACCTGGTCAGTCTCATAGAAAGAGCAAGTGTTCCTAAATGTTTTCTATTACAGTGTATATCTATGCTTATCATACCAGTGACGGGTATACAAATGAGCTGTTCTAGAATACAACAGGACACTAAGCCAAAACATTTTTAAACCTTCCTTCTTTCCTTGATCTGACCTCACTGGATTGGTATGAGCAACCTTTCAATTGCATTGATTTCACTATATATACAAAAGTATGTGGACACCCCTTCAAATTAAGAGATTTGGCAATTTCAGCCACACCCTTTGCTGACAGGTGTACAAAATCGAGCACACAGCCACAAACATTGGCAGTAGAATGGCCTTCTGAAGAGCTCAGTGACTTCATAGGATTAAACCTTTCCAACCAATCAATTCGTAATATTTCTGCCCTGGTCAGCTAAGTGCTGTTAATGTGAAATGGAAACATCTAGGAGCAAAAACGTCTCAGCCGCAAAGTGGTAGACCACAGAAGCTCAGAATAGGACCGCCCAGTGCTGAAGCACATGGCGCGTAAAAATAGTCTCTCCTCGGTTGCAACACTCACTACAGAGTTCCAAACTGCCTTTGGAAGCAATGTCAGCCCAAGAACTGTTCGTCAGGAGCTTGGGTTTCCATGGCCGAGCCACCGCACACAAGCCTAAGAGCACCATGCGCAATGCCAAGCGTTGGTTGGAGTGGTGTAAAGCTCGCCGCCATTGGACTCTGGAGCAGTGGAAACGTGTTCTCTGGAGTGATTAATCACGCTTCACCATCTGGTAGTCCGAAAGATTAATCTGGGTTTGGCGGATGCCAGGGGAACGCTACCTGCCCCAATACAGTGTCAACTGTAAAGTTTGGTGGAGGAGTAATAACGGTCTGGGGCTTTTCATGGTTTAGGCCCCTTGGTTCCAGTGAAGGGAAATCTTCAGCATACAATGACATTCTACACAATTCTGTGCTTCCAACTTTGTGGCAACAGTTTGGGGAAGGCGCTTTCCTGTTTCAGCATGACAATGCACCCTTCCACAAAGCGAGGCCCATACAGATTTTGGGGGGGAGATCGGTGCGGAAGAACTTGACTGGCCTGCACAGAGCCCTGACCTCAACACCTTTAGGATGAATTGGAACGCTGACTGCGAGCCAGGCCTAAATCGCCCAACAGTGCCCGACCTCACTAAATTTTCGTGGCTGAATGGAAGCCAGTCCCCGCAGTAATATTCCAACATCTAGTGGAAAGCCTTCCCAGAAGAGGAGGCTATTATAGCAGCAAAGGGGGGACCAACTCCATATTATTGCCCATGATTTTGGAATGAGATGTTTGACGAGCCGGGGTCCACATACCTTTGGCCATATAGTGTTATGTCAGTTCAGTGTACTTCAAGGAAGGATGCATTAAAAGCTCTAGCCTCAATCTTTCAGTTTCATTCTTTCACAACAGTAGAGAAAAGGTTAAAGGAGCCATCTGGGATTGGTACATCCAATTTTACTTTTAAATGAATGATAGCAAATTGATTATTGAACGCCTCGTGAGCTTAATTACTTAACACAATCAAAACCAAAAATGATACGCTTGTTTTACACCATTGCATTCACTATAAACGCTGCAGATGTCGGCTCAATTTTAAATTACCTTTAGATGGTGCAAGCGGATTGAATCCCAGCCCTGGTTAATTGTTTGTGGTTAGATTGCACCAGCCCCATTCCTTAGCTATTTAGCAAAAAAGTGTGTTTGAATCCCAGATTTCCCCTTTAAGTTAACCAATACATGAACCATAGAGTTGGTGATAAACAAGACAGTGGTACATGGTGGAAGTATGATTATGAACATCTATATTGTGATCTTCGGCAAGTAGAGACATTTAGTCTGCAATTTCCCCCCGTTTTATTCATTTAGTTTCATTTGGCCCCCAAAATCAGATACACAACACTTCAATAATTTAATGCCTACTTCAATTTGACATACTGCAAACCAATAACCTGAAAAGGATGATATTCAATCATGAAAATGCACAGGCTCTGGGGTGAAGTTTCCCCTAGGTACAGATCTAGGATCAACTTCCCTGCCCCCCAACCATTAGTGGCAAAAATGCACAACTGACCCAAGATCAGCGTCTAGAGCCAACTTCACCAATACAGAGCAGAAGCAATATAGATAAGCAAGATTAATATGGCAGCATGTTTTATGCGTCTAGTAGTGGTCCCTCTACATTCATAGTCCACTTGAGTTCAGTACGGTCATTCAGCTTTATTTGGTTATGGTCGCTGTACTGTATCTATTGCTGAAAATGGTGGAAACTGAAGCTAATGCTTATATCAATCCAATCCAGGATGGTCACACTTCGGGAGAAGAGTGGAGAATTGGGACAAACCCTACATTGAACTTTTAAGATGTCACCACCTTGATATCCAGGCTTATTAGGACAATAAGTACTAGCACCCTTGAAATGAAGGCAATGCTGCGAGAACCCCCCCCCCGCACTGCACTTTGGCAGGAGAAGCAGGAAACTGCACCACACTGGGATGCTTAGGCCATAAAAACAGGATATAGAAAGCAACATTCAATTTTAAATGCGAGCCAGACGGGAATTTGTGAATTAATTTAGCCAGTTAGGTCTAGTCTAATGCTACTGACAACATAATTCAATGCTCAGTACCTTAAAGCAACAACGTGTCGTTTCAATTTTAGCCACCATGTTGAGAATAAACGGCACCTGGAGCACAGCTGCCCCCACTCTGTACATTATATTTCTATGATTTTTAGGCCATGTCATGTGACAATCTAAAGGCATCAGGGGCCGATGGGAGGGGAGCAGAAGCTGTTACTGTACAGATAAACAGAAGCAGATGTTCATTAGGCACCAAACATTTTAAAGCATGTCCCAACGAAAAGCGAAAATGTGTGTTTCTTATTGGACAAATCCAGTGAGTCCCTCCCTGTTCACAGTCCGTTTCATCTGCTTGGTGCCTAATGAACCCAACCCAGATGCAGGTCAGGTCAAGGGTCAAACAAACACAGCACACAACCCACAGGGCCTTCGAAAGACATACACACGACGTGCCGTTTCAGTCTTCAGTTAAGCAAAAAATGGTATGCATTAAATAAAAAATGAACTAAAACAATTATTCCAAGTCACAAATGTTTCCAGTTGCACAGTCGTGGTTTCGTGCATTTGGGAGGAGGGAATCTCCTTTTTTTCCATTTGGAGATTCTTTCGAGAGAGTGCAATCGTCTGTGAAAAAAGGCGTCCTTCCAATTTGCATGTCACCGAGTGAGACACTTGTAAAACATTCAGGGAATACTTGACATTTCTTATCTCATTGATTAAAATAACCTGAGCCTATACTCTAAAGTTTTTCGATCTTATCCGCATTTCTCGAACATCCTTGCAGCTTTTAAAAACGTAACTATAAAATAAGAAAATCCTTTCATGTAATTAAATAATTTCATATAAAAACAGAGGCAAAATAACAATCCCTATTACAGAGGCCTTCCTTTATGGGCTGTCCCCCATTTGCCCTTTATCTCTCACTCTCACACACACACGGATGCATGTGAACACACACGCATGCACACATACACGGGTACGCACACAAAACGGGTACACACACAAAGAGCTTCATGTTTTACAGCATGTCCATGCAGTACCAATGCAGAATGAATCCTAACGTCGTTATTATGGTTTTCTGAACACGTGGCACAAACATACGGCGAAGAAGAAGCTGATACATGGTTTGGCGTTTCCTTATTTACATGGTTAAGTATTCACCATCATAATCATGGAACACGAGGTGTTCTGTTTGTCAATGTCCACTGACGGTCCTGTGTGATAGATATGATAGATAGAAGCTCCTCTCCAAGAGAGGTAAAGTAGGCATCATCCAACAGTCTCCTTTTCTACCACTCCCCTGGTCAGTGTGTCAGTTTGGTGTTGCCCCCCCTCTTGGGTGGGGCCGGTGGGGGCCCCCGCCGTAGCGTTGCATAGGCTGAGACGTTCCCCCCCGACAGCAACTCGGGCGGTGGAGGGGGCAGTGCCAACTCCATGTCGTCCATGGTGCCCGAGGCGGGCTCCAGCTTGGGGCCGGACAGGCGGGACGAGGAGAGCGAGCCCTGCCGGCTCACCGACTTGCGCTTCAGAGTCCGGTTCAGGTCGTCCATGAAGTTGCCCGGCTGGGGGGCACCGTTGTTGCCGTTTCCCTTGGGGGGCGAGGTAGGCAGGGGCAGCTTGGGAGGCGAGGACAGGGCCGGGGGAGACGGCTGGTTCCGCTGCAGCGTGGGGGGAGGGGCCTTCTTCAGGGAGCCCTTGCCCCAGGAGGAGTTGATGGTGGTGGGAGGAGGGGGACCCGGAGGGGCGGGAGGTACTTTTGGCTGGGGGTTGACCACTGCCACCTTAGGTGCCCCGACGTGGCCGTCACTGGGCAGCGGAGGAGGGGGGAAGAGATCAAAAGCCGGCGGGGGAGGGGGGAAGTAGGCCACAGCGCACTCTGGTGGAGGGGAGGGGAAGTTGGCGGTGGACTGGCGCTGCTGGCCCACTTGACCCACTTTGGCCTGCAGGGCCAGGTTGGCCAGGTTCAACTTGCCTGGCTTGGGGGGCGCCGGGGGGCCGGCCGGGGAGGAGGGGTCCTTAGAGGGAGAACTACCCAAGGATGCAGCAGGGAAGGATGGGAAGGTGGAGGGGGAAGAGGAGGACTGGGGGGCGAACTTGCTGAGAAGGTTCCTGCGGGACTCCTGGTATTCAGCCGAGGAGTTAGACTTGATGCTGGAGGCCTTCTGGGGGGTGGCGGGCGGGGGCTTCCTGCCCCCCCAGCCAGAGGAGCCAGAGGAGGAGGTGGAGGAGCCCGATGGAGATCTCTTCAGGGGCGAGCATAGGTTGCCGGGAGGGAGAGGGGAGGTGGAGGGGTGGGGCCAGTGATGGGAGGGGGAGGTGGAGCAAGAGGGGCAGGGCCGGTGACGGGAGCAGGTGGAGGAGGAGGGGGAGGGGGAGGAGGAGGGAAAGGCAGGCTGCTCTCAGAAGGGGGTGGAGGGAACTCAGAGGCCTGTTGCTGGGCCTGTCCACAGCCTGGCTGCCATCTTGGTTTGGCCTTCACCGCAGGAGGGGACAGGGGGGCTTTGGGGCTCTCAAGTTGATTGGTTGACAGTGTGGACCCTGGGAACTGGCTTGCCATCTGTTTGACCAGGGAGGTAGTGGTGGGCGGAGCCGTGAATGACATGGGTGGTGGCTTGGAGAGGCTGTGCTGCTTGGGAAATGTGGGAGGGGGCTGGTTGGGGATGTGGACTATTTGGAGGCTGTGCTGCTTCTTCATTGACACCGGAGGAGGAGGGGCGGGGTGGGGAGGAGTAGGGGCAGCAGGTGGGGTGGGAGAGGGGAAACAGGGTAGAGAGGCTTCCGGGCACCGTGGTGGAGCAGAAAGCCTGGGGAGAAGGTTTTGGGTAGGGCAGGGGAGCAGCTGCGGGCGAGTACTGCTGCTGAGGAGGTGGGGAGGAGGAGGAGGTGGGGAGGCACCGAGAGCTGCTGGGGAGGTGGTGGGGTAAAAGGGGGAGGTGGCGGGGGAGGAGGCGGAGGCGGTGCCGGGGACGCCTCTACCAGTTTGGCAGCAGGGGGAGAGGGGCCCTGGGGGGGACCGCTAGGAAACTTCTGGGCCAGTGCCTGCTGGAGGGCGTTGGCGCCGTAGGGCGACGGGCACAGACCTGGCATGGGGTCTGGGGGCGGTGGAGGAGGAGGGGAAGGGGGGATGTCGTTGCTCTGCGGAGGTGGTGGGATGAACTGGGGCAGGTCGGCCGGGCTGGGGTGCCCGAGCCGGAGTGCGGCCATGGCCGACCCCAGAGCAGGCATGGAGGGCGGGGAAGGGGGCGGAGGGGGAGGCGGGACGTTGTTGACCAGCGGTTTGACAGCCGTCTGATGGGGAGGAGGCGGGGCTTGAGCTGACGCTCTGGGTGGGCTCTGGTGGTTGTTTTGCACCCTGTGGTGATTGGCGGCCTGGTGGGCGGCGTTCTGGTTCTGCAGCCGGGTGATGGTGCTGTACTTGGCGAACACTGTGGGGCCCGAGTGGTGAGGGGTGCTGCTGGCAGGCAGGGGCGGCGGGGAGGGGTGGCGGGGTGGAGGGGCACAGCTTGGTTGTAGCTGCAGTAGGACTGTGGGGGCAGCTGTTGGGGTGGTGGAGGAGAGAGCTGGGGGTGGTGGAGGAGAGGGCTGGTGCGGCAGGGTGGGCAAGACCTGGGTGTAACTGCTGCGGATCTGGGGGAAGCTGTTGGGGTGGTGGAGAAAGCTGGGGGCAGGGAGGGTGCTGTAGGGGTGGGCTGGGGGGTGGTGAAAGGAAGGGCAAGACCTGAATGTAACTACTGCAGATCTGGGGGGGCAGCTGTTGGGGCGGTGGAGGGAGGGCTGTTGGGGCGGTGGAGGGAAGGGCTGTTGGGGCGGTGGAGGGAAGGGCTGTTGGGGCGGTGGAGGGAAGGGCTGTTGGGGCGGTGGAGGGAAGGGCTGTTGGGGCGGTGGAGGGAAGGGCTGTTGGGGCGGTGGAGGGAAGGGCTGTTGGGGCGGTGGAGGGAAGGGCAGGGAAGGCAAGACATGGGTGTAACTACTGCGGATCTGGTGGGGCAGCTGTTGGGGCGGTGGAGGGGAGGGCTGTTGGGGCGGTGGAGGGGAGGGCTGGGGGGGCAGGGAAGGCAAGACCTGGGTGTAACTGCTGCGGATCTGAGGGGGCAGCTGTTGGGGCGGTGGAGGGAGGGCTGTTGGGGCGGTGGAGAGGAGGGATGTTGGGGCGGTGGAGAGGAGGGATGTTGGGGCGGTGGAGAGGAGGGATGTTGGGGCGGTGGAGAGGAGGGCTGTTGGGGCAGGGTAGGCAAGACTTGGGTGTAACTGCTGCGGATCTGGGGGCAGCTGTTGGGGTGGTGGAGGGAGGATGGGGGCAGGGAGGGGAGGGCTGGGTGTAACTGCTGCGGATCTCGGGGGGCAGTTGCTGTTGAAGCGGGGGGGAGGTACCACCTTGTGGCTTGGGGGGTATAGCGTGGGTGTAGCTGCTGCGAGTCTGGGGAGGCGGCTGCTGTTGTGGATGTGGTGGCGCAGCCGATGCAGCGGGCTCCAGTTGTGGGGTCTGGCGGTGCGTGTGGGCAGGGTGGGGGAGGGTGGCGCCTCGGGTGGACTCCCTCATCTGTGCGGGGACAGAGAAGTACACACAATGAGTACAGGATCACCATGGACTATCTGTTGATAAGCAACGGCTTGAGTATAAGAATACTTTGAAGATAAATACACAACGCAGAGGATGAGAGGACGAGAGTACTAGAATTAACGATCAATAGGGAATTGTCAATGTAAATAGGAGTTGGGTTTCAGTTCAAAAGCGGTTTAGAATCTGTGGAATGGTCACTCCTGAACTCAGAGCTATGTGTGCTACGTTCTGTACATTGAGTTCGGAGCAGGATACTTATAGTTGTACTGCAAGGACTTCTGATTGGTCAACCCCAGGCTAGGGTGGGGGGGTTATAAATTCCACCCTCTTCCTTTGTTCTGTGGAGAAAAGCTGAGGACAGGGGAGACTGAACATCTACCTCCCAGCATAACATTATGATTTGTCCTCTTTGAATAAACCTATATTTCTCCCCCTGATTTGCTTTGGAGTTTGTGTTATAGAATAGTATAAATGGCAAACAATGAGGGTACGGTTAGAATAAGAATTCAGGTAAGTGTTAGCATAAGGTTTAAGGTTAAGGCTAAGGTTAAGTTTAGGATTAGTAGATAGTGAAATCAGCCCCAGTGTTATGAGTGGGCATTAGGTGGCCTGGACCGCCCTACCGAACCTCCTTGCCTGTCAAAATAAAATATTTAAATATTGATAATTTATTTGACTGATATGAGCGGAGACAGAAAGACTCATCAATCTCAGATAAATCATCCGAGCAAGCGAAACAGCGCCCCCCCTGTCTGAGTATGTGTAGCCCATGTATGCGATGCCGTCTGGACAAAAATAGTATGGCATGTCATACTCTTTTTGGCCAGACAGCATCACATACTGTACATGGGCAAAATAAATCTAATCGTATTGGTCGCATACACATATTAAGCCAGATGTTATTGTGGGTGTAGCAAAATGCTTGTGTTCCTAGCTCCAGCAGTGCAGTAATATCTAACAATTCACAACAATACACGTATCTAAAAGTAAAAGAATGGAATTAAGAAATATATAAATATTAGGACGAGCAATGTCAGAGTCCAGAGTATAAATATATATGTGATGTACAGACATTATGTGGATAGAATATTTAGTATATTTGTAGAGTACGTAGGATAGAATAATGTATATATACAGCAATAGTTGAATAGGATGGCATTGACTAGAATACAGTATGTAAACATTATTAAAGTGATCAGTGGTCCATTATAAAAGTGACTAGTGATTCCATGTCTATGTGCATAGGGCAGCAGCCTCGAATATAAAGGGTTGAGTAACCAGGTGGTAGCCGGCTAGTGATGGCTATATAACAGTCTGATGGCCTTGAGATAGAAGCTGTTTTTCGGTCTCTCGGTCCCAGCTTTGATGCACCTGTACTGACCTCACCTTCTGGATGCTAGCGGACCGAACAGGCCATGGCTCGGGTGGGTTGATATACTTGATGATCCTTTTGGCCTTCCTGTGACATCAGGTGGTGTAGGTGCCAGGCGGTGATATAGCCCGACAGAATGCTCTCAATGGTGCATCTGTAAAAGTTTGTGAGGGTCTTAGGGGCCAAGCCAAATTTCTTCAGCCTTCTGAGGTTGAAGAGGCGCTGTTGCGTCGTCTTCACCACAATGTCTGTGTGGGTGGACCATTTCAGATTGTCAGTGATGTGTACGCCGAGGAACTTGAAGCTCTTCACCTTCTCCACTGCGGTCCCGTCGATGTGGATAGGGGCGTGCTCCCTCTGCTGTCTCTTGAAGTCCACGACCAGCTCCTTTTGTTTTGTTGACGTTGCACATTGAAGGAAAGTTGACGGGTGCACAGCGCACTGTTTGGATGCTGGAGTTATTTTGGACGAATGTGCAAAAGGTAACCTACTTTTTTGAAGTGATTTGTTTGACAAATCAGTTGAAAACATCACGACTGGTTGTATTAATGCCACATTTAAAAAAATATATTTTTTTTAAATTACTGACGTTTTAAGTCATGCCGCCCTTGACTTTACCTAAATAAGTCTATAAAACACACTGCCATTGTTAGAATCTTAATATCAGAAACAGAACTGGTGTTATAACCATTGTTAGGAGGGCATGTCATTTTATTTATGATTTTCCCCCGTTGCCGCCCCCCCCACAGTAGGGCCTGCTTCCCTCCTCCTCCTAATAATTAAAAGGTGCCGTGCCCAGTTGATAATTCCAACAATAATTGCCTCGAAACTCAACATATACCGAAACTAATTTCACACACAACAGATAAATGGTATGTACCATATATCAGTCCACCGAATCCAAGCAGTCTTATCAGTCTACTCTGGCCTACTTGGAGTTCACAGTGAGAGTGTGCGTAATTTACAATGGCAAGAAGACCAATGGATACACTTGCAGCGTCGCAACAAAATCTGATTGAAAACAAATCAAAATGGTGATGAAGAAATTAATCACGATGACAAACGGCACCGTTTGGATAGAAAAAGCCGGAGACAATGCAACTGGCCGATTATCGGCACAAAATGTCATCACAGAGAGCAGGCCCTACATCTCAAGCAAAAAACAACATCAGCAACGCCCTCACTAGCTTTCGTTGTTTATTTGACATGCTCCAACTTATGCCACTGCGTGAAGACACACACGGTGTAAGCACAAGCTGACAGTAATTGACTATTTTTGACTGCGGTCATATATTCATTAGAATGCCATTTATGCTTCCTTGGTGATTTTCACTTTTCAATGCTTTATCAAGCACACTTGGAGCTTATGATAGTGTTAAGGCAACGAATGAAAGGAAAAACTTGCGATTGAGACAAAATCAAATCAATACAGTACAAAATGTGATGAGACAAAGAGAAGAGAAAGGAGAGACATATAGAGAGATGAGAGGAAGTACAAAGGAGGGATATATTGGCGTGAAGAGGAGAGGTCAAAGGGGAAAAGGACTAACCCTGGTGTTCTCCTCCATCTGCGTTCCTCTCTTCCAGGCCTCAGAGAAGATGGAGCTGACCACACTCTGGGAGCGCCCGTGGCTGGAGGCCGTGTCCACTCCACTGTCTGACTGGCCCGAGTGGTTCGACTGGGACTCTGGGGGGCACACACACAGCCATGGAAGAGAGCCGCTAGATGCTGATCTTGGGTCAGTGTTGCATTTCCCCACAAATGGTTAAGGTTAGGATTGGGCAAGGGGAAGCTGATCCTAGATTTGTACCTAGGGGTAAACTTCACCCCGGAGCATATACACTAGATTTCTGACCTATGCATTGGCTAACAAGAGTCTCTGAAGCCACCGAACTGCCATATTACTACTCCCTCTTTTGCAGATTTGATTAATGGAAGTGAATGTGTAAAAAAGGGTGAATCCACATGTCTATAGATAGACTAGAGCTTTATCGTGTACCCTCAAAGCCACAACAACTGATTCAAGATCAGAACTAGAATACTGCTAGACAGGGGTTGTAGTCAACTCCATCTGAACTCCAATTCAGAAATTGAATCGAAAAGTTGTCATTGAAAATAACAGGCAATCAATTCATGAATAGCATATCAATCTCCCCTGAATCGCAATAATCTCAAATTGAGGTCAATTCGATTTGGTTACCAAGCTGATCCCAGATCTGTGCTTGTCTATCACAATCCCCCAGCCATTACCATTAAGCCTCAGTGGACCACCGAGCAGCTGATCCCAGACCAGTTGTAAGCCCTGGAAGGCTGACTCACCGGGCAGACTGGCTGAGCCGGAGCTGGAGCCAGAGCGGATGCTGGAGGTGGAAAGGGAGGACCAGTCGTAGGCCGCCTCCGTGCGCTTCATGGCCTCCTGGTAGTTCACATACAGCTGTTTCCCGTACTACACCACCGCCACAGTGGGGGAAAGAGAGGTCACGGTTGTTCATTAAAGAGAAGCGCAGTTGCTAATTGTTCACATTGAATGTTGTATTTTGGTTGCATGGTTCATATATGATTTACTATTGACCAATGTCTTATCTTGTAAAACACAATCTTAAGTCAAGGGAAACCAACTTTTTTATACATTTTTTAAGTAAGCTTTTAGTTTAGGGGACCCCTTTTGGCATGAGAGCAAAAGATGTATATAGCCCCTAATAGTCACGTTTAAGAGTGACGTGGAGGTTAAGGTTTACCTTGGCGATGCGAATGCCATTGAACCATTGGTGGAGGGTCCTGACGTCGTCACAGCACAGATACTTGATGTACTGGGACTTCTTCTGGATCTGGGGGTGCTGAACACACAGAGACATGCACATACGTGTTATCATGACAACACAACAAATGTAGTTTCACTTTGTTCCTAGGAGGAGGAATGGACAATTTGGAATGGACAATCAGGCTACTCACAACTGATATCCAGGAGTTTGATCCCGTGGGCTAAACTGTCATGATCAGTGGTTTCAAGTTTGTATCTGTACATTTTTTACGAGCTGATCATAGCGAAAAAGGAAATAATTCTGCATTTCCCGCTGTGTAAACACATTGCAAATAGGTTCAGGATAACTCCTATTAAAGTTGGGTAGCTGATATTCCTAGTTTAAATAGCCAAGTTGATTAGTCACAGGAATCAGGACTAATAAAGGTAATGCAACGGTGTTTTTTGTTATATATATATATATATATTTTTTTACAAACGGTGGGCCTTCCACATGAACGGGCATTCCTAAAATTCCATTGCGGGCCACATGGTAGGTTGCACCCCAGTAAGCGTGGACCAACACCAATGTCTTTTTAGACCTGTCCGGACCGGCCATCTTATTTACAAACGGTAGGCCCACCACAGATGGGCATTCCTAAAACTCAATTTCAGGCGACACTGTGGACGATTCCTCAATAAGCACGGGCCCAACGCCTTTTGGATTTGTTTTTTTGGTCCTGTCCAGACGTCTTTTTTTTGTGCAGTCTGGACTGGCCTGGATTTCCACATACGTAGGTTTTTGGTTCGGTACGGACCGAATCAAACCAATCATAGAAGTCTATGTTCAGATTTTGTCCCGGTCTAGACCAGCCTTGATTTGTCCCATAGACAGTTATAAATTCCATCTTTTCAACTTTCATTCAGAACTGATTTCAACATCCAGAAAATACGTATTTTCAACATCCGGGAAAATATATTTTTCAACTTTCATTGAAATTGAACCTAACTTCAACGTCTGGAAAACACACATTTTAGACGTCTTCTCAAAGTCATTTTCCTTACTAGTACTATTGGAGTTTTACTGAGGGCGGCAAATGTTCTGTCTCGCCTAGGGCGGCCAGGACCGGCCCTGATCGTTCCGTTCCAGTAAAGACATTGATTCCAAAACCACCCTTGATAATTGCCTTCGTGTCTGTTGGTTTGACTACAGCTGAAGATAGGTGGATCAACATGAATAATATAGGAGAGTGGCGCCGTAACACTTATTTTTGGTGTTTTTCAGGCTCTGTGCTTTTAGAAAGACGTGGCCTCAAAGGATGTCATTACCCAGACCACCCCCCCCCCCCGGGACCACAGCCACTCACACAACACAACAGATCCATCTTAATGGGCTTGTCCAGGCTCAACGCAACATATCTAAAAATGAGTAATCAATTCTCCACAAGGAGCAGAAGTGGAGTGTACCATTAGGTGAAGGGGGTTTAGCTTACCTTAAGGGCCAGGCAGTAGTCTGTGGGGGCCTTGTACTTGCTGCGGTAGTCCTGGCCGTAGTACACATTAACGTGGTCCAGCTGTAGAAAGCATACCAGGTCCCTGGAGGCCTATATGGAGGGAGAGACAGGATTCATATATGATTGAATGTATCATATATTGCATGGGTAATCCAATACTATTTGAGAAGGTCCGGTCACACAATTTCCTAGGTGGCAAAAGGTCCGGATGGATATTGTTGTTTATCTGCATGGTAACAAAGCCCAACCTCACAACCCCAAACTGTCACACCACTCTTTTGCACTTTTAAAGCTAATTTCTTGCAATTTGACACATTTTGCCATGTCTTGTGTGTTGATATGATACCGGAGTGCCTCAACAAAATAAAAAATGGGGGCCCCCTTGGGGTCGAGGCCCCTGGGCACGTAATCTGGCCATGAAAACTACAAGCTGGTTAGCCTAACTTACCTACCAAGAGAACATGGGACAGTTGATTAACGGGACAGTTGATTGACTGGACATTTCTTGCCAGGTTAAACAGCTCTGTAGATCCGTCAGTGAATGACAGGAGGAAAACTGCCCATGCACTACCACATTTCTAAATACTCCTTGTGCCTTCTACTATTGCAACTCAACAGCAGTAAGTTAAAAGCTTGACTGATTTTTGCGATATTTTAAAAAAAATTGTCTGAGGCTTTAGACTATAGAAGTCTACATGGAGGGAGAGAGAAGAGAGTGAGTGGAGATATATTGACATATAATTGATACTGGTCACAGACTGGCTAAAGCCCATGCCTAGAGGCCAAACTAGTTTGATAAGGTATTAATTCAAGTTGAGGTTGAAATACGCACTGTTTGGCCAACACGTAGTGGTGTGTGTGTGTGTGTGTGTGTGTGTGTGTGTGTGTGTGTGTGTGGTTGCAACAACTCAACGTGACAAATCTTATCAGATTACTGGTTCACTCATGGCAGAATTAACGCCACAGGGTGGCATTGTATATACATTAAAAAAAGGAGACAACCGATGGGATAATCAGAAAGGACAAGAAAACGGAAACAGTGTGGGAGTGGGGCAAAAATTAAAGGTTCTAACCTCATCCAACCCCCCCACGGAATGGGAAAACATTTAGAAAAAAACAAGTCCAAGGTTTACTTCTGTTTTATGCCTTCTGAACACAACCCTGGGCTAAAAGCTAAAGCATATATACACACACACACACACACACACAACATGGGGCTGCGGTTGAGAAATATTGGTCTCCGGGGGTAACCAATGACCCATGATGCAATAGAAGAAGAGGTTCATGCTCGGTCGATCCCTGTGGAGTCCTGTGTCATCATATCCAGAAACAGGAAATACCAGAGAGATGGGGTGGATCTGTTTCTCATTAACTGACAACATGTGAACCCAATACACACAATCAGACACACTCCAATCAATCAAATGTATTTTCTAAAGCCCTTTTTACATCAGCAGTGGATTGGCGTATTCAGTGGGTGGCTAACCTTAGCTTTGCCTTTGGGCACGTAGTAGATTCCTGATGCGCGCAGCAGGAAGTATCGCTTCTTCCACGACTTCTTCCCATCATCCTTCAGCCAGAGGATTCCCTCTATTTCTGGTACTGACACTGAGCTGCCACAGAAACACTCCTGCAAACATCATCGTTATTAGTGGAATCAAAGAGCGCGAGAGAGATGTGTGCGTGGTAGTGTGGGAGAGACAGTGTGTGTGTGTGTGCGCGCGCATGTATGTGTCTGTGTGTGTCTCACCTCTAGTAGGGCCTCTTTATTCCTATCGGCCATTTCAGAGGTCTCCTTCCTCCCCAACAAGTAGTTCTGTAAATAAGTGTGGAAAATAGAGAGAAGGAGAAAGAGAAACAGAGGAGAGAAAAGCAAAGGAGAAATAGACACGAGTTGAAAACAGCAGATCACACACACTCCTCCAAGCGAGCTGGCTCACCTAGCCTTCTCATGTCCAATGCATTATTCAGTCATGTATTGCCAGAGCCGTGACCTACTTCTTAAACACATGCACTCTCAAGGGCTCTTAGCATGCATAAGAAATGTGTGTGTGTACTCTACACTAAAGCTGTGTGAGTAGTGTACACAACACATTGGAAGGGTTTTCCTAGTTCCAAGGTCTTACCTGGGGGTTCTTGAAGAGGGCATATTTCTCGATGCGCTCGATGAACATCAGTTTGTTATGGCTGTCTCTGGTCCAATTCAGTAGGTTCTCCACCAAGTTCTCATGGTCCTCAAAGATCCGCTCTGAGGACAGAAAGAGAGAGGGAGTGTGTGTGAAACATGGTTCAATCCAGACTAAGCATACCCTGGTCAAAGGTAGTGCACTATAGGAAAAGGGTGCCATGTGTGACGCAGCCTAAATAACCATGCTGCCTGCACCTACCACGAGTGCTTCCTCTAGCATGAAGGCTGGGCGCCCGTCCCTGTCTCACTCTATCAGACAGATTAACAGTTGCAGAGACACTCACGGAAAGTCTTGAATACACAAAACGGATACAATACTAGCTACTACCAGAATAACGCTACAAGTTGACACTGTCCAAGTGTCCACATTTGTCTCAGAGTCACAGTACGCCTCGCTCTCTCCCAATATCTCCCCCCAAGTTTCCCCCTGTATCATCCTCAATATCTCCCTCACCCCCAGTATCTTCAAGTATCGCCCCAGTATCTCCCCAATATCTCCCTCACCCCCAGTATCTTCTCAAGTATCGCCCCAGTATCTCCCCAATATCTCCCTCACCCCCAGTATCTTCTCAAGTATCGCCCCAGTATCTCCCCAATATCTCCCTCACCCCCAGTATCTTCTCAAGTATCACCCCAGTATCTCCCCAATATCTCACTCACCCCCAGTATCTTCTCAAGTATCGCCCCAGTATAACCCTGTATCTCCCCAATATCTCACTCACCCCCAGTATCGCCCGAGTATAACCCTGTATCTCCCCAATATCTCACTCACCCCCAGTATCTTCTCAAGTATCACCCCAGTATAACCCTGTATCTCCCCAATATCTCACTCACCCCCAGTATCTTCTCAAGTATCGCCCCAGTATAACCCTGTATCTCCTCAATATGTCCCTCACCCCCAGTATCTTCTCAAGTATCGCCCCAGTATAACCCTGTATCTCCCCAATATCTCACTCACCCCCAGTATCCTCAAGTATCGCCCCAGTATAACCCTGTATCTCCTCAATATCTCCCTCACCCCCAGTATCCTCAAGTATCGCCCCAGTATAACCCTGTATCTCCTCAATATCTCCCTCACCCCCAGTATCTTCTCAAGTATCACCCCAGTATAACCCTGTATCTCCCCAATATCTCCCTCACCCCCAGTATCCTCAAGTATCACTCCAGTATAACCCTGTATCTCCTCAATATCTCCCTCACCCCCAGTATCGCCCCAGTATAACCCTGTATCTCCTCAATATCTCCCTCACCCCCAGTATCCTCAAGTATCGCCCCAGTATAACCCTGTATCTCCTCAATATCTCCCTCACCCCCAGTATAACCCTGTATCTCCTCAATATCTCCCTCACCCCCAGTATAACCCTGTATCTCCTCAATATCTCCCTCACCCCCAGTATCGCCCCAGTATAACCCTGTATCTCCTCAATATCTCCCTCACCCCCAGTATCCTCAAGTATCGCCCCAGTATAACTCTGTATCTCCTCAATATCTCCCTCACCCCCAGTATCCTCAAGTATCACCCCAGTATAACCCTGTATCTCCTCAATATCTCCCTCACCCCCAGTATCTTCTCAAGTATCACCCCAGTATAACCCTGTATCTCCCCAATATCTCACTCACCCCCAGTATCTTCTCAAGTATCACCCCAGTATCTCCTCAATATCTCACTCACCCCCAGTATCTTCTCAAGTATCGCCCCAGTATAACCCTGTATCTCCCCAATATCTCACTCACCCCCAGTATCGCCCGAGTATAACCCTGTATCTCCCCAATATCTCACTCACCCCCAGTATCTTCTCAAGTATCACCCCAGTATAACCCTGTATCTCCCCAATATCTCACTCACCCCCAGTATCTTCTCAAGTATCGCCCCAGTATAACCCTGTATCTCCCCAATATCTCACTCACCCCCAGTATCTTCTCAAGTATCGCCCCAGTATAACCCTGTATCTCCCCAATATCTCACTCTCCCCCAGTATATTCCCAGTATCGTTGCCAGTATATCCATACCCATTTGCAGCTCGTTGATGGTCTCCACCAGTGACCAGTCGAGGCTGTAGCCACAGTGGGACTTGTCCAGCAGGCTGTCCAGCACCTGTCTGACAGTCTGTCTCTCATCCACCATCATGGTCTTGGAGCTTTCGTCCGACATGTGCACCCGGATCACCAGCTGGAGGAGTAGGACAAAGAGGGATGAGGAGAAAGAGGTGTAGAATGGTCAGGCTCTTCGTATAGAAACGTTTTCTCACTAGCCTGAGTGCCAGTCTGTTTGTGCCATCATGCCAAATCTTTGTCATAATGAATGTTTGGCTTGAGAATGATGGCAATGGAGTTAGCAAGAGCATAATCTCGTCCACCAGCTGGCTCCCTCTCGGTTGAACTGTCAGGTTTTACAGCGCCTCAGAACGGGACTTGAATGGAAGTCGATGGCAGAATCGGACTAAACAACTGCTGGTTTTAATTGGCTGATCTATTCGTCCATCACCATCTAGCATAACCCTTAAAACCTCCCGCCTACATTGTGGACTTCAAAGTGCACGCAGCAGAAGGGGTTTAAACAAGGACGGGAGTTTGGAAAATCTGAAAGTACATATCTAAGAAATAGTTCACACTTTATATGCACCAGAATCAAAATTGGGCTTCCCCAAAATAATATGGTCAATGTGATATGTTTATTTTAATTGGCGATTTGCCATTTATCAAAGTCCCATCTAATACAGCTGTAGCAGGCTCGCTCCCTCTCCTGCCTCAACTTTAAATCGCACCCCTTTCAAAGTTTGTTGCACAGTGTTACCAGGCTCTATGCACCAGATACTGGAATGGGGATGAGGTTAGCAAGAGCATAAACAGATCTGGGACCAGGCTACTTCATAACATAATTGTTGATATGAAATCCATTTCAGAGGGATGTCTCAGCGCCCCATGGACAACTATTGAGGATGTGATTTGAACCTGTAGTATGGTGTCACAACATGCTGGTTAAATACAGGCTGCATCTGAAATGGCACCCTATTCCCTATATAGTGCACTACTTTTGACCAGCGCCTTTCAGAAGTAGTGCAACTACTGTATATAGAGAATAGGGTGCCATTCTGGATGCAGGTCATGGCTCCAAAGATTGAAACGGTCTTCAATTGAACTTAGTCCCGTCTTTATGCTGCCATCTATAAAACATATCTAACGTACACAATGTTCAACAAATTCAGGCCCTTGTTCTGCTGCAGTCCTTTTATCCAGTGCTGGTTTGGTCCATTGAATGCACCCCATAGAGACTTAATACCACTTCGACAAAATCCCCCTTGTGTCACAACCGGGCTCTCCTAGCCCCCAGCAGTGTGAGTGTAGGCGACAGGTAGCATAGCGGTTCGAGTGGTGGGCCAGTAACCAAAAAGGTGGCTGATTCAAATACCAGAGCCGACAATGTGCCTTTGAGTTAGGCACTTAATCCTAATTTGCTCCAGGGGCGCCGTACTTCTATGGCTGACCCTGTAAAACAACACATTTCACTGCACATATCCGGTGTACGTGACAATTAAACATTTGTTGTGTGTGTGTGACATGATGGGGAGAAAAAAAACATCCACCGGGACTACAAATCCAATCACTAAGTTAGTAGAGCCGATCAAATAGATCTCAAAACCAAACTGTAGCCAGGACGCGGCTGTCCTAGACATTGGCATCCATTGAGTTTGACCTACATCCACAGTCATGGGTTGAGTCCCAAATGGCACCCCATTCCCTATACAGTGTAGTGCACTATAAAAGTAGTGCACTATATAGTCAATAGGGTTCCATTAGGGCCACTTCCATAGACCCCCCCAAATATCCTCCCATTCTAAATCATAGGAGTCCAAATCCTGCCCTCTAAAATCCTAGCCTCTAGCAAAGTGGAGAGGCTAGGATCTTTGCTGCATTTTATATTGCAATACTGTAATATAGAGCAAATTCAACAACACACACAGCTTCAAAGCAACATTCATAAAATGTCACATTTTTCTGTGTTCTATACATTTAACATGAAGTGGGAGAGCGAGAGGACGATAAAAGGGGAGAAAAGGATGAAAGAGGCCATCTTTGATTGAGCGTTTTTCTACAGTGGCATTATACGCCAACATATTTGAAGAGGGCACAATCTTTGCATGCTAATATCTTGTGTATTTTTATCCTGAAATGGATCAAATCTGATCTAGCAGCCGGCTCAGTCAGTCAGTGTGGACCTAAATGGATCAATTTGATCTAGCAGCCGGCTCAGTCAGTCAGTGTGGACTGAAACTCTCTCCATAATGTACTGGGAGAATAAGGGCACATCACTGTGTTCAATGAAGCCGTTTCATTCAGAGCAGTTGCACTTCATTCAAGCTCACCCCCACTGGAGAAATGGCCCGATGGCCTGAAACTGGTGCCTGGTGTGGCTCACAGAACCAATTCACTGACTGGAACACAGTGCAAAAGGACTCCAGTTGTTCACGAATACAAGACAGATGCCAGTGCAAAACGTCTGATTGTCTCTCGTTCTCCCTCTCAGACACAGGCATGCATGCACGCCACACACACACACACAAACAGGCACACACACTCAAACACTGCAATGACCTATTTTCTTAGCGCTTCACTGCATCTCTCTGAATGAAGTTAGTTCCCACAGGGAATCTGAAGCAGATATGGAACTATGTATCACAGCACATGCTGTGGAAAACCAAGTGTAGAAAAACACTGTTTATACTGTTGTACATGGAGTAGGTCAGAACCTTACCTTTTTGACTTGCGCTTCCTTGATCTTCTCCAGGGCCACTCGGATCTTCTCGGCCTTCACTTTGGCCCCCTGCTCCTCCTAGACACAGAGCAACAGTTAACACACACACATGCAATGGCCAAACGCATACATGCACAAAAACCAACAGGAGCCTTTAATGCTGAGCCAACCTCATCCTCGATCACCTTCTCCTACTCTTTCCATACCTCTCCTCATCGTAGGGCAGACAGTTGATGCCCTCTGAAATCCATTTGCCAGAGTGAGACCAACACCTGTCACGCCTTATCAATCAGTACCACTCAGTCATTGACAGAGATGCATAAGCGTATACATACTGTGCATTCCATAAACGGCTCGGGAATCGTTTACCTGGCCCCTCCAGCAAGACGCCATCACCTCCATCTCTGGTAGCCACCAAAACACAGAACGCGTGTGTCCTCACACACAGATCAGCCCAAGACTTCCGACTCCAACCCAACAGTAGATAGACCTAAAATCACCAGTGCTCCAATGCTCCATCGGTAAAAATGAGAAAAGCGCTCAAAGATGGCCGCTCTTTCATCCTTCTCTCCCCGTTATCGTCCCCTCTCTCTCTCTCCCTCTCTCTACCAGAGCAGAAGCCGAGATGCAGAAATCCCTTTGGTCTCGCTACACGGAGGATGGCAGACAATAGTGGAGGATCCCCCAAATGGCAAGAATCTGCGAAAGATATGAAGTCCGGTCCTAAAAGTATCAGTTTCCTCCACTACAAAACAGAAAAACCAAAGACTCTTACATAGTACATAGAGAAAGCCTAGACACTACACAAAATAATTGTGTTTTCCCGATCCCGATCTTCTCCTTCCAAGACCCTATGGAGTCCAGATGAATGGCAGAAAGCAATGCATTTCAGAAAAGGAAAATCAATAGACTGTTGTAGAGAGCAAGAGTGAGAAAGAGACATTCATCTAAGTCCTTCAGGAGTAACTGAGACCAACGCAAAGAGACTTCAACCTGCTTCCACTCAATTCAGGGAAGCAAGACCGGAGTAGAGTGTGTGAGAGTACAGGCTCCTTGACACACACACACACACACACACACACACACACACACACACAAGATGAGCACTACTAACCCCCCTAACTCAGAGACGAGACGCCCCTCCCCCTTCCATCCTCTCTCAAACAGCTGCGGAGTCCTGGGAGCGTGCCCAATCGCCGAGCCATAATCCCCACACAAACAGGAGAACCCCTTCACCGGCTGGCGACAGAGAGGACCCCTTTGTCCGTCACCCAATTACAATGTGTACCCGCTCTCCTCTCACCAACCAGGGGGACCCGTTCACCAGACCCTCTTCCCCTTTATCCAATCAGTGCAGGGGTAGCTGTGACCAGCTTTGCCCCCGACAACAGTAAACAGGGAGTGGTATTAGGGTAGTGAATATTTGGAGAAGGAGGGGTTGGGGTATTAAGATCTAAGCCTCTTATCTGGGTACCCCCTCCATGACCCAGACTACCTTTCTGCAAGAGTGGCGGTGTAATGCAAGAAAGGCACTGTTTGGCCAACACGCAGTGGCAGGCTTTCAGTGTGGAGTGTGTATGTAAGGGTTCAAAGGACCAATGGAGGATTAAAATATGGAGTCAATCCCAGTCACACTGTTCATTTAGCTTTTGGACTGCGAAACCCCTTCTCCATGTCCCCCTCCACAGCACTTTGCTTCCTGCATGCTCCTCAGTAAATACTGGAAAATAGATCTCTCTCCTTCTCTACTGCAGGCACTCTCCATTTTCACAGGATTCCATGGAGGCTGAATTTAAAAAATGAATTTCTGCTGCGCCTATAAAAAGCCGGTCTCGCTCTTTCCCTTTGAAGTTTTACCCTCTCCCGGTCTCTTGTTTCCCTCCTTCTCGCTCTGCCTCTTCTCATCTACATCCCTCTGCACTTCGTAGTTCTATTCTGACTCATGAAGCAGGGGAGAAGGGATAGTGTGGTGAAACTGCAATCCTCTCTCTCTCTCTCTCTCTCTCTCTCTCTCTCTCTCTCTCTCTCTCTCTCTCTCTCTCTCTCTCTCTCTCTCTCTCTCTCTCTCTCTCTCTCTCTCTCTCTCTCTCTCTCTCTCTCTCTCTCTCTCTCTCTCTCTCTCTCTCTCTCTCTCTCTCTCTCTCTCTCTCTCTCTCTCTCTCTCTCTCTCTCTCTCTCTCTCTGTGTGTGTGTGTGTGTAAAAGTGCAGTGTAACACTGACATACAAACCCTCCCACTGCCACAAACACCTCAGGCACTCTCTCGCTTCTCCCTCTAAACCCATTTGGATGGCATTCTGAACAGACATGGACGGTTGGCTTAAAAACAGCTCAAACAAATAGCCTTGCGCTACATTGGACTAGTACAACTCCATAATTAGTCAATTAAATCATACACAAGGTTCTGGCCATGAAATTCGGGGGCAGCCAAATGTTGCGTTTGTATGTGTGTTGAAGAATTTGAGATACAATGTCAGAAGACATACAGATGTGCGCCTCCTACCCACAATCCTCCAGTGTTGGCATCCATAATATTCGAATGAGCAGCGATACAGGAAGCTCCCCCCGAGAATGACTGCATAATTCCGTTCCCATACACATTATGATAATTTAGGCCTTCCGTATAAATTAAAAAGTGCTTGACGAATTTGTTTTGGGTCTTCTTTTGTGTAGAGCCAATTGTTTTTTTTAACAGATGTATTAATACGTCAGACGGCCTTGGCTAGCGTTTGCGCTAAATCAGGGAGCGCTGAAAACAAAACGCTCTTGGGTCTGTGCATCTAAAACAATGTTGATGCATCACAATAGAGACAGATTTTGCTCAAACTGTGGTAATTTACAGCATTGACAGAAATACAGTACATCTCTATACTTCACCCTAGAATACAGTATCTATCGCTAGAATACTGTATCTATCGCTACTGCTCCCCGTGTATCCCAGGACTAGCACTTGGCTCAGCTGCTTTTGTTTTGAAGGCAAAATCAATCATGATAGAAAGTGGCCAACTTTACAATCCACCAAAGTCAACCTCTGACACACAACCATCAAACAAAAAATGCCAAGAATGTACTTCACTGTGCAAAGCTGTGGGAGGGAGGGGAGAAAGGGGTTCTAGATTAAAAATGATGGATAAATGAACACACATGATAGCGACCGAGAGAAACAGAGAGCGAAGGAATAGTGGAGCACAGCGAGGGGGAGAGAGCGACCCTCTTTTCGAACCCTGAAGAGGATTAGGCGATTCAAATTAAAACAGGCCAGCAATTTCTTAGACAAATATCTTAAACATACTCTACGCTGCTCTTTCTAATGGAAATTTCTCTCAGTGTCACTTCACAGCACCAGACCAGTCAGTAACCTATAAATGACTCGGCTTGTTATTTCTCTTTAGCTTGGAGAGGAGGGCCAGGTCAAATCCATTGACGTTTTCAGCTAAGTAGCCGTTTATCAACCATGAGGAGGAAAACATGTATAAACCTTGGCTCCTGTTAGTTTCAGAACCATGCTTACCATACCAGACAGGGTTGGGGTCAATTCCACTAACATTAGCGCAATTCTGTAACAAACAATAAAACATCGGAATTGGAATTTCTGTTAACTTCTTGTTATGATCTAATTGAAATGGAATCGACACCAACCTTGACACAAGTGTTTCTCAACCTTTTTTTGACCAGGCGGCTGCAAGCTACTGTATACGTAAAATGACCATTCTTCCCTGGTTGACTACTTCCATTCAAACGAGCACTGGAAAGTTGACAGAATCACTGTCGGACAACAAAACGCCTGAGGGACTGGTAAGCAACATCCCAAGGACCAGACCCGGCCCGTGGACCGCAGGTTGAGGAACACTGGTTTGTACCATAGCATTAGTGGCTCACACATCAAAGACGTCATAATATAGAAGGGAGTGTTCAGTTACACACACATCCAGCTCCAGTTCTCTAAGCTCAGGCATGCAGTCATGCTCCAGACCTAGTGCAACTGAATGCAGCCCATATGTATGCGGTTATTAGAAACAACACTCCAGGTCAAAAAGCATGTCAAGCACTTTCAAATTCTACAAGTATGGTCAGTAGCTGTAATTGATTTAGCTTGGAGTTTGCACTTTTGGGATTGTGTTGGTTCTATGGTCCCAGGCAAATCAAGTCAAGAACATTTTGAAAGTATTTTACATAAGTGTTTATGACCCAGGTCTGTCTGCAAGACTGTCATGACAGTGAAGTTGGACAGAGTGCAAACAAAACTGTACTGAGCCGCAGTGCCAGGTACCTACCCTCCATTTCTTTCCCCCTAAAAGAGAAAAGGAGTGCGGGGAATCAAATTGACACATCGGCACAGAACACAAGAAAATAAAATGGATAAAGGAGAGATACAAGCAGGGGCTGCATGCGGGAGAAAGGCGAGAAAAGAAAGCTACGGAAGGATGAGATGGAAGTAAAACAAGCCAAATCGGGCACTGTGGGAGGAGCTTAGGGAGATGGTCAAGAGGTGTAGTTCAAATCGCGAGCAAGCATAAGCAAGCGAATGAGGCGTCACCTTGGTCAGCAGGTGAGAAGGCTTTCCTGCAATGCTTTTCAGTATGAGAGACGTTTCTCTGTCCAGATAGGAGTGCTTGGTGGCGCAGAGGTGAGGAGAGAAACAGACAAGACAGTCAGTGCAATGATTCTCAATGGCTCATTAAAAAATGCTTTTGAAGGGTGGTGGTGTGGGGGGGGGGGAGCAAGAGAGGTCCAAAAGTTGGAGCATTGATTGTGGTGGTCATATTAGATAGCTGTGGATGGAGAAAAGACAGGATTTATCAAAAGAATAATTTCTAAAGATGATACTGCTGTGATTACTGAAGGCGATTGCTAATACTCACCTGTACACAATCACACACATACATGTCTTGCTTTTTCTCCAACACACACACACTGACGAATGCGCCCACACACACACTTACAGTGTCCAGATCCACTTCACCCTCCGGCGAGGTGAAGCCAAGCTGCCGTCTGGCCGGCTTACCATTGGCCCGTCGCAGTAGTGAGGCATGCTGGGAAACGGGGAGGTGCATTATGGGTGCAGAGAGGACGCAAACACACACAGTTTAACATGCAAGGGGACGGGGAGGTGCACGTTATTCAAGATGTTAAGTTCTCTTTATTTAAAATGTTCACATTTTCCTTTCAACACCTTACGTTCCACTTCTTCAATCTCCCCATCGCATACTGATTCTATATGTGCTCATGTGTGGCGCTAGCAATGCCAGGATGTGGGTTCAATTAGTGATACCGTACTACATACTGTGTGTATGCATGCCCTGTACTGTTAGTCACTTTGGATATATCCTGCCTGTTTGGCCCTGTCCGGGGGTATCGTCGGACGGGGCCACAGTGTCTCCCGACCCCTCCTGTCTCAGCCTCCAGTATTTATGCTGCAGTAGTTTATGTGTCGGGGGGCTAGGGTCCGTCTGTTATATCTGGAGTATTTCTCCTCTCTTATCCGGTGTCCTGTGTGAATTTAAGTATTCTCTCTCTCTCTCTCTCAAGGCCTACCTGGCCTGATGACTCCTTGATGTCCTGAGTCCACCTGACCGTGCTGCTTCTCCAGTTTCAACTGTTCTGCCTGTTTTATGAACATTTTAAAATCTTGTCCATGTTCTGTTATAATCTGCACCCGGCACAGCCAGAAGAGGACTGGCCACCCATCACAGCCTGGTTCCTCTCTAGGTTTCTTCCTAGGTTTTGGCCTTTCTAGGGAGTTTTTCCTAGCCACCGTGTTTTTACACCTGCATTGCTTGCTGTTTGGGGTTTTAGGCTGGGTTTCTGTACAGCACTCTGTGACATCAGCTGATGTAAGAAGGGCTTTATAAATACATTTGATTTGATTTGGAGAAAAGCCTCTGCTAAGTGGCATATCTATTTTCTCCTTTCCATCTTGTAAACCTAAACTAAGTTCCCGTACCTAAGTCAAGCAGGTTGAGTTGACAGCAAAACAGCTACAGTAGACGCATTGTAATCCATATCACACATGCAGACTTCAGGGATTACAATGCATTCCCTCACTGTACTGTAAATACCACACTTTCTAAATGGGTAGTATACACACACACACAACATTGTGTGTTATACAGATAGCAAACAAATTTAACACACTGAGTTGTACGGTGCACATTTGACATGCTGTTGGACTTGAAAACATCATGCAGTGGAAGTGTACCATGCAGGGAACTAGAGAGGGTGGTTTCCAGAGGGGGCGCGTACACACATTCATCACCATACCATTCATCACCATTCATCGCCATACCATTCGTCGCCATACATCACCATATCATTCATCACCATATCATTCATCATGTTCGAACAAACAAATCACTGCAGCAGTTTATTTTCCCCCCCCTAACCAAACAGCCGTTCACTGTCATAACTCAAATAGTCAACCCACCCTTTTAGTCTGCATAAAAGAAGTCCCACAATGCCCCATTAACGGCAATCATTACCCTGCCCAAACTAAAAGCCTGTACATGAAAAAGGGCTTTTGATAGGCTGAGATAACTGGGCCTTGTTTGCCGGCTGACTCTCATACAGGCGACAACAGAGGATAGAAATGAACAAACTGGCAGTGGTAATGTTAGAGATATTTCTATTCATGCTACATCTTAGTTCGTTTTTAGGAACTCATTGGGGAAACAGGATTGTGAAGATTGGAATGTGTGTATGAGTGTGTGTGACTTACCTCAGTACTGGCCGGGCCCTGTGGTGGCTGGGGGCCTTGGGACCCCCTTTCCAGCTCGACCCCTCCTGCTGTCCTAGACAGGACCTTGTCGATATCCAGAGAGTCCATGCTGGACGCAGACGCAGAATTGACGCTGGACCTCGAGGAGTGGCCCCCCACCTCGTGTTCACTAACCGCGCCGACTGAGCCCGTCCTCCGGTGCTGCGAGGAAGAGGAACCTGCTGAGGGCCGCCGGAGGGTGGCCGAGGAGTAGGAGGAAGAAGTCTGGTGCGCCGCCTCATCCATGCTGAGTGATGCCTGCTCTAACTGGGCCGTGATGTCGTCCAGCGAGAAGTTCGATGCAGACGGGCGCCCGTGGGAGTTGGAGCTGCCCCCTCGGACGGTGGAGGCTGGTGACGCCCGGGTACTACTGCTGGTGCTGCCCCCGCTGCTACCGCTGCCAGTCTGCTTGGCACTGGCGCTGCGGCCCCCGGGGCCTCGCTGTTGACATTTAGCCTGGCGGGCGGTGCCGGTGTGGGGCTTGCCGATGGTGCTGAGCTCCTGTTCTATGGAACACAGGTCAGCCATCAGGCCATCCAGGTCTACGGTCTCTGTCGTCTGGTTCAGAGCCTCTGTAAAGAGGGGGAAAAGGGGAGTGGGAATCCACGTTCTTTTGTATACACACATGCTAGTACACACAAACACACGCTAAAAAAATTATTTAATGAAAGCGTGACGGTTAAAAAGGTACTTTTGCACCGCAGTAAAGCAATGGTGGTGTGGGTCACACAGGCATGTCACAGACACCATGCTCTGCAGGAAGTAGGTGGGGCATATAGGTCTGAGTGTGTGTGTCTTACCGTTGATGTTGTACATGGAGAAGCGGTAGGAAAAGTTAGCCATGTTGGTTTCCTGTCTGAGAGGGGCCTTCTGGACTGGCTTCTGTGGCTTCCCGTCATCCAGGCTCTGTAGAGGACAAATCAAAATCACCACAGTCTTAAAGATATTCTCTGATACTTCTGTATACTTTAGGCCACTAGTTCTGAATGTAGCGCACACTAGCCAAAAGTGGCCGAAAAATTGCGTATTACGTCACAAATCATTGCTCTCTCGCTCTACTGTCTGGGCGTCTTGCTAGCTGTCACTCAAATGGCGAAGGGCTGAAGCTCATTGGCTAAAACTCAAATTGCTAGGGGACTGGCCAAAGTGGGGGTAAATGTGGGGAAAATAGCACCACAGATTCCAGAAAACAGTCGTTTTCAAACTAGGGATTTCATGGCTAATTGAGGTAAAACAGTAATTCTGCTCTTAGATTATGCATGTATGAACTACACATGAAACAATCCAGCCCAAAGCAGGAGGTTTAAAAAATGCTTACTAGTTGCCAAAGTACCAGAACATGTCTTTAATGCATAACAATACAAGAGCAGACTTGAACAGGCTTGAAGGAAGTGGAAGAAAGCTAACATGACTTAGCAAAAGGGTGGGAACTAGGATAATATGGTTGCCGGGATACGGTTACCAGGACACGATTGCTAGGGTACGGTTACTAGGTTACCGTTACTAGGACATGGTTGCATGGATACGGTTACTATGATATTGTTTCTAGAATATGATTACTTGGATATGGTTTGCTAGAATACCATTGCCAAGATATGGTATCCATGACATGGCTGCCAGGATATGGTTGCCAGGCTACAGTTACCAGGATACACCCATCCTCCCCTACTGCAATACCTGTGTGAGTTTGTCCAGCTCTCCCAACCAGGCTCCAAACATTTTGTCCAGGTCCTGGTCTTCTTTATCACTGTCCTCCTCCACTCCCCCGTGGTCCAGCTCATCGTCAGACATGTCTGCCATCTGGAGGCAGGCACAGAATACTTCATTTGACTATAGAAATCACATTACAATCAAAAGGATTAAAACATTTCAATTCACGAGCATGCATGCATACGTGCACACATTTACTAAGAGAGAATTCTATCACACAGTGGCAGCGATGAATCCACACCTTCACTAGCGCAACCTTCTTACGCGTTACCGTGGCAACCACCAAAAGAGCTCTATAACGTGGAGGGATACGGCTGCAACGGCAGGAGGCTAATCTCTTGTGTCTGCCAGAGATACAGTATACAGTATACCACATGCTGGATGCCGTTGGTAGGCCTACCGAGTTGAGCCAAGGCCTATTCCCCACGAGTGGCTGCCCATAATGCTTTGGCTGTTTTGTACAGTAGTGAGCACTGAAATGACCGCATGACACGTTCCACACAGGCGCCACATCAATTCATAAACCCATCATACCTATGGGCAGACATTGGTGATAAGAGTCGAAGTCGACTGTCAGCCACAGGCAGTCATGAACAGTGTCCCAAATGGCACCCGATTCGCTTTAGTGGTCAAATGTAATGCACTATGAAGGGAATGGTGTGCCACTTGGGACGTGGCCACTGTATTCTGTATCACAGAGCCTCATTGTGCCATCTAATGATAACGACAGAGCGCCCTCTTGTGGACAGATCAGAAAATTTCCCATCTTTCACACTGCTGTGATAACGACTCCGTGTTTAAATCATGTACAGTGTCAAAGCCACACCGGTAGAACTTGAGCCAGTGACACTACAAGCCTTTAAAGCGTGTGTGTGTGTGCGTGAGCGTGTGTGTGTGTGCGTGCGCACGTACATGCATCACGGAAGCCCCCATTTGAAGCCCCTTCCCTAACCACAACCCACATCTGTGGCTAAACCGATCTCCTAACCCCACTCCTTTCTGATCCACTCCAACCTCGGACAGACAGAAGCATATTTGACTAAATAGCTGACCCCTTCACATCCTGTTCCTATTGCATCACTTCCTGGTTGGATAGGGAGACAGTTTAGTGGGGGAGTATTAGGAATGAAAACAGCACAGGATGTAGTCAGAGGAATGCCATCTTATCTTCATCTACTGACAGGCTACATGAGGACATGGGGAGGCAGGGCCACGCCCAGTGGGACACAAGAAAACACTCCCTCACACATGGCCACATACACGCGCATGGACGCACACCCTCTACCACTAAACCGTAACCACAGATTTCAATGACTACGCCACCCCCCCCTCTCTTTTTACGCACGCACACACAATTCTCTGAGAGCACAACTAGTGAGGGGTGAGACAGAAACAAGCACACACACGGCGACACAGGATCACAGGCTCAATGGCATGGCAGCAGTGTGTGACAAAGTCACCTAAAGACACAAAGGCCCAGTCTTATCCCCACAATAATACCCTGTGTTCCTACAGTACATTAACCCCTACAACAGCCAGACCTGGGTTCAAATAACATTTGAAATCTTTGAAATACTTAGAGCGTTTGCTCTAGCCTGCCTAGAGTGCCTATTCTATGGGTTCCATTGCACCAGGAGAGCTCAATCAAGCACAGATAAAGTATTTGAAATGATTTCAAATAGTATTTGAAGCCAGGAACAGTTCGACTGTTAGAAGCTCAGGCCTAAGTTCATCTCATTTGTGTTCCAGGGGGTATAGTGTTTCCCCCTAACCGTGCTGTGAGCCCCTTGATGGGGGACTGTACCAGACAAGACCCTCCTTAGGACATAGTTGACCCCTGCTTTTGATAAGGTAGGAAAACAAGTACCGCACCCCAATGTCCTAACAATTCACCCGAACGTCTTGACAGGGTAGAAAAAAAACTACTTTTTTGAGTCAGGACTTTTTTCATGTCCTGAATTTGTTCAAATGCTATTTTAAGCTTAAGGGTTAGGTTTATGGTTTTGGGGTTAGTGTTGAGGAAAATGTGATTTTTAATCGTCAAACATTTTTATTCACAAACAATTCATTTCACGAAAATAAAGCTGTGTGTGTGTGTGTGTGTGTGTGTGTGACCCGCAAAGCTCAATTGAGATTGTATCTGTACATTTTGTGCAGTATCATGTTGAAGAGTGTGTTGTGTGGTAGTGTAGTGTAATATGTCTCAAAGGAGAGGAGCACTGTGTTTAAGTGTGGAGAGCGTAGTGGAGAGGAAGGGCAGGAAGGGCTTGCTTTGAAAATCCACTCTCTTAGTCCCCTGAGAGCATGAGAGGAAAGAGAGATGACATACTTCGCTGCATCTCTACCTCCAAATAGTTCTTTTCTTCTGTGTTAACAGCTCAAAGAAAAAGCGAGAGGAAGAGGCAGAAGAGAGAGAGAGGGGAAGGGAGAGAAAAAGGCAGAGGGAGCAGGGAAAGAGGGAGCGGGCAGGGAGGGAGGAGAGGGGAGGGAAAGAGGGAGCGGGCAGGGAGGGAGGAGAGGGAGAAAGAGAAAGGCTGAGTTGCAGTTAGCATCCTGTGGTTAACCAGCCTGTGACTTGGGCCTAGTTCGGCTAAGTGTGTGAGTGGGCCTGGTGGGCACTGGCACAAGCCATAAACACACAGACAGACACTTATACCCTCACACACACACACACACACCCCAGCTGGAAAGGAGTCTGTTTCGTATCATGCGTGGACACATTCAAGACAGCTAGCTTACACAGAACCACTGTTGTGTGTGAGACTGTGCAGATTTACAGGCATGCACAGTTACACTCAGGTCTTTCCACACTGTCTCTACAGCTGCCCAACCATCGCCCCCCTAAGACCCCTTTGCAATCACAGTCAACCCTTTAGTTGGCATGGCCGCCATATATGTGATACACAATGTACAGTGATGAAGAGGGCACACACCCGTGCGTGTGTGTGTCGCAGCTGTGCGTGCGGAGTGAGGGGGTCAGAACAGGAAATAGCCTAATTTCCCCCCAAGGGCTGTTACATAACAACACCCAAGACCAGCTGTCAATCAAAAACCAGCATCGCCATGGTTACAGTTCCAGGGACAGGGCTTCTTTACAGCATGACATCATGGCGAACCGAGGAGGACAGGAAGAGGAAATGAACAGAATGAAATAAGCCACCTTTCTGTTTGCAAATAAGCTGGTGGTGCCATCATATAGAGTGCTGTGTCCGAAATGGCACCCTATGGGCCCTGGTCAAAAGTAGTACACTATATAGGGAATAGGGTGACATTTTGGATGCAACCATGGGATGGATTTCAGTCTTTCCTTGTAAATATGTAATTCATTTGGGTGTACTCTCTCTTTCCAATAAGACCATAAATACTGCCTAGAGGTAGCTCTGCAAGAGGGTTGTTGTGTTCACGTGACATTTGACTTCTACAAATTACCCCACATTCAAGAAAAACCGAACAAATGTCAATCTTCAGGTGGTTGAGGATGATTTGAAAACCTCGCAGCCATCGGACTCTACATTGGCAACATATTTTGCATTTATGCATACCGTTTCTGCCTAGCAGCTTGTGCACAATACTAAAATTACAATACCAGATATTTGAGGCAAGGGGCATTTCAATATAGCCTATTCTCATGACTTTGGCTACACTACCCAGCCAGTGTATTAGGTACACCACCCCGTTCACGAAAATGGATCGCTCCTACAGCCAGTGAGTCATGTGGCCGTGGCTTGCTATACAAAGCAGGCAGACAGGCATCGAGGCATTCAGTTACTGTTTGATTGAAGGTTAGAATGGGCAAAACGAGTGACCTAAGCGACTAATGAGCATGGTATGATCGTCGGTGCCAGACGCGCCGGATCCAGTATCTCAGAAACGACCGCCCTCCTGGGCTTTTCACGCATGACTAGGGTTTCCCCGAGAAGGGTGATACAAACCAAAAAAACTTCCTGTCAGTGCCAGTCCTGTGGGCGAAAACGGCTCGTTGATGAGAGGTCAAAAGGAGAATGGCAAGAATCGTGCAAGCTAACAGGCGGGCCGCAAACAGACAAATAACGGCGCAGTACAACAGTGGTGTGTAGAACGGCCTCTCAGAACGCACAACTCTTCGAGCCTTGTCACGGATTTGCTATTACGACCACGCCTAGTTCCACTGCTATCAGCTAAAAACAAGAAGAAGCGGCTCCAGTGGGCATACCTTCAACCGAACACTGGACAACTGAGGAAAACATCACCTGGTTCGACAAATCCCACTTCCTGGTGTGTCATGCTAATGGCAGAGTCAGGATTTGGCATAAGCGGTAGTAGTCTATGAACCCATCCTGCCTGGTGTCAACGGTACAGGCTGGTGGTGTATCGCCGTCCAATCTGCAGCAAGAAATCAGGCTGTTCAGGAGGCAAAAAGAGTCCAACCCGGTACTAGATGGGTGTACCTAATAAACTGAATCCAGGTGAAAGCTATGATCCAGGTTAAAGCTATGGATGTTTTGTACCGAGTGTACAAAACATTAGGAACACCTCTTTCCATGACAGACTGACCAGGTGAATGCTATGATCCCTTACTGACGTCACTTGTTAAATCCACTTCAATCAGTGTAGATGGAGGGGAGGAGGTTTGAGTCAAGAACTGCAACGCTACTGGGTTTTAAGAATGGTTCACCACCCCAAAGGACATCCAGCCAACTTAACTGTGCAAAACATTGGAGTAAACATGGGCCAGCATCGCTGTGGAATGCTTTCGACAACTTGTAGAGTCCATGCCCCAACGAATTGAGGCTGTTCTGAGGGCAAAAGACTCAAGCTGGCATATTCAATTTCAAATAGCCTAATTACACCAGCAAAATTGGTAAGTGAAAAGATTCAAAAGTATGTGGAACAACAGTAGTGTTCTTGCTGAGATAAGCACACTAATTAGTCTATATTTTAGCCCATTGTAGGGGATGTAAATAGTCTGGGTGGCCATTTGATTAATTGTTGAGCAGTCTTATGGTTTGGGGGTAGAAGCTATCAAGGAGCCTTTTGGTCCTAGACTTGGCGCTCCGGTACTGCTTGCCGTGCGGTAGCAGAGAAAACAGTCTGACTTGGGTGACTGGTGTCTGACAGTTTTTTGGCCTTTCCTCTGACACCGCCTATTATATAAGTCCTGGATGGCAGGAAGCTTGGCCCCAGTGATGTACTGGGCCATACGCACTACCCTCTGTAGTGCCTTGCGGTCGGAGGCCGAGCAGTTGCCATACCAGGCGGTGATGCAACCAGTCAGGATGCTCTCGATAGTGCAGCTGTAGAACTTTTGAGGATCTGGGGACCCATGCCAAATCTTTTCAGCCTCCTGAGGGGGAAAAGATGTTGTCGTACCCCTTCAAGATTGTCTTGGTGTATTTGGATCTCTCTCTCTCTCTCTCTCTCAGCCAGTGTGTCAATGAGAAGCCTGAGCATGACAGTTCCTCATCTGTCTCCCATCACCATCGGGGTCAGAGGTCACCCCACTGGGGCTGTTGTGGTGTTAAGCCTGCCACAGTGGGAGGGGTACACAGGAAACACACACACACGTCTGCCCCACACTAGGCCACCAGTTTGGGTCGGCCTGTGCCTCACACAGAGAGAGAGAAAAGAGAAAGGGGGAGAGGGTTCTGGAAAAGCACTACTCTAAATTAAAGAAGGTAATGGCTGGCTTCCAGTGCTTAACCATGAGGCTGGGAATAGAGAACAGAACAAACTGTCAATGTACTGTTGAGTGCTCAAGCTGGGCAAGGGCGAAGACTGTTTCATATAGAGAAGGGACAGGATGTGATGTTGGCCTATGGAGGGTCAAAAGTCAGCGTCATCAGAGGTCATACATGGGATGCTCACTGACAGTCAAGTCAGGAGGTGTAGAACCCTAACCTGTAGCCAATGCATCTGTATATAGCCACACACACCCACCCACAAGCCGTATAAATGTGAATATAAAACTACATATTTCTCAGTGACAGAGAGAAATACAGGCTGGAGTGATGTAGCCTAGTAGGACAAGCAGAACAGTGTTTAACCTGGCTGTTTGGTTGACTTCCGTGTAATCTGAATAGAAATCCGCTAGCCACTCATGCAAACCAATTGACCCTATAGAAGTATACTTGAGAGGGGGAGGGAAGGAGAGAGAGAAGGAGAGAGAGAAGTGACAGGTAGCCGAGCGGTTAAGACCGTTGGGCCAGTAACCCAAAAGTCGCTGGTTCGAATATCCGAGCCGGCAAGGTGGTAAAATCTATCGTTCTGCCCTTGAGCAAGGCAGTTAACCCCCGACAACAACTGCTCCCCGGGTGCTGTGGACGTGGATTAAGGCAGCCCCCCGCAACTCTCCGATTCTGAGGGTTCAATGCGGAAGACATTTGGGTTGAATGCATTCAGTTGTGCAACTGACTAGGTATCCCCCTTTCCAAAAGAATGGCCAAAAGACAGGGTGCAAGGAGAGATGAGGATTGATAGAGCAGAAAGTAGGGAGAGAGAATGAGGGAGAGAATGGAAGGAGTGTTAGGCAGAGAGAGGAGGGAGGGAGGGAGCATGAGGGAGAGATAAATAGGGAGGGAGCAAGAGAGCGAATGAGGAAGACAGTGGGAGGGAGGGAACGAGATAGAGGGGGAGAAGGAATTAGGACAATTCCACGCTAACAGAATGATAATGAAACCTCAGATTTCTCACTTTAAAAATGTATGCACTGAACTTGAATTAATGAAGAGGCCGCAGAGTTCCAGAGTTCCAATTTCCACAGAGAATTTCACAAAAACACATTTAGTTGAAGAACAGTACAGCTGCAAAGTTTGGTAACAGAATGACATTTTGTGCGGTTTGTGTCATCATTTTGTTACTGTGGAATTGCCCATTACATCATAGATAAGAACGTGTTACTCGGCAGTCTCTTCGTTAATTCACTTTGCATCCGAGTAGGAACAGAACATCGTTGTTTATTAGGTTTGTTCTCAGCCTTGTCCTGGGTCCTGTTCATTAGAGCTTACTGGAGCAGAACGTTTTGCAACGGAAAATGAGTGTTTGTTTCTTACTGAACAAGTTCAGATATTGCATCACTTCGTTTTGGAGCGTTCTCGGACATTTCGTGCCTACTGAACAAGACCATGGTAAGCGTGAATGCAAGTGTGTGCGCGCTCTCACATACACAGTTCACCTTTCTATACTAGCTTCACCATCTCCAACAAAGAGGATTGATAAATCCTTTTCGGATCACGAAAGAAGGAAGCTTTAGAGTTGGTGACTGTGACGTAAGCTGTTTGAAAACGCTGTTGTGCCATCATGAGTAATGGCTGAATAGATGTTTCCATAAACCAAACTTCTAAAATGGGTTGTGGATGTAGTCTAATTTTGGCATCGTACCCCACCCACACAATGCTCACAATGCTCTCACACACGCAACCAACTACTTTGTGTGTGTGGGTGTGTGTGTGTGTGTGAGAGAGATGCAAGGAGGACTGCGGGGCTAATAAAACCGCGGCAGCAGTGACGCATCGTCTCGACAGCTTCCTCCGTAGAAAAACGTGACAGCCAGACGACACACAACAACCCGTAATACTATTTCTCACTCTGCAACTCATTTTCTCTGTCGCTCAAACTTAAAACTCCATCCTGACCCCAATGTAGATGACAGCCTTTTCAAGTCCAAAAATACATCAACATCACATCACGATGAATTCTCAAAAAGGAGAAAAATACTCTCATTACAACAATGGTAACATGTCATGAAAATCAGCTACAGGGGAAGTGAATAAAAATAAAATGGCAATTAGAAGACGCTTTTATCCCAATAGACTTACAGTCATGCCTGTATACATTCCCCCCGAATCAAACCCACAATCCTGGCGTTGAAAGTGCCATGCTCTACCAACTAAGGAATACAGGATGACCGTCTTAAATGAAGTTGTCTTACATTAAGTGGTAAAATGCTGAATTTCCCCTTTAACCCCACTATGCCATTCTGGAGAGGTAAATGAAAAGGGGCATTCCCGTGCGTTTGGTAGGGTTCAACTGTAGTCTCTTGAGGGGGTGGACCAAAAATGAACACCAAGAACAAATAAAACATTTAGGGAGGCCTGCTGGGTTAAGAATAGCACTCCCGTGTGTGTGTGTGTGTGTGTGTGTGTGTGTGTGGTGTAATGGCACATTACAGAGTGGGTCCCATATTCCCAGCACCGCTAATTGTCCGCTAGGAAGTGTGCATCTCAAACTAAGGCTGCTATAGATGACAGTGGTTTGTTTTTCCTTACCATGAATACATGCACACATGAATCTAGTCTAGAACATTTAACACAGACTCAATTTAGAAAGTCTGCTTCAACAGCTATCGACACCCCTCGTCACAATACCCCCCACTGTTCCTGTGGGTGGGTGAGTCACCCCTGAGCTTGGGTCCTGTTCTGGAGTGGAACATGGATAAGGGTGTGGCCGGACTCTCCCAAATGGTAGGAGGGGGTGGGGGAGTATATGAGTAGGCCAAACATAGTTGGTATTACTGCTCTCAAGTGCTTCGATTGCCTGTGCGACAAAGCAGGCCGGTGAGCTTGGATGAATGAATAGTGGCTATTTCAGGGCACATGGCAGTGCTCATTTTATTTCACCCCTCTCTATCCCCTCTAGGCAAACAGGCCTAATCCACCATGCTCAGTCAGTCAATGAAAGGGGTCATTTGCACAGTGAGGGAGGGGAAAACAGATCATTCAACATAGGCTGAGAACGTCATCAGTTCAAAACTGTAAGACTACTGTATATGGCTAGTAGGCTACAACCCCATACAGCTGCTAAAAAAGGAGAATATCGTCTCCACACTGGCTATGAAAGAGATCCATTGACAAAGCAACAGCAAAGGTCTACAGTACATTTGGGTGAGGATCACTCCTGGCCCCGTATTCAAAAAGCATCTTGGAGTAGGAGTGCTGTTCTAGGATCCGTTCTTCCTTTTAGATGATAATCAATAAGATTACATGGACAGGGAGGACCTGATCCTAGATCATAACTCCTAGTTTGAGACGCTTTATGAATACAGGCCCTGGACCCTTTGTGCTCGGGAGAGTAAATCGAGAGGAACTTACTCCAGGCCAAGGTTGTGTTCATTAGGGCATACCGTAGACATGTTCTGGTGGTACAACATCATACAGTATATCAACATCCCCTGGTAATATCATCAATGGGAAAACCGCACAAATTACATACAGCCTAAATATAATCAACACAATGCATACAACAAAGCAGAGATCAAATCCAGATACATTTTGTCATCTTTGTACCATTAAAGAAACCTAGAACAAAACACTTCCTACAATAGGCAGATAATGGGAAGGATGGGGGAGTGGGAGAGAGGAGGACAGAGATGGAGAGATGATGGGGGAGGGAATAGACTATTAGAATATGAGAAGGGGGAGGGCCAGACTGACAAAACGGCATCAGTCGAGCACGACTGACAGCCAGCAGGCAGAGAGGAAAAGAGGAGAACAAGAGAGAGTAGAAGATCACACGGAGTGACTCTGGCATACACAGCCAATTAAAACAGGAGGGGAGAGAGAGAGAGAGAGAAAACCGAGATATAAAGAGGAGAGAAAAAGGAAAAAAGAAAGCAAGACAAAGACAGGGGGCGATGGGGAAAGAAAGAAGGAAAGAGAAAAGGAGAGAGAGAGAGAGAGAGAGAGAGAGAGAGAGGAGCCGACCAGATGATATGTTCCCACCCAGAGGCAGCAGCTTGAAGTCAGCTGGTGTTTGCAGCAGTCAGCGGGTTTCTCCATAGTAACAGCAACAGCCCTACCCCCATAGCCGCCACCTAACTAGGCAAATACAGGGCCTTCAGAAAGTATTCACACCCCTGGACCTTGCCCACATGTTGTTACAGCCAGAATTGTAAATTGATTCAATTAAGATTAGTGACACAATCTATACAAAATACCCAATAATGTCAATGTGTAATTATGTTTTTAGACATGTTTACACATTAATAAAAAAATCTATCAATAAGTACTCAATCCTTTTGTTATGGCAAGCCTAAATAAGTTCAGGAGTAGAAATGTGCTTAACAAGTCACATAATAAGTTGCATGGACTCACTCTGTGTGCAATAATAGTGTTTAGAGTGATTTTTAAATGACTACTCCATCTCTGTACCCCACACATACAATTATCGGTAAGGTCCCTCAGTGGAGCAGAGAATTAAGCACAGACTCAACCACAAAGACAGGAGGAGAGGTTTTCATATGGATCGCAAAAAAGGGCACCCATTGGTAGATGGGTATTATTCATTTATAGCCATTATTATTATTATTATTATTCATTTTACAATTTGGATGGTGTATCAATACACACAGTCACTAAAAAGATACAGGCGCCCTTCCTAAATCAGTTGCTTGAGATGAAGGAAACCGCTCAGAGATTTCACCATGAGGCCAATGATGATTTTAAAGAGTTTAAAGGCCTGTGATATGAGATAACTGAGGATGGATCAACAACATTGTAGTTACTCTACAATACTAACCTAATTGACAGAGGGAAAGAAAGAAGCCTATACGGAATGCATCCTGTTTGCATCAAGGCACTACTAATACTGCAAAAAATGGGGCAAAGAAATGAATAAAAGCGTTATGTTTGAGGCAAATCTCTTCATATTGTCAAGATTGGTGCTGGCTGCATCATGTTATGGGTATGCTAGGGAGTTGTTTTTGATAAAAGAAACATAGAGCTAAAAACAAGCAAAATCCTTGAGGAAAACCTGGTTCAGTCTGCTTGCCAACAGACACTGGGAGACAAATTCACCTTTCAACAGGACAATAACCTAAAACAAGGCCAAATATACACTGGAGTTGCTTACCAAGATGACGTTGAATGTTTTGACTTAAATCTACTTGAAAACATAGGTCAAGACTTGAAAATGGCTGTCTAGAAATAAATCAACTTGGCAACTTTGTTTAAGAATAATGGGCAAATATTGTACAACCCGGGGTGTTCAAAGCTCTTAGCAACTTACCCAGAAAGACTCACAGCTGTCAATGGTGATTCTAACATGTATTGACTCAGGGGGTTGAATACTTATCTAATCAAGATAGTGTTTTATTTTCCATTAATAAAAAAAAAAAAAAAAAAAAATATTTCTTCCACATTAGAGTATTGTGTAGATCGTTGACAAAAAAAAGATTTAAATCCAACTTTGTAACAACTAAATGTGGAGAAGGAGTGTGAATACTTTCTGAAGGCACTGTGTCCATAGTAGACATCTTGTGCGTAACACAAACACCTGTTAGGGAACAAAGAGCACAATGGGTTTAGTGCTGTCCAATCCACACCTGACCTGTGCACACAGGCTCAGCGTCTCCCTATAGGCCGACAGACAGCACAGACCCCAGAACAGCTGGGAATGTCATCATTCATCCCAGCAGCCCCAGCTCCTGCCAGCTGCTCCAGCCAGCCTCTGACCTCTGACAGCTGGCTGGGAATTGGTTACTGGTAACTGGCACATTGCACACACGTAACGCGGGCACGTACACATGCCAAACGCACAGTCTTGTTTTGTTAGGCCTCCTGACTCTAGCAACTGTCGGTAGTATGTCACGCTGTCCATTTGTCTGTCCGTCCGCAGTGCCACCTCACGTCCGCCGTGCCACCTCCGGCCTTCCGACCATTCTCTGGCATTCCGGTAATATTCAGGAATGCCAGACTGCCCCTGAAGGGTGTGCAACACTGCCCCCCACAACATTCAAATGGAATTTGGGACGTACCCATATATACACACACAAACAACTATACTGTTCCCCGCTAGTTTATTTTCAGCGCCCGAGGGCTTACTCTCCATCTTCAAGAGTCAGATTCCCTCACCACCAAAGGGGATGGTGAGCTTTAAAAGGACAGACGCAGACACACAGTCAGTCACACACACAGTACACGCGCAAACACGCCCTTTGATAGCACACAAGACATGTGTTTTTTTTATCATCTCCATGGAGACCGTAGCAACAATAGCATCCTGCCAGTCAGTAGTATATGTCTATATAGTGACACACTTCACCCCAAACCTCCCCTAGTTACAAGTTTTTCCGTCAGGTACAGATCTAGGATCACCTTCCCCTCCCCAATCCTAACCTTATCCATTAGTGGGGGAAATGCTAAACTGTCCCAAGATCAGCATCTAGATGCAACTTCACCCTACATCCTATATACCCTTAGAGGAAGCTGGAGTGTGGGTTGGTTGGTGTAAATTGCAGGCCACCGTCCCACTTAAACACCAAAACACACTCCAACTAATTATCTGGCTTAGACAAAACACACACAACGATCACGAGTGCTTCTTCCCAAACAAAACAGCTGCTGTGTAGATTCGAGTATGTGCAGTCACATGCACTGGAGCACACACACACACACGAGTGGGGCTGGTAGCATAGGTTTGGTTTACTATAAAAAAAGGTCCACTTCAGATGGCTGCTTGCGCGTTTGTGTGTGACGCTCTGCGAGTCTACCCTCATTCCCACAGTGAAAGCAATGAGGATAGGTCTCTAAATACATTGACATGGCACATGACTAGCCTGCCCCCTCACCCAGATTTGTCACATACTTTCCTACCTACTATTTCCCCCCATCCTACTGATGTATTTGTCTCTTTATTTAGTTAGGAATGTAGATGTAGGCATTAGTTGTAGAAGGAGGAAAGTGAGAAAGTGTTTGGGATAGGATTCTATGTTGCTCCTGGAAAAAAAATGTGCTTGGTAGACTGCAGCACTACCGCTGAGCCACACTGCTTTCCTACCTACTCTGACGTCTCTAGGTTCTTGGGGACCCAGAGGGGTGCACGTTTTTGTTCTAGGCCAGCACTAAGACACCTGATTCAACTTATCAAAGGCTTAATGACTAGTTGGGTTGGGTGTGTTCGTGCGGGGCAAGAACAAAAACGTGCACCTCTCTGGGTCCCCCCTCGATGACCAGGATTGGGAGACACACACCGCTATGAGGGCAGACAGTGTGACAGACGGGAGACACGAGAGAGCAAGTTCTCCACAGTGGTGGTGAAGGAGACAAGGCAGCGCAGGACACAAACTCTCAGAGCATGCGTGACAAATCACTTCAACACTACTTCTCCACGTCCCGGAACAGGCCCGTGAGGGTGAGAAAACCTGTTCCCTACACCCCTCAGGCAGTCACACAGAGACTACGTCCCAAATGTCACCCTATTCCCTACATAGTGCACTACTTTTAACCAGGGCCATGTAGGGAATAGGGTGATATTAGGGACACGCAGCCCCTCTCTCCCAACTCCCTCCCTTGTCTGTCCTCGGTCTTTCCTGCGTCTCCTCTTCAACTTACAGAAAAAGAAAAAACACCAGGCACGGAGCAAGAGCATTGAAATAGAATAGCAGGACATTGACTTGAATGGGAATGGCCATTCTAGTAATTCTATTTCAAAGAGCAAGAGCCTCTCTTTCATTGTGGAGATTCTGTCAGAAGAGTCATGGTACATCCATGATAAAGTGTCCATGACTGGTTCCAATGGCTCACTGAGTTAAAGCATGCTGCTGGCAACACCAGGATAGTGGGTTACATCTTCTAAAAATGTCCATATTATTATTATAATACTACAGGGGTCAGAAAGACTATCGAAATAATTGGAATGGAAGCCAATGTGCTGGCTACCCTAGTAGTTCCAGATTGGTTTGTGCCATCTTGCCAAGTCCTATTGTCATCAACTAACATCTAGGACCACCTAGCTATGTAGTGGTGGCTGGTAACTGACTAAACAGCAGGCAGAAGGGGTTAAAAGTGTCTTACCTCTGGTGTGTCTCTCCCTTTGTCCCACGCAGGTCAAAAAGGTCAAATGAAGCCAACGCAACAGTCAGGACCAAGCTTTTATTTCCTGGAGAGGAGAGAATAGAATAATTTTTTAAAATCAGATTTGATCTATTTTTGTTTTAAAGTGAAGACAAAAAAAGATGGCTGAAATTCAGCTCAGCAAAGGCCATTACTGAGTGAATGGATTGATGATGCTCATTCTCATAGTGCTGTAGAGAAATCACATGGACTGCGTCGCTGTACACAAACACAGAGAGATCAAGCTCACCGTCACAGGGATTAGCTTCAGAGCACACCTGGGTGTGGAGCACTCATAGAAAGACACACTGGGCTGAGCAATTGCATCAAGCTAAGAAGCTAACACAAGTACTGTGGCGGGGTAGATTGTGACAAACATACACACATAAATGAGGAGCAACGCACTTCCACAGGTAGATATTCACAGAGTCACAGACCAAAACACACAAAAGCTAATCAAAATCCTGATTTGCATTAACGATTCACTAAATCACCAGGCTAGTCCCGTATGCCGATTCAGACAAATCACAACCAAGTATGTCCAGAAAGAATGCGGACTCATATGTTAAACATGATTCAAATTAATCATATAGATGGAAGATTAGGCTCATGTAAAAAATCCTGACTCGTGGCCCAGCTGGTTAACCTCTGGCACACGTCTACAGTGTTGGGATAGGTTTGAATTTGGCCTACTGCCCTTTGACACAATCTTTCCCCACGGTCTTCCTCTATCTGTTCAGTAAAGTGGCCCAAAAAATATAAACAGTACCAGTGAAAAGTTGGGACACACCTACACCTACTATTTTCTACATTGTAGAATAATAGTTAAGACATCAACACATATGGAATCATGTAGTAACCAAAAAGTGTTAAACATATCAAAATATATTTGTAGCCACTCTTTGCCTTGATGACAGCTTTGCACACTCTTGGCATTTTCTCAACCAGCTTAATGAGGTAGTCACCTGGAATGCATTTCAATTAACTAGTGTGCCTTATTAAAAGTTAATTTGTGGAATTTCTTTCCTTCTTAACGCGTTTGAGCCACTCAGTTGTGTTGTGACAAGGTAGGGGTGGTATACAGAAGATAGAAAAGACCAAGTTCATACTATGGGAAACAACCAAAATAGAAAAGACAGTCCATTACTTTAAGAAATGAAGGTCAGTCGATGCGGAAAATGTCAAGAACTTTGAAAGTTTCTTCAAGTGCAGTCGCAAAAACCAAGTGCTATGATGAAAGTGGCTCTCATGATGGCAGCCACAGGAAAGAGAGACCCAGAGTTACCTCTGCTGCAGAGTATAAGTTCATTCGAATAATTGCACCTTAGATTGCAGCCCAAATAAATGCTAATGAGTGCTAAATGAGTCCAAATTTGAGATTTTTGGTTCCAACCAACGTGTCTTTGTGAGAAGCAGAGTAGGTGAACAGATGATCTCCGCGCGTGTGGTTCCCACCGTGAAGCATGGAGGAGGTGGTGTGATGGTGCTTTGCTGGTGACACTGATTTATTTAGAACTCAAGGCACACTTAACCAGCATGGCTACCACAACATTCTGCAGAGATATGCCATCCCATCTGGTTTGCGCTCAACAGGACAATGACCCAAAACACCTCCAGGCTATGTAAGGGCTATTTGACCAAGAAGGAGAGTGGTGGAGTGCTGCATCGGATGACCTGGCTTCCAATCTCCCGACCTCAACCCAATTGAGATGGTTTGGGATGAGTTGGACCACAGAGCGAAGGAAAAGCAGCTAACAAGTGCTCAGTACATGTGGGAACTCCTTCAAGATTGTTGGAAAAGTATTCCAGGTGAAGCTGGTTGAGAGAATGCCAAGAGTGTGCAAAGCTGTCAAGGCAACGGGTGGCTACTTTGAAGAATCTAAAATATATTTTGATTTGTTTAACACTTATTTGGTTACTACATGATTCCATATGTGTTATTTCATAGTTTATCTTCACTATTATTTTACAATGTAGAAAATAGTAAAAGAAAAACCCTTGAATTAGTACATTTGTCCAAACTTTTCACTGGTACCATACAGATAGATATAGAGATCTCTCTATATAGCTGGTGTGAAAATGCTGACTCGTTATGTGATGAACATGGCCACACAGTTGGTGTTTGTTTGCCTCGGAGTACACGCACTCCAGCCTTCGTTATCCCAGTTGGCCTCAGCTGTCCCTTTGTAGAACTGTGCAGACGGACTGTCCACACAAAGTATGTGGGTGGGTGTGTGTGTGTGTGTGTGTGTGTGTGTGTGTGTGTGTGTGTGTGTGTGTGTGTGATATACACACACAGACATGAAAACAACTTACACACAGTGTTAGCATCGGTTTCTAACATTACCACTCAGCTTGACTTACAGTGAGTGATCAAGCCTTCTCTGTTTGATATCTGCCCAGCAATTATGCCTGTCAGTCAACAGTGACATTGTAATGGAGGTGACATGTAGGTTTGAACAGCTGTATGTGCTGCTGTAGCAGCAATGATGCCCAAAGCAGCTGCCGCTTCTCTCTCAGCACACAGGAAGTAAACAAGTGTGACATCATTATCCCAGGTGTGAGAGAGGGAGGATGTGTGCGTAGGGGTGGACATTTCTCCCAGGATCCAATAGAGTAGGACCTTCATTGTCAATCTCTTACACTGGGTGAATTCTAAGTGCAGGAGTTGAGTTTTAAGGGCCAAAGCCAAGGTTAGAGAATCAAGTCCTCTAATTTGGGAGAGGGGTTAAAAACTCCTGAAAAACATATCACACTACCGGTATTTATCCCCTACAGCCACTAAGGCTGCACCTTTTGTCTCTGTTGATTTCCATTGAAACAAGTATTGATGTTGTTGTAGGCTTCTGCGTTCTGCCGGAAAAACTAAATGTAGGGGAAACACTGCTTCCTGTACTGTATATTCAAATCTCCCTGGGATACAGGTGTCCTTCTCCCACCCATACTTCCTGCTCTGGCCTAATCCCACATTTCTTGTCTGAGCAGGAAGTGTTCACACTGAGGGGGTAAACGCACCAGAGTTCAGAAAACCTGCACCAAAACAATTTGGTGTGAAAGACTAGGAGTGCGAGCATCAAGCCCTCCCGGTCCATTATTCATTATGACAGAAAAGGCTAAAAACCGATCCAAGATCAGCACTCCTACTCAGAAGATTCATGAATATGGGCCTTGACCCTCTCCCTCTCTGTAAACTTCTTCACTTTTGTTGCAACAGGTTCATGTTGGCTGACCCTGGACATGTGAGTAGCCCTCTGATGCCCCATATAGCCAATAGGGATGCCAAGCTCAGCAGCTGGTCTGGAGCCAGGCCGCCGTACTACAGTTGGCACGACAGTGTGTAATCAGGATCACTACACAACAAACCAGGCCCCAGCCAAGAGATTAGCCCAGTCAGCCCAGAGGGTCAGTCAGGGAGTTTGGACTCGGAGAGACACTCACATACACACACTTAACATGAGCTGGTGTTCATACGGAAACGTGCACATAGGTCACAGAAACGGAAACAAACAAACGCACGCGCAATGAACGCGTGAGTGGTAAAACACTCATTAACGCCTTCAGTTTGAGTGACTAAAGCTACAGGTGTGCTGAAGTTGAAGTGAAATATCCACAGTAGGCTAGCCAAAGCAGTTGCAAACTTTTACAATGACATCATTGGCCCGGTCCACCTTTATTCAAAGCCCTGTGACATGGTTTCTGCAAGGGAACAGCACACGGTTGCATAACATTCAGATGTGGACCAGTAGAACTCCGTCTGAAGTTAGGATCACTGTAGTATACCAGGGTCATATTCATTAGGCACTAAATGTAAGAAAACTGACGTGTTCAACAAGAAACCCTTGAGTTCCCTAATGAACACTGGTATTAAAGCAGCAAAGCATTACAAAGTGAAACTGGTCCACAGCCAAGTGTTCCAGATGTAGACTGTGTGAAACTGGTCAAATGATGACCTCAGAGTTTCCAAGCACGCATTTCCGGATGACATCAGTTACACTAGGAGCAGCACAGTAGTCTCTCATTCATTTCTTTCTCTCTGCTCTCCATCCGATCACTAGGGTCACTTTCATTAGGCACCAAACTGAAGAAAACAGATTGAAAACGGGGAGAGAGGGACCACTTGGACATATAGGAAACGCTCATTTTCATTACCCTTTTCAAAATGCTTTAAATCGTTTCGCGATGGTGTCGCCTACTGGAAATGGCCCAGTTTCCAACCACTGCCTTCAGTCTTGTAACGATTGTGTTGGCAGCTTGGTAGCTGAAGGTTGACGAAAGGTTAGCCAATAACCTCACTAGGGGCTCGATGATGTGCGTCGACCCTCCGCCCTTGGCTCGCTGTAAAATGGGCAATGTGACAGGGAGATGCTGGCTACATCCCGATTCGACAACCCTTCTCCTAAACTGTACACTTGCACACTTCACGTCATGGATTTAACAAATGGTGGAAACTCCCTCCAGCCAATGCTTCCACCAATCCAATGCATTTAAAATCAAATTGGGGGGGGTGCAAGTGCACACTATGGCTGAAGGGGTGGAATATCGAGACAAAGATGTTTTTTTTCCTTCTTACTCGTCTCACAGGTCCAGAACAAATTCAAGGAAAACATACAGTATTATACAGAGCCATGATTCCATTGAACTCCCATCCATCTCATATAGCACAGGTGAACAGCAAACCTGTTTTTAAAAAACTAATAAAGCAACACCTCACGGCACAACACCCTTCCCCATGTCACCTACTTGTTGTGTGTATGTACTGACATGTATGTGTAACTGATAGATGCGCACACACACAAACAAACACACTACGTTAATGCTTTTAAATGTATGTAAATTGTAAAGTATTTTGTCTGTTATGTCGTTTTCGTTATGTGTCAGACCCCAGCAGGACGAGCTGTCGCCACTGTCGCCACCTAATAAAAATTAATATCACTCCCATCCGTACGTTGCCATATCTGGAAAGTGAACGTTTTTCTACAGATGTGAAGAGAGTAATATGTGTAATGCATCTTGCATGTTTCCAGGGCCTGGAAAGCCAAGAACGTGAAGGCAAGTTGTATATCTTTAATGGATAATGCAGGTTTTCAATTCTATACTGTCTGAGCCCAGTCTCAGCTCATAATATAGAGGATATTATAAGAGACTCAGTGGACAAAACTAAATCTTTGAACAGACAAGAGGATTGTGTCACTCACCATCGAAGATTCTGAAATAGTTTCTGTAGTTAGAAACTGAGAAGATCATTCCTGAAACATTATTTGGTTGAAATATAATTTGATCTGAGAAACTAAGCTGATTAATTGCACCCAAATTGGCCATTTTAAATGTATAGGATTCATATAATCAAAAATAAATATGAGTACCTAATATCCGATTTGGACCATAATTCTTCCCAACAATGAGTAAGACATGAGGAATCCAATAAAATGATCACTAGCCACCCACAGACCCTCCACACCCTTACGTGTGGAGGGTCTGGAGCTGCTGCTTGGAGTCTTGCTTCTTCAACCTTTGTAATGTGCTCCCTGTGAATCTGGTGAAACGTTTTTGAAATGGAAAAGGGTACTACCTGAACTTGCCAATTTCCGTTACAAAACGTTTTGCTAAAGTTTCCCTTAATATCACCCATATAGCTAATGTCTAGGTGCTATGGTAAGAGAGGGAGTCGCCCAAATGCCAAAAGTGCAACGACTGTTTACAGCCATTCAGCTATTCCAAGACGAATACATACTCTGCATACACACACACACACGAAACCCCAATAGAATAGAGCAGAGAGTGTCCCAAAGAAAGACAATTGCGCACTCCTTTTTCCTTGAATCACAAACACGCGTCTACAAAAATGCATGTATTCATATGGCAAAAACAGTTCCCTGAGGATTTAAAAGGAATGTGACCAAGAGAACGCTCAGGGGAAACAGAGCAAGCACAGCTAGGGGTAGGATAAATAGAGGAGGACTTCCGCAGAGGGGTGAGTGGAAGAGCTAGCTTAATCTGCACCGCGAATGACCTGATACTGGAGTTCACAGAGTCCGAGCACACAGTCAAACGCAAATCCTGGCTTCTCTCTACCACTCCATATCAACACAACAGTCACACACACCCTGTGCAGTTCTTTCTCGTCTCCCTCTCCTTCTCACGTCAATCTTGGCTTCTCTCTACCACCCCATACATAAACAACACACAAGTCAGTGCTGCTGTCAGTGTTCCATGAGAACCAGCTGAACTTTGGGAGGGGAGAGCAGCGAGCACACAGGATGGGAAGGATAATGATGTCAATCCCACCTGGTTGATGGGAGACAGCCCGTTTCCATGGCAATGAAGAAAACATCACAGAGGTCATGTGAGGTCACTCAGAACAGAACTTTTCACTGGAGGGAGAGGACAGGCTGCATCCCAATTGGCACCCTATTCCCTACATAGTGCACTACTTTTCCCCTGGCCCCATAGAGCTCATTTGGGACGCAACCAGATCGGAGAACCCAGCACAGGCTGGGCTCGAACACTTCAACTAGACCCAATGGACCAAATCAGTGGTTCCAGGCAGAGCACGATCTAAGGCCATCAACATCTACATCCACGCCATTTCACATCAAAACTGCCAATGGAAACCATTAGACTACAAAGTTATATTTTTAGCCTAGCCAGTGTATCTCGTTTCCCGTACTGGTTAGGTGAAAGCAATATGGAAGAGCGCAACCTTCAAGTTAATAGGCCTATGCTATGGTGGGAAAGCAGCCATAATGCTTACTCTGACTTGGCCATGGGTCAAGGCTTCACTGCTTCTTGAGATACCGTGCCATAAAGAATCAGTGAGGTAAAAGAGATGGGCCATAGGAGAGACCTTTTCAGTTTTGGAAGGCAGCCATTCTGTACTTCAGACCTGGATTGTACTCGTTAGTGCAAACCGTAGCTAAACGTTTTGCAAAGAAAACCATTTTTATTATTGGATGAGTTCAGGTTTCAGTCAAATTTCCCCAACATCCTGTCACATGACACTAATGCCAACACTGACTGGACCACAGGAGGAGCGAGCAGAGGCCATCTGCTTGTAGCTAACAGGGGGCTTTGAGGACACAGGCTAAAGGTGTCTGCATGCTTCCTATCCGAAACGGTTTGTTCATATATGATGACGACATTTTGGTCTTCGGTAAGGGTTTTTTCAGGTGGTTGTGCACACATTTCTCTCTTGAGGCAAGCTGAAGTTCAGAGCCGAAGTCTACGCCCCTTGGTTGGTCATTGGTCAACAGTAGGGATTCTTCAATTAAGTGGGGCGGCAGGTAGCCTAGTGGTTAGAGCGTTGGACTAGTAACCGGAAGGTTGCAAGATTGAATCCCCGAGCTGACAAGGTAAAAATCTGTCGTTCTGCCCCTGAACAAGGCAGTTAACCCACTGTCCCTAGGCCGTCATTGAAAATAAGAATTTTCAATAAAGTTAAAATAAAAAAATACGTGTTTTGTTGTCATTCAACGAAAGATGACTCGTTTTCATGAAAAAAAATACACTTGAGAAATACTGCACCAAACATTTTAGTTAGACGTAAAATTGCGCGACTAAGATCTCCTCCGCAAAAACATCTAAATTAATGACAGGTTTGTGTTATCTTACACTGAACAAAAATATAAATGCAACAATTGTAAAATCTTTGAAGAGTTACAGTTCATAAGAAAATCAGTTATTTGAAATAAATTAGGCCCTAATCTATGGATTTCACATGACTGGGAATACAGATATGCATCGGTTGGTCACAGATACTTAGGGGTGTGGATCAGAAAACCAGTCAATATCTAGTGACCACCATCTGCCTCATTCAGCGTGACATCTCCTTCACATAGAGTTGACCAGGCTGTTGATTGTGGCCTGTGGAATGTTGCACCACTCCTCTTCAATGGCTGTGCAAAGTTTCTGGATATTGGTGGGAAATGGAACCCGCTGTCTTACATGTCGGTCCAGAGCACCCCAAACATGCTCAATGGGTGACATGTCTGGTGAGTATGCAGGCCATGGAAGAACTGGACCATATTCAGCTTCCAGGAATTGTGTACAGATCCTTGCGACATGGGGCCGTGCATTATCATGCTGAAACATGAGGTGATGGCAGCGGATGAATGGCACGACAATGGGTCTCAGGATCTCATCACAGTATCTCTGTGCATTAAAATTGCCATTGATAAAATGCAAGTGTGTTCGGTGTCCATAGCTTATACCTGCCCATACCATAACCCCACCGCCACCAGCACTCGATTCACAACGTTGACATCAGCGAACTGCTCGCCCACACACCGTCTGCCATCTGCACAGTACAGTTGAAACCAGGATTCATCTGTGAAAAGCACACTTCTCCAGCGTGCCAGTGGCCATTGAAGGTGAGCCTTTGCCCACTGAAGTCAGTTACAACGCCTAACTGCAGTCAGGTCAAGACCCTGGTGAGGATGACGAGCACACAGATGAGCTTCCCTGAGACTGGTTTCTGACGGTTTGTGCAGAAAATCTTAGTTTGTGCAAACCCACACAGTTTCATCAGAAGACGGATGTTGAGGTCCTGGGCTGGTTACACATGGTCTGTAGTTGTGAGGCCGGTTGGACAAATTCTCTAAAACGACTTGAGGGGGCTTATGGTAGAGCGATTAACATTCAATTCTCTGGCAACAGCTCTGGTAGACATTCCTGCAGTCAGAATGCCAATTGCACACTCCCTCAAAACATGAGACATCTGTGACATTGTGTTGTGTGACAAAACTGCACATTTTAGTGGCCTTTTGTCCCCAGCACAAGGTGCACCTGTGTAATGATCATGCTTTTTAATCAACTTCGTTATATGCCACACCTGTCAGGTGGATGGATTATCTTGGCAAAGGAGCAATTCTCACTAACAGGGATGTAAACAAATTTGTGCACAAAATTTAAGAAATAAGCTTTTTGTGCATAAGGAAAATAAAAACTACCTAAACTGCTTATAATTACACTATATAGACAGAGGGAGGGAGGAAGGGACAGAGAAAGGACAGACGGGGTAGAGAGAGGGGAGAGAGCATTTCCTTTCATTGTGGGACAACACTTTGCATCATTTTGTTCAGCTCTCCTGTGCGGCCTGCATAACGTCACTTGAGCTCTCCTGCTAAATGAGGACACAGATGTATTCCCCTCAACACAGGCAAGGGTGCCCTCTTTCTGCCCGTTCCAATCAGACTGAACAGACAGAAGAGTCTGAACACCAGCCCTCGAACAGTCTGAAAACCTGATCTAGACATGGACCCACAGATGTGTGCCCTGATCCATTTAGAACATACAGATAAGAACACCTGTTCTTTTCTTATTGCAAAGAAATCAAACGACGCACGTGTGAATTACTGTATCAATCAAATAACATTACGCAAATGAAAAATACATTGATTTTCTTGTTCATTTCATGGAGTCATCTAGATTTGGAATTTGTACATTTCTGTGAACAATTGGTCAGTGAAAATCTACTTCTCCATCTTGGTCCATAGGAGGAGACCCGGGACAGGCAGGCAGCTGGCTGCCTTTGTTCCAAAATGGCAGTTGCAGCTGTCATCAAAAGGTCAAGAAAATGCTATAATGAACACTAAGGGACCTATGGAGACAAAGGCCATGTACCAGGACAGACTATAATAGGGGAAACTCACGCCTAGGAATGGTATCGCACATCCAAGCAGGGTGGGCCCTGGTTGGTATATGAGGGTGGCACTCGGTCAGGCACAATGGCGCCAGCTGCCCTTCGCAGGCTCCTACCACGCCCTCTCCCAAACCCACAACCCTGCCCAAGGCACTTGCAGCAGGGATACCTCCTTTAACAGCAGGCACCAGAGGTTTCCCTGCCCTCCATCCCCCCTCTAGCTCTTTATCACAGTAAGTTATGAGTATCTTTGAAGTGCCCCCACACCTCCTCTGGGTGTAACAGATCCTGGTTAAACCTACACCTGTCATCTCAGTGCCATTGCTGCTCTATGTGTGGCTCGAGGGCTGCCTTTAGTGCCCAGGGCCATGTGGTGGAGGGCAGAGGGCCTTCTACACGTGCAACACCCCACTCCACCCCTAAGGGAACAGCCTTTACCTCTCCGCCCCCTCCTCCTCACTCCCTGTCCCTAGGGATCATTAACCAAGCTGGGACTGCTTTTGTCATCTGATCAGCAGCTTCACTACTTTCACTGGAACATGAAGAGGCAAGAGGGAGTTATATGTGGCTTCCTTGTCCCTACTGTATAGCACCTTGTACACAGAGGACTTTTCAATCTTTTTGTATATTTGAAAGGGGTAAGTGGGATTCTTTTTTTTTAGACAGGTGTTATCATTTTACCACTAAAAACTACTTTCACTGGGATATGAAAGGGAAGAGGGTGAGATAAATATGGGACCAGACAAGGTAGAGAACATGTTTTTTTTTTTTTTACAAAAGTAGTGAATGGGAAAACCATGCAGTGGCTGTAAGCTGTGTGGATTTTGTTGGGCTCTGCAGTTTCCTCTCAGACATGCAGTCTCATTTTCCTCCCACTCTTCTCCCTCCCTGGCCTCAGGAAACAGTGGAACACTGAACTCCCTTAAATCTTCCCTTAAAAATAAAAAAGGACTAAACTAAAATGACACCAGGCTTACATCCCAAACGGCACCCTATTCCCCATCCATTGCACTACTTTTGATCAAAGCACTATGGGCCCTGGTCAAAAGTAGTGCACTACATGGGGAATAGGGTGCCATTTGGGACGCAAACCAGCTCCTCCTGACAGATGGTCCCCCCCAATCAATGGAAAACAAACCATGACTGTGCGGTTTACATACACAAAGCCTGGGTCGTGTTCAGTAGGCACTAAATGGAATGGTAATGGAGTAAAACGGGAATGGACTACCTGGATTTGTCGAATAAGAAGCGCATTTACATTTGTTGCACAACATTTTGAACTAATGAACACAACTCAGGCTACATCAGCCCCAAAGGACACAGCTAACACAAAGTGCTTTGGCCATTCAAAATAAATTTGGCCACTCCGCTGCAAGTTGCAATGTGATCCTTCATTCAATTCTTCAGAAACAAAACCCCACAACTAACATAACATCTATAGGCGAGACTGACTGACTGACTGACTGAAGATCCTGACAATCAAGCCACCATCTCAAGTCAACCAGCCACTACCCCTAGACCAGTGGAACGCTTAAATTTGCAGCTCAGTGATTATTCTATTTTCCATTCATAATACATAACAATGATACAATTTCAATTCAGTGTTTAATGCAGACCTGAATCATTTCATTGAATATATCTATTGTTCCCTGGACGGCAGATAGATGGCAGTATAGCGCAGCTGTTGAACAGAAAGCCCAAAATAGAACATTTGCCAAAATAGAAGCAACTGCACAGCTACAGCGAATGACCCACATCCGTTTGCTACTGGTTAATTTTGCAGTCTGGTAGACATGGATCGATTTATTGTAAAAAAAAGAAACGTAAATCTATTGACAATGAAAATTAGGGGGAAGAGCTGGAGAACAACGTGACAGCTGTGAACGAACAACCCCCGGAGAACCAGGAAGAAAAAAAAATAGAAAAAAAAGTCAGGAAGATGGCAGCGGGGAAATGCAGCTAGCTAACGTAGCTCCGGTGGCTACGAGAAGGATACAGTCGATTCAAGAAGAACACAGAAAGTTCCAAGAGAAATGGATAGACAAGTATTTTCGTACTGCATAATGGGACTAGCTGACTGTCTTATTTTCCAGAAGGAAGTCAAGTGTTTTAAACAAGCAAATTTAGAGCGACATTTACCATCACACCGCGACCACTTTGACAAAACATATCTGCCACGAAGTAACTTCAGAAACAACAAAATCTATTTTGAAGTGCACCAGTCCCTCCTGCAGCAAAGCACCCCCCACAACATGATGCTGCCACCCCCGTGCTTCACGGTTGGGATGGTGTTCTTTGCTTGCAAGCCTCCCCCTTTTTCCTCCAAACATAATGATGGTCATTATGGACAAACAGTTCTATTTTTGTTTCTTTAGACCAGAGGACATTTCTCCAAAAAGTACGATCTTTGTCCCCATGTGCAGTTGCAAACCATAGTCTGGCTTTATGGCAGTTTTGGAGCAGTGGCTTCATCAATGCTGAGCAGCCTTTCAGGTTATGTCGATATAGGACTTTACTGTGGATATGGATGCTTTTGTTCTGGGATTGATATGCACTTTTCGCACCAAAGTACATTCATCTCTAGGAGACAGAACACGTCTCCTTCCTGAGGTCTTGGCTGATTTCTTTTGATTTTCTCATGATGTCAAGCAAAGAGGCACTGCGTTTGAAGGTAGGCCTTGAAATACATCCACAGGTACACCTCTGATAGGCTAAATGACATAATTTGTGTCAATCAAAAGCTTCTAAATCCATTACATCATTTTCTGAAATTCCAAGCTGTTTAGAAGGCACAGTCAACTTAGTGTATCTAAACTTCTGACCCACTGGAATTGTGATACAGTGAATTATAAGTTAAATAATCTGTCCGTAAACAATTGTTGGAAAAATGACTTGTGTCATGCACAAAGTAGATGTCCTAACCGACTTGCCAAAACTATAGTTTAACAAGACGTTGGGGAGTGGTTGAAAAACAAGTTAATGACTCCAACCTAAGTGTATGTAAACTTCTGACTTCAACTGTATGAGATTGCTTGGATACTCGCGAGAAACAAGAAGGCCTTCACAGATGCGTAGATAGTCAAATAATGTTTTTTGGCCTCAGCCAAAATATTGTATGCTGATTTCACAAACAAGGAAGCTATTTTAAAGCAAATTAAGGGACTAACTCTCAGACTCTACCATAACAAGACACATAGAAGACATCAGCAAGCACCTGATTACTGACATATCCGTGGCGCCGTGTTTTAGTATTGCGCTTGACGAAAGCACTGATGTAAGTGACATTGCCCAACTATGTGTCTGGGTCCGCTTCCCTCAAAACGAGTCGTTCAGAGAGTAACTTCTATGTTTACTGCCCCTTCAGGGACAAACATTAGGAGAGGATATTCTGAAAGTCCCTGTTACATTTCTTGCTGATAATATTGACTGATCAAATCTGGCATCTTTGTTCACTGACGGCGACCCAAACATGCGGGGGAAGGAGAAGGGACTCAACAATGAACAACAACGAAAACAGAGAAACAGACTGACCAATGCCTCACAAGGATAGCAAGAGACTATGCATTTAGAATGAATTAGGTCAAAGAGCAGAAGGCACATTTTTGCTCATCCAACTACTGAGGTAACCCTTAGTAAATGAAGGCAATGGGGCTTAGAGAGTCGGGCCAGTAACCGAAAGGTTGCTAGATCGAATCCCCGAGCTGACCCCTGAACAAGGCAGTTAACCCACTGTTCCTAGGCAGTCATTGTAAATAAGAATTTGTTCTAAACTGACTTGCCTAGTTAAATAAAGGTGCCATAAAAAAACAAATAAATAAAATAGGTCTTATACATGTGATGTGTGTATGTATTTGTGCTGTACATCAAAACAATTGCATGTGCTCCATTGCTCTGAATTTGCTCTCATAATAATCTGATTATATTGGAAGAAAAAGTACAACAAATTAAAGATATGTGCATCCCTCTGACAAAGTGGCCCCCTTACAAAACAATGTCAGTAACACCGCCCTAGACACTTGTGGAGATCTGTGAGGACTGGATAGGCGTAAGCAATAACGACAAAAAATCAATCTAGCCTATTGAAAAGGCAAGGTGGAGCTACTACAAGTTCTTTCAGAACTCCAAAAGTGAACAGGACGTAGGGGTCAACTTAAGATTGGATACATCTTTGCTGTGATATACACAACACTTCACTTATGCACTTCCTTCCAGTATCTTCCCTCTGTTCTTTTGGCATGACAGTGAAATCGCTGTCATGCCAAAAGTAAAACCACAACTCCTGCTACTTGCTGTCCTGTAAACAGCGTTCACTAGAAAACTACTGATAGTTGGTTGTCATCATCTGGCCCACAACTGGGGTGTATTCACTAAGAACCAAACTAAAACAAACAGGCCCAAATGGGGAGGGACCTACCCGAATGTGTCCAATAAATTCTTGTTTTCGTTTTTTCCAATGTAAAATATTTTGCACTAATGAATACACCCATGTTCTGTTGGTGAATTTGCCTTGGTGATAGGACTTTATTTTATTTGACCATTCTTTTACCAAGTAAATTGAGTGACATCTTGGGGATTTAGCCAGAACACCGGGGTTAACACTCCTACTCTTGCGATAAGTGCCATGGGATCTTGACTACAGAGAGTTAGGACACCCGTTTAACGTCCCATCTGAAAGACGGCACCCTACACAGGGCAGTGTCCCCAATCACTGCCCTGGGGCATTGGAATATATATTTTAGACCTGAGGAAAGAGTGCCTCCTACTGGCCCTCCAACACCACATCCAGCAGCATCTGGTCTCCCATCTTGGGACCGACCAGGACAAACCCTGCTTAGCTTCAGAAGCAAGCCAGCAGTGGGATGCAGGGTGGTATGCCGCTGGCACTACCTATAGAAAGGTTACTGCTCTGTCCCCCAACAACACAGAGATTAGGGCAGTTTCAGTGTTTCCGGGGCCTTGTGGAGGTACGGTAAGCTACATTACATGCTTGCCTAAAAAATACCATACGGCCATAAAATGTTGAACAGATAGGTGTCAAGTTCTCATCAGCGTCACCCAGTAGGCCTTATTTCACTAGCAATCTTACCGCGTGCCAGCAGCGCCTGTGCCCCCTCACAAGAAGAAAGCGCTCATAAATAAGAAACCTCTAGTAGGGTTTGGAAAACACAGTACAAAATTCCCACCCAACACATGTTTGTTTTGACATTTTAGCAGGCATTGGGAACCTGGGTACATATGGCATCCAGAGAGAGGCCTTGCACTCTGCTCCTCTTTGCAAAGAGCAGCAATGAACTCTAAGTTCAATGAAGGGTCATTAACTTAACAGTGTGAATGTCTGCCTGAAGCTACGAGCGGGGAAACCCAGTCATACTCTCAAGTCTGTGTTTGTCTCTGAACCACAGGGTCTATTTAGCCAAGAAACACTCAAATACATACAGTACCAGTCAAAGGTTGACACACCTACTCATTCCAAGGTTATTTATTTTTACTATTTTCTACTTTGTAGAATAATAGTTTAAACATTTAAACATATGAAATAACACATATTGAATCAAATCAAAATACATTTTAGATTGGAGATTCTCAAAGTAGCCATTCTTTACCTTGACAGCTTTGCACACTCTTGGCATTCTCTCAACCAGCTTCATGAGGTAGTCACCTGGAATGCATTTCAATTAACTTCTGTGCCTTGTTAAAAGTTAATTTGTGGAATTTTGAGCCAATCAGTTGTGTTGTGACAAGGAAGGGGTGGTATACAGAAGGTAGCCCTATTTGGTAGAAGACCAAGTCCATATTATGGCAAATAACCAAAGAGAAATGACAGTCCATTGTTACTTTAAGACATGAAGGTCAGTCAATACGGAAAATGTCAAGAACTTTGAAAGTTTCTTCAAGTGCAGTTGCAAAAACCATCCAAGCGCTATGATGAAACTGACTCATGAGGACCACCAAAGGAATGGAAGACCCAGAGTTACCTCTGCTGCAGAGGATGCGTTCATTAGAGTAAACTGCACCTCTGAAGCACTTATTTGGGCTGCAATCTGAGTTCAATTAACAGACACATCTCAACATCAACTGTTCAGAGGAGACTGCGTGAAATCTTCATTGTCGAATTGCCGCAAAGAAACCACTAAGAAGAAGAGACTTGCTTGGGCCAAGAAACACGAGCAATGGACATTAGACCGATGGAAATCTGTCATTTGGTCTGATGAGTCCAAATTTGAGATTTTTGGTTCCTACAGCCGTGTCTTTGTGAGACGCAGAGTAGGTGAACGGATGATCTACGCATGTGTTTCCCACCATGAAGCATGGAGGAGGGATTGTGATAGTGTAGGGGTGCTTTGCTGGTGACAATGTCTGTTATTTATTTAGAATTAAAAAAGGCACATTTAACCAGCATGGCTACCACAGCATTCTGCAGCGATACGCCATCCCATCTGGTTTGCGCTTAGTAGGACTATCATTTGTTTTGCAACAAGACAATGGCCCAAAACACACCTCCAGGCTGTGTAAGGGCTATTTGACCAAGAAGGAGAATGATGGAGTGCTGCATCAAATGACCTGGCCTCCACAATCACCCAATTGAGATGGTTTGGGATGAGTTGGACTGCAGAGTGAAGGAAAAGCGGTGCTCAGTGTAGCCGGTGTGAAATGGCTAGTTAGCTAACCGCATTTCAATCGGTGACGTCACTCGCTCTAAAACCTTGAAGTAGTTGTACCCCTTGCTCTGCAAGGGCCGCGGCTTTTGTGGAGCGATGGGTAACGATGCTTCGAGGGTGACTGTTGTTGATGTGCGCAGAGGGTCCCTGGTTCGAGCCCAGGCAGGGTGCGAGGAGAGGGGGACGGAAGCTATACTGTTACATCAACATATGTTGGAACTTCTTCAAGACTGTTGGAAAAGCATTCCAGGTGAAGCTGGTTGAGAGAATGCCAAGAGTGTGCAAAGCTGTCATCATCTTTGTCCTGTTGGAAGGTGAATCTTCACCCCAGTCTGAGGTCCTGAGTGCTGACACCACCATGCTTCACCGTAGGGATGATGCCAGGTTTCCTCCAGACGTGACGCTTGGCATTCAGGCCTTAGGAAAGTATTCAAACCCCTTTACTTTTTCTACATTTTGTTACTTTACAGCCTTATGCTAAAATTGATTAAATAGATTTGTGCTAGGTAGCTGGCTAACGTTAGCTAAAAGGTTTAGGGTTAGCTAACATGCTAAGTAGTGGCAAAGTAGCTACAAAGTAGTTGCTAATTGTCCATGATGAGATTTGTACAGACAACCTTTGGGTTGCTAGACGTCTGCGTTATATGTCCAGGAATGGGAGACAATATATCCACAGGGAACATATAATTACATCAACTTTTCAATGTGCTGGCAGTGCATTCAGATTTCTATCAGCTGAAGCATGTGCAGAACCATGTAAACACTTGCACGAACTCAGCAAGTGTGCATTCGTGTGTATCTACTGCGCATGCATCAGGTGATAGAAATCGGAATGCATGGCCAATGCTTTGAACAGTTCATGCAATTATACTTTCCTGTGGATGTATCATCTCACATTCCTACCACCGAAAGGACCAGCCACAAGAACCGGTAAAAGTATGTTAATATATACTTGTATTAAACATTATGTCTTGTAGAAATCGTGAGAGAAAACGTCCCTGATTCAAACGCTCATTTGTGCCAGACGTAGATACCTCGCGTATCCAGGCAACATACACATTCCGTGTCCCAGATTGACGTTTACTATTATGGCTAGTCCGATACCAGTCTGAACAGGGTGGGGACACTGGCAGCAATATCGTTGTTGAACGAGGCAGTAGGCCTATCATGTCGCTGAACATGGCATGGCATTGAGCCGTAGGCTATTCTCCGTTACACAAATCGACTTTGATGAGAGACGATGAAGTCATACAATTTGCATGAAAACATTTTACCCATCCTTGACCATCATCAACTGACATTCATATAAGCAATTCACACAGACAGTGAGTCACCAGTGCTTCTTTGTATCCCGGCCTGTTTATATTTAAAAAAAAAAAAAACATTCACTAGTATGACGACCTAACAGCAGTTGTCCAGTTATCTTTTTCAATAGGTCATGGTCAGTCTGTGCTGTTCCCTAGTCTGGCCAGCCACACACACACACCCTTTATCCAAGGAGTGTTCAATGGCCGCATAAGAACACCGCAAAAGCATAGAACTCTTTCGAACAGACCACTAGCTTTGACATCATCGGGTTTATAAAGGGTAAATGTTTATCTAAAAACACAGCCACATTTAAAAATGTTGTTAGGTCCTATTCAACCAACTACCCTTCCTCAACAAACAATTCACACCCAGCAGGCTATCAATTGCCCGTCTCCCGTCGCTTTCTTCATGGGGACGCTACAACAAGGATCACCTAGGCTGGTACACCGTAACTCGTTTAAGGTCTTTTTTGTTATGTAGATTGTTATGTTTTATCAACAAATAAAACAAATCCTAAACACATCTGGAGGTGAGAAAGGCTGATTTCACAATCCACTTACAGTCAAATTGGGATTGAACAGCGGCTCCTCTTCTGTGTTCACCCCAATGGATGATGAAAACCAAAAACAGTAATCACGGTATTTGGAACAAATACCGTGAATTAATGGTCGAAATAACACGCTTCTGTGAATCGGTTGAAACAATTGTAGCGCCCGTTGTCCTCATATTTTTTAAACGAACAGCTCGGCGTGCAAACACATACATACTCCCATCCTCATTCTCTTTCCCAGGATTGTTGCGCGACGCACGCTATGCGTTTCCTGTCCAGCCCAGAACTGGGCTCGACTAATCTGTCCTGGCAGTGATCAAGCGCCTCTCCAACATAGTGGACTAGTTAGTAACTGCAGCACGCAATTCAAGGCGTTTCTGCATGTGGGCATTTCTGCGACTGCAGGAACACACTCCTCGAGCATCCCATTGGTTTCTGCATGAACGCCCTCCCCACCCCCCTCGAGTACCCATTGGTTCCTGCACGAAGCCCCTCCTCCAAGCGCGACATCTTCGTGCCTGGGTATGTCCTGCGGCACTTTCGAATGTGGGTCAAAAGGGAAGTCTTTTCGGGGTCCTGTGTGCCGGAGTCCTCTTTGCCAGCTGGACAGTGTCCTTCCCTCCCCGTCGTTAACAGAACTGCACGAAACCGTACAGCGAACATACGATGTCGCACCCTCCTCCCGCCTGCTATGTACCCAATAAAACCATGCCTGACAGGCGGGGGATACGTCTACTGGTGTCGCCACCGCTAGCTACTCCGGGAGGCGGAGGCAACACCGTGTGCTCCCGTGTACCGGAATCCTTATTAGGACACACACTGTCCATCGCTCCCGCCTGCCGAACACCTGCCCTCTCCGTCATGAACAGAACCTCTGGAAAACAGTGGCCGACAGGCGGGGGCGAAGGACACTCCACCCGCGGCCCCCCTTTTGAAGGCCCTCTGAAACATTTTGGGGGAACTCAGTTGGGGTCTCAACTTACGTTTGCAAGTTAGAATAGTACAATACAAGGTACAATTTCGAAATGTGGTTGTGCATCAGCAGTTATGTCAGCTAACATTATTTTTTATTTTGTTTGTTTGTTGCTAAGTTAGTTTTGCAGCCAGCTATCGAAACGTGTTATCGTGGTCGAAATACCCCCATTGATTTTGTTAGTCAGACTCACTCAGATATCATTCAACTGCATTTGTCTCCACTCTATGGCAGACTGTTTTGTGCCCCCAAAAAAGTCGCGATCCCTGAGCCACGGCTAGCTACGGTTGTCTGCCTCGCCTCTTCTTCTGTTGGGTTTGTCATCGGTTGGCATTCGACATTATGGTGCATTACCGCCATCTACTGTATTGGAGCCCCCCTCGCCACCTGCTTATGTACTGGAATCATAGCTTAAAAATGTACCAGTAAAATGACTGTATAAAGAGGGGCAGGAACGCCCTGAATTGCAGGGTGCAGTTCTCAACCCTTCTCAACCAGACTTCATTTTTGTCAAACCTCATACATTATCCTGTCAAGTTAGAATTAAAAGCAACTTTTTTGCAAATTCTTTCTAATCTCTTACATGAATTCCACACATAGAACAATTATTTACCATTTGTTGGTTTACCTATTCTACTGACCCCAGACCTGTTGCACAGTTCAAATCACATTTTATTGGTCACAAAAAGTTATTTCCAGGTGTATGTAATAACACAAATAAATGTCTTCATTCCTTCTCCCTGACTCTAGGCCAGAGAGAAAAATGTGATTAGCTGAAAACTTGAATCTGGGTGTCGGGCTGCATTTAGATTGGCAGCCCAATTTAGATTTTTTTTACTAATTGGTCTTTTGACAAATCAGATCTGAAAAATATCTGATGTGAAAACACGATTGGTCAAAAGATCAATTATTGGAAAAAATATCAGAATTGGGCTGCCTGTCTAAACACAGCCTGACAGTGATGGGCAAGCACCAGTTGGCTCTGGTTTTGACGCAATCAGCATTTTCAATCTGTGCTGTTTTGACCCATCAGGGACCTTTACCACTGCTCTCTCCTCTCTGACATGTCAGGCCCTCAGTGTTTCAGAGAAGGTGATGAGTGGATATTAGGCTCAACATCATGGGGTCCCCAGTATTGTAACATCGAGGCATAAGATAACTGGGCAAAAGCAGATATAAGGCTAGTGGTTTGTTAAATGGCTTTTTTTCACAGAACTGAACATTCTACTAGCTGTTCTGGTTGGAACCATCCATGCTGTCAAAGAAGGCTATTAAAAGCAGAAGTTAAGACATGAGCTGTGGTCAAATACCCATACTGTATACTACATACTTAATGAGTATATACACTACATACTATAAGTTCATTTTAGTATACTGTAAACAAACGGTATCCTTTCAGTTAAGTGTACTAGCGCTTCGCCTGTGTACCGGAAGTTGATGCTGTTGCTATGCAACTTCTTGCTAGCTAGTTAGCATAGCCAAAAAATTACTAGCTAGGCATCTTACGACTTCATTAACAATGTCCATTGAGAATGCACAATGACAAAACCACTTAGCTAAGCTAAGAATGACGTGAATGATCAAGTCAATAAACATCGGGTGGTTAGTATATAGTTAATATACTGGCAAGTTCGATGTATTAGTAACCAACTAACGTTAGGGGAAAGGGGGATACCTAGTCAGTTGTACAACTGGACGGTAGCTAGCTAACATACCGGTACATACAAGCAACTGCAGTAATGATATGCTATAAGGTTCGTAAGGCTAGCGAAGCTAACAAATTGTCAGACAACATAACATGTAACGTAACTTATTCGAAAAGTCATTACTTTATTATATTGCGCAACATTTTCTTAACATTTGTCATAATTAGTAAAGCAATGAATTTGTATCTGCTCTCAACGGACTTCGGCTGCATATTTTCCGCCATTTTCTTCAAATCTGAAAATGTTGTGAAGCCACGCCCATTTCTGAAGAATTGCATAATGGGCCCCAAAAGAACAGAGATAGTGTCCACTGATTGTATACTTCATATTTGGAAAATGTAGTACGACATCCGGGAACCTTTGGCATATTAACTATATCCATACTATGACCAATAAGCATACTACATACTCAATTTACGTCACAAATAGTGCAGTTAGTATGAGTATTCGAACACAGCTATGGTCTAGACCAGGGGTATTCAACTCATTCCATACAAGGTCCGGAGCCTGCTGGTTATCTGTTTGCCCTGATAATTATTGCACCCACCTGGTGTCCCTGGTCTAAATCAATCCCTGATTAGCGGGGAGTAATGAAAACTGTCTTCATGGTCCAGAGTTGAGTTGAGTTTGAGGGGTCTAGACCAGGGCTCTCCAAGTTTGTTCATTGAGAGCCTCCCTGCTGTAGGTTTTCGTCCTGATTAAGGTTAATAACCGGCCAATTATTAGAATCAGGTGTGCTAGATTAGGGTTGGAGTGAAAACCTACAGAACTGTAGCTCAGCAGGAACTAGAATCCTTGAATCAGGTGTGTTAGAGATGGGCAAAAATGACTCCTCTCTCTTCTAACTCTATGCCTGCAGCACTTCAGCCTTGATATGACTGACAGTCGTGTGTGTGTGTGTGTAGGGGTGGATTGGCCATCTGGCATTTGGTTGAATGTACACAGTGTACAAAACATTAGGAACACCAGCTCTTTCCATGACAAAGACTGCAGGTGAATCCAGGTGAAAACTATGATCCCTTATTGATGTTGTTGTGGCAATTCTTACACAGGGACACTCAAAGTCAATCTTAAATGAATAATTGTTTATTGTCAGCGCGCGGGAGAGGTTCCAACAAACTTAATGCACCAAAGTGAACGTCTGTCAGAAGCTTTGCTGGGGCAGTCCCAGCAGTTGTCTTATATACGGCTATACACAGACAAGTTATATTTGCATGATTTAGCATCATTAATTCATCATTACTGTTTTGTTCATGTGACCGACCAATACTGGTTCATAACATGTTATAGACCAATGCCTCACAAGGCTTCTTCTCTCAAAGCTGAGACCTTGAAACAAAGATATCTTTCGTTCTCAAAACAAAGTCTGGGCGTACTGCCAAATTGCAGATACTGATAGTGAGGATTTTTTCAGTCAGTCACTTGCATGAACACAGAAATTGGTTTATAGAAAAGCACAATCATAGAACATAGAAATTGGTAACTAGAAAAGCACAAGTATTACATTTCCATCACATTCCATACTCTTATCACTTGTGTGATAATAATCATTACATTTTAATGTAAGCGTTTAGATTTTAGCTTCTATATCATAATATTCTATACTCCTATTAATCTTTCCATACGTGAGTTCCAAATAATTCTAACAGTCGCCCCAGCGTGAGTTGTTTTATGTCAGAATGCACTCACTGTTCCAAAATGTGATTATTACGCAACAGGACAGTCAACATGCGCTGCCTGCTAATTATCTATGTTTCAACTTGTCAATTTCAAATTATTGTCTAACAAGTTGTATTTTATTACAACAGTTTGAATTTAGGTGTATTCCGCCTCTTTAGTTCACATGGAAGTAGCCATTGCAGCATTGCGGACAATTTATGTTTGAGGCTTTACTGAGCCGGACAAACTTCTCTCTTTGAGGAGAGCCCACACACTTCACCAATGTTTGCGCAGATCAAGTATGCACATTGTTGAACATTTTCTGTCTGGCACTCGCATTGCGTTGTTGTTTTCCTTACAAATAATAACTTTGGACATGTGTGCGTTCCTATCAAAGTAAGTTCCTTATTTTCTGTATATCGTGTTGTCGTTTCTACTATAGGTGTATACAGTATGTATGTATGTATGTATGTATGTAGCATAATGTATTTACAGTTTTATTCACGTTTTCAAGTACTGGTGACAAATAATGCATTCCGATTATTGCATAGATTGTAATGGTAATGGTAATGACACTTATGATGTCTGTAAAATAGGTTGTTAAGGTTGTACTAGTTATAATGAGATAATGCTAAGCTATTTGCCAGCTATGTTTGGCGCCATGTTTGTTGACATTATACAATGCATTCTGGGTGTCACGTAAATGTCTCCCCGTACCTGCTTCGTCTCTCCAGCGTCATTTCATGTGACAGTCTGAACATTGCATCCAAAAATAAACTGGTCACATTCTGGCATAACTTTGTAAGGACTGTGTTTGTGCAAAATGTTTCTGTGAAAAAATAGTGTGGCCAGCTCAAATGCTGATTGTTTGCGTCAATCGAAACTGGAAATTCTGGTTTGAGCGTACGCTGCAGGGACCACTGTAGAACGATCACACCCATTTGTTGGTACGTGTGAAAAGGTTAAAGTAAGGGAAATCAACACAGGAAAAAAAACGGACACTTCATCTTTTCAAACCCTTCATTCTGAATTGTACAATCCAATTAGTATGGTAATACTACAATCACAAAAAAGGTTATACTTCTATTAACGGGAGTATCAAAATTACACACACATACACAAGGGATCTGTAGATTCAGAGGTGAATACATCTCTCAATGTTAACCATTGTTTCAATATCTTACCACAATCGGGTTGGATTGACCAGTTTTTCTCTAACTGTCCCTGGGACATCAACTTAGTCAAAATATAAAACCCTGTTGTTTAACAATTCTTGTCAATCATTATTCATTGTCCGTATCTACAGGGGGAAATGGGAGCTCATCCAGAGTTGGCTGCTCATTAGTTTCACCATCCTCTGGAGGAGCAGAAAACATGATCGCTGCTGAAATATTATCAGCCAGAGAGGCACAGATTGCCTTACAGCATGTAAATAACATTTCACAGGGAAGAGAGAGAGTACACATGTTATAACAGTTTCACACCAACCTTGATAAGAATGAGATTGGGGCAAGGTTAGCCCAAGCTACAATCTAGTGGCTCTCCTCACATTTTAGGGCACAGCTCTGTCTCTAGAAGCCTCGCCTTTCCAAATCATAATTATAGCTATTGATAAAGGATCCAACCCAAATGTAGAATGACAGTTCTTAGTGCTTCACGTTGGTTCTATCACTTTAATTCACGACCCTCAACTTAGCACACACCGACACTGGCAGAATGTACATTGAACTTATTTTTCTAGCATGAACTTTTCTCGTCATGGCCCCCATTTGTGGTAATGACAGATAGGTATTTCAATGCATTCTTAGTCTAAATTACTATACATTTCACAGGGTGCAGACCTCCACAATCAACCTGTTACCCCAAGTTAACAATTTTGGATAAGGCTACATTTAAGCCCACCTCCCTCCCCCGCCCCCTTCACGGCACTCATTCTTCCTTTCCTGGCATTTCTTCATGTTCTGCTTCAGATAGTGTTTCAGTTTGTCCTCCCAATGGCACATGTTCAAAGTGGATGGCCCTTGATAATGTCTCTCACCTGAGACGCCACTGTCCTTTACAGTCCATTATGTGTTGTCCATTTTCCTACCAGTACACCAGCAGCATGAGAGACATTTGGATGGGATCTCTCTCCATGCTCACTCCACGTGGACTCATGGCGCACTCCTGAGAGAAAAGGCATGAGAGAAAAGGCAGTTGATAGCTTCGACTGGATGCTGTGTACAGGTTGCTGGCTCGGACTCAGGTCTCATGGTAGAAGTGGTGAAGAACCATGTTCTTGGTCAAATTATCCCTTCCATGTATTCCATGTACATGTTCCATGTACACCATCTGTTGTCAACTTCACCATACCTTTGAGAGTGGACAGACCAGTTTAGTTTAGGGCATTTCTAATTCAGGAAATCCAGACAAATGATTTACTGTATGACAAATTATTATTACTACCGGATTCAGGAAATCCAGACTTCTAAAACAAATGTCAAAGAGAATAACAACACGCAGTTGAACCCCCAAAAAAAAAAAAAAAAATGGTCTTTACTCCCTATCATCTTGGCGATCTCACTGCAGTGTTACAGGTCAGGGAATCAGAGGGCTACTTTGTTTCTTTCACTAGTCTCCATAATCAGCTTCCTTCAACTAGGACTCCCTTCTTCCCAATAGGAAGACCTTCTCAATCTACTACTTATCTCAAACAACATTCTGCTTTTCCCCCTGTTGCAAGGTTTAAAACAAATAAAACATGATAACTTTCTCCATATTGGAAGGCAATGTTTTCATTTTAGTATACCTTCAAAAATTTACTCTGTATTTTTATTACCAATCTCTGTTGGATATTCACTTTCTGCTTCAATATTTATTAAATGTCTATTATTTTAAGATTCATATGTAATGCTTTGTAGGGATCAATATGTATTAACTGGGTTGGCACTGTCTCAGTCCCCAGTAGATGGCGCTCTCCATCCATAATAAGTCTGGCACCTGAGACAGCAGGGGAACAGATGCAGTCTCCGTTTTGCCTACTCAGAAATTGGTTTAGAACTTCATCATTTGGGATATCAACAAAAACTACATCGGGAGTACAATAAATGGTAGCTTTTTAAGTTTAGCTAAAATAAAATAATGTTCAACATTCATTAGTTATATTCAACAAGGTATGGGGTTTATTTCAAAATGCATTACCAGGGTGGAGAAAATCTTCTAAGCATTTATAGTTTTATTGGTTAGAGGTAAGTCAAGTCCCCGTACAATGCTTTAACCTTATCATACCTCAAATGATCCATAAAGGAACCACTGAACATTTCTCTGAATACTTTTTACACCACTTACGTACGTCTACGTTTGGGTGTGCTAGTTGTATATTATTATTATGTTTCTATTCTTACTTCATCAGATCATCATAATAACCCACTATACTCAATATTATGTTACTTTATCTCTAGTAACCCATTATACACTTGTGTTACATCACAAATTCCTCCTTTAGACTAGTGTTCTATTCGTACAGGGGTTTAGATATTTACACTAGTTGTTCTATTTAACAGCATGTTCTGAAATAGTTCTCTGTTCTTTCATATCTCCATACATAATAATGTAATACAGTTGAAGTCGGAAATGTACATACACCTTAGCCAAATACATTTCAACTCAGTTTTTCACAATTCCTGACATTTAATCCTAGTAAAAATTCCCCCATCTTAGGTCAGTTAGGATCACCACTTTATTTAAGAATGTGAAATGTCTGAATAATAGTAGAGAGAATGATTTATTTCAGCTTTTATTTCTTTCATCACATTCCCAGTAGTTCAGACATTTACATACACTCAATTAGTATTTAGTAGCATTGCCTTTAAATTGTTTAACTTGGGTCAAACGTTTCGGGTAGCCTTCCACAAGCTTCCCACAATAAGTTTGTGATGGCCACCCCAATACCTTGACTTTGCTGTCCTTAAGCCATTTTGCCACAAATGTGGAAGTATGCTTGGGGTCATTGTCCATTTGGAAGACCCATTTGCAACCAAGCTTTAACTTCCTGACTGATGTCTTGAGATGTTGCTTCAATATATCCACATAATTTTCCATCCTCATGATGCCATCAATTTTGTGAAGTGCACCAGTCCCTCCTGCAGCAAAGCACCCCCACAACATGATGCTACCACCCCCCGTGCATCACGGTTGGGATTGTGTTCTTCGGTTTGCAAGCCTCCCCCTTTTTCCTACAAACATAACGATGGTCATTATGGCCAATCAGTTCTATTTTTGTTTCATCAGACCAGAGAATATTTCTCCAAAAACTACGATCTTTGTCCCCATGTGCAGTTGCAAACCGTAGTCTGGCTTTTTAATGCCGGTTTTGGAGCAGTGGCTTCTTCCTTGCTGAGCGGCTTTTCAGGTTATGTTGATATAGTACTTGTTTTACTGTGGAAATAGATACTTTTGTACCTGCCTCCTCTAGCATCTTCACAAGGTCCTTTGCTGTTGTTCTGGGATTGATTTGCACTTTTCGCACCAAAGTACGTTCATCTCGAGGACAGCGGTATGACGGCTGCATGGTCCCATGGTGTTCTCCGTTTTGCTCTACACCCACAAGCGTCACAGCACTCGTCTGAAGTTGGTACTGCCAATCTGCCAACTTCTGTCTGTAGCATCCGGACATTTTGGGCCACACACTTATGACCCCTCTTTGGAAAGGTGAAACTCTCCCGAACATGTCGGTTGTGACACCCACAATCCTCACAAGACTCGTCTGAAGGTAGCCCGGTACCAGTAAAAAAAAATTGGGGAAGTACTGTACATTCAGAAAGTATTCAGACCCCTTTACTTTTTCCACATTTTGTTACGTTACAGCCTTATGCTAAAATTCATTATTTCCTCATCAATTGACACACAATACCCCATAATGACAAAACAAACACAGCATGTTAGACATTTTTGCAAATGTATTAAAAATAAAAAACGGAAATATGACATTTACATAAGTATTCAGACCCTTTACTCAGTACTTTGTTGAAGCACCTTTAGCAGCGATTACAGAATTAAGTCTTCTTGGGTATGACGCTACAAGTTTGGCACACCTGTATTTGGGGAATTTCTCCCATTCTTCTCTGCAGATCCTCTCAAGCTCTGCCAAGTTGGATGGGTTCAAGTCTGGGCTCTGGTTGGGCCACTCAAGGACATTCACAGACAAAGCCAGTTCTGCGCTGTCTTGGCTGTGCTTAGGGTCGTTGTCCTGTTGGAAGGTGAACCTTCGCTCCAGTCTGAGGTCTTGATCGCTCTGGAGCAGGTTTTCATCAAGGATCTCTGTACTGTGCTTCGTTCATCTTTCCCTCGATCCTGTCAAGTCTCCCGGCCACTGACAAAATTCCCACAGCATGACGCTACCACCACCTCGCTTCACTGAAGGGATGGTGCCTGATTTCCTACAGACCTGGCGCCAAATAGTTCAATCTTGGTTTCATCAGACCAAAGAATCTTATTTCTCATGGTTTGAGAGTCCTTTAGGTGCCTTTTTGCAAACTCCAAGCAGGCTGTCATGTGCCTTTTACTGAGGAGTGGCTTCCGTCTGGCCACTCTACCATAGAGGCCTGATTGGTGAAGTGCTGCAGAGATGGTTGTCCTTCTGGAAGGTTCTCCCATCTCCACAGAGGAACTCTGGAGCTCTGTCAGAGTGACCATCGGGTTTTTGGTCACCTCCCTGACCAAGGTCCTTCTCCCACGTATTCTCAGTTTGGCCGAGCAGCCAGCTCTAGGAAGAGTCTTGGTGGTTCCAAACTTCTTCCATTTAAGAATGATGGAGGCCACTGTGTCCATGGGGACCTTCATGGCTGCAGAAATGTTTTGGTAGCCTTTGCCAGATCTGTGTCTCGGAGCTCTACGAACAATTCCTTCAACCTCATGGCTTGGATTTTGCTCTGTCATGCACTGTCAACTGTGTGACCTTATATAGACAGGTGTGTGCCTTTCCAAATCATGTCCAATCAATTGAATTTACCACAGGTGGACTCCAATCACGTTGTAGAAACATATCAAGGATGACCAATGGAAACAGGATGCACCTGAGCTCAATTTGAATTAGGTATTTCTGTTTTTCATTTTTAATACATTTGCAAAAATAAAAAAATAAACTGTTTCCGCTTTGTCATTTTGGTTTATTATGTGTAGATTGATGAGGGGAAAAAGTAATTTAATAAATTTTATTAAATTTTAACTGTAACGTAACAAAGTGTGGAAAAGGGAAGGGGTCTCCGAATACTTTCCAAATGCACTGTAGTTTAGTAGTTTAGTACCTATAAAAGAAAAATTACAAGATTATGTTAGAATACTGTTTATGCATCGAATAGCTTTGATGAGCACTCATCCGTGTCTGTGGGACTGATTTGGGCCTCTGGGGCTTGAGCTTTATGATGGCTTGGTGATAAAAACCTACAGCCTGTATTCTATAGACTGAGTTGGTGTGTGTGATAGACTGGAGGAGTAGAACAAACCCCTCTTTGATTCTAATCATCCTTGTATCTGGGAAACTAAGCCAGGTTTGGGGTAAAACAACACCCAGTGCACATAACCACAAGATGAACCTAAGGTGGCTTATGATGCCCCGATCTGCATGGGAGGAGTGGAACCAGTCATGACTAAGCATTTTTAGAACTACTACATCCACGTTGGGGAAAGTGTAGGAAAAATGGCACAGCTTCCAGAAAACAGTCACTTTCAAACAAGGCTAATTGAGGTAAGACAGTAATTCTGCTCATAGATTATGCATGAATGAACTATACATTGACAGTGGGAGGTTTAAAAAAACGACTTACTATTCGCCAAACTTCTGGAGCATGTCTTTAAGGTATGTGTATTTTCAGGTAACACATACACTGAGCATACCAAACATTAGGAACACCTTCCATAGTATTGAGTTGCACCCCCCTTTGCACTCAGAACAGCCTCAATTGGTCAGGGCATGGACTCTACAAGGTGTCGAATGCGTTCCACAGGGATGCTGGTGCATGTTGACTCTAATGATTCCCACATTAGTCAAGTTTGCTGGATGTCCTTTGGGTGGTGGACCGTTTTTGATACACATGGGAAACTGTTGAGCGTGAAAAAAACAGCAGCGTTGCAGTTCTTGACACAAACCGGGGTGCCTGGCACCTACTACCATACCCCGTTCAAAGACACTTCAATCTTTTGTCTTGCGCATTCAGCCTCTGAATGGCAAACATACACAATCCATGTCTCAATTGTCTGAAGGCTTAAAAATCCTTCTTTAACCGGTCTCCTCCCCTTCATCTACACTGATTGAAGTGGATTTAACAAGTGACATCAATAAGGGATCATAACTTTCACCTTGTCAGTCTATGTCATGGAAAGAGCAGATGTTTGTGATCTTTTGTATACTCAGTATATGACAGGCACTAATTTGCAATATAGCCCATGTCGTTAGCTTCGCTTTTATAACGGATAAGGCTTAAGCCGACAGACAGACAAAGTGAGAACAAGAAGAAGCACAGTGTGACCGCAGAGAAGATGCTAAGACAGACAGCGCAAGAAGGAGGCAAATTAAAATGACTAGAGCAGAGGCACAATTATAGTGATGAGTTAGTTGTATCTCCAGTGGTGTTCTTACGTATTGTATTTGTTTTAAACATGAGCTGGTTAAAATAGGAGGGACATGTGAGTTGGCTGGCGCGGATAAAATGCCAGAGCCGAATTCTTGTCCCAGTCCGCTCCTGTGTGTGTGTTCGTGCTGGGAGAAGCTCTGCGTTTGGTGTTCATGTAGGCACTCTGGGAAGACTCCACTCTCTTTAGTCTCAGTTGGTAGAGCATGATGCTTTCAACCCCAGGACTGTGGGTTCTGTTTCCCGCTGGGGCCACCCACACCAAAAATGTATGTATGCATGACATGACTCTGTGTGTATAGCTGTAGTGTGCAGGAGAGCAGTAAATCTCTCTGCTCCCCCCCAAACAAACTATAGCACACTTCATTTCTAATGAAGATACCTGTGTGATATGAAGTGTCTCTGAAACATTCTGACACAGAAAAAGCATGCCAAACAGGAAATGTTGGCCTACACTGTGACCACAACGAGATGTATGGCGATACGATTCGATGTAATACTCCCCTGTCTCTGTGATAACATTTTCCTGACTGTCTGTCGCGGGAGACAGTCACAAAGCAACAGAGAAACCTGGGTGGGTTTCTGCGAGTTTTACCAGAAGCAGTGAAATATGGAGGAGAAAATCAAACATGAGTAATGTGATGAGAGGTTCCATGCCCATAAAAGGTCACACACCGGTAGATGGTGGAAAATTCTTATGAAGTTCAGAGTGCACTGCCACAGATTGCGGGAGTTTTTTTACTCAAGAGTCTGTGCAGTGAGTCCCCCTGTCAGAGAGAGTTGCTTAAGGTCGACGAGGGCCAGATTGTTGTTCACAGTGAAGTGACAGGGAAGGATGTTATGAGATGTATGCTGTCATCGTGTGAAGAGCATGTGTTGTATGTCTAGGTAAAGCAGAGCAGTCACTGTCTCGTTCTGTTTGGCATACAGTGTATTGTCACATTTACCCTGATTGTTGTGCACTGTAAAGGGATATCAGGGGAGCTTCAATTTCACGACAAAACGGAGAACTTTCAAGATGAACGTTTACTGGATACCCACGATCCTCCTCTCCCTCTGCCTCTCCAGTGCTGCCAACATGATAAGCTCCCATAACTGTAAAGGTAAGATCCGGGCCTGCTTAGTAGGGTGCAATGTTATAGAATGTTCACAGAGTATTGTGTAGAACAGATATAAATGTCAGTTGTCGTGGAAATTCAGTAATGAGACAGACTTGGTCTTGGTCATTTCTTCAAACGATCATCTTTATTTAATATCGATTAATTATTGCAATAATGAGACCGTCAGCCCACCAGTCTTGATTGACTGTTAGGCTGAGAGTCTAGCCTTTACAGACGATGCACAGTTTTTATATAGCCGATACCAAGATTGCTTAGTCAGTCACTTCTAACCTTCCCATAAGCCACCTTGGTTATCTTCACAGGATAGTCTTTTACTTTGTTTCCCAGATGCCAGGAAGATGAGACAATGAGGCATTGTTCTTAACTCTTCCAGGCTCTCTATCTCGAGTCACACACACCACATCTTGTCTATAGAATGCTAGCTTTTAGGTTTTTATCACCAACACAAGGCAGTTGTTAACTTCAAGCTATCTCTAGTAGAACCCATGTCCTCAACACGCAGACTAGCTGCAGGGTGCTAGAGTGGAGACCATAAAACACAGCACTAGCAGGACAGAAATATCTTACTCTTCGTTAAGTAAATAATTGTTACATAGCAAACAAATAAGGTGAATACATAATTTTTCCCTCACACCGTCAGGTAGAATAAGAAATCGTTTCAGCTCTAATTATTACATTTGTCTGGATGTTTCACCATTGGACTTTGTCATTAACGTTCATCTATATTCTCAGTATCAACAAATGTCACATCAGGCATTTTGTAATGTAATGCTCACAAAGCTGCATGGTTTTATCAGGTGTCGATGCTAGTTGAAGTGGTTTGTATCTCTCCAACACATTACTCAAACTACTGTAGTTAAACCCCAATTACAGATGTGGATATGCTTTAACATCTATACTGCAGCTATATTATGAATAGAATAAGCAGGTCTATGTATGTAATGCATTGAATTGTCTGTTTCCTAACTTAGGACTTTGCAGAAATAAATAGGCACAGGTGACGGGGATGAAACTAAGTGACTCACGTTTTCTATTCCACACTATTCTGTGATTGCCTCTCTCCACCACTTTATGAAATCTCTCTCACGGAACATGTTCAATGTGTGGGTTAAAATACAATGAAATTACAAATAATGAAATATGAATAATCCAGATTTGGGGCTAGGTAAAATATAGTGTACTACAGGATTCAGCCTCAGAAGCTATTTGTGTGTGTGTTTTATATCTCCTACACACGTCACCAGAATGTCCTGACAAGGTAGAAAAACCAGATAAATATCCAGAATTTGTTAAAATGCTATTTTAGGCTTAAAGGTTAGGGTTAGGCTTAAGGGTTAGGAGTTAGGGTAAATAGGATTTTGAATGGGAATACATTTTTCCTCCCAAAAAGTCCAGAAATTTCACATAAAAAAAAGCTGTGTGTGCATGTGTGCGCAAGATCAAAGTGAAAAGCAATCTGAATAATTTGAATCCCCTTGAGATTGCTGCCTGTCGCTTCATTGTTTGCTTGAGATGTTATGTTTTCAGTTGTGATTTACATTTGGTTGTGAATTCAACATGAACTCCCCCCCCCCAAAAAGTACTAAATGCTCTTATGCTCAGCAACACATTCAACATCATCACATAGATTATTATTCAAAGAAATGCACCTTTTAATTAGCTATGCAAGTCAGTTAAGAACAAATTCTTATTTACAATGATGGCCTACCAGAAGGCAAAAGGCCTCCTGCGAGGCCTCCTTGGACAAGAGAGACACCACAACGCTACATAAAGAGAGACCTAAGAAAACAACATAGCATGGCAGCAACACATGAAAACACATCATGGTAGCAACACAACATAGCAGCACAAAGCATGGTACAGTACAAACATTATTGGGCAAAGACAAAAGCACAAAGGGATAGAAGGTAGAGACAACAATACATCACGGAAGCAGCCACAACCATCAGTAAGAGTGTCCATTATTGAGTCTTTGAATGAAGAGATGGAGATAATATGGTCCAGTGTTTTTTGCAGCCTGTTCCAGTCACTAGCTGCAGCGAACTGAAAAGAGGAGCGACCCAGGGATGTGTGCGCTTTGGGGACCTTTAACAGAATGTGCCTTGCCGAACAGCTGTTGTATGTGGAGGATGAGGGCTGCAGTAGATATCTCAGATAGGGGGGAGTGAGGCCTGAGAGGGTTTTATAAATAAGCATCAACCAGTGGGTCTTGGGACGGGTTAACAGAGATAACCAGTTTACAGAGGAGTATAGAATGCAGTGATGTGTCCTATAAGAAGCATTTGTGGCAAATCTGATGGCCGACTGGTAAAGAACATCTAGCCGCTCGAGAGCACCCTTAACTGACGATCGATCTATAAATTACGTCTCCGTAATCTAGCATGGGTAGGATAGTCATCTTAATCAGGGTTAGTTTGACAGCTGTGGTGAAAGAGGAGGGATTACGATAGAGGAAACCTGCAGCTTTGATATCTGCTGAGTGAAGGACAGTGTACCGTCTAGCCATACTCCCAAGTACTTATATGGGTTGACTACCTCAAGCTCTAAACCCTCAGAGGTAGTAATCACACCGGTGGGGAGAGGGGCATTCTTCTTACCAAACCACATGACCTTTGTTTTGTTCAGAACAAGGTTAAGGGCAGAGAAAGCTTGTTGGACACTAAGAAAGCTTTGTTGTAGAGTGTTTAACACAAAATCCGGGGAGGGGCCAGCTTAGTATAAGACTGTATCATCTGCATATAAATGGATGAGAGAGCTTCCTACTGCCTGAGCTATGTTGTTGATGTAAATTGATAAGAGCGTTGGGCCTAGGATCGAGCCTTGGGTACTCCCTTGGTGACAGGCAGTGGCTGAGACAGTAGATGTTCTGACTTTATACACTGCACTCTTTGAGAGAGGTAGTTAGCAAACCAGGCCAAAGACCCCTCAGAGACACCAATACCAATTTAGGGTCAAGTTTAAGGAGCTCCTTTAGCACCTCAAACTCAGTGACCGCCTGCAGGGAGAAACTTTGTAGCGGGGCAGGGGGGGAAAGGAGGGAGCAGCGTTGGGGATAGTCACATTAGAAGGGGTGGAAATGTACGGGCAAGGAGGCATGGCAGAGTCAAATAGGAATCCTGACTTAATGAAGTGGTGATTAAAGAGCTCAGCCATGTGCTCCTTGTCAGTAACAACCACATCATCAACATTAAGGGACATGGGCAGCTGAGAGGAGGAGGGTTTATACTCCAGGTCTTTAACCGTTTTCCAGAACTTCTTGGGGTTAGACCCACAGAGAGAGAACTGCTCCTTAAAGTAACTAACTTTGGCCTTCAGGATAGCCTGAGTGCACTTATTTCTAACTTGCCTGAACGAGATCCAGTCAGCCTGAGTATGTGTGTGCCGAGCGATTTGCCAAATGGAATTTGAGGTGGAGTAACTCTGCCAGATCACGGTCGAACCAGGGACTGAACCTGTTTTTAATTCAAATTTTCTTTATGGGTGCGTATTTGTTAATGATACCACTGAAAATATAAAAAAAGAAGGTCCAAGTGTCTTCGACAGAGAGGATCAAGCTGATTCTATACCAATTTAAAGAGGCAAGATCATGACGGAAGGCTTGCTCATTAAAGTCTTTTAGCAAGCATCTATGACAAGTCAGGACAGGTTGTTTCACTGTGCAGCCATTACGAACACAGGCTGTAAAACACGATCACTAAGGTCATTACAGAAAACACCCCACTTTAAAATGTGTACATGACACTGCAACAAAATTTCCCCATGGGGATTATAAAGTCAGTATAAGTAAGTATGTATAAGTATAAGACTGATACCAGACTGTAGCCTTTTCTGGATGTTTGGAGTCATACCTTGTGGGATTGGTAATAATCTGAGAAAGATTTAGGGAGTCCCATTGCTTTTAGACTGGCACCCAGGCTAGGTTTACTCACCAAATCTTGCTGTGTCAGATCAGGGATTTCTTGAAGGAAAGGAGGAGGAAACAGGGCCCTGTTGTAACAGGGCTCTTGTCTACTTCCCTCTGATATAATGGGCACAACTGACTGCCTCTATTTGACTTTTGACCTTCCCTCACCAGACATGCTCAGAACGTTCCATGTGGTCCGTGTGTCTGTCAACGGCACTGCATCCGTCAGCTGCCCCAACCTGACAGGCAAGTACCAGGAGGAGATGAGATTCTACCTTTACCTGGGCTCGGTCGAGGTTGGCAACCACACTCACGACAGTGCTCACAACCACAACTTCACAGAGACTGTGAGTCCCGTTGGGGAGGGTCTGGGGCTGAGGGTGAACGAGCAGGACCATGCGGTCAGTTTTGTCCTCTCTGGAATGACCACGGAGCGCGCTGGGGTCTATACCTGTGAGAGGCACCAAATGTACCCTCCTCCCATTGAGAAAGTAGCAGACGAGCCTCAGACCTTGGTCCTGGTTGAAGGTATGTTACCTTCAAAAAGTACTGATCTATGCAGGCACAAGCACACACAAATACATGCGCGTGCACACAGGCATGCATGCACGTACAAAATGCTATATCTTGATTTACAGAAATATATACACTTGAGTGTACAAAACATTAGGGACACCTGCTCTTCTATGACATAGACTGACCAGGTGAAAGGTATGATCCCTTATTGATGTCACTTGTTAAATCCACTTCAATCAGTGTAGATGAAGGGGAGGAGACAGGTTAAAGAAGGATATTTGAGCTTTGACACATTTGAAACATGGATTGTGTATGTGTGCCATTCAGAGTGTGAATGGGCAAGGCAAAAGATTTAAGTGCCTTTGAACAGAGTATGGTAGTAGGTTCCAGGTGTACCGGTTTGAGTGTGTCAAGAACTTCAACGCTGCTGTGTTTTTCACGCTCAACAGTTTCCCGTGTGTATCAAGAAATGTCTACCACCCAAAGGACATCCAGCCAACTTGATACAACTGTGGGAAGCATTGGAGTCAACATGGACCAGCATCCCTGTAGCACGTTTGAGACATCTTGTAGAGTCCATGCCCCGACAAATTGAGGCTGTTCTGCGTGCAAAAGGGGGTGTAACTCAATATTAGCAAGGTGTTCCTAATGTTTTGTACACACACACACACACACACACACACACACACACACACACACACACACACACACACACACACACACACACACACACACACACACACACACACACACACACACACACACACACACACACACACACAGTATATTCTAATGATCTGCTTACACTTAAAGACCAAACTGGCCAGTTTCCTGGACCTATATAAGCCTACTTCTGGACTTTCAATGGAAAAAACTAAATTACTCTAGAACTAGGCTTAAACTGGATGTGGAAAACTGCCCCTTAAAGCTTAAAACTCACATATCTATCTCTCTCTTTGATTGGTTGGTCAGCTCTCCAGTGCCAGGCAAGGAAGACTGTGGGATGTGTAGGCTCTGGAGTTGAGGGTGTCCCTGTTTGTGCATGGGTGCTGGGGTTCTGGGTCACCACCATCTATGGCCTGGCTGTCACGGTCATCGCCTTTGCAGTCCGGGTGAGTGACATCTCGCTACCTTTACTCAGAGAGAGGGTAACTTGTCTTACATCCATGAGGTGCTGTCTCCTGTGATGAAAAAATATAAGTAATCTCTCAAGCCTTGGCATAAATTCAATGCACAATGAACTATTTCGTTTTTCAAATCATACTGTATCTGCTAAACCAGATAAAATAAAGCGTGCCTATCTAGTATATAATGAATATGAACTGGGTGGGTTGAGATGATTTAAATATAAAAGCACTAAACCTCTAAAAGCTTTACTTATACAAAAGTTTTACTTGAACCCAAAATGGTTCTCAAGTAGATTACAAAGAAAAGCTCATCCCTTGGTTAAAAATTGCCTTGAATTCATTGAAAATGAAACCTTGTTCAAAGTATCTCTTTTTCAAACAAGTAATGCAGAGCTGTTTACGATTTCGATTTCATCCCCCAGGAAAGATAGAACAAATATTACAACACATATGGTTGAACTCAAATGTGCTGGTTGATAAAATACCTGTATTTTGAGGACCAGGATGTTGACAGCTATGCCATACACATTGCAAAATAGCTGGGAATTTTTTGATGTATCGATTCCATGGGACAGGGTGTATATATATATATATATAGCACCAGTCAAAAGTTTGGACACACCTACTCATTCCAGGATTTTTCTTAGTAAAAAGTATGGCCTACATTGTATAATAATAGGAAGACATCAAAACTATGAAATAACACATATGAAATAATGTAGTTAGCAAAAAAGTGTTAAACAAATCAAAATATATTTTATCTTTGAAATTCTTCAAATTAGCCACCCTTTGCCTTGATGACAGCTTTGCACACTCTTGGCTTTCTCTGAACCAGCTTCATGAGGTAGTCACCTGGAATGCATTTCAATTAACAGGTGTGCCTTGTTAAAAGTTATTTTTGTGAAATGTATTTCCTTCTGCGTTTGAGCCACTCAGTTGTGTTGTGAGGGGTGGTATACAGAAAATAGCCCTATTTGGTAAAAGACCAAGTCCATATTATGGAAAGAACAGCTCAAATAAGCAAAGAGAAACTACAGTCCATCATTACTTTAAGACATGAAGGTCAGTCAATCCAGAAAATGTGAAGAACTTTGAAAGTTTTGACTGGTACTGTATATAAAATGACGAGTTGATATATAAAATGACGCAAGATTCAACATTTTGTGCGTTTTAGTTTTAAAATTATTGTACAGAATTCTTGCCAACAACAAAATGTTGAATATTTGGGGCATACCACCATCGCAGCTCTGCAGATTTTGTTGTGAGGATGCAGAATCAATAGACCATTTGTGCTGATATTGCCCTCAAGTAGACGGTTTCTGGTCTCAGTCTGAAAAGCATAACAATCTAAAATAGCATTGTTGGGAGATTTGGAGAGACCTGGTCAGTCATGTACTAATACTCTTAGTAAAAGTATTTATCTTCAACTCGCAATCTATGGATTCTATTCGATAGATTCAAAATTGTATGTTAAACATAAAGTACGAAGAGGGTGTCAAGCAGAGATAGGTGGGATGGGCTGAGGGAAATTGAGGGTTGGGATGTGGAACTGGAGACAAGTGGGAGTGAAGTTGCTGGGTGGGGTGTGGAATGACGGTCAAAGAAAGAAGTAATGAATGAAGTAAAAATAAGAAAAAAATACAAGTTTAAATGACACAAAAAAAGGTCAAAGAATGCAATATAGTATTTATATTTAAAACATAAGTGATGCATGGAGTTTTATACAACTACATACATATACACAGCTCACCCTACTCACTCTCCTCCTCTTTCTGTGAATTTGATCCTCAGCTCAAACTGAGGAGAGTGGAGTGTTCCCAGAGCGACTACATGAGTACCAAACCCAGAGCTCCACTCATGTGGCCCTGGAAGAAGCAGGGGGTCCAGCATCCAATCCGAATGGGACGATACTGATCACTGTCATCCTCAGATCAGTCATCCATACAAAAGCTAAACGAGAGTTGAGCCATAATTTGTCTTTGAGAGCTGACTTCTGAAACACACCAAGTTCTTTATGTAAGCCAGTTCTTCAAGTCACATGGTATACATCTAATTGTACATCTGATTGTGTGTAAATAAAGATTGAGTTAACATCTTATAAATGTTAATCAAATAGGTATAGTCTGATGTAATATGATTTTCCGGGAAACTATTGAGAATGGATTCTTGAAGTTGTGGGCAGCATACCCCCCAACAACAACAACTAATACGAAATGAGTGTCCCCATGCATACTGTAGTCAACGCGCGCACACAAACACACAGACAGGTTAAGAGTATAGACACAGGGACACCCTCAGTGATATGTAGTGCGCGTGTGGCGTAGCTAGAGGAAGACCCTAGAGAATGGGTCTCACATGAAACAGTCGTTTCCAAATACGAGGGGGGAGTAAACCACATACTCTCTCTCTCTGAGAACCACTGTGATTGTCATATATGGGTCAAAATAAGGGACTGTTCTACATTGAAACTGACACACTGAATTACAAATCCCTGCTTGTGCTTTAGGACATGACCTTGATGTAAGGTACATCTCTGTATTTTCACTAAGGAACACACTGTTAACTTGTGTAACTCGTCGGATAAGGAAATGCTAGGAAATAAGTGCTGCAATGACTAAAAAACTAAAACACATAGCATCATTTCCTGTTTAAGGTTCCCTTGGAGGTTGTTTTTTTGTGCCATTGTGCACTTTTGTATGCATAAGAGACACTGCTCCTTGATGTTGCACACCTTGCAGTTTCTATGTAGTTAGAGAAACACACTGCAGCAGACTATGAGGGCTGCACAGGTTTCATGTCACAATGTAATAGTGACTATGTTCCAAATGGAAACATTTTCTCTATATAGTGCGCTACTTTTGCCCAGGGTGTGCACTATAGGGAATAGGGTGCCATTTGGAACGCATACTGCATAAAGGTCTAACACAAGCTTATGAGATTTTATACGTTTTGTTCTATGAGATAATATCAGTCAGTTATCATAAACTTCATAAATTATAAAGCCTTATGTGCTGTGTGTGCTTTTTTTTAATTACATAAATGCTTCAAAATGACCAAGATTATCTCATAGAACAAAACGTATAAGATCTAAGCCTGTGTTTACCACAGACCTTATTTTTCGGCATTTACCCAAAAACTCCATACATTTTCCCATAGGCTTTGTCCAATACGAACCATGAATGAGTTAGTGCTTACACACAAAAAAAAATGACATTAATATTGCTCTCAATGGCGGACGCCCGATGGCTACAGTGTAGCAGGGCCGCTACGATGATCATGAAAGGATCATCCGCAACGCTTCAGTCTTGATATGACTGACAGTCACATGTGAGAGTGTGTTTGTTCTGGGGGAAATTCTGGGTTTGGTGTTCATGTAGTCACTCTGGGAAGACTCCACTCTCTTTAGTCAGAGTTGAGTATCATTTACAGACAAATGTAATAATGAATAATGTCCTGTGGGGCCCAGTTGGTAGAGCATGATGCTTTGTATGTACGCATGACTGTAAGTCTCCTTGGATAAAAGTGTCTGCTAAATGGCACATATTTGATTATTATTTTATAAAGACGTAAATGTAGAGAGTGACTAGGGTGAGCTACGGTAGGTGTGTGTGGGTAAAGTCTACACCTGTTGTTTTCGACGCATGTGACGAATCAAATTTGATTTGACTTGTGTATGTTTGCCTATAGCTGCAGTGAGATTTAAAGGAGACCAGTAAAATCTCTCTGCTCCCCCCCAAACAAACTATAGCCCTCTCCATTTCTAATTAAGGTATCTATCTGTATGATGTGAAGTGACTCTGGATAATGACGCTCACTGGAAAGGTGGCCTACAGTCACCACAACATGGTGTAAGGTTATACGATTTGGCGCATTGCATGTCTGTGATAATATATGTGCAACATTATGTTAGTTTACCTGACTGACTGCTGCAGGAGACAGTCACATAACCACAGACAAAAACCCCGTTGTGCGATGGTTGTCACTGACAGGTGCTAGGTAGGCCTATGTAACAACCGCGTGATGAGCAACTCTGCCTGAGACTTGAACACTTGCATTAGCTCTAGCTCAGCAGGCTAACGCAGTCTTGTGGGCAAGACCCAGGTTCGAACCCCCGGTCCCTCACATTGGTGCCGTGGCCCAGGTGGGTTCCGTGGCCCAGGTGAGTTCTACCAGAAGCAGTGAAATATGATATGGAGTGAGTCTATATAACAGTCCAGAAATAAGAGGGGGAAATCAAACATATGACTAACGCGATACGAGGTTCCAAGCCCTAACACACAGAGAAGTATTACATTCAAAGGGCATCAAAAGTCACACCGGTAGAGGTGCACTGCCACAGAATGCGGATGTTTTTTACTCAAGAGTCTGTGCAGTCAGTCCCCCTGTTAGATATGCAGCAGAGAGAGTTGCTTACAGTCGACGAGGGCCAGATTGTTGTTCACAGTGAAGTGACAGGGAAGGATGTGATGAGATGTATGCTATCATCGTGTTGTATGTCTAGGTGGAGCAGAGCAGTCATCGTGTTGTATGTTTAGGTGGAGCAGAGCAGTCACTGTCTCGTTCTGTTTGGCAGTGTATTGTCACATTTACCCTGATTGTTGTGCACTGTAAAGGGATATCAAAGGAGCTTCAATTTCACGACAAAACTGAGAACTTTCAAGATGAACGTTTACTGGATACCCACGATCCTCCTCTCCGTCTGCCTCTCTAGTGCTGCCAACATGATAAGATCCCATAACTGTAAAGGTAAGATCCGGGCCTGCTTAAAAGCTCACGTTCTATAATAGTTATGACTGAAAACACGGTGTAATGTATAAGTACTATCTATCCAGATGTAATGTATAACAAATTACTTTATTATTGCTATGTAACTACTGTGAAAAAAGTGCCATGTATGTAAAATGTGTGGACTTTGCAGAAACTAAACGGCAGGGGTGTGGGTGACAAGGATTCAACTAAGTGACTCACATGTTCTATTCCACTCAGTTACGGGACTGCCTCTCTCCACCACTTTTTGAAATCTCTGACCACAACAGTTGTTTTGGAGCATGTTCAATGTGTGGGTTAAAATACTGTGAAATGATGCATACGAATAGTCCAAATTTGAGAGGGTAAAAAAGGCTAGGTGAGCCTCAGAAGCCATTTCCTGTTTGTGTGTGTGTGGAAGAGTGCACTGCACATGTGATGGAAGAATGCAAACCCAGGTTGCAATTCCACTGAATTGGGGATAGTTTAACCAAAATATGCCACAAGACCTAGAATTACCTTATGTGTATCCCACAAAAAAGGTTAAGCAAAATTCCCGGGCTTAACTCCCCATGGACAATTTCCGGGAAAGATTCAGACCGTTTGTAACCCCAGTGTGTGGACACGTTTTGTTATACTTGTGAGTACCAAAAGTCCTCAAAGTCCTCTAAAATTCTGATAATCTTTTACAAGTCCTCAGTAAAAAAGCTATTTTAGTCTTAGGGGTTAGGTTCAGGGTTTGGGTTAGAATTAAGGTTAGGTTTAGAATTTGGGGTTAGGGTTTGGAATTAGGGGTTAAGGTTAGGGAAAATAAGATTTTGAATGGGAGTCAATTGTTAGTCCCCCAAAAGTCCTCACAAGTATAGAAATACAGTGACTTGCAAAAGTATTCACCCCCCATGGATTTTTTCCTATATTGTTGCCTTACACCCTGGAATTAAAATAGATTTTTTGGGGGGTTCGTATAATTTGATTTCCACAACCTGCCTACCACTTTGAAGATGCAAAATGTTTTTTTTGTTGTGAAGCAAACAAGAAATAAGACATAACATAACACTTGAGCGTGCATAACTATTCACCCCCCCAAAGTCAATACTTTGTAGAGCCACCTTTTGCAGCAATTACAGCTGCAAGTCTCGTGGGGTATGTCTCTATAAGCTTGGCACATCTAGTCACTGGGATTTTTGCGCATTCTTCAAGGCAAAACTGCTCCAGCTCCTTTAAGTTGGATGGCTTCCGCTGGTGTACAGCAATCTTTAAGTCATACCACAGATTCTCAATTGGATTGAAGTCTGGGTTTTGACTAGGCCATTCCAAGACATTTAAATGTTTCCCCTTAAACCACTCAAGTGTTGCTTTAGCAGTATGCTTAGGGTCATTGTCCTGCTGGGAGGTGAACCTCAGTCCCAGTCTCAAATCTCTGGAAGACTGAAACAGGTTTCCCTCAAGAATTTCCCTGTATTTAGCGCCATCCATCATTCCTTCAATTCTGACCAGTTACCCAGTCCCCGCTGCCACCACCATGCTTCACTGTGGGGATGGTGTTCTCGGGGTGATGAGAGGTGTTGGGTTTGCGCCAGACATAGCATTTTCCTTGGACAAAAATATACATTTTAGTCTCATCTGACCAGAGTACCTTCTTCCATATCTTTGGGGAGTCTCCCACATGCCTTTTGGCGAACACCATACGTGTTTGCTTATTTTGTTCTATAAGCAATGGCTTTTTTTCTAGCCACTCTACTGTAAAGCTCAGCTCTGTGGAGTGTACGGCTTAAAGTGGTCCTATGGACAGATACTCCAATCTCCATTGTGGAGCTTTGCAGCTCCTTCAGGGTTATCTTTGGCCTCTTTGTTGCCTCTCTAATTAATGCCCTCCTTGCCTGGTCCGTTAGTTTTGTTGGGCGGCCCTCTCTTGGCAGGTTTGTTGTGGTGCCATATTCTTTCCATTTTTTAATAATGTATTTAATGATGCTCTGTGGGATGTTCAAAGTTTCAGATATTTTTTTATAACCCAACCCTGATCTGTACTTTTCCACAACTTTGTCCCTGACCTGTTTGGAGAGCTCCTTGGTCTTCATGGTGCCGCTTGCTTGGTGGTGCCCCTTGCTTAGTGGTGTTGCAGACTCTGGGGCCTTTCAGAACAGGTGTATATATATTCAGATCATGTGACACTTAGATGGCACACAGGTGGACTTTATTTAACTATTTATGTGACATCTGAAGGTAGTTGGTTGCACCAGATCTTATTTAGGGGCTTCATAGCAAAGGGGGTGAATACATGTGCACACACCACTTTTCCGTTTTTATTTTTTATAAAAAAATTTAAACAAGTAATTTTTTTCATTTAACCAATTTGGACTATTTTGTGTATGTCCATTTCATGAAATCCAAATAAACATCCATTTAAATTACAGGTTGTAATGCAACAAAATAAGAAAAACGCCAAGGGGGATGAATACTTTTGCCAGGCACTGTACATATGTGTTTATGTGTGTGTGTTCAAGATCAAAGAGACAAGCAATTTGGCAAAGGACAGGAGTGGAACGTTAGCTAAAAAGACTTGTAACCAGAGTAGTATTAGCCTGGTCCCAGATCTGTTGACAATAACTCAAATGCTGTCATTGCCAAGCTGAAAAGTATGGCCTCACAGTAATCTGTTTGGCATGACAATTCCATAAGGACTTGGCAAGAGAGCTGAAACAGACTGTCACCAAGGCTAGGTTACAGCCCATTGCACTCACCAAATCTTGCTGTGTCAGATCAGGGATTTCTTGAAGGAAAGGAGGAGGAAACAGGGCCCTGTTGTAACAGGGCTCTTGTCTACTTCCCTCTGATATAATGCGCACAACTGACTGCCTCTATTTGACTTTTGACCTTCCCTCACCAGACATGCTCAGAACGTTCCATGTGGTCCGTGTGTCTGTCAACGGCATTGCATCCGTCAGCTGCCCCAACCTGACAGGCAAGTACCAGGAGGAGATGAGATTCTACCTTTACCTGGGCTCGGTCGAGGTTGGCAACCACACTCACGACAGTGCTCACAACCACAACTTCACAGAGACTGTGAGTCCTGTTGGGGAGGGTCTGGGGCTGAGGGTGAATGAGCAGGACCATACGGTCAGTTTTGTCCTCTCTGGAATGACCACGGAGCGCGCTGGGGTCTATACCTGTGAGGGGCACCCCATGTACCCTCCTCCCATTGAGAAAGTACCAGACGAGCCTCAGACCTTGGTCCTGGTTGAAGGTATGTTACCTTCAAAAGGAACTGATCTATGTAGGCACAAGCACACACAAATTCATATGCACGCACAGTAGTTCAAAATGCTATATCTTGATTTACAGGAATATACACTGAGTGTACAAAACATTAGGAACACCTGCTCTTCTATGACATAGACTGATTAGGTAAATCTAGGTGAAGCTATGATCCCTTATTGATGTCACCTGTTAAATCCACATCAATCAGTGTAGATGAAGGGGAGGAGACAGGTTAAAGGAGGATTTTTAATCTTTGAGACATTTGAGATGGATTGTGTATATTTGCCATTCAGAGGGTGAATGGGCAAGACAAAGATTTAAGTGTCTTTGAACGGAGTATGGTAGCAGGTGCCAGGCACACCGGTTTGAGTGTGTCAAGAACTGCAACGCTGCTGGGTTTTTCCTTCTCAACAGTTTCCTGTGTGTATGAAGAATGGTCCACCACCCAAATGTCATTAAATTAACTTGACACAACTGTGGGAAGGCTGTTTTGAGGGCAAAAGGGGTTGCAACTCAATATTAGGAAGGTGTTCCTAATGTGTTGGCACTCAGTGCATATTCTAACGATGCACTTGTGCTTAAAGGCCAAACGGGCCAGTTTACTGTACCTAGATAAGCCTATTTCTTTTACTTAAAATGCACTTTCAGTGGAAAAACTCAAGTACCCCAGGAGTATGCTTTATTTGGATCTGTAAAACTACTCCTTGAAGTTTAAAACTCACATCTCTCTCTCTCTGATTGGTTGGTCAGCATACCAGTGCCAAGCAGGAAAGACTGTGGGATGTGTAGGCTCTCGAGTGCATGGTGTCCCTGTTTGGGCATGGGTGCTGGGGTTCTGGGTCACCATCATCTATGGCCTGGCTGTCACGGTCATCGCCTTTGTCATCTGGGTGAGTGACATCTCGCTACCTTTACTCAGAGAGAGGGTAACTTGTCTTACATCCATGAGGTGCTGTCTCCTGTGATAAAAAAATATAAGTAATCTCTCAAGCCTTGGCATAAATTCAATGCACAATGAACTATTTAGTCCAACAATGCAATATAGGATACAGTACCAGTCAAAATGTATCTACTAATTAAAGTTTTTTTTAACTATTTTCTGCATTGTAGAATAATAGTGAAACCAAAACTATAAGTGTTAAAAATAAGTGTTAAACAAATCAAAATATATTTTATTAGCCACCCCTTGCCTTGATGACAGCTTTACACACTCTTGGTATTCTCTCAACCAGCTTCACCTGGAATGCTTTTCCAACAGTCTTGAAGGAGTTCCCACATAGGCTGAGCACTTGTTAGCTGCTTTTCCTTCACTCTGTGGTCCAACTCATCCCAAACCATCTCAATTGGGATAAGGTCGGGTGATTGTCGAGGCCAGGTCATCTGATGCAGATGACCTGGCCTCCATCACTCTCCTCGGTCAAATAGCCCTTACACAGCCTGGAGGTGTGTTTTGGGTCATTGTCCTGTTGAAAAACAAATGATAGTGGGACTAAGTGCAAACCAGATGGGATGGCGTATCACTGCAGAATGCAGTTAAGTGTGCCTTGAATTCTAAATAAATTCTAATTAAATCACTGACAGTGTCACAACAAAGCACCGCCACATCATTACACCTCCTCCTCCATGCTTCACGGTGGGAACCACACATGCGGATGTCATCCGTTCACCTACTCTACATCTCACAAAGACACGGCGGTTGGAACCAACAATGTCAAATTTAGACTAATCAGACCAAGGTCTAATGTCCATTACTTGTCTTTCTTGGCCCAAACAAGTCTTATTAGTATCGGTGTCCTTTACTAGTGGATTCTTTGCAGCAATTCGACCATGAAGCCCTGATTTCACACAGTCTCCTCTGAACAGATGTTGAGATGTGTCTGTTACTTGAACTCTGTGAAGCATTTAATTGGGCTGCAATCTGAGGTGCAGTTACCTCTAATGAACTTACCCTCTGCAGCAGAGGTAACTCTGGGTCTTCCTTTCCTGTGGCGGTCCTCATGAGAGCCAGTTTCATCATAGCGCTTGATGGTTTTTGCGACTGCACTTGAAGAAACTTTAAAAGTTCTTGACATATTCCGCATCGACTGACCTTCATTTCTTAAAGTAATGGACTGTCATTTCTATTTTGGTTATTTGCCATAATATGGACTTGGTAAATAACTTTTAACAAGGCACACCTGTTAATTGAAATGCATTCCAGGTGACTACCGCATGAAGCTGGTTGAGAGAATGCCAAGCATGTGCAAAGCTGTCATCAAGGCAAAGGGTGGCTACTTTGAATAATCTTCAATATAAATATATATTTTGATTTATTTAATCCTTTTTTGGTTAGTACATGATTCCAAATGTGTTATTTCATAGTTTTGATGAAGGTAGAAAATAAAGAAAAACTATTGAATGAGTAGGTGTGCCAAACTTTTGACTGGTACTTTATGTATTGAAAACATAAGTGATGCATGGAGACAGTTTTATGCAACTACAACTGCATACATGTACACAGCTCACCCTACTCACTCTCCACCTCTTTCTGTGAATTTGATCCTCAGCTCAGACTGAGGAGAGTGAAGTGTTCCCAGAACATGAACATCCAACCCAGAGCTCCACTCAGGGGGCCCTGGAAGAAGCAGGGGGTCCGGCATCCAATCCAAATGATACGATACTGATCAGTCATCCTCAGATCAATCATTCTCAGACAAAAGTAACACGAGAGTTGAGCCTTTACTGGCCCTTGAGAGCTGACTGGAGAAACAGACCAAGTTCTTTATGTAAATATGAAAGCTAGCTCTTCAAATGATGCGTTATACATCTAATTGTACATCTGATTGCGTGTAAATAAAGATTTGAGTTATCTTATAAATGTTAATCAAATAATTATAGTCTGATGTAATATGATCTTCTGGGAAACTATTGAGAATGGAGTCTTGAAGTTGTGGGCAGCATACTATATAAAACAATACCCCTTTGCATACTGTAGGGAACGAACACACGCCCACACACACACATGGGTTAAGCGTGCAGACACAGGGATATCCTCTCTGATTTGGAGTGGGTATGTAGTAAAGAGGAAGACCCTAGCTCTGTGGTGAATGGGTCTCACAGGAAACAGTGGTTTCCGAACATGAGGGGACTGAACCACATGTTCACACACTCTCTCTGAGAGGCACTGATTATCATGTACAGTATATGTATCAAAATAAGGGACTGTCTTACATTGAAACTGGCACACTAAATTACAAATCCCTGCTTGTCCTTTTAATGGACTAATACTTTGTTACTGTACTTAAGTCGTTTTTTAAAAATCAAATCAAGCCGGTGCTTCAAATTGAGCATTCCCAAGCTACAGACCTCTCTCAACTGTTTCAGTGTATTGCAATGTTTTAGTTTTAACCATTGTTTACAGATCTTTATAGAACAACTTACAAGTCGTCCTTTGAGGGTTAACTTAAGTAACTCAGCCACAAGGAAATGTTGTAATACAAAAAACTGCTGTAATGACTAAAACAAAAAAAAACACGCCTAGCATCATTTCCTGTCTACTGTTTCCTTGGAGGCGTGTGTTTTGTGCCATTGTGCACTAGAGTATGCATCACCTTGATGTTGCACACCTTGCAGTTTCTATGTAGTTAGGGCAAACGCATTAAACCAGCAGACTATGAGGGATGTACAGGTTTCATGTCACAATGAAACAATAGCTACATCCCAAATGGAACCCTTTTCTCTTTATAGTGCACTACTTTTACATTATACATTACATATACTGTATGTATTCCTGCATTCGTTAAGGATTCAGACCCCTTGACTTTTTACAAATGTTGTTACGTTACAGCCTAAAATGTATTAAAAAAAAAATTCTCATCAATCTACACACAATACCTTGTAACGACAAAGCAAAAAGAAGTTTAGACATGTTTGCAAATGTATTAAAAAAAAACTGAAACTCAAATAAAATCCATTTGTATGTCACATACACGTGTTTTGCAGATGTTCTTGCGGGTGTAGCGAAATGCTTGTGTTTCTAGCTAACAGTGGAGTAATATCTAACAATTTCACAACAATACACACATATCTAAAGTAAAGGAATGGAATTCAGAATATATAAATATTTGGGTGAGCAATGTCAGAGCGGCATAGACTAAGATACAGTAGAATAGGATAGAATACAGTATATACAGTGGGGCAAAAAAGTATTTAGTCAGCCACCAATTGTGCAAGTTCTCCAACTTAAAAAGATGAGAGAGGTCTGTAATTTTCATCATAGGTACACTTCAACTATGACAGACGAAATGAGAAAAAGAAATCCAGAAAATCACATTGTAGGATTTTTTATTTATTTATTTGCAAATATTTATTTATTTCTCCAGATATGTGCCTCGACACAATCCTGTCTCTGAGCTCTAATTTCGAAAAAACTGTTTTCTCTTTGTCATTATGGGGTATTGTGTGTAGATTGATGAGGAAAATGTTTTATTTAATCCATTTAGAATAAGGCTGTAACGTAAAAAACTGTGGAAAAAGTCAAGGGGTTTGAATACTTTCACAATGCACTGTAGGGAATAGGGTATGATTTGGGACGCATTCTATATCTCATCCATTTTTGTCAGCAAATTAATAAAGGAAAATAGTAACCAGTTATGTGACAAACATTGTGAAAACCTTTGACAGTTTCTCCAATAAATTAAATACATTTTTAAAAACAGAAATTTTATTGGATTCCTGTTTCTATTACATTTTATTTTAGTTACAGGCATGAATATAGGCCACTTAGTTAACACATCAGTTCCAAACTCTACTAAATGACTTGCCAATAATTCTTCACATCAGTATTGTTCTCAAGTGCAAACATATTCTATATGACTAGTGCCCTGTTTTTGTTCATCATGTCACATGACCTGGATTTTAACCTTTATTTGAAGCCTTTTCCAGAAATGGAGAATTAGACCCAATTTGTTTTTTAGAATAACGTAACAAAATGTGGAAAAAGTTAAGGGGTCTGAATACACTGTATGTATATATGCACAGTACCAGTCAAACGTTTGGGCACACCTACTCATTCAAGGGTTTTTCTATATTTTTTTTTACTATTTCCTACATTGTACAATAGTGAAGACACCAAAACTATGAAATAACACATATGGAATCATGTACTAACCCCCAAAAATTGTTAATATTATAGATTCTTCAAAGTAACCACCGTTTTGCCTTGACGACAGCTGTGCACACTCTTGGCATTCTTTCAATCTTCATGACATAGTCACCTGGAATGCATTTCAATTAACAGGTGCGCCTTGTTGAAAGTTATTTTGTGGAATCTCTTTCCGTTTTAATGCATTTGAGCCGAATCAGTTGTGTTGTGACAAGGTAGGGGTGGTATACAGAAGATGGTCTTTTACCAAATAGGGCTAAGTCCATATTATGGCAAGAACAGCTCAAATAAGCAGAGAAAAACCAGTCCATCATTACTTTAAGACATGAAGGTCAATCAATACGGAAAATGTCAAGAAGTTTGAAAGTTTCTTCAAGTGCAGTCGCAAAAACCATCAAGCGCTATGAATTGCTGCAAAGAAACCACTACTAAAGGACACCAACAAGAAGAAGAGACTTGCTTGGGCCAAGAAACTCAAGAAATGGACATTAGACCGGTGGAAATCTGTCCTTTGATCTGATGAGTCCAAAAGTGAGATTTTTGGTTGCAACCGCCGTGTCTTTGTGAGACTCAAGAGTAGGAGAAACGGATGATCTCTGCATGTGTGGTTCCCACCGTGAAGATTGGAGGAGGTGGTGTGATGGTGCTTTGCTGGTGACAAGGTCTGTGATTTATTTAGAATTCAAGGCATACTTAACAAGCATGGCTACCACAGCATTCTGTAGCGATGCCCCATCCCATCTGGTTTGTGCTTAGTGGAACTATCATGTTTTTCAACAGGACAATGACCCAAAACACACCTCCTGCTTGTGTAAGGGCTACTTGACCAAGAAGGAGAGTGACGGAGTGCTGCATCAGATGACCTGGCCTCCACAATCACCAGACCTCAACCCAATTGAGATTGCTTGGGATGAGTTGGGCCACAGAGTGAAGGAAAAGCAGCCAACAAGTACTCAGCATATGTGGGAACTCCTTCAAGACTGTTGGAAAAGCATTCCAGATGAAGCTGGTTGAGAGAATGCCAAGTGTTCAAAGCTGTCATCAAGCCTAAGGGTGACTACTTTGAAGAATATAAAATATTTTTTGATTTAACACTTTTTTGGTTACTAAGATGTGTTATTTCATAGTTTTGATGACTTCACTATTATTCAACAATGTAGAAAATAGTAAAAATAAAGAAAAACCCTTGAATTAGTAGGTGTGTCCCCCTCAAAACACAGGGGGTGTCTGATATATACACACACACACACACACACACACACCCTCTGTGTCAGCGTCTGCTTTTGATACTATCACTCAGCTTGACTTACAGTGAGTGATCAAGCCTTCTCTGCTTGATATCTGCCCAGCAATTATGCCTGTCAGTCAACACTGACATTGTAATGGAGGTGACATGTAGGTTTAAACAGCTGTATGTGCTGCTGTAGCACTTTTTTGGTTACTACACGATTCCATGTGTTATTTCATTGTTTTGATGTCTTCACTATCTACATTGTAAAAAAATATAAAAAAATATAAGAAAAAGGCTGAAATTAGTGGGTGTCCAAACTTTGACTGGTACTGTATATAGTGCATGACTGTTTCTATGACATGGCATCAATCTGAACAATTTCAGGCCCAATCCCAAATCAACCCCTAGACCCTCACGCTATGCACTTGAGGAGATCTAAGAGGATTTAACAGGGATAAGCAATTTGGTAATTCATTCCAACTGGCCCTCTGGTAGGCTGGGTTGATGTTTCGCTATATTGCTTAAACCCATCAAATCATATCCGATCTCCACGAGTGCACAGGGTGTAGGGCTGGACCATTTAGGGGTCCATTTAGGCAAGGCCACAGATTCATCTCAAGTGACGACGTATTCTAAACGAGACACACAAACCAAGTAGAAACATGGCTTTCGGTCTAAATAGTGTACAGTAGCTTCTTCTCCTCGTCTTCTTTCCTTCCTCTGCAATGATTAGACTGGTCAGTTCCTTCAGGTCAGTGCAGATGAAGGAGAGGTGGCGAGGATATGAATATAGAATATTTAGGAATAACCCATGAGAGGTATTAAGATGCTTAAAGTTATGTTACTTTCTTTAAGTTACTTAAACAGGATTTAACTTACTTAAACTGGAACATTTATGCTCCAACACAGATTCCCTCACAAATATGAGGAGCAATGACACACATGGGAGTTTGTTCCCTTTTACTTTCTAGTTAAATAGTGAGACATTATGCAGTGAACTGTATAGTCCAGACAACCACACAGAGATATTTCCGACAACAGTCTTCATGTAGTCAATTCAGTATACCATCAGTTCCTGTGCAACAAATGACAGAACCGGATCGTGACCAGACTGACCACAGCACCAGGTTGAGGTTCTCTTGACTGAATGAGCCATGTCCCCGCTCTCTCCATGTCCGTCAGTCTGTCATCTGTTCGACGTTAGCAGGTCTCTCGTGTTCTGGAAAGATTCGTGTTTTGAGGAGCTCTGTTCTCTCCTCTTCGGACAGATTGTCCAGCTCGTGTTCCAACACCTAGGAATGGAGAGGAGGGACGGGAAATAATGTACTTAGAAATGAGGGATGGGTAAAAGTGGGGGTACCTAGTAGGGGGCCTTGAAGTTCAAGATGGGCTCTGCAACATGTGTCTTATTTTAGTGTATTACAATGTCTCTCAAAATGTACAAAGTTAAGACTCATAAATAACAATGCTAACCATGGCTCACATTTCACCTTATCAGAATAGGATGGCACAGAGTTTTAATCAGAAGACCATATCAAGTCAATCTTTATCATCTCAGAAGGAAATTTGTTTGTTAAAAAAGGCAAACAAGAGAATCACATTAGCGAGAGCTTAAAACAAGAGCCTAAGCTACAACATTGGGGTGCAAGACTCACCACGACTGGGGTGTATCCTAGGACCGTCAGATGACGCATCTTGATAGCCAGGTTGCCACGGGGACGTGAGGTACCATAACAGAAAGAGGATGGGGGTGCGCAGAACACCGCAATTCTATATCCGGGGGAGAGAATACAAGAATAGTTTGATCCTAATTTGGATAACATTGATGTGACTGAAACAGTGATTGAATTAGTTTGAACAGGAGAGACTACACCCTAAGATCTAATTCAGATTAACTGAATCATATAATCCTGTAAATGTAACAGATAGTAATTGTTTTTCCACAACATTAGTTAGTAACCTTTGACTGTGCTCAGGTGGAGGAAACTCTCCCTCAGATGGTGCCCTCCCTCCTGTGGCTTCTTGTAGAGGTTTGGGTTGGGTCATCACACCATCTGTAATACAACCCAGACACAACCTGTAATGACATCCTTTTACCAACAGAAACAATTACTCGCTAAAATAAAGCACAAGCACTGTTGAGCACGTTGGTGAAGAAATCATTTGGGGACACATGTTATGTTGACAAGTTCAAATACAGTACCTAACTCAACACATAGGTAAAGCTGTCCCGACTGTCTTGTCCCACATAATAAATACACAACATAATGAACCCAAACAGTGAGGTAGCCAGGTCCCAGATCTGTTTGTGCTGAATAGCCAACTCTTATGGTCATTGTAATGCCAAACAACCATATGAGTTAGCTATCCAGGGTTTCCCAAACCCGGTCAGAGCTGCAGTAGGCCTATATGCAAATAGCCATTGTCATATATGGATCTGTGCCATTCACTTTGAACTGGACTGTGTTTACAGCATGAGCGTTAACGAGTAGATGCGCTTGTTATGAGATCAAAGCGAGAGCTGCATGTAGCCACCTGTGCACATTTGTTCATATCCTTTGCTAGTTAGTGAGTTATTAGCCCAGTTATAGCTCATTTCTCGTCAACAAATGGGGGAGTGGTTGCCTCCTACAAGAGCACAAAATGTGTGCATTTCTAGCCATCTTTGAAAAGCGAGTTAGGTAAAGAGTTTATGTTGTCTCTTAAAGGGGCAGTGTTGTAGCCAATAGGCAAAGGGTAGCATAATTTGTCTGATTCTCTGTAATAATGGTATTTGAAAAGTGGTTTCTTGTATCAAACAACAACATTCAGTCACCTCCTTGTCTGAAGGACAAATGGATAAACAGGTTAATGTCAAGCCCTGCATGTTTTTCCCCCAAAAGTCTCATGGAATGTAGGCCTACATTGAACACCACACATTGGCTGCTACTGTAGGCTGAATGATAGAACAGCTATTTCCATATTAAAACGTTTTGGGATGTATTTTTCTCCATTGTTTTTGGCCACTCTGATAGGCCTACATTATGATCAAATAGCCATAGTAGTCTACTTATCCACTGTTAAAAAACTAACTTAAAGTGGGTACAACCTCAGTGTTTACAGTAAAAGCGCATGGGAAGTTGCACAGAATTTTCACAACTTTCAAGTTTGCGCTCAGCAGACCTGAAATTTGCTCAGTGCCTAAAAGAATTAGAGGGAACATTGGGACCAAGCTAACAGTGAGGTCCTATTTACCTATGAAGTATAGGTCTTCGACCATCACACCCTCCTGTAGCAGCCCTTCCTGGGCGATGCTCTGCAGGGTCATAGACAGCCCTGGGTTAACGGACAGGTCGTTAGGGGCTGGAGAGCCCAGAGCCTCGGGAGGGACGGTCAGGGGCTTAGGGAGAGAAGGTCGGTCCAGCCTGAGACACAGGTCCACTATCTGCAGCTTTTTTTCCATCCCCTTCTGCAGCCGCCCACCTGTTTGGACATGGAGGACAAGGGGTCGGCTGGTTGGATAGGTTCAAGTAAGATGGTAATCGCATCTTCTTGCCTTCTTATTGGCTGGGTAGAAATATTGCTTACACCCATTTCACTTCCTACAGGAGCGTCTAAGGTGTAGGGGCTAGCAGTTTGGTTTGGTTTGGAATTCAGCATATCTGTATTATAATAATGTATAATAGATGTAGAATAGTGTTTAATAATGATGTATAAGTTTGTTTTTTTCCTAAATTTTATGATTTGAAAATCTAATCAGATATGAGTCTCTTTATTTAGGCTGACAGTGTCTGACCTCTGGCACGGATCTCCTCCAGTGTCTCCTGCTGCAGCAGCTGTTCCAGCGGGGCGGCGGGAAAGTGGCCCAGCAGACACAGGAAGTAGACCACCTTCAGCAGCTCGGAGGCAGCCATCTTGGGCAGGTAGGACACCACCACGTGGGTCACGCCATCTAGGAACCTATGGCCAGGGAGAAACCAGTCAGGTCAAGAGAAACATATAGAGTTAGGTTGCATTCAGCGGTTTATGGTGGTAATCTGTATTATGCGACTGTTATGTGGCTGCTTTGTATATTGATTGACAACCCATCTCCATTTACAAATACAGCTGTAGCTGTGCACACTGCAAAAGTGCTACATAGCAGGAAGCAGAGATTACTGTAGGTTCCTTCAAAATGTAGCCTTGCTTCCTTTGTTCCTTGCGGTAACTATTGATCTGTAAGTAATTGAATAAGTGAGAGACCCTACTGCTTCAACTCTCACCAACCTAGTCGAATCAGTAAATACTGTACCTTAAGGTTTGGGAGAATGGAAGCCTGCATTTAAGGTATTCAAACAGGGTCTAGGCCTCTAAGTACAGATAGCCATTCTTTAACTTCGCACATTAAGGTAATGCAGAGAAGAGGGGGGAGGGAAACGGAGAGGGTTGGAGACCATAGAAATAAAAATGTCAACAATGTCATTCTATTACTATGGTGGAGACTCACGGCTCTCTGTAGCCCTGTAGGTTGTGGTTTAGGGACGAGTATGTCTTCAGAACGCTGAGGACGTCTTTGAGCCCCAGGGCCTCCGGGTTCTTAGTCACCCTCTCTGCGAAGGCGTCCAACATGGCCGTGGGGCAGAACGCTAGATCCTCAAACGCCGACAGGAAGAGAATCACCTAGAACCGACAGAACGTGTGAGAGGAGAAGAGTGTTAGAGGAGGGGAGTAAACTTCAGATTTCAAACACAGGCTCTTAGGGATCCATATCACCACCAAACAGTATGCTAGGTGCTAGAAGCTATGGGAATCTTATCAAAGGCCGGTTTATCAGAAACAGTGCTCCCATGCGGCATAAGTCTATGTAACTGTATTAGGGTAGGGCAATGTCAACCTTTCCCCCATCGTGATTATGCACTCCTAAAACATTGTGCTATACAATGGTATCACCCCTTATTGGCCAACCGCCGGCATAATTATAAACTGATTAGCATTTTTCCTAATCCTCCTCATATTAGGGCCTAGGCTACTATGAGTTTAAGGTAGGTTGCACATAGCTGCAATAATATGGAAATAGGCCTAAGCCAACTAGGCTACACATTGTTTTCTTTCACAAGCTTTCTTCAGCTTTAGCCTCAGTTTTCTTTAGATTTTTTACTTGATTTTTCAATCTTGGTATTGTTTGCACAATTTCACTTCTTGTGGCCTGAAATATCATTTGTCATTCAAATAAAGTTGTGATTAGCATAGACTCCGACTTACATAACTGTTCACGTTTAAAAAGGAGAAACTTTAGGACAAACACTTTATTAGAATATTTGGGAAATACTTTTCCTAACTTTAATTGGTCTTAGTGCTTTTATGATATTTCAATTAGTAGGATTAGAGTTTTGACCGGTTGGTTCACAATGGCAAGGAGGGATTGTTTTTCTCCCAACCAAGTTTTGTTCAAATTTCTTATTAAATGTTTACATCTTGCTATTGTTTGTTCTCTCTCATTATTACTTAGGCCTACCATATTTGGAGGTCATTCAAAAACAACTAACAACTTCCTGAGATAAGCTAACAGAGTTGAAGGCTAATTGTTTGATCATGAAATAGAGCGGCTGGAGAAATCATTGGAGAGAGGAAAAAACTAGAACATATTTTCGGACGGAACATTTAGCGCTGCTTTGGTGAAACTTAGCAATGTCTACATTGTCCTCGTGCATTCTGTAAATATAACATGAATTGAAATAGGCTATGCAAATAAGAATATAGGCAATATTATTCTAAATAGTGTAGCTAAAGGGGGTAAGCAGTATAGTATTAGTATATATAGTGTAGCATAGAATACTGTAGTATGGTAAATTATAGTATAGTATACAGTATGGTAAATTATAGCATACAGTAGTATGGTAATTTACAGTATACAGTAGTATGGTATAGGTCACCTGTTTGTTGTTCCACATGGCGAAGCTGGAGGCCACGTAGTCAGAGATGGTGGTGAACAGGGCCACGTCTCTGAAGTGCAGCTCCTTATAGGCCCTCAGCACATTCACAAGGCGGTTGAAGGGGACTCCATGGACGTGCTCTGTGATGCAGGAGGGAGGAAGGAAAGAGTACAGTAGTCTTTCACATATAAAACAGTTGCACCATTAGTTGAGAATGAGAAGCCGACACACTGATCAAATAACTGATTCTGTGAAACAAACACATTAAGCAGAGTGCAGTGGCTTACGTCCACTGGTTTCCAGTCAGTCAAGTCTGGCATATAGGATGTGTCTCACCTGCAATCTTTCTGCTGCAGACGGCCAACAGTGGCTTGGAGCAGAAGTCCATGGAGGCCAGCGTAGTGATCATATACTGGGAGTTCGGAAGAGTGAACTGGTCTGCCAATGACAGGGCCTTTCTCTGGATGGAGGGATGGCAAGAGAAGCATTGTTATTACTGGTCAGGGCCCATATTCACAATCTCAGAGTAAGAATGCCGATCTAGGAGTTTTAGGGCTGACCCCATTTCGTTGACCGAAATTAGTCAGGCAGTTGCAGAATAACTTACCAAATAAATGCCGTAGTAGCTTTTTTTCCAACGCCATTTTGTCTAATAGCTGGTAAATTAATCGCACCAAGTCAAAGAACTACAAATCCTATATAGCCTATTCCACCTCGCGCTGCAACACTGCCTGGCTGGGCTGTGCGCACTTGAAGAGCTGTGCCCAGGCATAAAGGTCTACTGAAGTGAGACTTTGTCCTTGTGATTCTTGGCTATTTACATTGTTTCATTCACATGCTAGGTTTTTCTATGTTTGAGTTTCAACTGCTAAGGAAGAGAAGACAATGCTTCTACTATTCATACTCAATCACACAGCAGGCACAAACATGTCTGGAGTCGCGCTACCAACGTAACCTTGTGAAAATGTTCGTCTCAGCTGTGATATTTTGGTTAAAAGAATCAGATCACAAAATGTTTTATTAAATAATATACAACATTACTTCTTACTAGTAATACATGTACTGTTTTAGAAACATTACAAAGCATGCTCATCCATTTTTTTGTGTTTTGTTGGTGTAATTTTAGCTGGTAAAAAATTCTGAGTGGCTGGTAGATTTTTTATATCTACCCGCCACAGTGGCTGGTGGACCAACATTGTAATGTTATGCTCTGAGGCCTAGGCTACCGGCCTCAATGTAGCCTATTTGAAAAATCTTTCCATCTCTCTCCCTTTCTATAACCATTTGGGTGAAAGGGAAAAAAAATGTCATGCTCCAATTTGGTGGAAACATCATAAAATAGGCCTACTTGATTACTTCTTATGCCAAATAGCCTACAGCTGTGTCTGGACAAAGTTCACTGGCGCAGGAAACTGAGGGTCCAGAATATTTTATACAATGTTGCAAGAGCTTCCACTGGACCAAGTTGATACAATGTTTCAAGTTCCTTGCAGACAGGCCATGCGTAGCCAATGTGATTCAGGATATTTTCTAACTGCAGGCTGCATTGTTTTTATTCGTTGGCTTTATGTAGGATATTTTTACATAGTTGGCAATGGCAATAGAAGTTACTTTTAGATTTGTATAATTTTAATTTAGATATAATTTTTATTAATCACATGACAATGATTTTGAGATAGTTTTTAATTTATTTTATAATTAAGTCTTCCTGTTACTCAACAATGCGCATATGAAAAACATAACTGGCATGCACATTGGTAGTAATGGTAAGATAAATGGGCACTCCAATTGGAAAAGGTTGCCAACCCTTGGTGTAGCCTATTACAGGAAACTTTGGGAGCATAATGGCAGCAGGGGGAGGAACAGGTTTTTTTTCTTCTGGTTAGGCTATCTTGATCTCTGGCTCCCTCATGAGTAATTTGTGTGTATTAATTATTTAATCACAGCGTGCTTAAAGCACCAGAGAAGTTCAGTAACCTACATACTGGCCTAGATGATTTTATTAAAATAGGGTGTGTCTATATATGGAAAAATAGACGTTTAAAAATTTCGACCAGTCGATTGGTCAAATGAACAGACAACTCTTGGTCGACAAAGATTTCTTTTTTGTCAGGGACAGCAGTAAGGATTTTGCCTTTTAGATCACAATGAAAAAGATACAGAGAAGACCTGATCCTAGATCAGCACTCCTATTCTGAGACGCTTTATGAATACTGGCCCAGATGTATATAGTTTGCTAGACTGTGATTTAACTCAATGGCTCAACGGATGAGCCCTAACACACCTCCAGTTTCTTCTTGATGTCCACCGGGGTATCCCGGCCCATGTGGCGCATCATAGTCTGCAGGGCCATGACGTTCTGGATGCTCGGCAGTAGAGCCTCGATCATTAGCCTAGAAAACAATACACACACGGTCATGCACTGTACTGGAGAAATATACTGGACCTGGGGAAGTTAAATAGGAAATGGCACTCTAGTCATTTTTGAAGCATCACTGCCGCTGTTAAAATGTCACTGGCACCCACCTGACTCCCTCCTTCAGTGCGTCCCCATTGGGGCTGCTCTCTAGGTGCTCCAGACAGGAAGCCAGCACTGACAGGGACTTCTCATCAAACTCATTGAGGTTCTCCTGTGGGGACAAAGCATGGCATTACACCATCATATAGGAATACTGTCCAGCGTGCATTTGAAAATATTGAGAGAGTTACAGTGCTACTCTTGGTGGGTGCCAGTCTGTAAGGTTACTGTTCACTGACAGGCTGGCAACCGGGCTAAGTCAAGACTCCAAAAGAAATATAAATGGAAAATATGAATTCCGCCAGACACAGATGAGGTAAACACTTGCATGCTGAACAGCGCTAACAGGACTCAAATATCTGATTGGAGGCCTGGCCTGTGACACACTAACAACCTGTCTCCGATTGGTTACCTGGCAGACTCGGAGGAGGGTCTGGACCACACGGCTGCGCTGCGACACGCCCAGCTTGACCATGGCCAGAAGGCTGTAGGCTAGGTCCTCGCTGCGCATGCGCCGCGCGTCCTGCATGGTCATTTGGAGGAGCTCCTCGAAGCCAGCGTGCTCGAACATAATGCGCAGTTCGTAGCGTCGCTGCTCCTCCGACATCTTCTTGGTGGTCTGCCAGCAGCGCGTCAGGCAGTTGCTCACCCGCCGGTGTGTGGCTGTGTACTGGCCGGCCAGGTCGAGCACATCTGAGGGAGAACTGCACTCCCTCAGCTGGTCATAAAACGGCACCCTCTTGGCTGGCTGGTCAGGGGATGTCCGACTTTGTGAAGACCAGGTTTCAGATCTCGGAGTCTGCGTGGAGTTTCCTTCCTTTCTTTCCACCACGTCCTGCCCATATGTTTTACCCTGAGAATAATACCTCACTTTGTATAGAGTTAGTCCAGCCAACGGTCTAGGACTTTGTCCTGTGCTCCAGATATGAGACAGTCCTCTGTCAAAGCTCTCGATCATCAACATCTGAGGACCACGGTGTTGCCATGGACGTCGGTGGTTGCATATCCGCAGGGCCAACCTGAGCACCTCCTCTGCTGTACGGGCTGTCATTGTGTTGTTTTGTTGCACAGATACCTGTCCACTGGGTAGTGGTTTTAAAAAAGCAACATGGAAGGTATCGTCTGAAATTATATCACACGATACATACAGTCAATGAGTGTTTAGTACAGCAACACTTTGAGTCATCAAAGTATCCTCTTGAACATCTAACGTTACTAGAACAAAAGGGAAAGCAAAATAACCCAGCGTGGCATAGCACATGTGACACTACAAGGGCATTAACCTTAGATAAGTTTACTACTGTCCTTACAGTCCTTCCTTAGCGAAATAGACGGGTCGTTACTCGAATCAATTCTGCATCTAAACACGTGTCTCCACTATCTGGCATCAGTAAAATGTTGTTTGTAAGACAATCATTACTTGCCATTGTGTAAATTGCGATGTAAATCGCTCACAAGGCCAACAAGCTCACGATGCTAGGGGATACTAGCTAGCTAACGTCGCGTCAGACAGCCAGCTATCTTTAGTATCGTCAGCCAACTCGCTAAATTGACAGATAGAGCTAGCTAGCTCACTCACTGCAGTTAGAATTTCCATACATTAAACATACATAACGACATGTCATCATATTTGTATATAAACTAATTTACCCTGGCCTTAGCTATGTCGTCCAATCCATTTCACATGCCAGTTGTCTGTGTGTGCAGCCATAATGGGTCCTTCGTCGTCCATTACAAAACGACGTTACATCATGTTAAGTTTTAGTTCTTTGATATTTGTAATATTTATATCGATCATTTGTTTGGAATATTATAGTGAGTATTTCTAGAATTTTAATCTCATATTTAATTACATAATTCAAAAAAAATATTCAAGCGACTTCTGTATAAATCTGTTTCCTATCGGACACAATTAAAATAACACCCCTGGTTTCCTAGCAACAACTGACATCCGGTCAACAAACATGGCAAAATTTGTACTTGCTGGTAAGACTTGTTTAAGTTTAGGTTGTATTAGATATGTAGACATACATGTCTGACTTACATAAGTGGGAAGAGCGTATGACCTGCTGGTAATGATATTCCATACATGACAACTTGTTTTTCTCTCAGGCAAGGCAAATTGTCCGTACTTTGCCAAAGCTGAACTTCTTGCAGACTTACTGCAAAGATCTCTGCCAAAGTTCAGCATCCACACGCTCTGCATGCACCCCAATGAGTGGCAGGTAGATGCTTTTATTACATTCAGTCAATTCTATTTTCATTATTGTCTCTTTAGTCTTTGTCAATGTGTAGCCTAAACTAGAGATATTCTGTCCAGACAATCTCAGCGTCACCCTCTCTTTCCACCTCCCAGCAATGGCTGGAAACCACTTGCAAGGAAAATGGCTGGCAGCATGAGCATTCCCCCATGATATGGAGGGAACTTATCAACCGTGGGGGTAAAGGAATGCTTCTAGGGGGCTTCAGCGACTTCCTAGAACATGTACAGGTAATGTTACTACATCACCCTTGTTCAAAGATAACTATCAGTCTGGCTTTATTTCAATTATTACTTTGTTGATAATTCCACAATCAGTTGGTTCAGCAAGAATGGGAACATCCCGATCAAATCATGTCAAAGTGCTGCTCGTCTTCCAGGCTTACTATGGCATCACCTCAGATATGACGACAGAACTGATGACGAAGATTGCGACAGAGAACCTGCTGACACGGGAGCTGTGCATGAAGGAGGAGGTGTACCATCAGAGCCTCATCAAGCCACTGCACATATGGATCAGCAGGTACGTAGGGTAGCTAGCTGCGTCTCAATGTGAGGCGGGGCTGGGGTCAATTCCATTTCAATTGAGTCAATTCAGGAAGGAAAATGACATTTATATTGCCATTGAAAATATGAAGTAAAAATATTGAAAATGTTTGGCTCAAATATGTTTGTCTTGTACAGAAGTTGTAGGCAGCGAAGCATCCTAACCTACCAGACCAGTTTGTGCTGTCTTGCCAAATCTTATGGCTTTAGGCCTTTACCCACTGTTCCCTTCCTTTGCTACCCTGCAGTGCTCTTAACCCGACCTGCTACATCCTGATCCCCCAGCTGTTTGCCCCTGGGGTATTCCGGGACGCCCCAACCATCAGCCTCCACCTGTTGGATGTGGGGGCCATCGAGGAGGACCTGCAGGGGGTCAGGATGGAGACAGAGGACCTGGCCCTCCCACAGCTCCATAAAGTCACTGTCTACACAGAGCTGGACCAGGCCTTCCAACAAGCACACTTCATCATCCTCCTGGATGACAGTTGGCCTGAGGGTGGAGGAGAGGACGAGGAAGAAAGCAAGGTGTGTAGTTCGAATGGCTCGGTGGGTTAGTTAGAGCACGGTGCGAGCAACACCAGGGTTGTGGGTTGGATTCTTGTATCATCCACTCCACATACGCTGAACATGTGTCCCTGACTGTCAGTGTTGACAGTTCTGTAAGTTGCTTTGGATAAAAACGTCTGCTAAATGACCATTTTATTATTTTTAAGGTGAGGAAGGTGTCGGAGCGTTACCAACAGTATGGGCGCCTTATCGACGAAAGGGCGCACAAGAACGTGGCGGTGATTGTGGCTGGGAACTCCTTGGTTAACCTGAAGTGCTCCCTTTTGCTAGAGAACGCTCCCTCGGTTGACAGTGGACGCTTTGTCGGCATGGCAACTCAACTGGAGTACGAAGCCAGAGCCCACATTGCACAGAAGCTATCTGTGAAGACTGCAGGTAACAAATCAAAATTGTACATTTACATAAATGTTGCTCTTATACAGAGCGACTGAGTCAGTGCATTCAACTAAAGTAGACGACAGCAACATATCCCAGTCATTCCATGTGAAACTTTCCTCAAATCAACTTTTAGCGCAATCTTTTTTCCTTCATTTTTTCATTACCATTACATATGTATCTATAAAATGGTTAAACATATTCACCTTAAATTGTAAAAAAAAAAACTCAAACCTTTATGTGATTCTTCTTTATCATTTCCATCAGATGTGACAGATGTCATTGTTTGGGGCAACATCAGCGGCAGTTCCCTTGTTGACCTGCAGAGGGCGAAGGTTTTCCAATATGACGGGGCCATCTGGGGACCATCAGATTTTTCTCAGCCAGTCCTAGAGATGATATATGACAGGTAACTTAACTGTTTGCTAAGATATTATTGCCAAATGATGTTTATCAATGAATCTGTACTGTTCCTCTAGTCCAGATCTGTTTGTGCTGTGTAGCCAACTCCTATGGTCATTATCATGCCAAAATGTCCTTAGGATTTGGCAAGACAGCACACTCAGATCTGGGACGAAGCTACTGTTCCTGTGCTATTTCATACATAAATTCAACTACCATAAAATACCACTGCACTAAGTTTTGATAATATACCTCCCTGTCATCAGTGCTCTAGTTCTAACACACACATAGTACACCCAAACTTTGAATACCTTTTATTTTTCTCAAAGGAAATGGCTACAGACTGACTTCCTGAATTTGGTCAGTTCCCAACGTGCCACTGTTGCCTCCAAGTCCCAGAGGGCCACAGCCATATCAGCCACTAATGGGATCATTGCAGTTCTAAAGGCCTGGAACTGCAACTCTTCTGCTGAGGAGGTCCTCTCCTTAGGCATACTCAGCACAGGTCGGGTCAAAAGTCAATTTAGTGACAGTTGCAAACTTGCCAACTCCTACAGTCATTGACATGACTTAGCTATAGAAAGACTGCATCATTAAGCCTGATCCCAGATCGGTTTGTGCTGTAACTTTAGCATTGACAACAGCCATAGGATTAGGCTATTAAAGCACCTAAAGATCTGGGACCAGGCTATGTAGTCATTTTATATATTGTATCAGGATAAGTTTCAATGTCACATGCACAAGTAGAGTGAAATGCCTTTCTTGCAAGCTCTTAACCCAACAATGCAGTAATCAATAACAATGTAATACTAAAAATAACACAAGGTAGAACAAAAACAAACAAACAATAAAAATAAGAACACACATATGTAAGCATACTAAATAAGTGCTGCCTATGAAGCCTATAGCCTGTATTCATAAAGTGTCTCAAGAGTATGAGTGCTAATCTAGGATCAGGTCCTGCCCCATGTTAATTTATTATGATCTAAAAGGTCAAACCGATCCTAGATCGGCACTCCTTCTCTAAGACACTTTATGAATAAAGGCCCTGATATCTATCTTCTCTTGGCCTCTCTGCAGGACAGTACAACCTCCCAGCTGGTGTAGTCTTCTCAATGCCAGTGAGCTTCCAGGATGGTAGATGGTCCGTGGTGTCTGGTGTAATCATTGATGATGAGAAGAGGGCCAAACTGCAGATGGCTGCAGACCAACTCAGGGAGGTGAGTATAGTAACTAGGACACAGGCACAGCAATCACATGGTGTCTCACAGCTTAGTAAGCTTCTGTGCCAGTGTTTTTGGATTATTTTCCAGGGCCTCTAAGATTTCAATTGAAACCAACTGGGGGGGAGGGGCGGGGGACCTGATCTGTGCTAATGGTAGGGGGAAACATTTGTACTGCATTGCCCTCATTCCTTTGGATTCATTGATTTTTCAAACTAATGTTTCTATTTTGTTTACACTATCCATAGGAGAAAGAGTTTGCATCAAGGACAAGAAAAGACACTGCATGAATTTAGACTACTTTCTGAAGCGCTTTCTGACGGAGTTATGTTTGTTCAAAATAAACAAATGCTCTTTATACTTTTTGATAAAGATATCTGACATTTGCATATTAAAGGTTGAATGTTTTACGTTTTTGGTGACTAAATAAATAGTGATGACCTCAATGAATATCATCATCACTGGACTTCTGGTGTCCCCTCTCCTCACTGTATCCTTCTTCCCCACTGCATCCTTCCCCTTCAACTTATTGTTTGAGCAATGAAGTTATTTTTACATAGTTCATGCCATTATCAGATTCCATGTCTGTAAGTCTTATGTAACTGATGGGGTGTGAATCCCAAATCAAAGGCTGGAACTCCAAGGTTTTAGTGAGGAATGTTTGCAGAGTTGCATGTCTCGTTTTCAAGAGGCTCTTCTTGTCTTCATGTCAGTACTGTAACACAGCACTGGGCTGGCTAGCTCACCATTCGTTCACTGACACCCTCCTAGTGCTTTTGACTTTTGACTCAAATATGCAAACGCCTGTGGTGAGTTGCTGGTCTAGCATATGGCGTGCATTTCCTCTGCGGCAGTCTGACTGGTCCAAGTGTCCATGGGTTACATCAACGGTGTGTATAAAACCTGGATGACTAACGGTGTGCTGTATTGAAGCCACTGTGCAGCCATCTTGCTACTCCTCCAATATAAAAAATAATTTGGAAGCTATATAAATGCATTTATAAATGACTGCATTCGTTTTTTACACAATTATTATATTACAGACACCTTAATGCATACTTTTAAATTATATGTGCACTAAACATAACAAATTACTGCATTTTGGGGGGGGTGGGGTACTAATGTTACTGTCCCCACTACAACAAATAATACTTGGTGGTAAATAAAAGTAATTTTGTCCTTAACATTTAATTGAAATACTGTAGAATTCCATTCATTTCTATGGAAGACTGTGCCTACTGGGGAGAGCCAATATGGCCAACCGGTGGCTTCAAAGCCTCTCATTGGCCAATATATATATATATATATATATATATATATATATATATATATATATATAGCATCATCAATAAAGGATATGTTACAGGATATGTCCTCTGACAGCTGTTCAGTGGGCTGTCTTTTCTTTTCTTTCATTCCCAACCCCCAAACATCAAAACACACAAGAGGCAATCGGCAGCAAAGTGTCAGCCGCAGAGCAGTGCCCCTTGAGCAAGGGGATAGTGCTTTGCACAAGGGCCCAACAGGTTTGGCCTGAGTTTTCTGGTAAAGCAGCAGTTTCACATTGGGGTCAAAAAGGAATGGTTTCACACATATGTTATGTGTAGGCTACATTATGTAATTATATTTATATCATGGTCCATAGGTAAACACCGCATGTAATAACATTAAACATATATATTTATTTTTTTAAATACAACATATTTTATATATCTATCCATCGACCGCTATCAACTGGCTGCATGTAAAAAAAAAAATACATTCGTTGACTGGCTGGCGACTGCTCACATCCAAGAATGTATTGCTTTGTATGATAATGACGTAATATTGATTTAGCCAATGGAATGCATGTGAAGACAAATTCCTCACGTGCTCTGAAGCTTTCTTTTCCCGCTCAACGGCTCGCTCGACTTTAGACGCTTAGAAAAAGGCGCGTAGTAAAAATTGAAGTTATTGTCAGATGTTTACAAGTGATCTTTATTAATTTACACGGCAACTCGATTTTAACATGAGGGAGATTGTTCATCTGCAGGCCGGTCAATGTGGAAATCAGATCGGTGCCAAGGTAGGTGCACTTTTTTAATGAAAATGTGTTGCGAACGCAGTTGCATTTTTCAAAGTAACTAACGTCAACGGTAGCTAGCTAACTTCGTGTCGCTAGCCTGCTTTAAAATGTAAGTCCAAACTAAAGTATTTGCGATTTGTTAGTTAGCTAGCTAATGTTAGCTTTGGTTATCTGAAATGTGTGGTTGATATTAAAAGAGTACAATTCGGTCAACTGTCGATGGCTGGTTGGCGCCTAACTTTAGCTTGCTAGCTATAATGCTATGAGTAACTTTTACCCGCCAATGTGCCACTAACCACTCCACCACGCCACTAACCACTCCATCATGCCACTAACCACTCCACCACGCCACTAACCACTCCACCACGCCACTAACCACTCCACCACGCCACTAACCACTCCACCACGCCACTAACCACTCCACCACGCCACTAACCACTCCACCACGCCACTAACCACTCCACCACGCCACTAACCACTCCACCACGCCACTAACCACTCCACCACGCCACTAACCACTCCACCACGCCACTAACCACTCCATCATGCCACTAACCACTCCATCATGCCACTAACCACTCCATCATACTTTTGCAGTTTTGGGAGGTTATCAGTGACGAACATGGAATAGACCCAACTGGCACTTACCATGGAGATAGCGATCTGCAGCTTGAGAGAATCAATGTGTACTACAATGAGGCAACAGGTAACTAACTGGAAAGGATCCACTATGTACATAGGTAGCTAACTAAATTGTGACATTTTGAATAAATCAACATTAAGTAGCTAGTTGAAGTGATTTTAAAGTGTATTTTTTTTGCGCTGGTAGTAGTGTCATCTAAAAATGATGCTGTGTTCTCTTTAACTAAAGGCTTCAGTCTTAAGATTCACATTGTCACACTGTGTGATGTTAACAAATTAAGATATTGATAATAACCTGTCCAGATTGTAGGATTTGTTCTGTTCTGTAGTCACATTCAGCAATTGGCTTGCAGTCAACTGCAGCAGTGTATTTGATATTTTGATCTGGGCATGTGCCAGCAGCTTAAGCCTCACTCTGTTTATGCCCCAGTGAAGTGAGTTCAGAAAAACAAAGTATGCATCTTAGAAATAGTTTTCAGATAAACCTTATGTCCAAACTGATTTCAGATCTTTCATGTAAAAGATATTAGGGAAATTGTTATTGCACAGCATGTAGGCTGAATGTTTAAAATTAACTATTATATTAATCTTAACTATTCACAAGAATCATATTACTGCTAGAACTTTGTCAGAGCCTACGACCGCACGAAGCGGTACTTAAAAAAAAAAAAAACGGCAGACCTAGACCCTGTCACACTGAACAAGCCAAGACATCCGACAACCATTTAGGACCTAAGAATTTGCCCACGATGTGGACGTTTTCTCTAGGACGGAAAAATAGTGGCATAAGACGGCTAAAATCGTAGTCTGCAAAGGCCTTGACCAGATTTCCATCCAACCTTTTTACGCAAGTAAAGTACATGTCATGACAGGCCTGGTGGAAACAGAATGTCGGTAAACATTCCAAATGTCGACAAAACAAAATACGCTAGACATGGTGGGATCTTTTTGTGTTGGTAAAATAAATGAGAAATGGCAGTGGAAATGGCTTTATGCGCAAATATTGATATAATAACCATAATAATCGAAGTAAACTTGGAGTAACGCAACATGGTGTTTGGTCTCCGACTCAGAGAAACAACGTCGTTTATTAGGCTATAGATGAGATCTTGATGCTCCTTTCCAATAAATAGAGGGTCTAATTCTGGTGACTTGATGCCTGACAAATACAATTATTCTCACTCTTATCCATAACTCTCATCATGTAGACTAGCCTACCTGCACTGTATCCGCAAGCTGTTGGCTAGAGTGCATGTGCCAAGACCAGAGTAGGAACATTTGCTATTTAATGCAACAGTTTGACAAAACTATCGGTAGAGTTGAAAATGCGATGGAAACACATTGAACTTTCCAATTTTTGGGGGGGGTATATGAAAACTTAAGTGAAAAAGTACATGTTTTTGTATGGGAAAATGCGCATATTTTCTTATTGCAGATTTTACAATAATTCGCATGAAAATCTGTCACAAATTATGTCTAAGTAATGTGATTGTTAATTTATTTCAGGTGGCAAGTATGTTCCTCGTGCCATCCTAGTTGATCTGGAGCCTGGCACGATGGACTCTGTCCGCTCTGGACCATTTGGCCAAATATTCAGACCGGACAACTTTGTCTTTGGTGAGCAAATGCTTTGAAATTGAAAATGTATTTCACCTTGCCATAGTAATACGCCTAGCCTACATCTCATTGCGTTACTTTTTGTTGTTTAAAGGACAGAGTGGTGCAGGTAACAACTGGGCAAAGGGCCATTACACTGAGGGAGCAGAGCTGGTAGACTCTGTCCTGGATGTGGTGAGAAAGGAAGCTGAGAGCTGCGACTGTCTTCAGGGTTTCCAGCTCACCCACTCCCTTGGAGGCGGCACGGGCTCTGGCATGGGTACCCTGTTGATTAGCAAGATCCGTGAGGAGTACCCTGACCGCATCATGAACACCTTCAGCGTGGTGCCCTCCCCCAAAGTGTCAGACACCGTGGTGGAGCCCTACAATGCCACTCTGTCTGTGCATCAGCTAGTGGAGAACACTGACGAGACTTATTGCATCGACAACGAGGCCTTGTATGACATCTGCTTTCGCACCCTGAAGCTGACGACTCCCACTTACGGGGACCTCAACCACCTGGTGTCAGCCACCATGAGTGGTGTCACCACCTGCCTGCGCTTCCCCGGCCAGCTCAACGCCGACCTACGTAAGCTAGCTGTCAACATGGTCCCATTCCCCCGCCTGCATTTCTTCATGCCAGGCTTTGCCCCCCTCACCAGCAGAGGTAGCCAGCAGTACAGAGCGCTGACGGTGCCCGAACTCACCCAGCAGATGTTTGATGCCAAGAACATGATGGCCGCCTGTGACCCCCGCCACGGCCGCTACCTCACTGTGGCCGCCATCTTTCGTGGCCGCATGTCCATGAAGGAGGTGGACGAGCAGATGCTGAACGTGCAGAACAAGAACAGCAGCTACTTCGTCGAATGGATCCCCAACAATGTCAAGACCGCAGTCTGCGACATCCCACCCCGAGGCCTCAAGATGGCCGCTACCTTCATCGGGAACAGCACGGCCATCCAGGAGCTGTTTAAGCGCATCTCTGAGCAGTTCACAGCCATGTTCCGCCGCAAGGCCTTCCTGCACTGGTACACCGGAGAGGGCATGGACGAGATGGAGTTCACTGAGGCAGAGAGCAACATGAACGACCTGGTGTCTGAGTACCAGCAGTACCAGGATGCCACCGCCGAGGAGGAGGGCGAGTTTGAAGAAGAGGGAGAGGAGGATATGGGTTAGATGGATAAAAGGGATTTAAATCAAATTTCAACTGCGTTCCATCCCTTGTTTCAGTTCTTTTATTCTCTTTCACTGCACAAAGAGCTGCTGTCAGTGTTTAACCTGTTGTAATTGCAATAAATCAGCATTTTCTAAACTTGTTTGTGTTCTTTTGTAGATGTAAAAGATCAAACTGATGAGTAGTTTCTGAAAAACAGGAGAAAATATAAATTTCTTTACAATAGTACAGTTCTTGTTAAGTGCCTTTATAGATCAAGAAGCAGCAAAAGCAAACATTTCTATAACACATTTGTTAATATCTTTTTATAGTTGGTTACAGTGGGATTATTTTATAATAAATGACCTTTTAAATGCATCACACTAAATTGCCTCCATTGGCAATTTAGTGTTATAGGAATTCTATTTAAGCTGCAACATACAAATTGCATGCTTGCTACAAGTCCAAGGTCTTGCTCCCTCCAAGTTGCATTTTTAATGCTTGGTTTTCACATGCAATTTTAAATTGCTCTCATTTTGAGGGAAATTTTTTACAGAAGTGCTTGGAAGGCATTGGCCTGGAAAAAGGTTGGTCTATATTACAATACAGTGCACAGGGAAAACTTGGGTTGGGGAACTTTAGGCTAGACATTGGTGGACACCATTTTCTACCTCACATTAATTTCATTCTACATATTAGTTTCTATGTGCAACGGTATCTTCCATTGGGCAAACTAAAGTACATCCCACTCCTGAGATTCAGATCTGATAGGCACACTTGCTGCAATAAAGCTGTCCTAGTTAAGTTGGGGGTCGAGCGGAATTCCCACTAGTAACCAATTTATGAAATGAAGAATTCCTATCATCAGCTTGCAACATTTCTAACCCATCATTTGTTACATAGGACCTAGGTAACAGCTTTCTGACTGAAAGTAATAGGAATACATGCATTGCATTCTATCATTTGTCATAGCGAATGGCAGTTGTATGTGGGATTGCCATGACAAAACCTGCATTATGAACCTTCTTCAGATGTTAGGTACCTAGTCTCTAGACAGACTGGTTGCCTCCCACAATGTTACAAATGTTTTGCCCCAGGTCTTGGATTTACAAGAGTATTAAGTACCCATTACATTTTCAAGTTGTACACGTATTAAGCAATTGGTGGTGGTGAAGTAGCACTTGCATTCATTTACAAACATTACAGAATACAACTAACAAAATATAGACCTTTGAGATGTTGACGATGAGCAATTGAAAAGGTTGTCAGCATACCACAGTAAGTATGTTTTGTATGGGTAAAGATTTTTTTTTACCATCACCTGGTTTGGGCATAAAAAAAAACTAAAATTCAAAAGATCTATTTTGTAAATTATTGTTTTGGGAGATTTCACAATTTTGAGGGGCTGCTGGTCATTAAATTGCCTTCAAAAACACCCAAACATACGTATTTGTGCCTACAATGTCCAATACACCCTACATTTCAAAGACCTATTATTGTGAATCTGAAATGTCATTTTAATAGATGGTTAAAATAGATGGCATAAATCTAAGTTTTGTTTGGGAGATTTCACAATTGAGTGCTGAACTTGAGGGGTTGCTGGTTAATAAACATCCTTCAATGAAACTTCCAAATGTACTTATTTGTGCCTACATGATGAAAACGTGTGTTTTGCTAAAGATCTAAATCCAATGCAGATTGTAGAATCCACTTGGGTTACTGACCATAGAGAATCTTTATTACTTTCAAATTCCCGCATGACGACAATAGATTTCCATTAAACTGACCATTAAATAAAATAATTTATCATATATATTAATATAGTCAAAACAAAAACCTTTTCTTTCTCTCAAAGAACCATCTACATATAATCTGTTAATAATTTCCTTCAAGAAGGGTGGGTGTAGATGTGTAGATCTGGTCTCTATAGCCTGGTCCCATTGCAGATTGTGCTGTAATATACCCAACTCCATTTGGCATTATAACATACAGCACAAACAGATCTGGGACGAGGCTCCACCAAACCCTTCCCCTGCCACCCAAACACATTACTAGTAGCTCCCAAAACGTAGATGGCTTGTTCCCTTGGTTAAAAGCAATAAAAGCCTGTCAAACACAAGTGCCATCAAGCCCAAGCCTCGAGAAACAAGTTTAATCCCAAATGGCACCCTATTCCAGCTATAGTGCACTACTTTTGACCCTATGGGCCCTGGTAAAAGGTAGGGCACTATAAAGGGAACAGGGTGCCATTCGGGCTCAACCACAGTGATCTCAATCACTAACCAACTGACACTAACCACAGACACTTTGATAAGTGTACATATATATCTGTATAATGTATATCTACATAAAACAAAACAGTAGGGTATGAGCGGTGATGAGGACGCTAGAAGGACTCCGGTTGGTGCGTCGGAGATGGGGGTGTGTCTGTGGGAGAGGCCACTCCCACTACCCCCTGTCCATCAGGACTGAGAAGACCCAGCAGGTCCTCGTCCATCTGCTCTAGTTCACTTTGGTCCAGAAGCTCAAAGTCCTCGTCCTCGGTCGGTACAAACATGTCGTCCGGCATCTCCTCGGCACACCTCTCAGACTCCGCAGCGACCACATCCTGGTCCTTTTCTGCCTCCTCTGTCTCAGCAACAGAGGCGGAGGGGCTTTCCAGGGCACTGGGGGGCGTGTCGGTGGGCAGGAAATCTGCGATGGATGGGCCCTTGCTTGCCTCAGTGGAGCGTAGCAGGGCTGACAGAGTGTTCTGCACCACGGTGGTGATTGCCATGTTCACGATCTCCTCACTCAGGGCTTCCAGTGACTGCCTCGGGGCCTGGGATTCCCCTTCCCCCCCATGCCCCACCTCCTCCGCTCTCCCAGCACCCAGCAGTGGTCCCTGGTCCCCACCTGGCGGCCGTCCATGTCCGTTGAAGTGTGTGTTGACAAAGTGGAGCGGGGAGGCCAGGTGCTGGATGAGGAGGCTGGCTGGGCTCATGGGCTCCCCCTCCGAGGGCTCTCTTCCCCCAGCTGCGGCCCCGTCCCCTTGGCCACGCAATGGGAAGTGGAGGCTGTGCTCGATGGGGAACTGGTCAATCGAGGGGAATTCAGGTAGGTCCCTTAGGAAGGCCTCCTCTGGGTCACTGTGCACACTCTGCTGGTCCAGGTCTAAACAGTCACAGGAGAGAGAGAGGATGGGGTTAAGGGTAGTCAGCGATGCATGAAGTAAATCGCAATATTGGGTTGACTAAGAGTGTGAATCGCAAGGCTGAACTTCTCTGCCATTTTGGTCCAGCAGCTGTCACATTGCAGCAGCTTGAAACTCACCTGCACATGGCAAGATATTTTCTGCGAGTGAATATCTACAATATCCTGCTTGTGGCAACGCCATGTCGCTGAATAGCAGTTTAATATGCAGAGAAAATGTAATTATGATATATAGTGAATGAGGAAGGAGTCAACAGCATACAGTTGAAGTCGGAAGTTTACATACACCTTAGCCAAGTACATTTAAACTCAGTTTTTCACAATTCCTGACATTTAATCCTAGTAAGAATCTTAGGTCAGTTAGGATCACCACTTTATTTTAAGAACGTGAAATAATAGTAGAGAGAATGATTTATTTCAGCTTTTATTTATTTCATTACAATTCCCAGTGGGTCAGAAGTTTACATACACTCAATTAGTATTTGGTAGCATTGCCTTTAAATTGTTTAACTTGGGTCAAACGTTTTTGATAGCCTTCCACAAGCTTCCCACAATAAGTTGGGTGAATTTTGGCCCATTCCTCCTGACAGAGCTGGTGTAAGTGAGTCAGGTTTGTAGGCCTCCTTGCACTTTTTCAGTTCTGCCCACACATTTTCTATAGGATTGAGGTCAGAGCTTTGTGATGGCCACTCCAATACCTTGACTGTTGTCCTTAAGCCATTTTGACACAACTTTGGAAGTATGCTTGGGGTCATTGTCCATTTGGATGACCCATTTGCAACCAAGCATTAACTTCCTGACTGATGTCTTGAGATGTTGCTTCAATATATCCACATAATTTTCCTTCCTCATGATGCCATCTATTTTGTGAAGTGCACCAGTCCCTCCTACAGCAAAAAAGCACATCCACAACATGATGCTGCCATCCCCATGCTTCACAGTTGGGATGGTGTTCTTCGGCTTTCAAGCTTCCCCCCTTTTCCTCCAAACATAACGATGGTCATTATGGCCAAACAGTTCTATTTTTGTTTCATCAGACCAGAGGACATTTCTCCAAAAAGTACGATCTTTGTCCCCATGTGCAGTTGCAAACCGTAGTCTGGCTTTTTTATGGCGGTTTTGGAGCAGTGGCTTCTTCCTTGCTGAGCGGATTTTCAGGTTATGTCGATATAGGACTCGTTTTACTGTGGATATACAGTGGGGAAAAAAAGTATTTAGTCAGCCACCAATTGTGCAAGTTCTCTCACTTAAAAAGATGAGAGAGGCCTGTAATTTTCATCATAGGTACACTTCAACTATGACAGACAAAATGAGGAAAAAAAATCCAGAAAATCACATTGTAGGATTTTTTATGAATTTATTTGCAAATTATGGTGGAAAATAAGTATTTGGTCAATAACAAAAGTTTATCTCAATACTTTGTTATATACCCTTTGTTGGCAATGACAGAGGTCAAATGTTTTCTGTGATTTTGCACATGGCAAGATGTGATTTTCTGGATTCTTTTCCCTCATTTTGTCTGTCATAGTTGAAGTGTACCTATGATGAAAATTACAGGCCTCTCTCATCTTTTTAAGTGAGAGAACTTGCACAATTGGTGGCTGACTAAATACTTTTTTGCCCCACTGTAGATACTTTTGTACCTGTTTCCTCCAGCATCTTCACAAGGTCCTTTGCTGTTGTTCTGGGATTGATTTGCACTTTTGACACCAAAGTACGTTCATCTCTAGGAGAAAGAACGCGTCTCCTTCCTGAGCGGTATGATGCCTGCGTGGTCCCATGGTGTTTATACTTGCGTACTATTGCTGGTACAGATGAACGTGGTACCTTCAGGCGTTTTGAAATTGCTCCCAAGGAAGAACCAGACTTGTGGAGGTCTAAAAAAAAAATCTGAGGTCCTGGCTGATTTCTTTTTGATTTTCCCATGATGTCAAGCAGAGGCATCCACAGGTACACCTCCAATTGACTCAAATGATGTCAATTAGTCTATCAGAAGCTTCTAAAGCCATGACAATTTTCTGGAATTTTCCAAGCTGTTTAAAAGGCACAGTCAATTTAGTGAATGTAAACTTCTGACCCACTGGAATTGTGATACAGGGAATTATAAGTGAAATAATATGTCTGTAAACAATTGTTGGAAAAATTACTTGTGTCATGCACAAAGTAGATGTCCTAACCGACTTGCCAAAACTATAGTTTGTTAAAACTTAGAGAGCAGTGGGGCGCTAGCACCCCATCCTTGACAACATCCGGAAAAATGTAGAGCGGCAAATTTTAAATGCAAATGCAGTATTATAAAACATTAATAAAAATGTGTTGCATACTCTTCAAAAGCTTACTCTTGGCAATCTCACAGCGTTGTCAGATTTCAAAAAGGCTTTACGGCGAAAGCAGAACATTTGATTGTCTGTGGACAGCGCCCCGTGTACTTCCACCATTAGCATAATAATAAAACCAGCGCGGGTGTCACAAAACACATAAAAAGAGCTAAAATAAATCGCTTACCTTTGAAGATCTTCTGCTGATGGTATATCGAAGTGTCCAAGCAAGACATTCAATGTTCCTTTTGTTCGGAAAAGTCACTCTTCATATCCATAAATCTCCGTTTGGTTGGCACGTTCTGTTCAGAAAATCCACCGTTCACTCACCCAATATCGTAGACATAGAGACGGGTAAAAATATACCTATAAACTTTGTCCCAACAAATCAAACCACGTTTCGAATCGATCCTTAGCTACACTAATATGTTTATTAACGATAATATCGGATAATATCTTGAGCGATAGAAAAGTAAAAAACCGAGGCGCATGCTCTCGGTCCCGCGCGCCAAAACCAAAAGGCACTTCAAAACATCCTGTATTCCTCTAGTTTTCAAGACAAACGCATCAAACCTTGTCTAAAGATGGTTGACATCTAGTGGAAGCCATAGGTACTGCAACCTGGGAGCTGGATTTCAGCAGATCCTATAGCAAGTCAATGGATGGATTTTCGCCTGCCATATCAGTTCTGTTATACTCAGACATTATTTTAACAGTTTTAGAAACTTCAGCGTGTTTTCTATCCAATACTATATTATGTGCATATCCTAGTTTCTGGGCCTGAGTAGTAGGCATTTTACTTTGAGCACGCCAGACTCTCTAAAACTCCCGAACACTGATGCCGCTCCCTAACAGGTTTTAACAAGAAATTTGTGGAGCTGTTGAAAAATGACTTTTAATGACTCCAACCTAAGTGTATGTCAACTTCCGACTTCAACTGTATGTCTAACATCGGGTTATATGCTATGGATGGGCATTTGAAATGATTTCACGATTAGAATAATATCATTTGTTTTCAGATAGTCTAAATACATGTTTTAAAGAGTATTATTTTTTAAACTTCAATGGAGACTTGCTTGCGTAACTTGAGAGCCGGTGCCCTGCGCTCTGCTTGGAAGGGTGGGGGGAGGGGCGATAGGGGAGCAGGGGCGGGTGTGTGTGACAGTCTGTGTGTGGGGCATGGAGGAGGGAGAGAGAAAGTTGGCAAACCGACACACGTTAGTTAGACAAACTTGTTGCTGCCACAGGTTCTCTATCATACCATCTGCTAGTGTCCGTCTTGACTGCATCTAATCTTTGTAAAGAAGCTAGCTACAGTAGCCAGCTAAATTAGCCAGCTAACTAGCTAAAGTAGGCTAATTGAGGCATCCTTGTGTACAACAACTCTATTCATATGAAACAACAGCCTACCAGTTGGTTGATCATTGTAGCCCAATTACATTTAGCACTGATCAGAAATCTCCCACTTCACTTGCTACACATGGAGCCTCTGACTGTGGTGTGGCTTTGATTGACCGACAATAACAACATGCTAGGCAAGTATTTTTTAACGGGGCAAAACATTTTGCTTCGGTTTGCACTAATGAATACACACCATTCCTTTTCTTTTGAATCCAAGTTGCACAGGACAGATAGTTTGGAGGAAGGGCCTGCTGTGATCGGGTACCTACCTTCAGAGACATCTGTGAGCTGTGGGGTGGTAGCTCTGGATACGGAAAACCCCCCGCTCTCCAAAATGGAAGCTTCCTCGTCAGACAGCTCCGAGTCGGTGATGGCCATTGCCAGGGCTGTGGTCTTTGCATCCACCTGACCAATGACATGGTACAATTGAATGACATCACCATTGTTCTTTAGTGAAAGGCTCTCGGCAGAACCCATTCTAGAGCCCAATTAGGCTATTACAAAGTCAAGCCATAATATTTTCTTATCCTCTCAATTGTGAGGAAATGTCAACAATCAAACATGAATTAAAAGGCATTCTGTAAAAAACTAAAACCAATATTTAGCCTTTCATTGAGGGGAATATCTTGGTTGAGTACGAATACGCTCTCATTCCTCCTGAAGTGTGCGCTTGTTCTATTCCAGACATATTTGGATTTATAGGCATGGGCTAGAGGGAGTTTCCATTAACGTTAATTTCCTTTCAAATCCATAAGGGGAAGTGAACATGTGCATATTGCTGGGGAGAAAGGAAAGATTATTGGGATGCAACACTTGTCCTATTTTGAATCAGCCAAACCATTGAATCAGCAAAATGATTTGACATGCACGACTCAGCCCGTACTCTACAGACCGGTTATCTTGTAAAGTGGTTTCTTGCATCAGTCACAACATTTTCAGTCACTTCCTCTGGGTGGATAAAGGTTAATGTCAAGCCTTGCATATATATATATATTTTTTCCAAAAGTCTCATGGAATGTAGGCTGATACTAGGCTGAATGATAGAACAGCTATTTCCATGTTCAAATGTTATGGGATGCATTTTATCCATTGTTTTTGATGGTAGGCCACTCTGGTAAGACTACATTATGATACAATAGCCATAGTAGTCTACTTGGCCACTGTTAAAAAACGAACTTAAAGTGGGTACAGCCTCAGGTGTTCACAGTAAACGCGCACTGGAAGCTGCACAGACTTTTCACAACATTCAAGTTTGCGCTCAGCAGACGTGAAATTTGCTCAGTGACTAAAATATTTTGAGGGAACATTGCCCCCAACCCTAATTCTAAACGTAATCCCCTAGAAATAGCCTTTTCCCTTGTGGGGTCCGACAAAATGTCCCCAGTTGGTCAAATTTGTGTTCTGGTCCCCACAAGTATAGGTAAATATGTCCACACAAACAACACACGATCCTAGTGCCCTGGTGCAAGATGGCAGACGATGTGGTGCTTACCAGGGGGGCAAAGCAGGACAGCTCCTCCTCGCTCTCGCTCTCTGTCTCAGCCCTGGGCTCATCCCCTTCCTCCACCTCCTTCTTCACCTCTGCAACACACACAGTTTAAAGGGTAACTGCAGGATCCAAGAAGTTGAATTTAAGGCATGTTTAAAATGGAACTTGGCGTGCAATTTAATACAAATTGAGGTCTGCGCGCACCACACCGGCTAATATTATTCTCCAGAAATGAGCCCATGTTGGCAACAAGTCGGATTTTTAGGGCTGGCTCTTTCACCAAAGGTGGCTCATTATCAGGCAGGTGTGCTATTTTAGCAATGAGCCTGACAAATGTAGTAGTGTAGTGGCTGCATTTGTTCGGCTACCCCAATGGACTAATCATTAACTAAGTTTCCAGAATACCAGCTTAGTATAATGATTCTCAATACCGTAACGATAAAAAAAAATGCCTTAAAAAGGTCAAATATACAGCACTGTTACTATATAAAAAACACAAGGTCAACCAGAGCTAGGCCACTGGGTGTGCAGGCTTTTGATCCAGCACTGCTCAAACACCCGAGTCAGCTTAGCAAGGTCCTGTTGAGCAGTTGATTTGTAGAGTCTGGTTTGTTAGAGTGGGGCTGGAACAAGTGTCTACACACACAGTAGCTCTTCTGGAGGTATTATGCTATGACAGACTACAACAAAAAGGTTGAAGAAAATAATTCCCTCGTTAAATGAATCAGGTATCAAATGGCTATACTTGGAAGAAGGGTAGCTAAGTGGGATTGCTCTAGACTGACTTTCCAGTGTCAAGTAAAGAAGTATGCCATTTCATCTAACATATTCATGGAGCGCATGACGGATATTTTGATGTGCAATATTTCAAAATAGGATCCAGAATAATTAGATATGTTTTTGTCTCTTTAGAGGTGAATTATCCTGTATATTTGTTGTGCATATTGGCCTAGGTGATAGACTATGCTACATTATTTACCAACTGAGGAAGTGGGAACTCAAAACACATTAGCTAGATTGCTAAATCTAAATATGATATTGTTTCTTTAGCCATGCAATTGATCTAACAGTAAATGTAAAGTCCTGCAAAAACGCTTCATTGGTAGCCTACTTGATGCATTCATCGCAAATGGTGCGCTCCACTCCGTTGGCGAACCCTCTCAATTAACATACTGCGTTTGTAAAGTTTTTTTTTCCCCTTTATATTGACAGATCCGAAATAATTGTTACTCAAATAAAGCTGAGACTCTTAACAACAGTAACAGTAGTTGTTTGAAAAACTGTCTTTCACGCAATTATATTTCTAAATGTTGCTCAACTTTCAGTATGCTTGCGCTTATCAGAATACATCTCTCCCTTCACCTTGTGTGCAGAGGGGAGCGGGAGTGAGAGCCAGCAGAGAAACAGGGACAGGGCAGATACTTTCATTGCAGAAAGCAGGTTAATGCACATTACGGTTGACCAAATAATGGTTTTAGAACACCCCCCCCCACCCTCTCTGGCAACGACACGACTCACAGAGGCGCACATGTGGATAGGTCTTGATTTGACGTTCAATTTTGCTTGTTTTTCAGCGGTGGCAACAATTAAGCAGCTGCACAATATAACGAAAACACTGTAGTCATCTCTGTTGCATTTTTTAAGACCTTTGAAAGCACAATTTAAGACCTTTAAGGATCCGTGGAAACCCCGATCCGTACATGTCTGAAAATAAATATGCTCCATCTGCCACACCAGCGCCACAAACCGGGAGGAGAACGATTTCCAAGTGTTGGGTTCTGAGAATAGGAAATATACTTCTTCATGTCACTGATGGAGTGCTGAGGTTTAGAGGCTCTACATTAGAAGTTAAGGGTTATAGGAGGAAGGTATATAGAGTGTGCAATTAGCTTGGAATGTGTTGAGTGCAGGGGATCGATTACATGTGGCAGGCATTGATAAGGGGAGAGAGCCATGGATTAGTGATTTGGGGGGGGGGGAAAGAATTGTGACAGATGTGTAGGAGGAGACTCCGCCTATGAGGAACGGTTAATTATCAGTGCTTGTGTGAAAATGTTTTTGTCTGAATGCAGCTGTATTGACCCTCTGGGCAGAATAAACTTGGTTAAGCTTTCATAATGTCTGTTGAGTGTTTTACTCTGAGAATTAGAACCTAACACCAGGCAACCATGACGTTCAGTGTTCACAGCCAGAGGGGACCTGGTGACATGTGAATGATGGCAGGGCAGATAGACACACACATGCAACACATGCACCACATGCACCACACACACACACACTGACAGACAACGCGCGCGCACACACACACACACTAAACTCACTCCTCTTATCGTGCTTGCGGTGCTGCGTGTCTCCCTTCATGCTGTAGTCCAGTTTCATCAGGATGGGCTCCAGGCCCGTGTACATCCGCTGGATCAGCTCGTGGTACACCACCAGAGGCCACACCAACACACTCAGCGCTGGGCACAGGACAAAAAACAACCCCAAAATGGCACTTAAATGGCAAGCACAGCATCCCAAATGGCACCCTTTTGCCTTCATAGTGCACTACGTTTGATCAGGGCCCATAGAGTTCTGGTCAAAAGTAGCGCACTATATAGGAATAGGGTGCCACTTGGAATGCACCCAATCTTTAGTTTAACCAGAGAAAGGGATATACCTCAGGGTCGTATTCATTAGTGAACACCGTAGAAAAACATTTTGCCAACGGAAACCATTTACTCCAAACGCTACAAATGTTTGGCTACTGTGTGCACTATTGACTACGACCCTGGAATACTGAGCGTCACAAATGGCCAAATCACAATACATTTCTAGGTTGGGGAATAGCAACACTATAAATGGTGGTATGAAGGTTGCATTTAGAAGTTATTGGCAAGAACTTTGGTTGGCAACTGTTATGCAGTAGCACTGCTTTTTTTACAGACAACCACGCCCTTTGGCATACTGGTTGGTTGGTTGCCTTTGTGAAAAACAAGGAAAAAGGATTGAAAAAGCAAGGCAGCTCACCGATGATATAGGATATCATGATTCCTGGTACGTAGTGTCCCACCACGGCTAGCACAGAACAACCGGAGCACATCATGGCACAGAACTGGAGGGAGAAAAGAGACGCAGTGTCATTAAACCTGCAAGTTGGCTGAAACTAGTGTAGGGGAGGGACAACTACTTCAGCATCAGCAAATACCTCTTCAGATCAGAGGAGGATGGTGGGAAGAGCTATAGGAGGAGGCTCATTGTAATGGCTGGAATAGGATTCATGCAACGGTATAACATATGGAAATCACGTTTGACTCCATTCCATAAATGCCATTACAATGAGCTCGTCCTCCTACAGCTCCTCCCACCAGCCTCCTCTGCTTCAGATATACAAAAAATGTATGCAACTCAAAGCAATTTAATGTTTTGATAAACCATGACTGAGGCACTTTATAATATAACAATATGGTAATTTAGCAGTTGCTTTAATACACTTCAACCTACAGATACCAAATGACATAATCAGTATATGTGGCCAACGTGGAAATCGAACCCACAAGCCTGATGTTGGAGGCAATGAGTTCTAACCCACTGAGCCGCCATCAAACCCAACATACCTTTCCGTGGTTCTGCCTTTTGTACTGCAGCATCTCCTGGACGTAGAGGCAGCAGTAGAGGTAGCTCTCCACCAGGTGGTGGCTGAGCTCTGGAATGCTGAGGAGCCGGGGTTGCACATTCATGGTCTCTCTGCAGTCAGAGAAAGAGTCCGTGGGATGAACAAATGAACACAAGCAGTACTAAGCCAGACCTAAAAGGCTTCAAGCGTCTCAGAGTAAGAGTGCTTATAATAGATACAGTGAGCCTGATCCTAAATCAGCTCTTCTACTACTCTTTATAAATATGTGCCCTGGTGCTATAGACAGGCACAGAACACCAAACAAGTAGGGAAAACGCCTGAATAATCACATGAGCCACTATAACAGTAAAGTGCTTGAAGGTGTTATAGGAGCAGGATGTGTTTAAAGACCCTCTTTAAGAGCCGTTTGAAAAGACAGCCCGAAATTTCAGCCTTCAATGGTGACATCCCCATGCAGTAAACGAATGAAGAGAAGAAAGAGTTCCAGACCTCTCTGCCATCAACAACTAATGTTACATTTCCCCTCCCCACTCAGACCACTCCTAGCTAAATTCTTCTTTGATTAATGGCTCTTTGCTAAGAAGCTATGTTTATTTTTGTACTATTTTAAATTGAAAACAATCACATTAAGGTACTTAATTGTTACCCAGAAATGATTTGACACAGATTAAAACGGCTGCATTGGACCTTTAATTGAGTGAAGTTCTGTACCTTTCCATTGGGTTGGCCTCAGGATGCTGCACTGTAGTGGAGAGAGTAGACAGGAGAGATTTTTTCATCTAAATCCAACAACATCAACAATGCATTTTAGACTTCATAGAACTGGCTTGGTAATCAAAGTCATCAGAACAATGACATGTAAAATCAAATCCAAATCCACAACATTCGACCATCTTATCAAAGCGTGACCTATACCAGCATTTCAGACTTCACACTGACCCCAGGGGTGTGTGTGGCAAGAGTAATGCATGCATGCACCTACTATGAACGTACTTATTACCTGTTGTAAGAGGTAATTTATGCTTCCATCTCTCCAGCTGCATGAGCCCTAGCATGGAAAGACTCAGGAGGAAGAGAGGACGTAGGGACGTCGAAGACAGAAGCCTGTAAAACACATAAAAACAACCCATGCCATTTTATAACGTTCCTAGCTATTTACTAACGTTAAGTCGCTAGTTAGTCACAATAGTGAATAGACTGTCAGCTACCCCCGTCCTGGTTCAGGACGATACACGAAACGTGGCCTCGTTCAGTTGTCAAAGGTTGCAGATATAAATACCATGAATACAGCCATCATGATCCCTTGGATTGCATGTTCACATTTCTATCTGAACGCTCCAAAACGTCTCGTTGGCCAGGTAGGTAGATTTGACAGCTGTCAACTAGGTACTGTTATTTCAGAGATAGTTCACTTGTAGCGAATGTACGGCATTTGGCTAAACGTTATTCCTTTAATTGATACTAGTAGGGTACATGTTGGCATACCAATGTACCAACTGACCGCGTTAAACAGCTAATTAGTCACTGTCGCCCGGGAGGTGATCGATGTCTCGCTGTCATTCAATCTAGCTACACTACGGTCAGTAGCGGGCGGACGTTACTACTCCCAGGCTCAGACAACAGTAGCTCCAGTGCATCTTCCGATTTCAGCGCAACAGAACCGATTACATGAGTGATTGTTACTCATTATTTCGCCTTACCAGAACAAGGTGTTCAGCGTGAGAGCAACAAAGACGCTGTAGAGCGGCCTTTCCCAGACAAGCAGCCTCTGCACCCAGAACAACAACGGCTCATATTGCGATAGCCAGCCCTGGAGACGCTCCCGCAGCTGGACAAGCTCCGGGTTCCCATCCCCGCATCCTCGCTCTGATCCTCCGGCAGGGAACAGGTCCTCCAGCACGGAGGAGGAAGAAACAGAGGGGCGTCTAGCCTCCTCGCCGCTCGCCATTTCCCCCACGTCGTTATGTTGTTCTGGCGATCACCGGGTATGGATAGATCCACGAAGGCCCGTCACCGATACCGAAAAAAAAACAAGTAGGAACCGATGTTACTGGTCGTCACTAGTTACTACAGCCACAAAGTCATAAACCCCGCCTATTTCTACTATTGCTCTTCTTAAAATGTGATTTTAAACCTAACTCCAACCACGCTGATAATCTTATGCCTAACCTTAAATTAAGACAAAAATTGAACATTTGGTTTTCATTCATTCTTACAATATAGCCAATTTTGACTTTGTAGCTGTGCTATCTTGTGGAAACCCAGTTTACTGGCTCAGCATGTCACGTGCTTCCTTGTTTACTCTTGGTTTTACTAAAACAATAGATATTTACTGACATCTGCTGGATAAATTGGATACTACTATCCATTGTTACGTCAAATACAATTTATATTTCTATCCCCACGTGTTTCCCTGAAAAGCTTACATCAAACAGTGAAATCCAATGTACAAGTCCATTATAAAAAAACTAGTAAAATTGATTAGAACATGTTTAATAAAGCACAAATTCAGCACAGCACAAAGTATCACAAACTTTCATCATTAATTTGATCAAATGCATCGAAGGACAATTGTGTTTTATTGAACTCAACTGATACAGCTGATTGTTGCGGATTATGTTTCTCTCTACAACAGTACGATGACATTTTGAAAACGGTCTCCCTTTTCATCCACTTCATGTTGTCCTCTAGTGATCTCAGTTTGATTTGCTTGAAATCTCTGGAAAGAAAAAACAACAGTGGAGATGCAATATGATCAAAGACTGGAATGATTATAACCAAAGCATATGATTAAAGAAAGGTTGTGTGCATTATATCAGCATACATGTAGATAATAAACTCCATACAGATCCTTGCCACCAATCTGAGAGATGCAAATTTACAACAACATGTGTGCATCCCAAATGGCACCCTATTACCTATATATAGTGCACTACTGACCTGAGATACACTAGTGTCCTGTCCAGGGGCTGTACTTGTCCATCAAGCTGCCTCACGCTACAGAAACAGGAGATAGGCTTGTGCTCCTATGAGTCGTTCCGGCTTGCACAAGCCAAGCAATTTTTTACTTTTCACCTGAGCCCTATGTACAATGGTCAAAAGTAGTACACTACACTATACGGAATAGGGTGCCATTTGGCACGCATTATCAAATCGGATATCATCAAATCTTTATGCAGATACTTTACCACATTCCTCTAGTGCCATACTGTAACTTAGCCCTTTAGCTGCAGCTAGTCCATAGAAAGTCAACCACAAAGGCTTGGAATCTTCAAGATTCCAGTCCTTTTGAAAATCATTGGATTTATCCTGCGCCCCATGCATCAGGCAAGCAGGGAACGATAGGTCAGAGGTCATCATCGTCACCCTTTGTGTGTGTGTGCGAGTGTGTGTGCATGTGCGTGTGTGCCCACTTGCATGTTGGTGCTTCAGGGTTGATATCAAATCAAATCAATTTTTTTATTTGTCACATACACATGGTTAGCAGATGTTAATGCGAGTGTAGCGAAATGCTTGTGCTTCTAGTTCCGACCATGCAGTAGTATCTAACAAGTAATCTAACAAATTCACAACAAATACCTTATATACACAAGAGTACCGGAATGAATAAGAGTATGTACATATAAATATATGGATGAGTGAGGCAGGATGCAGTAGATGGTATGGAGTACAGTATATACACATATATATGAGATGAGTAATGTAGGATATGTAAACATGATATAAATGGCATTGTTTAAAGTGGCTAGTGATACATTATTTCATCCAATTATAATTATTAAAGTGGCTAGAGATTTGGGTCGATGGCCGAACGGCATAGGCAAGATTCAGTAGATGGTTTAGAGTACAGTGTATACATTTGATATAAGTATGTCGTATAAGTAAACATTAGTGATGTGGCTAGTGATACATTTGTTACATCCAATTCCTATGTTTAAAGTGGCTAGAGATTTAAGTCAGTATGTTGGCAGCAGCCACTCAATGTTAGTGATGGCTGTTTAACAGTCTGATGGCCTTGAGGTAGAAGCTGTTTTTCAGTCTCTCGGTCCCAGCTTTGATGCACCTGTACTGACCTCGCCTTCTGGATGATAGCGGGGTGAACAGGCAGTGGCTCGGGTGGTTGTTGTCCTTGATTATCTTTTTGGCCTTCCTGTGACATCGGGTGGTGTAGGTGTCCTGAAGGTCAGGTAGTTTACCCCCCGGTGATGCGTTGTGCATTCCTCACTACCCTCTGGAGAGCCTTACGGTTGTGGGCGGAGCGGTTGCCGTACCAGGCGGTGATACAGCCCGACAGGATGCTCTCGATTGTGCATCTGTAAAAGTTTGTGAGTGATTTTGGTGACAAGCCGAATTTCTTCAGCCTCCTGAGGTTGAAGAGGCGCTGTTGCGCCTTCTTCACCACGCTGTCTGTGTGGGTGGACCAATTCAGTTTGTCCGTGATGTGTACGCCGAGGAACTTAAAACTTTCCACCTTCTCCACTACTGTCCCCTCGATGTGGATAGGGGGGTGCTCCCTCTCCTGAAGTCCACGATCATCTCCTTTGTTTTGTTGACATTGAGTGAGAGGTTATTTTCCTGACACCACACTCCGAGGGCCCTCACCTCCTCCCTGTAGGCCGTCTCGTCGTTGTTGGTAATCAAGCCTACCACTGTAGTGTCGTCAGCAAACTTGATGATTGAGTTGGATGCGTGCTTGGCCACGCAGTCATGGGTAAACAGGGAGTACAGGAGAGGGCTGAGAACGCACCCTTGTGGGGCCCCAGTGTTGAGGATCAGCGGGGTGGAGATGTTGTTTCCTACCCTCACCACCTGGGGCCGGCCCGTCAGGAAGTCCAGGACCCAGTTGCACAGGGCTGGGTCGAGACCCAGGGTCTCGAGCTTAATGACGAGCTTGGAGGGAACTATGGTGTTAAATGCTGAGCTGTAGTCGATGAACAGCATTCTTACATAAGTATTCCTCTTGTCCAGGTGGGTTAGGGCAGTATGCAGTGTGATTGCGATTGCGTCGTCTGTGGACCTATTGGGACGGTAAGCAAATTGGAGTGGGTCCAGGGTGTCTGGCAGGATGGAGGTGATATGATCCTTGACTAATCTCTCAAAGCACTTCATGATGACGGAAGTGAGTGCTACGGGGGCGATAGTCATTTAGCTCAGTTACCTTAGCTTTCTTGGGAACAGGAACAATGGTGGCCCTCTAGAAGCATGTGGGAACAGCAGCCTGGGATAGGGACTGATTGAATATGTCCGTAAACACACCAGCCAGCTGGTCTGCACATGCTCTGAGGACACGGCCATGGATGCCATCTGGGCCGGCAGCCTTGCGAAAGGGTTAATACATTTAAATGTTTTTCTCACATTGGCTGCGGTGAAGGAGAGCCCGCAGGTTTTGCTAGCAGGCCGTGTCGGTGGCACTGTATTGTCCTCAAAGTGAGCAAAGAAGTTGTTTACTTTGTCTGGGAGCAGGACATCATGGTCCGCAACGGGCTGGTTTTCTTTTTGTAGTCCGTGATTGACTGTAGACCCTGCCACATTCCTCTTGTGTCTGAGCCGTTGAATTGTGACTCTACTTTGTCTCTATATTGACGCTTAGCTTGTCTGATTGCCTTGCGGAGGGAATAGCTACACTGTTGTATTCAGTCATGTTTCCGGTAGCCTTACGCTGGTTAAAAGCAGTGGTTCGCGCTTTCAGTTTTGCGCGAATGCTGCCATCAATCCACGGTTTCTGGTTGGGGAATGTTTTAATATTTGCTATGGGTACAACATCACCAATGCACTTGCTAATAAACTCGCTCACCGAATCAGCATATACATCAATGTTGTTGTCAGATGCTGTCCGGGAACATATCCCAGTCCACGTGCTCGAAGCAATCTTGCAGCATGGAATCAGATTGGTCGGACCAGCGTTGAACAGACCTGAGAACGGACGTTTCCTGTTTTAGTTTCTGTTTGTAGGCTGGGAGCAACAAAATGGAGTCATGGTCAGACTTGCCGAAAGGAGGGCGGAGAATAGCCTTGTATGCATCACGGAAGTTGGAATAACAATGATCCAGGATTTTACCAGCCCGGGTGGCACATTCGATATGCTGGTAAAATTTCGGAAGCCTTGTTTTCAAATTAGCCTGATATGTGGCTGAAGCTCAGAGAAACAGGGGGCAACGTATAGCAGCAGCAGCTGTTGTGGGGGGTCAAAGAAGCGTGTCTGACAGCCAGTCAGTGAGCTGGGGGGATTGGGGAGAGGAGAGAAAAAAGGGTGGACCTACCTGGGCCAGGGAGGTGGGGCAAGAGGCGGTGGAAGATGTAGGTAGGGCAAGAGGGCCTGACTCCCACAGGTGCTAAGAGGCTAAAAGGGCGTCATTACCTGCCGGGGTTAACACCATGGCCTGGAGCAAGTCGGAGAGAGAGATGATCCCCTTACACACGTCCTCTTTGTCCACCAGGACCAGCCGATGGACCTGAGGGGAAAGGATGGGGACAGAATGAGGAGTGGAAGAGGAGAGGATGGAGAGAGGAATGGGGCAGGAGGGGGGTAAGATGGGGACAGGATGGAGAGAGGATGGAGGGCACGATTGGGAGAGGATGGGGACAGGATGGAGTAGAATGGGGAGAAAATTGGTGCTGAATGGGGACAGGAGGGGGAGAGGATAGGGGCAGGATGGGAGTGTGTGGTGGAAAAGGGTTGCCCGTGGTTATGTAACCGGTGTGAAATGGCTAGTTAGTTAGCGGGGTGCACGCTAACAGCATTTCAATCGGTGACGTCACTCGCTCTGAGACCTCGAAGTAGCTGTACCCCTTTGCTCTGCAAGGGCCGCGGCTTTTGTGGCGCGATGGGTAACGATGCTTCGTGGGAGGCTGTTATCGATGTGCGCAGAGAGTTCCTGGTTCGAGGCGAGGCGAGGGACGGAAGCTAGACTGTTACAGTTACACAACAAGGACGTACCGGTAATTAAGTCGAGTAGAGCAGAGCAGTAAGCAACAGAGGGCTAATACCTATACAGTCTACAGCTAACACATTGAAATACATAAAAATACTAGTGGCCTAATGTCACAAACCTTCATAACTCGATTTAAATTTCATTGTGAGGGCTAATAGAGCTAAATGTTACAGCATGTCATAGCCCATTACTTTGATGTATTTTTTAAACAAACTCATAGGTGGAGTGGAGAGGCAGGGCCACTGTGACAGAGGACATGACCTGGGTCATATTCAGTAGTGCACACCGTAGCAAAAATAACAAGTGTTTCTAATTGGACACGTTCAGGTAGTTCCTCCCTTATGAACACAACCCTGGGCGGAGCAGAGTGGGACACTAACCTCCGCGTTAATGATGCGATCGAGGATGGTCTCCAGGGTCTCGTGAGGGAGGCACTTGATGACGCCCTCGACGAAGCAGCAGCGCCGTCGGATGGCCTCCTCCATGGACATGTTCAGGTTGTTGTATGTCTTCTGGGCGGCCAGATTCTGTCTCCGAGAAGAAGAGAAGAGAGGAGCGGTGAGAACAATTAAAATGTACACAATGCACCAACAAAGACATGAAGGGCTTTATTTTGTATAGTTTTCGGGTGAATTAAACTGTAACGGGCAGTTTTGGGGTACTTACAATCACATCAAATCTGGAGTAGAGAGCCACCACCTTGCCTTGGTGTACAAAGGACAGTGAGATACATAGCCTACCTACATCTTACAAGTCAAACTTTATTTTGAAGGGCACCTACGTAAGGACATACACATCTACTGCACGAGTCAGTGTTCGACTTTAAACTAGAGTTGAGGTTAACCCACCTTGCTCGTTTATTACGGGCAGTGCGGAGACCCTCCTCTCTACAAACACAGACAGGGCATCGTAGACTGAGGCCGTCTGCTGGACCGTGGCAATGTCCCGGAACGTTCCGATCCCAATGTCCTGGATCGTCTTCTGCATGAAGCAGGGTTTTGGGACTGTCTCTTTCTGTGTAGAGTACTTTTTTTTTTTAAAGGAACACAAGGAATGTAAAAGCAACACATGCAGTTCACAACACCACTGTTTGAAATGGATGCCCAAGTGAGATGAGCAAAAACACACAGACATCTTCTTCAAGTCATGTTATCTTACAAATATGTGGAGAAACTTGAGGATTCGCTTGTGCGTGAGAATGTGTAAGACATTTCCGGACACGGGATCGATAACCGGCAATCTGTGGATCTTATACCTCAGTAGGGAACAGATGGCATCGAAGAGGCTGCAAAGGAGAGGAGGGGAGACTGAGTAGTCACAGTGTCTAACCCTGGAGAGCACAACCAACATCCACACCTGGGTCAAGCTGCAAAAACCTTTTGCTACATTGTGCCCTACTGAACACAACCTAGAACACTGCCTGTAATTGACTGAATCCCAGCCTCAATTTCCTTAGTCTGTCACTCATTAAAAACGTTATCAGCAAAAGTAACAAAGCCAGGTGACAGGAGTTGGTTGACTGAGAGCTGCGTAGATTCACCTGGCGTCTGGAGTGATACTGTGAAGACAGTGGTTGGAGTATTGCAGGTACACATCTGCACAGAGAGAGAAATAAACAGAAGGGAAAGTTACAGAAAGACATGTACGTATGTACCATAGACATAGAACACTGTATAATTTGCCTTCTTTAGCTTATTAACTGGAATGAATCACCTCGCCATGTTCCAATTTGATGCCTCTCCAGCTCATTCATTTGAACCTGTGAGAGGGGGGTAACATATTGAGCAACTTATATTATGAATGATGTCTGTGTCATTCACACAACCATGATCTTGTCTCCATTGAACATGCTTTTTAGTCCAGGACTAGGCTTAAAGGGATAGTCCACCCAAATTACAAAAGGGTTTCCTTACCCTGTAAGAAATGTATGGACAAGGTAAGACAGCAATCCATGCTTTGGTTTTGTTTACCTGGCCACTGTCACCAAAGGTTAACGTTTAAGAATTTTGTCAAAAAATATATGCAGGTCAATATCCCTGTTATTAGAATTTTGCATATTTCATCTTAAAGTATGTTGATTGAGCTCCACAATCCATTTCAGGCACATTGGGATTTGGACATGAAATGTGAAACATGCTTATGTCTGGGATATTGACATGCATTTGGTTCAAATACACACCAATGGGGACCTGTAGTAATGATGGAGAATGTTGATGAAATCTGTTATAGTCAGCATACCTGTGAGGACAATAGAGAGAGAGAGAGAGACAGAGAGAGAGAGAGAGAGCTCTTATCACTATTGGCATGGATACGCGCTAGTGTTTAGTCTTCATATCACACTATCCCCAAAACCAGTAAAATAATTGCAATCATTCAGGGCATTGCGTTGCCATAAGAAAGTAGCAAGAGTGCACCCCCTAATCTCTTCTCTTACCCACAAATCTCTGTGTCTTGCTATCCCAGAGAGGTGCAGCTCTCAAGCCGTTTGCTACAAGAGCGAAAAAGGCTTTCTTCACCTGCAAACATAGGATTTTCTTTTAACACAACCAGTTAACACCGGTTTTAGTGGTGAGTATGTTTTAGGAAAGAAGGATTGAGGGGTCAGCACATGAAATATTGCTGCAGGGAAAAGGGGAAACTGCTATAATTGTAGCTGTAATTACACGAAAGAGGACTTGAAATGTCATACCAAAAGAGACCATGACCTTTCCCTTGGGAAGTGGAGGGAGATTAAATATCTGGGTTGAGTTCAGCAGGAAGAATATGTTCTGAAACGGGGAGGCACTAAGTGAATTTGTCAAATAAGAACACAGATTTTAGTTTCCTGTAACCTGTTGTAAGATGTTTTGCTATGATGCGCCCTACTGAACGCGACCCTGGACTCTCAACCCCCCCCCCAACTTATTTTGTATTGTTCAGTCTCAACATACAAGTGAGTTACAGGACCCTGGACTCTTACTTGTAGTGTTGTGTCAAATATGACCAGTTTACAGCTGGTTGGAATGGCCTCATAGCAGCAATGATTTTTCATGAACTTCATGTACATCTCAGCATCGGCCTCTGAAGTTATGGGGAGGTGAAGTGGGGACAAAGTTACACACACACACACAGTTATAGATCCCTTATACACCTTATTCCATGAAACAGACACACAAATGTACATGCACACACACAAACACTAAAGGTTACCTGAATTACCTTCATTCTTCAATTGTTCCCGCATCTCTTGAAACGAGATCTAGACCAAGAGAAAAAAAACACCAACAACCTGAATCACTCTATAACACCTTGATAACAGTGCTCTAAAATATGCTGGAATGAACCTCGAAGGAAAAACATTTGGGTTCAAGGTGAACCAAGCTCTAAACCAAAAACACTGTTTACAATCCAATAGACGTTTTCCCCCAGCTTTATTCCTTGTAGTCCTATATGTTTCAGTCCTACACACACTTCTCAAACACAAATCCGGCCAACTCGTGTTCCATGACCTACCTGCCTTATGTCTTTTCTCCATGAAAGAGTTGAGCACTACGCACCAAACAACAAACGCTAGGTCCTGCTACATGCAGGCTCCTCTCCCCCTGCCTATCCCACAAACCACTTGGGTCTATATTAGGAGCAGGAGTCTCAAGTGGTATGCAGAGGGCCATGGGGATGGGGTCTGGGGTGAGGCGCAGGCAGAAGAGGGGTGGGTACATTCCTCTCTGACATATTCTGCAGTTTCTGTGCGGATTTTAGGACCATTACAGCATGTTGTTGATGTGGTTCCGGAGTTGTGAAAACATTTTGCCAGGCATTGTAACTGATCTGATACTTTGCACAGAAGCACAGTGTCAGAAATGCACACGCAGACTTGGCATACTAGGACTACATGAGGCACAGAAGTCAAAAGGACGTGTTGTGTTGTAAAATGGATATGCGCTGAGGTGGCATGGAATAGAGAGGTGCTGCAGTGTTAGGAAAGGCTTGCTATGACTCTGGCGATGGGTGTAACTATGTTGACTGTTTTGATTCAGCTGTAATGGCTTCCTGTTCCCATTGGCATTGTGTTGTTCATTGTTGTTTGCACAAGCTTGAGGACAGCAGCAATAAACGGAAATGAGAAGTATGCTATGTTGTGCAACGTTGTTGCTGGGAAAATTGCATTTTAATTGTCTTAGTGTGTTTGGACCATGATAGTTTGTTGATGTGGACACCAAGGAACTTGAAGCTCTCAACCTGCTCCACTAGAGCCCTGTCGATGAGAATGGGGACGTGCTCGGTCCTCCTTTTCCTGTAGTCCACAATCATCTCCTTTGTCTTGATCACGTTGAGGGAGAGGTTGTTGTCCTGGCACCACACGGTCTCTGACCTCCTCCCTAAAGGCTGTCTCATCGTTGTCGGTGATCAGGCCTACCACTGTTGAGTCATCGGCATGGTGTTGGGAGTCGTGCCTGGCCATGCAGTCGTGACTGAACTGGGAGGACAGGAGGGGATTGAGCACACACCCAAGGGGCCCCCATGTTGAGGATCAGCGTGACGGATGTTGTTACCTACCCTTACCACTTGGGGGCGGCTCATCAGGAAGTCCAGGATCCAGTTTAGTCCCAGGGTCCTTAGCTTAGCTTTTAGATGACAATAAGAGGTGACACCGATCCTTGATTAGCAGTCCTACTCTCAGACGCTTTGTGAATATGGCCCACAGGGCATGAACCCCATATATTCTGCTCCAATGCATTTTTGAGGAGACGAAGATGTGAGGATGGAAAGAACTACAATTGAAATTCCAAAGATGATGGCTTAGGTGACAGTGCCTTAGCCTGGTCCCAGAACTGTTTGTGCAGTCTTGACAAAGACCATGTGAATTGGAAAGACAGCCCAAACAAATCTGGGACCAGGTTAATGTCGCCTTGCTTGACACCACACATGTAGATCAGCGCCTTTGCAGTTCCTAGATGTGAGCTCAAATTGCATATTGCTTTCTAGGGTGTGTGTGCCAAGATTGTGAGATTAATAACTCACATTACATACTGTCTGTCAAAGTGGACCATGTGGACAGCGATACAGGCATAAATGACAAATGAAAACTAAACCTTTAAGGGTCAAGCATTTTATTACATATTTTTTTTTTTTTTTTACAGATTTCTACACATTGAATGTTTTGTACATTGTTTACAAAATTCAAGGATTTCTGTGCTTCAAAATATAAGTCTGATTTGAAAAGGTTTTATTTAGATGCTTTCAGCAATTCAACAAAAGCCAAAGTTCATGAGTTCATGTCCTAGGGACCACAGTGCCTCATGGCTTTGTAAGAAACGTGTCAATGTAAAACCAAGTCAAATGTACAAATATCACAAATTCTTGAGTAGAAAAATATGAGAAGAGCTAACTGTTTTTCCCGGGATGAGAGACAGAAATAGTATTACTAGAACTTACATCCCCATTGAAGAATGGATATCCCCATTCGAGGAATTCTATTTCTATGGAGAAAGACGACATTTTAAATTTTTGAGTGGGTGGAGAAGACAAATGGTGTGCGAGTGATTGAGTGGCTTTTACTGTTGGTCAGGTCTCCCCAACCAAATGGGCATCTTAAAGAGGGATACTAATTAATTGCACAAATTGAAAAACAGATCTCTCTCTAAAAAAAGTGATGTTTTGAGGAGGTTAGGTTTCTATGAAAAGGTTATTGGATGAAAATCGCATTCATTAGATACATTTTCAAAACAATCATGTTTGATGTTAGGCGCCATCATATTCAAAACGCTTATTTAAAAAAAACGGCAAACAGTAGACTGGTTGTGACCTATTTCAGTTGCGTGGCATTCTGTTGGACAAACATGAAATCAGAGATAGCCACTGCATTCTATCATGGTAAAATAAATAGTTAATTGAAAAAAAAACTAAAAGGCCGCTCTCTCAGAGCTGCATCTGTCACCCAGTGCTATCAGAGTTCAGGATCATGTTCAGTAGGCATGAAATGAAACAAATGTACTCGCTGAACTATTTTCGTTTACTGTTGCAAAGCGGTTTAAAGCATTTCGCTACGATGTGCCCTAATGAACACGACTTGAGAGGGGCAGCCATACTGAGATATGAATTTAATGTTTTTTTCCCACTGGAATAAAAAAAGCATTTAATCTCTACTGTTGTTCAGTGCAGGGACCAGTAGCCATCTGTAGCGTCGCTGGTCTAGTTATGATTAACAAACCAAAAAAAGCATAAATATGTTGACATTTTAAAAATAACAACTGCAGTAAATGAGAGAATAATGACCCAAAGACTCCATGGCAAATCAAATGTAGGCTAGCTAGTTGTCTCTAGCTTGAGTGCGAGTGTTTGTGCCATCCTTCAAACTCCTCGTCATGCAATGTTTGGCTTGACAAGGACAGCAATAGAGTTGGCAAGAGCACAAACAGATCTGGGACCAGGCTAAATTGACTCCCTTCTTAAAGCACTACAGTCCTGACTTAGAAAGCAGCCTTGCTTTTGTGGAGACAACTTACCTCCTCAACACATTCTAAAATAGCTATGATGTCGCATCAAAACGTAACTCTTCCATCTAAAAATAGGACTTAACCCAACTCCCACAATACCCCATTTTCAAACATAAGTAAAGAGCAGGTAGCCTGGGTACCAGTCTGTTTGTTCCATCATGCCATCATTCCACAAACAAATCTGGTACCCAGGCGAAAGATTAGGTAGTAACAAACGCTGTGTGAGTATGCTAGCCATGCTTAAACATAATTTTGTGTATTTTTAAACTAAACAAGAAATATTAGTTTGCCATGTACACACCTTCTAAAAACCCCAGTGAAAAGCTATGTGATCCAACCTTTGAAAAATTAAATGTTAGAAAAGATAAAGAGTGTCTGAGCACAGAAGACAGATCTCAAGCTGTTATGAGTTCATCTTAATTATTTACACCAATTCAGCTGGCAAACCACTGTACAAAATGTGCTACTCACCTCCAGGGGCCCTTATCTCAAATTTAGACAGTATATGCAAAACAAAATCAATCCTTTCACTGCGACGGATGCATTCTGAAAAACCAGCTGGTTTCATTTGGATTCCGGCGTCATCGTCATTGCAGGGTAACGATAGCGGCTTGTTTTGTCCGTCTGTGTCTAGCTGGGCATGAGGAGAGATCGGGCTTTCTCGATGGGCAGCATGAACTGTGGGCAGCAGGGTCCGACACGGAGGGGTGCCATGCCAGTCAGACGGGAGTCCAGGAGCATCGGGGCGGCTCCGTAGAGGAGGGGGGCAGGGGCCAGCCACGGTGCTACGGGGTGACCAGGGGGTCCAGGCTCAAGTAGAGGAGCAGAGGTGTTCCGTGGGCCGCACTGGATGGAGCCAGGAGGGAGGCTCCCCACTGTAACCGGGCAGCCGGGGCAGTGCAGAGAGGAGGCGGACAAGGCTGGTTCAGTGTCGGGCTGGGGGTGTGGGTCAGTGTGGCTTAGCGAAGTGAGGATAGAGCCCCATAGACAGAGTATAGAGGTCTGGGAGGAGGTTGGCGAGCCGTGGTTGTGGTCGTCGTGGGTGTGGAGAGTGTCAGGCTGACGGTTGTGACTGTCGTTGCCCAAGACGCAGCAGCGAGGGAGGTCGGATGCTGGACTGGGGGTCTCTGGGACTGGGAGCAGGCCTAGTAGTGGTGGAGAGAGGCTGGAGCTCGGTAGGTGGACTTGGCGGACTGGGGCCAGGGGCTGGTTGCTCCTGGGGAGGCTGGTGGCAATTAGGCCTGCGACACTGGTCAGATACACCAGCCCCAGCATGCAGGTCACCTAGAGAGAGGTGAGGACGTAGATTTAGTGCATTTCTTTCATTAAGTTTTTCCTTTTTTCCTTCTTTCAATCAACACATAGTTTACGTGGGTTTCTGCAATGAGCAGTTTTTGGAAATTGATGTGATGGAAATGTTATGCTTGTGCTTTTTTTATAACTAATTTCTGTGTTCTCTTCATGCGCTGTTCTAATAAACCAATTTCTGTGTTCATGTAAGTGACTAATTTAACGAATCCTCACTTATCAGTATCTACAATTTGGCAGTACGCCCAGACCTTGTTTTGAGAAGGAAAGATATTGCAGTTTAAAGGTCCCAGCTGAGAGAGCAGAAGCTTGGTGAGGTATTGGTCTGACACATACATGACCCAGTACCGGTCGGTCACTTGAATGAAACAAAACGGTAACGATGAATTCATTATGCAAATATAACTTGTCTGTGTATAGCCGCATATAAGACAACTGCTGGGACTGCCCCAGCAGAGCTCCTGACAGACGTTCACTTTGGTGCATTAAGTTTGTTGGAACCTCTCCAGCGCGCTGACTGTCCCCGTGTAAGAATTTCCATGACATTGACATGTTACTTTCAGGGGTGTTTCTGAGACTAGCGGTGTCCATTCTGAGCCTGACCCACAACTCAGTCCTTCACTGCCCCAGCCCACTGGCCCCTCCTCACCTTGGCAAAGTGCAGGTAGATGGCCGTCAGTGCCTGTCGCCACGCCGCCTGCTCCAGCAGCACACAGAGGTCCGTGTAGGTGAACCAGCCTCGCTTCATCCCCTGCTTCTCTGCAATACTGGAGTCACAACAGGCCTGAGTTAATACACACACACACGGACCACACTCAATGCAAAAACAGAGAGAGAGAGAGAGATGGACGTAGAACAGAGTCTGGCAAACAAATGACTACGCTCATGTGACACACACAACCAACCCTTTGTTTGAACTAGCAGCTCTGTATCAGATCTGTAGTCCCTATGCCAGCCAAACTACCACAAGAACTTGACACTAATCATTGAGTTATTCCCTGAAAAATCATGGGGCCTACAAAATAGAAGTCTCTATGACATTCCCAACCCTTCATAGCTTCTTGTGTTTCTAATGCATTAGGAGTCACACACACACACACGCACACCAATTTTTTTCTTGAGGGCATAGTCAGGAGGTTGGAACATAATTACAAATATTTTGTAGACTGCAAATTGATTACAAGAAGCCCAAACAGATATAATATTTGACTAAAACAATAATTTCAAATCTGGCATTCATGTGTATACGTTCACATATACTGTATCTCTCTCTATTATGCATAGGAATACTTTGGAACAGAGTTACAGAATTAAAAACACAATAATTTGCTGGTGTTTTTACATTATTTTATGTACAACAACAAACTTAGGTGGTGGGCCAAATTCAGCCCGCAAGGCAACAGTTGGGGAAACCTGCACTAGCATGATAAACTATCTTCTTGTCATTCACGTATCACAAACCTGGTTTCTAGTTGATTCAGTAAACCAAAGTAGTCCCCGGGCTCAGTGAAGAGGCTCCACTCCTGAAACAGAAGTGAGAGCAGCTGTCAGATTACATATGGCCATACAAATACAGTACAATGGGATTTAAATATTAGTGACGCGCGGGTTGACACAACCTACAGTCCCTGTGGTTATAACCGCGGGCGGGTGGGTGGCGGCAATGTTCCCTCTAAGCTGTGAGCGTGCATGCAGCTCCCCCAGGACTGCCAAGCAGAATAAATATCAGCATGCGCAGAGAAGCACGAGATTGAACTTCACTCAACTTTCTAGAGTTTTACTCGTTACTGAACACTATTATCGTTTCCCTTTACTGTGGGAATTGTGATTGAATCAACGCAATATTAGCCACTTTCAATGCAACAAACCAAAACAGAACTAACTAACTATGCAAAACTATCTATGCAAGAGATTTTGGGGGACTGATTGCTTCCTACAAGAGCACAAAACGTGTCAGGTACAGAGCATTTTTTTGTCTTAAAAGGGACAGTATTGTATTTTGAGACAGGCTTGAATAAGCTAAGTAGCCAATAGGCAGAGGGTAGTATAATTTGTCTGATTCTCTGTAATAATGGTATGGGAATAAAATACGTATTTTTTTTGTAAAGTGGTTTCTCGCGTCAAACAATATTTTCCTTGTCTGAAGGACAAGTGGATAAAACAGGTTAATGTCAAGCCCTGTGTGCATTTTTCTAAAGTATCATGGAATATACTGTACAATTCAAAAGTTTGGACACACCTATTTCAACATTTTTCCTTTATTTGTACTATTTGACATTGTAGAATAATAGTATACATCAAAACACATATGGAATCATGGGAAACCAGTGTTAAACAAATCAAAATATATTTTATATTTGAGATTCTTCAAAGTAGCCACCCTTTGCCTTGATGACAGCTTTGCGCACTCTTCGCATTCTCTCAACCAGCTTCATGAGGAATGCTTTTCCAACAGTCTTGTGTTGGGTAATTGTCCTGTTGAAAAACAAATGATCGTCATCTGGTTTGTGCTTAGTGGGACTACGGCGTATCGATGCAGAATGCTGTAGCCGGCATGCGGATTAAGTGTGCCTTGAATTCTAAATAAATTACTGACAGTGTCACCAGCAAAGCACCATCACACCTCCTCCATGCTTCACGGTGGGAATCACACATGCAGCGATCATCCGTTCACCTACTCTGCTTCTCACAAAGACACGGAGGTCGGAACCGAAAATCAAAAATGTTGCTTGTGTTTCTTGGCCCAAGCAAGTCTCTTCTTCTTATTGGTGTCTTTTAGTAGTGGTTTCTTTGCAGCAATTCGACCATGAAGGCCGATTTCACACAGTGTCCTCTGAACAGATGTTGAGATGTGTCTGTTACTTGAACTCTGTGAAGCATTTTTTGGGCTGCATTTCTGAGGCTGGTAACTCTAACTCTAACTTATCCTCTGCAGCAGACGTGACTCTGGGTCTTCCTTTCCTGTGGCAGTCCTCATGAGAGCAAGTTTCATCATAGCGCTTGATGGTTTTTGCGACTGCACTTGAAGAAACTTTAAAAGTTACACCCTGGATACACCCCAATCGTAAAATGATTTTGGGAAGGGGTGGGGCAGAAAAGGTTAATGGCGATCCACTGAAGCAAAAAGGACAACGTCGAGTTGAAAGGAAAGGGGGTCAAGAAAAGTAATGTTTGGGAAAGATTTGGTGAAGTGGTAAGACGATGATAGCAGTGCCGGCTATGTTACGTGTGATGATTGTGAGGCGCTATATTTTAAATAGGCATATAACACTTAAAGGGAACTGTAGCCTACTGTTCAGATGGGTTCAATGGAAGCTGAAATCTGGACACTGACTTTAGGTCTATAACCTCTCACATAGCCTTAATATGAACTCCTGCAGAATTAAGCATTTCTTGCAGTGAAATGATACACCAAATGTAGGAAACATTTTGACTCAAAGGAGTGGAGAAATTATTTCTTTCTTTCAGCATCTTGAGAGTAGGGGAATGCGCAGTTAGATATCGTCTGTAGAGGTGCTATCTTTATCAGCATCATAAAAGCTGATAGTATTTCAACCACATTAAAATATGCATCCATGCCCAACTTAAATATTGTCTGGAACCCGTTGGGTCGTTTTCACAGCTTTCTTTTTCCTTACAACCAGTCAAACTGATGCCACTTGGAAATGTACACATAAAATATTTCCTTTGTTTTTGTTATTGCATTTTCTCCCGGTTCCTGAACGTCTTTGCTCCGTTAAAGAAGCAGAGATGACAGAACATTTTTACCAATGTCAACTAGATTGAAGCATTCATTCTATCAATTTACGACATTCTGGTGAGCAAGGGTTTATTTAGTCTTCTAGGGGGAACAATGACAGAGGAGAAGCTGCATGTAATCTAATTATAGACAAGATGACTAAAAAAGCCTAGCAAAATGTCTGAAATTATGAGCAGAAACATATCTAAATCAGGCCAAAAAAATCCTGCACCTTCTGTCAAACAAACATTCTGCCGTCTCTGACTGTATCCTACAGCGCATTTTCTTTATTAGCGGGTTAGGGTCGGGCCTCAGATTTTCATTGCGGGCGGGTGGGGGTGAACTAACGGTTGACCCACGCACCACTATTAAATATATGGCTCTGAGTAGGACCACACGTTTCTGGGCCTGTGTGTATAGTATGTACTACGTATAACTTACAATGGCATCGAGGAAATTCATCTCCAGGGTGTTGACAGTCTGGACGTCCAGTTTCCCAGCTGCCCCCCCACTCGTCGTTGAACACCTCCTCGTCCTCCCCTTCGTCGTACAAATATTTGCTGGCAACCATCTGGAGGAAAGGTGACACAGGATTAGGAGGTTAATATCAGCCCATATGTCATAGAAAGCAAGTTGTGTTTGCATCCATCTCCTCACACATACTACACAGGAGATTCCATCTTATTACTTGTTATTTTTGACTTGACTATTGTTATTGACTGATGTACTGCATTGTTGAAGAAGCTATCACATAAGCATTTTGCTGCATCTTTAATACCTGCAGTAAACTGTGCGTGACGAATAAAATGTGATTTGATAACATGACAGGATGCTTTCCCAAACACACACTTAAGCCTACCCCTGGTCTAAAAATCACATTGCGGGAGGCTGCGGGAAATTCTAAATTGAACAAGAATTAGGTGTAGTATATGGGTCTGGGCCCTACATGCCCAGCAATTAGAGAGACGCTGTTCATAACAAGCTGTACTGTGCCCATCACATGCATAGCCTTTGCCTAATTCTGGCGGGACAACCGTTGAGTCCCAAATGGCACCCTATTCCAATCAATCAATCAAAAAAAGAATGTCACATGCTTTGTAAACAACAGGTGTAGACTAACAGTAAAATGCAGATCTTGGGTCTTGTCATAAGCAGTACACTACAAAGGGAATAGGGTGCAATTTCAGACACATCCAACCTTTGGCCCACATACCATGGAGATAAGGAAGAGGTCTGAGGAGGAGATCTTTTGCAGGTATTCGGGGTTCCTGTGTCGTAGTCTTTCGATGTAGACCAGGGCCAGCATCATGGCACATGGAGAGATGCACGCCTCCCTGAAAAACAGACCGACTATACTAAGTTATGGAGACCATTACATGCCCAGAAAAGATAACAAGTGCCAACATACACTGACAACATACCGCGCGACATGAGCAGCATATTTCTTGTGCAGTTTTCGAATTGGGCTAGGGGCAGATTTCTGAAGGAGTTCCACAGCAATATCTAGAAATCATTTTCAGAACATAAAGAATCAAATCATTCAAATTCACAACATAATAAATCAACACAGCCACACATGGACAGAACATAACCTAAGACAGAATAGCTGACCTGTAACAGGACAGGAAAGGGAATCTAGAGAGCCGTCTTGGTCCAGGCCATAGTACAATCGCTTCCGCACTCTCTCTGACAGTTTCTGATGTCCAGGAAGAAACTGTGAAGGCAGATCAGAGAGCAAAGTGGAGCATTGTGCGAAGGGCCTACATGACAAAAACGAACCTGAAATAACGTTAGCCAACTGTACACAAGCAAGTCATGTCAACACGGTTGGAATAAGTTAGCTATGGCCTATTATAGTCGGTTATCCCTCGGTGTTTGCTGGTTACCGTTTTACGAGGTAACAGTTAACGTTAGCTTCAACTTGACGACTTGTCACCTAACCCCAGAACCATCACATGTAGCTAACGTTAGCAGGCGGGTTAGCTACGTTAACGCGGCAGCTAGTACAATACTGTACAGTAAGCGTTAACCTTGCCGTGTTGTGGTGTTCAATTATAAGAAAAGGCATACAACACGTTTCGTTTAACCCGGTAAAATGAGATTATTACCAAATATATGTCTAAAACGCACATGAACCCGTTTGCGGTTATATTGAACTACCTCAACTAGCCAACTCAGCTAGCGTCACTCGCCTTGACAGGCTAACTTACCGTGAACTCCTGAAAGTCCGAAAATTGAAATGTTCGTTCACTAAACAATTCGTTGAAATCCATGCTGTCTATCCAACATTAGCCAAATAGTAGAAAGAGATAACTCTAGCTGAATATATGTATATAAAAGGGCGCCTGGTCTTTCTCAGGCTAGCTACCTAGCACAGCAGTAACCCCGGTTGTGATGGCAGACAAGCCCGCTTATGAAACCCATCACCCGCCGAGATGGAACGGTTATGCAATGTACTGTATGGATACAAAACGTCTAATAATATAATGCCAGCAAAAACAGAGCCCACTTTGTCATAATACCTCTTTAATTATACCATTTATTAACATATATAAATATACAAAGAAAAAAACTAACCATTTATGTATTTGACATCCAGGCATGGACTGATGCCACACACACATTGGAAGAGTGACAAAGATCACTCTACAAACAAACTATGCTCCCAAATCACATACAAAAAAAAGGTTTCACATTGTGTCAAAGCAGTTAATATCTGAACAAAAACGTTGCATTTCTGGAAGGCACAAATGGAATGGCATCAAACACATGGAAACCAATAGTTTGATGTATTTGATACCATTCCACCTATCCGCTCCAGCCATTGCCACAAGCCCGTCCTCCCCAAATAAGGTGCCACCAACCTCCTGTGGTGTCAATATCACTCATCGACACATAACATTTCAAACTCATGGTGCATTGGTGTAAATAATTTGACTGCACCGGTTTGCGCACATTGTACACCTACAAATTACTGACTGCTGTAGTGGTGGAGCAATTATTTGGTAGCAGAACAACTCTAGCTCTTTGGTATTACTTCTGCAGTCACAAAATGCTCAAATGCATTTGGGATTCCTCTATTTACTTCACAGTCTGAAATAACTTCATGATGTAAAGTCTGCTGTGCACTATATGGATGGTAAGTATGTCGGTTTTCACTTCCCCTTGATTAATGCAGACAGTTTCCAATTCCGATTCAACCCCAAACCCGTAACCCTAGGGACTTCACGTAGATATAAAGTCCCTATTCTCTCTCAAATAACTCAAGTTCAGATAAACGGCTAGATCTTCCCTTATGGCCATTTCTTAAATAAGTTAAACAGAATTTGACAATACGTACCGTAAATTGAGTGTGATTATTATCAACAGATATTGACAAACTCCACACTGCCTTGGGAATGCAAGGCATGGATATTTACAAATTCAAATACAGACTCATTTCTTCCATTAAAATAAAGATACACTTGACAGTAGTTCTGTACTCAAAACAGGTAGCAGCATAGACAGGCTTGAGGATTGAGTTTCATAGATAAAGGTTTGCTTTTCCGCTACTAATTTTGTAAATTCTATCGATTGTGTTCTTGTTAATATACTGCCAGTAGTTGTTATTGATCACCATTGGTGACAAATAAAAGTTTTGCATGTATCAGTCAACACCTAGACTGTACATGATAATGCCCAAGTCCGATTGGAGTAAAAGTGATGCGGCTCTAAAAATTTATATGAACCTGTTCAATAAGATCATCTCTAGACGCTGTAAATAAAACTAATACATTTCTCAACCCCTAAACATTAGTCAGCAATGTGGTGTCGTGAGACACTGTGCCAAACTGCCTATGCCTGCGCTTAAGGGTAGGTATTCGTCTACTTTGGACTTGCTGCCGCTTCTCTGGACGGCTGCAATCAAACGACTTCAGACAGCAAGAGGACGGATTATACCGAGTCCTGGGTCGTGTTCATTGGGCACTAATCTCTTGTGGACAGACGCATGTAACATAACTGGTATAGTAGTGTCTGTCAACAGACTGTGGGATGCGACAACAGCCACTGATCATTTGGAGAAATCATGATTTTGCAGGTGTTCGCATCGTTAAAATGTTGGATGGGGAGGGAACATTTGGCCTCTAGACTTGCCTGTAACTTGCAGAAAGTGTGTGTGGGGGGGGCTACAGCCCTGCTTCCGCTACTCGTTCTAGTGTCTTTTCCGACATGTCTCTCCTCAGAATCTTATCGAGCATCTGACTCAATTTAGATGTAGATGTTTTTTGCATTGGATATTAACTACGCACGAAACAGACTGCAATAAGTAGGGACTACCTGGACTTGTCCAATAAGAAACAAAACGTTTTAAAACATTTCCTGTTAATTAACCTAATGAACACGATCCTGAATACACTTAAAAACAACTGGCCTGAGGCATTCATGGCGCAAACATTTTGATTGAATGATCAAACATAAAATACCCAATAAATATGTGCTTAAAACTTCACTCATAACAGAATTTACCTCGATGGACAGATACCCTAAAAAAGACAAAACAGCCTTTTGAGGTATCTAATCTTCTCCCTGCTTCCCTCTTTGTCCTCCTCACAATGCCTACATATTCTTGACCTCTCACTCTAGCCTCAGTGGCTCCTGTGGCCTGCAGTGACTGATGGGGGCTGTAGTTTCTCAGACTTCCTGTCTTTGGCTTCTGTGTCAGAGGCTGAGTCCGAGTCCTGGGCATGTTGCTGCTTCATCCACATGTCACAGTACAACCCTCCCTTAGCCAGAAGCTCATCATGCCTGGGAGGGAGAAAGTGGAGAAAGTGTAGTTACAATGGGGACACACAATCACCATCATCAAGTACAATGTCAAGATGTTCCCACATGGGCACTATATGGTGTTGAGGATAGGACTATAGTGTGAGAAGCATCCAACATTGATCTGTCCCATTCTTGGCATTTACATACATTCTTTAGATGTTTGTTTCTTGAAGAGCATAAAACAATATTTTGATTGGAATAAGCTTGTGGAGTGTACAGCAATAGAACAAACACAGTCTTTCAACCATTCACTCACCGTCCTCGCTCTGCTATCTGACCGTCACTTAGAACAAGAATCTGGTCGGCACCGATGATGGTCGACAACCTGAAGAAAGACAATTCACAATCCGACTACAGACCAGACAGATCCAAACCACACAAACTCAGCATTAGAGGGGAGAAATGTGTGGGTCCTAATCACAGGAGGTTGTTGGCACCTTAATTGAGGAGGACAGGCTCGTGGTAATGGCTGGAGTGGAATGGTATCCAATACATCATGATGCCATTCCATTTGCTCCGTTCTAGCCATTATTATGAGCCGTCCTCCCCTCAGCAGCCTCCACTGATCATACTGTATGAGTTCCCTCTATACATGCATTTTGGTCCACCTGAGACCCATCCCTTACCTGTGAGCCACGACGATGGTGGTCCGATTGGAGCACACTTTGGTGAGCGACGCCTGAATGTTGCGCTCCGTCTGTGTGTCTAGAGCAGATGTGGCCTGTGCAGTGGGAAAACTTTGAGATAAGTAACATGACTAAAATATTCAAGTTCAGTGAACTCGTTTTAATCCACTGTAACACAATAGCAAAGGGGATCAGTAGTGTGGGGGCAAACATTGTCCCTCTTCGAATATATTTATATCTTTGCGTCCTCTCGTTCTTGAAGAAATATCTGATCTGACATGGCTGGACTGGTGAAAGCTAAGTGATAAGGGCCAATGCGTTCACCTAGGGTTGCACATTTTGGGGAATATTTAAAGGTGGAAACTTTCCGTGGGAATTAATGGGAACATATGGGAATTAACGGGAATATATGCAAAGTAATATTAATACCATTTAAATGTAGATGAGTTTTGCATTGGATATATTTACCATATCATATGGAGACAGAAACATAAACATTTTACCTTATCATTAATATACATAATTGCAAATGATTAAATCCTTCCAATAGAAATAAAAAATTATATTTAGTTAAGAATTGAACTTTAATTAAATGAGTTGACTCTTCACATGGGATGATTTCACTGAACAACAAAAGGGAATATTGAGTGATCCCCAATGATCCATTGCATCTCCCAAAAACATTTTCAACATACATCTGTAAAATGATAGTCTAGAAACTAAAACTTTGGTTGTCTCCCTCTTAGGCTTCCACGTCTTCTCCCTGGACCTCCTCAATGTCCACCTCTTAAACATCAGACTGAGGCCTCATCTTCACTGTCAATTTCCAACCTTGTTGAGGATGGCTCGTTGCCAGGCTCAAAAAGACTCAAATTTGCCCGGATGGCTACCAATTTTTCAACCCTTGTATTGGTCAGCCTGTTGAGTGCTTTGGTGTGTGTGTTCCCAAACAAGGACCAGTTGCGCTCTGAGGTGGCAGATGTTGGTGGGATTTGGAGGATGATTGAGGCAACAGGGGAAAGAGCCTCAGATACACAAAATCCCTTCCACCAGGTGGCTGATGAGATATGTTGGCACAACTGGCATATTGCATCTCCATCCCAAAGCCCTTGCTCGGAAGTGTACTTCGCCAGATTTCCAAGAACCTTGCCCTCATCCAGGCCAAGGTAGCGAGACACGGAAGTGATGACACCATAAGCCTTGTTGATCTCTGCACCAGACAGGATGCTCTTGCCACCATACTTGGGGTCCAACATGTACGCTGCGGCGTGTATGGGCTTCAGGCAGAAGTCTTCACGCTTTTTGATGTACAGTCGTGGCCAAAGGTTTTGAGAATGACACAATTATTAATTTCCACAAAGTTTTCTGCTTCAGTGTCTTTAGATATTTTTGTCAGATGTTACTATGGAATACTGAAGTATTATTACAAGCATTTCACAAGTGTCAAAAGATGCCACAATACCTAGAATTGCCTTATGTGTATCCCACAAAAAGGTTCACTGTTATAAGCTAACTTTTCTGATGAATTTAAGCAAAATTCCCCAAATTCCCGGGCTTAACTTCCCATGGAAAAATTCCGGAAATTTAACGGAAAGTTTACGACCCTTTGCAACCATACGTTCACCTATCAATTTGTGTAAGCTCAGCAATAACTTCAAGGAGAGGAGGGAGGAAGTGTGTGTTTTTTAAGTATTTGAACGCTCCGGGGTGAAGTTTCCCCTAGGTAAAGATCTAGGACCAGCTTCCCCTCCCCCAATCCTAAACTTAACAAAAAAAAAGAAGAAAAAATGCAACTGACCCAAGATCATTGTCTCGGGGCATCTTCACCCTACACCTATTTGAACAGGGTCATTGAGCCTCCTGGTGGACCTTTCTGAAAGTTTACCTCATCCAGCAGGATGATCTGAGGTGCCTTGAGGATGGTGCGGGCGATAGCCACCCTCTGCTTCTCCCCCCCGCTCAGCTTCAGACCCCTCTCGCCCACCTGGGTGTCGTATCCTGGGTAGGGGGACAGACGGAGACAACACAGACACAAACGTCACTCACCTCATACAGTAACAATGCACCTGACAGCTACTGTGTGAACTCCGCAAATCTCCCCACTTGTTTGCTTCGGCAAATGTGGTTAATAAATACAAAACACCTATACAAACCCTTAAAACAACAATATTGAAACCCATAAGCCACCTTCAGGTTACAAACATAAATATAGTGACAACATACAGCTCTGGTTTCCAGGCACAGATTAAGCCTAGTCCTGGACTCAATAGAGAATCTCCATTGAAATAGTTTTTTAGTCTAGGACAAGGCTTAAATCGGTGTCCGGGAAACCATCAAAAGAGACCGTGGTATTTCCGTACCTTCTGGGAACGTCTGGATCTTCTCGTGAATGTCCGCGGCGATAGCCGCCTCCTCCACTTCGTGGTCGCTGGCAGAGATGCGTCCGTAGCGGATGTTGTCGCGGATGTTGTCGTTGAAGAGGACCGTGTCCTGGGGCACCACGCCGATGTGGGCACGCAGAGACCCCTGCTTCACCTGCACCCAGATACCAAGAGGCTCAGAATACACTATATTAATACAAGGTCAAGCTCATTAGGACACGCAATGAAAAAACCTTTTCAAATGTCCAGATAATAATTGTTTTTTCTTAATTTGGTGCCTAATGAACACGACCCAGGTGTACCATATTAACAATACTGTATAACTGAACCAGTAGACCACCAACGTGTAACAAACCTAATGATATATTTAGTCATGGCCAAAAGTTTGAGAATGACACAAATATTAATTTTCACAAAGTTTGCTGCTTCAGTGTCTTTAGATATTTTTGTCAGATGTTACTATGGAATACTGAAGTATAATTACAAGAATTTCATAAGTGTCAAAGGCTTTTATTGACAATTACATGAAGTTGATGCAAAGAGTCAATATTTGCAGTGTTGACCCTTCTTTTTCAAGACCTCTGCAATCCGCCCTGGCATGCTGTCAATTAACTTCTTGCATAATCAATGCTTGGAGTTTGTCAGAATTTTTGGGTTTTTGTTTGTCCACCCGCCTCTTGAGGATTGACCACAAGTTCTCAGTGGGATTAAGGTCTGGGGAGTTTCCTGGCCACGGACCCCAAATATCGATGTTTTGTTCCCCAAGCCACTTAGTTATCAAATCAAAGTTTATTTGTAACGTGTGCCGAATACAACAGGTGTAGACCTTAGTGAAATGCTTACTTACAGGCTCTAACCAATAGTGCAAAAAAAGGTATTAGGTGAACAATAGGTAAGTAAAGAAATAAAAACAACAGTAAAAAAAGACAGGCTATATACAGTAGCGAGGCTATATACAGTAGCGAAAAAGTAGCGAGGCTACATACAGACACCGGTTAGTCAGGCTGATTGAGGTAGTATATGTACATGTAGTTATGGTTAAAGTGACTATGCATATATGATGAACAGAGAGTAGCGGTAGCGTAAAAAAGGGGTTGGCGGGTGGTGGGAGGCGGGACACAATGCAGATAGATAGCCCGGTTAGCCAATGTGCGGGAGCACTGGTTGGTCAGTCCAATTGAGGTAGTATGTACATGAATGTACAGTTAAAGTGACTATGCATATATGATAAACAGAAAGTAGCGGGTGGGGCACAATGCAAAAAGTCCGGGTAGCCATGTGATTACCTGTTCAGGAGGCTTGGGGGTAAAAACTGTTGAGAAGCCTTTTTGACTTGGCACTCCGGTACCGATTGCCATGCGGTAGTAGAGAGAAGAGTCTATGTCTGACAATTTTTAGGGCCTGGTAACGAGGTCCTGGATGGTAGGCAGCTTAGCCCCAGTGATGTACTGGGCCGTACGCACTACCCTCTGTAGTGCCTTGCGGTCAGAGGCAGAGAAATTTCCGTACCAGGCAGTGATGCAACCAGTCAGGATGCTCGCGATGTTGCAGCTGTAGAACCTTTTGAGGATCTCAGGACCAATTCCAAATCGTTTTAGTCTCCTGAGGTGGAATAGGCTTTGTCGTGCCCTCTTCACGACTGTCTTGGTGTGTTTGGACCATTCTAGATTGTTGTTGATGTGGACACCAAGGAACTTGAAGCTCTCAACCTGCTCCACTACAGCCCCGTCGATGAGAATGGGGGCGTGCTCGGTCTTCCTTTTCCTGTAGTCCACAATCATCTCCTTATCACTTTTGCCTTATGGCAAGGTGCTCCATCATGGAAAAGGCATTGTTCGTCACCAAACTGTTCCTGGATGTTTGGGAGAGGTTTCTCTCTGAGGATGTGTTGGTACCATTCTTTATTCATGGCTGTGTTCTTAGGCAAAATTGTGAGTGAGCCCACTCCCTTGGCTGAGAAGCAACCCCACACATGAATGGTCTCAGGATGCTTTACTGTTGGCATGACACAGGACTGATGGTAGCGCTCACCTTGTCTTCTCCGGACAAGCTTTTTTCCGGATGCCCCAAATGACTTTACCCCAGTCCTCAGCAGTCCAATCCCTGTACCTTTTGCAGAATCAGTCTGTCCCTGATGTTTTTCCTGGAGAGAAGTGGCTTCTTTGCTGCCCTTCTTGACACCAGGCTATCCTCCAAAAGTCTTCGCCTCACTGTGCGTGCAGATGCACTCACACCTGCGTGCTGCCTTCCTGAGCAAGCTCTGCTGAACTGGTGGTTCCCCGATCCCGCAGCTGAATCAACTTTAGGAGACGGTCCTGGCGCTTGCTGGACTTTCTTGGGCGCCCTGAAGCCTTCTTCACAACAATTGAACCGCTCTCTTGAAGTTCTTGATGATCTGATAAATGGTTGATTTAGGTGCAATCTTACTGGCAGCAATATCCTTGCCTGAGAAGCTCTTTTTGAGCAAAGCAATGATGACGGCACGTGTTTCCTTGCAGGTAACCAAATCAAATCAAATCATAAGTGTCCTGGACTTCCTGACGGGCCGGTCCTGACGGGCCGGTCCCAGGTGGTGAGGGTAGGAAACAACATCTCCACCCCGCTGATCCTCAACACTGGGGCCCCACAAGGGTGCGTTCTCAGCCCTCTCCTGTACTCCCTGTTTACCCATGACTGCGTGGCCAAGCACGCATCCAACTCAATCATCAAGTTTGCTGACGACACTACAGTGGTTGGCTTGATTACCAACAACGACGAGACGGCCTACAGAGAGGAGGTGAGGGCCCTCGGAGTGTGGTGTCAGGAAAATAACCTCTCACTCAATGTCAACAAAACAAAGGAGATGATCGTGGACTTCAGGAAACAGGAGAGGGAGCACCCCCCTATCCACATCGAGGGGACAGTAGTGGAGAAGGTGGAAAGTTTTAAGTTCCTCGGCGCATACATCACGGACAAACTGAATTGGTCCACCCACACAGACAGCGTGGTGAAGAAGGCGCACAGCGCCTCTTCAACCTCAGGAGGCTGAAGAAATTTGGCTTGTCACCAAAATCACTCACAAACTTTTACAGATGCACAATCGAGAGCATCCTGTCGGGCTGTATCACCGCCTGGTACGGCAACTGCTCCGCCCACAACCGTAAGGCTCTCCAGAGGGTAGTGAGGACTGCACAACGCATCACCGGGTTAAACTACCTGCCCTCCAGGACACCTACACCACCCGATGTCACAGAAAGGCCAAAAAGATCATCAAGGACAACAACCACCCGAGCCACTGCCTGTTCACCCCGCTATCATCCAGAAGGCGAGGTCAGTACAGGTGCATCAAAGCTGGGACCGAGAGACTGAAAACAGCTTCTACCTCAAAGCCATCAGACTGTTAAACAGCCATCACTAACATTGAGTGGCTGCTGCCAACATACTGACTTAAATCTCTAGCCACTTTATACATAGGAATTGGATGTAACAATGTATCACTAGCCACTTTAAACAATTTTGTATATAATGTTTACGTATCCGACATACTCATATCAAATGTATACACTGTACTCTAAACCATCTACTGTATCTTGCCTATGCCGTTCGGTCATCGACCCAAATCTCTAGCCACTTTAATAATTATAATTGGATGAAATAATGTATCACTAGCCACTTTAAACAATGCCATTTATATAATGTTTACATATCCTACATTACTCATCTCATATGTGTGTGTGTGTGTATGTATGTATATATATATATATATATATATATATATATATATATGTATGTATATGTATATGTGTGTATATACTGTACTCCATACCATCTACTGCATCTTGCCTATGCCGGTCAGCCATCGCTCATCCATATATTTATATGTACATACTCGTATTCATTCCTTTACTCTTGTGTGTATAAGGTAGTTGTTGTGAATTTGTTAGATTACAACTGCATGGTCGGAACTAGAAGCACAAGCATTTCGCTACACTCGCATTAACATCTGCTAACCATGTGTATGTGACAAATAAAATTTGATTTGATTTGATGATGTCAGCTGGTCCTTTTGTGGCAGGGCTGAAATGCAGTGGAAATGTTTTTGGGGGATTCAGTTAATTTGCATGGCAAAAAGGGATGATCACTCTTCATGACATTCTGGAGTATATGCACACTGCCATCATACAAACTGAGGCAGCAGACTTTGTGAAAATTCATATTTGTGTCATTCTCAAAAAATTTGGCCACAACTGTACAGCATGTGCTAACAAGGCTGGGAACTATTTTCTTGCAACTGGGCAAATTACTCACCTTAGAGATGTCCTGGCCATCGATGCGGATGCATCCTCCCTGGACGTCATAGAAACGGAAGAGCAGGCGAAGGATGGTGCTCTTACCACACCCTGACGGGCCAACCTAGGGATGTCAACAAACACACAAACTGTTGAGAAGCAAGAAACATCTGTACTACACATGGTCCAGACACAAACCATCACATGACTGATAGAGAGAAACCAAACCCTGGTCAAGTGTGCGTAACCTCTGGGTAATGCTCGGACGCTTGGAATCCAATCTTACCAATGCAACAGTCTGGCCTGGCTGCACAGTAAATGATACGTCCTTAAGGATCTCCTTCCTTCAAAAAACACACAGAAGCACAAAATATATATTTAATCAAATCAAATGTTATTTGTCACATGCTTACTTACAAGCCCTTAACACTTATTTTTCTTAAAACTGCACTGTTGGTTAAGTAAAAAATAGATAATAAAAGTAACAAATAATTAAACAGCAGCAGTAAAATAACAATAGCGAGGGTATATACACGGGGTACCAGTACAGAGTCAATGTGCGGGGACACAAGTTATTTGAGGTAATATGTACATGTAGGTATGGCTGGAGTCTTGGACAATTTTTAGGGCCTTCCTCTGACACCGCCTGGTATAGAGGTCCTGGATGTACTGGGCCGTACGCACTACCCTCTGTAGTGCCTTGCGGTGGGAGGCCGAGCAGTTGCCATACCTGGCAGTGATGCAACCAGTCAGGATACTCTCCATGGTGCAGCTGTAGAACCTTTTGAGGATCTGAGAACCATGCCAAATCTTTTCAGTCTCCTGAGGGGGAATAGGTTTTGTCGTGCCCTCTTCACGACTGTCTTGGTGTGTTTGGACCATTAAGTTTGTTGGTGATGTGAACACCAATGAACTTGAAGCTCTCAACCTGTTCCACTACAGCCCCGTTGATGAGAATGGGGTGTGCTCGGCGTGCTCCTTTTCCTGTAGTCCACAATCATCTCCATTGTCTTGATCACGTTGAGGGAGAGGTTGTCCTGGCACCACACGGCCAGGTCTCTGACCTCCTCCCTATAGGCTGTCTCATCGTTGTCGGTGATCAAGCCTACCACTGTTGTGTCATTGGCAAACTTAATGATGGTGTTGGAGTCATGCCTGGCCATGCAGTCATGAGTGAACAGGGAGTATAGGAGGGGACTGAGCACGCACCCTTGAGGGGCCCCTGTGTTGAGGATCAGCGTGACGGATGTGTTGTTACCTACCCTTACCACCTGGGGGCAGCCTGTCAAGAAGTCCAGGATCCAGTTGCAGAGGGAGGTGTTTAGTCCCAGGGTCCCTAGCTTAGTGATGAGCTTTGAGGGCACTATGGTGTTGAACGCTGAGCTGTAGTCAATGAATAGCATTCTCACATAGGTGTTCCTTTTGTCCAGGTTGGAAAGGGTAGTGTGGAGTGCAATAGAGATTGCATCATCTGTGGATCTGTTGGGGCGGTATGGAAAGTGGAGTGGGTCTAGGGTGTCTGGGATAATGGTGTTGATGTGAGCCATGACCAGCCTTTCAAAGCACTTCATAGCTACCAACGTGAGTGTTACGGGTTGGTAGTCATTTAGGCAGGTTACCTTAGTGTTCTTGGGCACAGGCACTATGGTGGTCTGCTTGAAACATGTTGGTATTACAGACTCAGACGGGGAGATGTTGAAAATGTCAGTGAAGACACTTGCCAGTTGGTAATCGCATGCTCGGAGTACACGTCCTGGTAATCCGTCTGGCCCTGCGGCCTTGTGAATGTTGACTTCTTTAAAAGGTTTTACTCACATTGGCTACAGAGAGCGTGATCACAGTCATCCGGAACAGCTGATGCTCTCATGCATGTTTCAGTGTTACTTGCCTCGAAGTGAGCATAGAAGTTATTTAGCTCGTCTGGTAGGCTCGTGTCACTGGGCAGCTCGCGGCTGTGCTTCCCTTTGTAGTCTGTAATAGTTTGCAAGCCCTGCCACATCCGACGAGCGTCGTAGCCAGTGTAGTACGATTCAATTTTAGTCCTGTATTGACGCTATGCCTGTTTGATGGTTCGTCGGAGGGCATAACGGGATTTCTTATGAGGCAACATAAGCTTCCGGGTTAGAGTCCCGCTCCTTGAAAGCGGCAGCTCTACCCTTTAGATGTAATCCATGGCTTCTGGTTGGGGTGTCAGTACAGTCACTGTGGGGACGACATCATCAAGGCACTTATTGATGAAGCCAGTGACTGATCTGGTGTACTGCCATTGGAAGAATCCCGTAACATATTCCAGTCTGTGCTAGCAAAACAGTCCTGTAGCTTAGCATCTGCTTCATCTGACCACTTTTTTATTGACCGAGTCACTAGTGCTTTAGTTTTTGCTTGTAAGCAGGAATCTGGAGGATAGAATTATGGTCAGATTTGCCAAATGGAGGGCGAGGCAGAGCTTTGTACGCGTCTCTGTGTGTGGAGTAAAGGTGGTCAGAGGGAAAAACCCTCTGGTTGCACATTTAACATGCGTGTAGAAATGAGGTCAAACGGATTTAAGTTTCCATGCATTAAAGTCCCCGGCCACTAGGAGCGCCGCCTCTGGATGAGTATTTTCCTGTTTGCTTATGGCCGTATACAGCTCATTGAGTGCGGTCTTGGTGCCAGCATCGGTTTGTGGTGGTAAATAGACATTAACTTCTTAGGGAGCGGTTCCCAAGGTGACGGTTTTGGAGAGTCTGGCGTGCCCAAAGTAAAATGTCTCCCACTCAGGCCCAGAAAATAGGATATGCACATAATTAGTACTATTGGATAGGAAACACTCTGAAGTTTCTAAAAGTGTTAACATAATGTCTGTGAGTGTAACAGAACAGTAATAGCAGGTGAAAACCTGAGAAAAATCTATCTGGAATTACTGTTTTTTGTCACATTGGCTCTGTTTGACAGTCTCCGTATTGAGTTCTATGGCAAGCAGCTCCGAGATTTCAGTACCTATGGCTTCCACTAGATGTCACCAGTCTATATATAAAGCCTCACAGAGATTGGAGGAAGCAGGAAGAATAGGTACAGGATATGGCCAAGGTAGCTCAGATGTCAACAAGTTCTCGTGCGCTAGTCTGGCTGCACGCCCCACTTTATTTTACTTATATAACGTTTAGGTGACCATCCGAGTTAAATATTATTATTATATTCATAAAAGGATAGCTAAGGATGCATTGGATTAGCGCCCCACCACTCCCTAAGTAGTTAAGAAAAATATAGATAAACTCTTGGTAAATAATGTGGTCAACAGCTTATCATGAGATACTCAGGAGAGCAAAACCTTGAGACTTCCTTAGACTTCATGCACCAGCTGTTGTTTAAGAATATACATAGACCACCACCCCTTGTCTTACCAGAGGCGGCTGATCTATTCTGCAGAAAAAGAGTAAACCCCGCCAGCTATATGTTATTCATGTCGTCGTTCAGCCATGACTTGGTGAAAGATATTACAGTTTTTAATGTCCCGTTGGTACGATATACGTGCTCCTAGTTTGTCTATTTTATTATATTATTTTTTGTTGGCTAATAGGACCGATGGTAAAGGTAGATTACCCACTCACCTTCGGATCCTTACAAGGCACCCAGACCTATGCCCCCATTCAAAGGAGAACGCTGGATCTACAACAACTATGATAATTCATCAAAGTGTTTCAGAATCAGTCTCCGGGTATAGCCTACACATGTTTCATCAGTCCAAACAAGACCTGAATATAATTTTTTTTTATCTTAGGACTTACCCTTCAATGTAGTTAAAGTATACATTCTCAAACTCCACTTTTCCCAGTTTATAGAGAAGGTTCTCTGCGTTCACCGCATCCTTCACCTGAAGAGAAATCAAGATAAAGCACATAAAAACTACAAAAAATGTATTTCTCATAATGAAATGCAAAGATTAGATTCTGACACAGGGAGAATCTCGATTGGGTTTGCTTGCCTCCTCTCTTCTATCCTCGCCTCATTTGAAAAACGTTGAAGGTAATCAAGGAGAGGTGACGAGGAGAAGGAAGATGGAAACAAATAAGCTTTTCATGAAATGAGACTCTCTCCACTCACGCAACATCAGGCAAATGATGCTTACAGAAAAGTGTAAAGTGATAAAAAACAAAATATGCTAGTGGTGCAAGACATTTTATAGATAAAAGGATAAGTAGTGTATTATTTTTAAATGTGTACATGCTTTTCTCCTCAGAGAAAACAAAACGCAGATTCAGAGGGATTTTAAAACACTTCCATGCTACCTGCCACGAGGATACTATTGTGCATCCTCTGTCGAAGTAGGTAATCGAGGATGGGAGAAGAGTACCTACTTACGAATGGGCACTTCTCGATCACTTATCGGTTTCCGGTCACAGAGGACGGAGGAGTGGAGGACAGACTTTTCCAATTGAGAATCTCCCATACACACCAAAAAGCTGGTCTTTGATAACCAATTTCAAAATTACCTCCTCTTCCTCTGTAAAGAGCTTAAACATGCTCTCCATGTCGATAAAGGAGTTCTGGATCATTCTGTGGAGGAGGAGGACGTATGTATTATAAAGAGCACCTGTTGTGCATTATGGGTAATGTAGTACATGCTGCTATAAACAATTCCTTTCATAGATCTGTGTCAATAGTCTAGCTTAATTTGCTTGATTTAGTAAGACATGTGGAAGCAATATGGTGGAAACCTATCAAGTCCATTTAGCTGTAAGTGATAGACATAAAAGAGACTAGGGAAGGATGACAGGAAGTAGAATTGAAACCCAGCCCATAACACTGCTCACCTGTAGTAGGTTCCAAACCAGTTGAGAGGGGTGTAGAGCTGGATGATGTAGGTGCCGAAGAGGACAAAGTCTCCAACCTGGAGATAGAGTGCATTAGCCTGGTTAAACCAGACTGAACACTTGGCTCACTATTGTTTCACTTTGTTCGGTTTGGATTAACCAGGCTAGTTCACAGCAGCTGACTTGAATGTATACTTCATACACCACATGTATTACTGAGGAAAACATGTAGTACCACAACACTGTGTCAAAGGGAAACATGCATGAAAACATACATACAGTAGCAAGGCTGCATGGCCTTGTAGTGATGCAATGTCTGTTTTGCATTTGTATTGAAAAAACAACATAGCCCTAGCATAGAGGAGAGAAAAGTGGATGAGTGGAGAGGTGGGTCAATAGGGCTTTTCACACTTCCAAACCAAGCTGCACTGGTCAGGTTGCACATCCAGACATTTACCATAGTTGCTGGAACCGTGCTGATAAGGACATTATCAAAGGAGCCAGGGCAGTTTGTTTTCGGTCGGCCCGATAGTGTGAAAAGGGTAGTATAGAAGGAGGATCTAGGCCTTTAAACGGGGAACTTCAGTATTTCACAACTTCATGTTAAATTGTTTCTCACCCTGAAAGTGGTTATTTAACAAAGACCAAACATGGATTATAGATCATAGTCCTGGCTCATAGACTATTGTCAAGGTGAGGAACCATCTAACATTAATTTATAAAATACTTAACTTTCCCTTTAAGCTAGTAAGGGCTCCGAGCTCAGTACCTTAAACTTGCCCTCCTGGACAAAGTAGGCACAGAGCAGTGACCCGGCCAGTAGGCCTGAACCGATGAGCAGGTTCTGTGTCTGGTTCAGGAAGGCCAGAGAGGCTTGTGTCTTCCATTCTGAGATCTAGGATGGGAGGGGACAGACAGACAGACAAACTGGCCATAAATGCAACATTACAATCAAAAGAGTTATAGTCTGGTCCCAGATCTGTTTGTGCTGTCTGTTTGCACTGCTGAACAGACCTAGAATCAGGATAAGAGAGATACAAAAGCTAAAGCAATGTCTGCTGGTTGCAGTGCTAAAATCCTATTACATAATTAATGATGGCAAGCTCTATTTAACTATGCTTCTTAGGTGGTCAAACACATTTCGTATACATCTATTCATCCTGCTACTGGTCACTATTACTCCTGTTTACATGTATATATTATCATTAGTATATTTCCATTAGTATTTAAATATTTCTGCTACCAGTCACTTTTTAACCCCGTTTACATACCTTCAGAAAGTATTCACACCCCTTGACTTTTTTGTTGTGTTACAGCCTGAATTTAAAATTGATTCAATTCAGATTTTGTGTCACTGGCCTACACACAATACCCCATAATGTGGACTTATATAACTTTACAAATTAATTAAAAATGAAAAGCTGAAATGTCTATAAGTATTCAACCCCTTTGTTATGGCAAGTCTAAATAATTTAAGGAGTAAAAATGTGCTTAAAAAGTGTTTAACATGATTTTTGAACGACTACCTCATCTCTGTACCCCACACATACAATTATCTTTAAGGTCCCTCAGTCGAGCAGTGAATTTCAAACACAGATTCAACCACAATGACCAGGGAGATTTTCCAATGCCTCGCAAAGAAGGGCACCTATTGGTAGATTAAAAAACCCCGCAAACATTGAATATCCCTTTGAGCATGGTGAAGTTATTAGCTACACTTTGGATGGTGCATCAATACAACAAGTCACTACAAAAATACAGGCATCCTTCCTAACTCATTTGCGGGAGAGGAAGGAAACCACTCAGGGATTTCACCATGAGGCCAATGGTGACTTTAAAACAGTTACATGGCTGTGATAGAAGAAAGCTGAGGATGGATCAACATTGTATTTACTCCACAATACTAACCTAATTGACAGAGTGAAAAGAAGGAAGCCTGTACAGAATAAAAATATTCCAAAACATGCATCCTGTTTCCAATAAGGCACTAAAGTAATAATGCAAGAAATGTGGCAAAGCAATTAACTGAGTACCGTAACTCTCCATATTTTCAAGCATAGTGGTGGCTGCATCATGTTATGGGTATGCTTGTAATCATTAAGGACTGGGGATTTTTTCTTTACAGAATGGCACTAAGCACAGGCAAAATCATTGAGGAAAACCTGGTTTAGTCTGCTTTCCACCAGACACTGGGGAGATGAATTCACCTTTCAGCAGGACAATAACCTAAAACACAAGTCAAATCTACACTGAAGTTGCTTACCAAGAAGACAGTGAATGTTCCTGAGTGGCTGAGTTACAGTTTTGACTTAAATCTAAGGCAAGACCTGAAAATGGTTGTCTAGCAATGATCAACAACCAATTTGACTGAGCTTGAATAATTTTTATAAGAATAAAAATTGGCAAAATGTTGCACAATCCAGGTGTAATCACTGCCTAAAGACCTACCCATAAAGACTCTCAGCTGTAATCACTGCCTAAAGACCTACCCATAAAGACTCTCAGCTGTAATCACTGCCTAAATACCTACCCATAAAGACTCTCAGCTGTAATCGCTGCCTAAAGACCTACCCATAAAGACTCTCAGCTGTAATCGCTGCCTAAAGACCTACCCATAAAGACTCTCAGCTGTAATCGCTGCCTAAAGACCTACCCATAAAGACTCTCAGCTGTAATCGCTGCCTAAAGACCTACCCATAAAGACTCTCAGCTGTAATCACTGCCTAAAGACCTACCCATAAAAGACTCTCAGCTGTAATCACTGCCTAAAGACCTACCCATAAAAGACTCTCAGCTGTAATCACTGCCTAAAGACCTACCCATAAAGACTCTCAGCTGTAATCACTGCCTAAATACCTACCCATAAAGACTCTCAGCTGTAATCACTGCCTAAAGACCTACCCATAAAGACTCTCAGCTGTAATCACTGCCTAAAGACCTACCCATAAAGACTCTCAGCTGTAATCACTGCCTAAAGACCTACCCATAAAGACTCTCAGCTGTAATCACTGCCTAAAGACCTACCCATAAAGACTCTCAGCTGTAATCACTGCCTAAAGACCTACCCATAAAGACTCTCAGCTGTAATCACTGCCTAAAGACCTACCCATAAAGACTCTCAGCTGTAATCACTGCCTAAAGACCTACCCATAAAGACTCTCAGCTGTAATCACTGCCTAAAGACCTACCCATAAAGACTCTCAGCTGTAATCACTGCCTAAAGACCTACCCATAAAGACTCTCAGCTGTAATCACTGCCTAAAGACCTACCCGTAAAGACTCTCAGCTGTAATCACTGCCTAAAGACCTACCCATAAAAGACTCTCAGCTGTAATCACTGCCTAAAGACCTACCCATAAAGACTCTCAGCTGTAATCACTGCCTAAAGACCTACCCATAAAAGACTCTCAGCTGTAATCACTGCCTAAAGACCTACCCATAAAGACTCTCAGCTGTAATCACTGCCTAAAGTGCTCCTACAAAGTATTGACTCCTGAGTGTGAATATTTACATGAATTTGATATTTCTGTATTTCATTTTAAATACATTTGCAAAAATGTCTAAAAACACGTTTTCACTTTGTCATTATGGGGTATTGTGTGTAAATAGGTGAGAAAAAAATATTTAATCTATTTTGAATTCAGACTTAAAACAAAATGTGGAATAAGTCAAGGGGTATGAATACTCTCTGAAGGCACTGTGCATCCATCCGCCTGTCACACCTACTGACACTCTTGCACAGCCACATGCTTCTGCCATCCTGTTTACTATTATTACTTATCCTGCTTCCAGTCACTTTCTCCTAATCCCTGCCTACATCTGAATATCTACCTCATATACTCCAGTATCCCTGAACATTCTAAATGTAATCTATATATAGATTCCGTCTCTTATTTCTTGTGTTATTATAAAACATTTTATATATTTTTTGATATTGAATACTGCTCTGCTGGGTAGGGCTTGCAAGTTAGCACAATGAGCCCCACCGTAATGAAGGTGTGATTTAACTTCTAACTCATTTTATAGATTGTGTGTTTGAGCTACAGACTTCTGGGTTGTAACATTGGATTTGTCTTTTTCTTCTGCATCCATAGTCTGTGTGATGAACGGGGGTTGAGGTAGAGCAGTATTTGTGAGACAAGGGTGGATCTCGAAGGAGACCAGGGCAGGGTTTTTTAAACAAAAACATCTGTAGAGTCCGAATGGTTTGAGCTACAAACTATTAAAAGCTATACAGTATAGGACAAGCTGAGACTCCCACGAACACTCACAGGCCACACAAGTCATTAGAAGATCATAGGAAATCCCGGGACAAAGTGTCTATAATACTGTAATAAGCGTACATTGTTGCTGTCACAACCTCCAAACAGTTGTCACTGACTAGTTGGATATTCATTTCCCAATGAACAACTTCTGTACTTACAGCATTCATATAAATTCATTTTTATCAGGTTTTTGCTTTGGCTGACCTTATTTTTATTATTGACATTTGTCAATAAAACTCATGAATGCAACTGTTTATGTCAAATTGTTTTGTGTAGCCCTGGTTGTCATACTTGTAGCCCTGGTTGTCCTGATAACAAAATAAAAAATAATAATAATTGTGAGGCTAAATATAAAGGCTGGACAGATAAATGAAAGTGATATAAATGAAAAGACGATTTTTGCTGGGGACTTGGGACTGTGCATGTGACAAATAAAACGTGGACCTTGAATTTATCTGAATAACCAAAGCAAACACTGTGGTGTAACTTTACACATATCTATATTTTCAACTCTTCAGAGTTTTACATCTATAGCCTGGATTACCTGATACTTCAGAATAGCGTCCTCAAAACGGTTCACCTCGTAATTCTCTGCGTTGTAGTACTTCACCTGTTAGAAACACATTACAATGGATTGTGTTCATTAGGCATCAAACAGACAAACTGGGAGGGACTACCTGGACTTTTTACGTTTTCCGTTCAATAATTTTCTTAAACATTTTCTGTTGTGTGCCCTAATGAACACAATCCAAGTATTGAGGTTAAAGGTCAATGGGACCATCTCGGTACCGTCTCAAAGTTGAGCAGGGAGTCCACCGCCTTGGACTTTGCGTTGTTGTCCTGGGTGTTCATGTCTCGCCTGTACTTGGTCCTCCATTCCGTGATGATGATGGTAAGGGCTGAAGAGATATATTGATGGACCATTATGAAATATTACATTGGTATTTCCAGACCTCAGTCGAATGCATATGTAAAATACTTACAAGTAGGTGTGATTGATTTAGCTTGGAGTTGATTTAATTTACACTTTTGGAACTATTCCATTGGTGCAGGTCAAGTCATTTGAAAGTATTTAACATATTTGACATTGATCAGATGATTGTTACTTTATAGAAATTAGCTCTGGAACGGAGGCCTTGTACTCACTGAGGTAGAGGAACATACAGACGAATACGATGAGTCCGAACCAGGCGTTGAAGTAGGTGATGAAGTAGATAATGGAGATGACGATATCTGCGATGGTGGGGAAGATGCTGAATACAATATAGCTGTGGAGAGAAAGAGAGGGAGGCCAGGTTTACCTCTGAATTAACACACAGACTGTCCAGAGGTTAGGATGACACTAAAAAACTGAGACATACTACAGGGGGATCAAAGTTGGGTCACATCACACTGGTTGGTAGTGATGGAAGAAATGGAATGTTGACTACATTCTAAGGTGGTAAGGATAACAGATGAATCCCTATTTTTGACAATTGAGTAAACCCCTGAGGAAGCAGTCTCTCTAAGCGTTGAGGATAAGGTAATCACCCCGAGATCATGTATGTCCAGTGTTTCCCCTATATTCATTTAGCAGCAGTGAGCCGCCACTGCTAAATTGTTGTCGCCGGTCCCAAAAATATGATGTAAAAAAACAACAACCTATAAATAGGCCCCTCAGAAACATTCAATGTCGTCTTGGTAAGCAACTCCAGTTTAGATTTTGGCTTTGTGTTTTAGGTTATTTTCCTGCTGAAAGGGGAATTCATCTCCCAGTGTCTGGTGGAAAGCAGAAAGGACCATGTTTTCCTCTGGGATATTGCCTGTGCTTAGCTCCATTCCATTTATTTTTATTAAAAAAACTCCCTAGTCTTTGCCGATTACAAGCATACCCATAACATGATGCAGTGGCACTAGGTGATGTGTTGTCTTGGATTTTCCTCAAACATAACGCTTTGTATTCAGGACATAAATTTCTTGCCATTTTTGTTGTTGCTGCAGTTTTACTTTAGTGCTTTATTGCAAACAGGATGCATGTTTTAGAATATTTTTACTCTGTACAGGCTTCCTTCATTTCACTCTTTCACACAATTTATTATTAGGAGACCCACCTGAGCAGGCTATTGATGGAGGAGGTGCCGCGGTCGATGCTACGCAGGACGTCCCCCGGTGCGTCGGCCCAGGTGCCAGCGCAGCGACAGTGAGTGTAAGTGGCCGAACAGACGCACCTGCACCACCCGGTTGGTGTACTGCTGCACGCGGATCCACAGGAAGGAGCGCAGGTTACTGACGAAGCCGGACGCACCTAGGGAGAGAGTCAGGTACAGGAAAGAGAAGGAGAGAGAAAGGGAGAGGGCGGGAAGGGAAGAGTGGGGTTTGGGGAGAGGAGAGGGGAGAAGGAGAAAGGGGAGAGAAGATAACAGTACTCCAAGGAATGAATGAGTGTAGCAGAGAAAGACAATATGGAGGTGAAATTCCCACTCACCCAGGGCTCTGAATTAATATATATTTTATTTGTAGCACTGGTGTTCCCAATTTTAAAAAGTTAGGAGCACCACATAAAATTTAGGAGCACCAGCTGATATATAGCCTATACTAGGCTTTTATGAATTATAGCTACTTTTGAAGCACATGTTGTGCCTTAGAAACTAATATGTAACACTGTAAATACATCAGTTTATTATAAAAGATAAAACGTAGATACAAATACCTGTCATTGAAATTACAAAGTCATTTGTGGAATATTAGGTTTCTACATTGTGTAACTATTTTCCTATTGAGAGAGAACGGTGTAATTGCAGACATCAATTCGGGGCGTTTTTTGATATAGGCCTTTCATGATATCAAGTTACCCCCAATTGATGCTCATCATTGGTCCGTGGCTGTTTCTTTCACGTCGGGGACAACAGTTGTTGACAACTGTAGCATTGTAGCTAAGCCTAAACCTTTTCCTAACTTTAACCTTCTCCCAACCTGCCACGCTAATTCTCCCAACCTGCCACGCTAATTCACCTAACCGCCACGCTAATTCACCCAACCGCCACGCTAATTCACCTAACCGCCACGCTAATTCACCCAACCTGCCACGCTAATTCTCCCAACCCGCCACGCTAATTCACCCAACCCGCCACGCTAATTCACCCAACCCGCCACGCTAATTCACCCAACCCGCCACGCTAATTCTCCCAACCCGCCACGTTAATTATCCTAACCCGCCACTAGAAGGGCTAGAAGCAAGCCTCTTTCGCTGTAGTAATGGTGCAACAATGGCGCTAAAGAATCTGCACTCGGTTGTTTCTCTAGGGCACTTGGAAACAACGGTACAACTAAGTCTTATCATTACAACAATTATCTGGGAGATTTTTTCACACTCGCTCCCAAAACAGAACCTAGTCGCAAAGCAAAATATTATTGACCAAATTGGTCGCACTTTAGAGCCCTGCACTCACCTGCCCCTCCACCTTGCAGGAACTTGAGCAAGACGTAGACACACACAGTGGTGGCCAAGGTCTTCCAGCTGCTTCCATCAGTCAGCTCATTCACTGTGACAGAAAGAGGGTTAACAATCCCAGGTCATCTTTTCTGCAGTTTTTCTGGGTAGATTATCATATGTCAGCCTCAATGATATCACAAAATACTTCTGAGAATGTGCAGCGCAGCACCAATAAAGACAACCGGCAACGCAACCAATAAGGCTGTGACAGCAACAAATAGGAATTTAAAAAGGCATCCAGATAAAAGCTGGATATAGGGGAGATGTTGTGAAACGAGGGATGCTCTCTCACCAATGTTCTTGTAGTAGATGGGCACGAAGACATTGATGACCCTCTCCAGACCCAGCAGGCACAGGCAGAGGAGCACCAGGCCCTGTAACAGCATGCTGCCTCTGGGCCACATGTAGGGCACCAGCAGACGCACCTTCTGCCCAAAGTCCTTCCAGGTAGACTGGGATTCCTCTGCCCCATTCAACAGATGCTGGGGTACAGATAGAGATATTAGGGGTTATTATGAACTTAATAAATACAGACAGAGACAACAACAACAAAAAGGGTTGTGGGCGGGGACTTTAATGCAGGCAAACTTAAAATCGGTTTTACCTCATTTCTGCCAGCATGTCACCTGTGCAACCAGAGGAAATAAATACTTCTATCCTCCTGATTCCTGCTTACAAGCAAAAACTAAAGCAGGATGTACCAGTGACTCGTTCAATACTGAAGTGGTCAGATGAAGCGGATGCTAAACTACAGGACTGTTTTGCTAGCACAGACTGTAATATGTTACGGGATTCATCAAATGGCATTGAGGAATATACCACCTCAGTCATCGGCTTCATCAATAAGTACATAGATGACGTCGTCCCCACAGTGACCGTACGTACATATCCCAACCAGAAGCCATGAAGCTGCTGTTTTCAAGGAGCGGGACACTAATCCAGACGCTTATATAAGAAATCCTGATATGCCCTCAGACTAACCATCAAACAGGCAAAGTGTCAATACAGGATTATGATAGAATCCTACTACACCGGCTTCTTACGCTCATCGGATGTGGCAGGGCTTGCAAACTACTACTGATTACCAAAGGGAAACCCAGCCGTGAGCTGCCCAATGATGCGAGCCTACCATACAGGCTAAATGCCTTTTATGCTCGCTTTGAGGCAAGCAACACTGAAGCATGCATGAGCGCACCAGCTGTTCCGGATGACTGCGTGATCACGCTCTCCGTAGCCGATGTGAGCAAGACCTTTAAACAGGTCAACATTCACAAGGTCGCGGCCCCAGACAGATTACCAAGAAGTGTACTCAGAGCATGTGCGAACTAACTGGCAAGTGTCTTCGTGACCAAGCACGACTCCAACACCATCATTAAGTTTGATGTTGACACAACAATGGTATGCCTGATCACTGACGAGACAGCCTATAGGGAGGAGGTCAGAGACCTGGTAGTGTGGTGCCAGGACAACAACCTCTCCCTCAACGTGAGCAAGACAAAGGAGCTGATTGTGGACTACAGGAAAAGGAGGGCCGAATACACCCCCATTCACATCGACGCGGCTGTGGTGGAGCAGGTTGAGAGATTCAAGTTCCTTGGTGTCCACATCACTAACAAACTCTCATGGTCCAAACACACCAAGACAGTTGCGAAGAATGCACGACAATGCCTATTCCTCCTCAGGAGACTGAAAATATTGGTGGGTTCCCAGATCCTCAAAAGGTTCTACAGCTACACCATTGAGAGCATCCTGACCGGTTGCATTGCCGCCTGGTATGGCAACTGCTCGGCATCCGACCGTAAGGTGCTAGAGGGTAGTGCGTATGGCCCAGTACATCACTGGGGCCAAGCTTCCTGCCATCCAGAACCTCTATACCTTTTTTTACACTGCGGCTACTCACTGCTTATTATCTATGCAGTCACTTTACCCCTACCTACCTGTACATATTACCTCAATTACCTCGACTAACCTGTACCCCCGCACACTGACTCGGCACTGGTACCCCCTATATATAGCCTCGTTATTGTTATTTTATTGTGTTGCTTTTATTTTTTTACTTTTAGTTAATTTTGTAAATATCTTCTTAACTCCATTTTCGTAAACACTGCATTGTTGGTTAAGGGCTTGTAAGTAAGCATTCCACGCATGTGACAAATAACATTTGATTTGATTAATAGGTTACCTGGCCAGTGCCGCCCTCCACGTCACGTTCATCCTCGTTGATCAGGAGCATGTACGGTCTCCGTGGTAATCCCGGAGCCTTCAGGCCCAGGAAGAAGAGTGTCCCCGTGCCGACGTAGCGCATCAACCACAGAGAAAATTCCACCTGAGATAACGAATGAAAAATGCTAAGTCATTGACTGAACCTTTAAAGGGGAAATCTGCAGCTTTGGTAAAAAGCTGAGGGAAGGGCCTGGAGAAATGGAACCACTCAAATACAATAGACAGAGCAACGGATGCAAGGACTGACCATCCATGGTATCAAAATGACAGTTTTAACCATCTTTTGAGGTTATACACTGTTTGTTTACATTTGCAATGTTTATAAAGATTAAAGTAAAACAAGCTCATATTTTATATTCCTCAAGAATCAATGGGTATATATCATTAGTCCAAAAATGGATGTAGCAACTGTAGATTGACTCTTAAAAGGAATCTTGCACTCATAAACTACATTTTAGTATGTTGTCCATTGATAATTCAATCCCTATGGGACTGTTAATACAATCCCAAATGGTGCATGTCAGCAGTCAAAATAAAAAAAACGGGAGTGTAGTATTTCTTTAAATAAGTGCTGACTGACAAGCATAATTGCATAAAACACAGAAAAAAAATTTCAATACTCCATTCAACACATACCATTTCAGTCATTTAGCAGACACTCTTATCCAGAGTGATTTACAGGAGCAATTATGGTTAAGTGCATTGCTCAAGGGCACATCAGCATATTTGTCACCTAGTCTGCACTGGGATTCGAACCAGCAACCTTTCTGTTACTGGCCCAACGCTCTTAAATGTTGGGCTACCTGCTGCCCCAACTTCTATGTGAGGCCGAGGTTATCATTCAAAAGTTATTTACTCAGGAGTTGTTGGACCGTTCAGGATTGGAGGAGAGGTGAGTCAGTGGTTACAGTCAGACTGACTGTACAAAGTAAACTACTGTACACATTATGACACAAAGTAAACAGTGGACTGTGTCATATACTTTGTGGTATAACAACCCATTGGAAGAACTAAGATGGTGAAAGCTTGGTAAAAAGCTAATGAAGATGTGTTCATCTAATGCATTCTGAATGCAACTGGGAGACATATTAAACAGCTATACTTCACGACATGACTTGTACAACCTAAAGTCATGCTGAGTGGGACGACCAATGACAGACACAGGGACTAAGAAAAGGCGTGATCTGATTGGTTACAAAATGTATATTTGGGGGCGTGGCCAGAGGGAGAGGGATGTAGAATGGCAAGATGGGGCAATGACTCAGCACTTCTAGAGTTACTCATAGCTGACTAATGATTATGGTTCCGCTCCCTTCCACTGCTGTGTCATAGTTGGAATGCCAGTTTCTATTTTAGCAGTCTTCTTGTGAGAAAATGCTTTGTAATAGATTTTTTTTTTTTTTTTACAATCACAACAGTCATCGTCATTACGAAATGGGATTGACGAAACATAAGAAACATTAAACCTAGCCTATGTGTCTCATTTACGGAGATACAGTATCACACCCTATGGGTAGACTTACTTTTTAGAAAGCCCACTATTACACTTGTGTAATGGAGTGTTAAAACTCAAAGTTAAGTTTAATACTAATATCCAGTAACATTATATGTCAACGTTTTAACAACCTCTATGAAACTAGGGAGTGGGATGGCAGTTCATCCTCACTGAGGGGTCAGCTGTGGGGTTAATTCAAAGAGGTGAAACGTTTGAAACGATGCAGACAGAAATGCAAGGAACAGATCTAACACCATTTCCAACTTAACTTGAAAGTTAAACATGTTTATTCTACACAAATACATTTCTATCGGAAGGTCCTCTAACGCTACACCCTCCTGAACAGACCCCAGTGCCACGTTCAGTAGGCAAGGTTGTGAAACATTCAGATATAAATACATTATGTAGAACAGACGTGTCTCTGAGTGATATGTAGAGAGAGGAGTCACGTCAGCTCTATTGGGGACATTCTATAATGTTAAACCCTCAACAATACCACTGGTCCTCTCTCACCTGCTGCTGTGTGTTCTCCAGGCCCCACCACCAGTAGGGGCTGGCCCAGGAGATGAAGGCCAGGTTCTCTGCTGAGAATGCCACAGCCCAGAAGAGCAGCAGCACCGTGCTGTGGCCCCGTGTCCGGTCCCTAACCAGCACCCTCCTCCTCTCCAGCCTTAGCAGGGCCACGGCCCAGGCCCAGCCCAGCATGGACAGGCAGCCATACAGCACCACGTAGCCAGGAAGCTCCCCTCCTCCGGCCACCCTCCAAACCAGCCCCCCCAGGAACTGCAGCAGGAGGAGCAGGGAGACTGCCAGTTGGAGGCCGTAGAGGCACGAGCGCGGAACGAACTTGGGCTCCATCTCGGTGCCGTAGCGGCGGTAGCAGACGCAGTGGAAGGTGCCGAAGAAGAAGGAGAGGGTAAGCAGGACGGTGGGCACCAGGGTGAAGTAGAAGCAGGGCGAGATGCCGCCCTCCAGCCAGGCTTCAGAGATGGAAGCGCTGGCCTCACAGTAGCTTTGCACTACCACCATGGTGGCTGGGAGCTGGGGAGACAGGGAGGGGTAAGAGAGTATTCACGATAACAGACATATTACCACCACATTAAGCCTACACAGAGGGCTCAAGATCATCAACCTGGTCCTCATGGATGTTAAGAGATTTTAAAAAAGCAGGACAGGCAAAGGAAATCATACAGTTGACTGCATGAAATTAGTTTTGAAAAATACATTCTCTGCAGTATTTTCACCGGACCTTGAGTATCCTACTCTAAACTGCTATTCATGATGAAATTCAACTAGTCTAACTTCTTCCATTCATCACTTCAGATCGCTGCTGGCGGAGTTAAGTTAGTCAACACAATTTACACTTGTTGATTATTTTGCAGGACAATCATAATACCCTACTTAATGTATCAGGGTCAAGAGCAGATTGAGTCTCCTTGAGGTGTGTGTTGTACTATGAAGCAAAACACAGCAAGCATCTCTTGAATGATTAGTCTATAATCATTCAACAGCCCTAATAGGCCTAAGAGATCCAGTCCAACCCTGCTATATCGGGCTGTGAACTTAACGATATGGTTAGTGTTTCAGTCATGGCTCCTAAAAGCACCCCAGCCAGTCATCTGGGGTGGGCGGTGGACCAATTCTGATTCAGTCAAGGCACTTAAAACAACCCGAAACACATCACATTTCATCAACTGATATTCATTCAAAATATCATACTAGAATTAGGTTACAGTGGAATGGCGACACATGGCTAATGTACCATGGAGTAGCTTGGTAAGTCGGAACGATGCCCTCACAAGCTCCAGTTCAGAAAGGTCTGAGTGCTCATTGTAATTTATATTAATGAAAGAACAACTGTACCTTATTATCATCATCATCATCATCATAACCCGCCTAAAACTATTAACCCATATTACTCCATTGTTTATGTTTTTGTTGTCATATGATATTTAACTGTCTAAACAAATGCTTCAGATGTTGTTGATTTCATGGAATGCCCCAGTGGCATTGTTTAGCGTGTTTTTCTTGGTGGCCCGCTCTTTGACAGACAGAGCATGTTTAAACAATGTGACAACAAAAACAGAGCGTCAGAATAACCTTAGCAGTGGAGTTTTTCTCTAGCTACCATTGGTGAGACTTGCCTAGTTAAATTAAAAATAAAATAAATACATTTGTGGCGTTATCTGTCTGACCTATCAAGATAGCTACATTAGCAAGCTTAGATCGGTTGCTTTGATTACAACACTCACATTCTCAAGACAAGCTGGTGCAAGACAAGCTGGTGCTTGTCTTGTTGGAGCTTCCAACAAATAACCCGTTTTACGCGAAGAGATTTTACAAGTCAAAAATAACAATAACGGTCATCTTGTTGTATCCACTTGTAAATGGTCCTTATTCTTCTTGCGGCATGCATGGAGCTAAGTATTCCATGACTCGGCAATCGACATTTCTTCCAAAACACTACTGCCTGAACCGGGTCCTAGCGCCCCCACCACGCATGTTCAAATATAATGTTACGCAATCTCATATATGGCCAGTAGATGACAGTATATACAAAGACATCATACCTCACACAAAAATGACATCTGAACGCTGGGTCTCGTCATAGCCTACAGACAGGAATGGGCTAACAGTATGCAGTCAGAAAAAAAAAAGAAAAAAAATAATAAAATAAAAAAACAGTATGCAGTCAGTCAATATACCAATATCTTAGCCACAGAGGATTAAGATGGATAAGAAAATACAATTTATCATTCCTATCAAAATGAGGAGTAGCAATTTGTAAACAACAGGTGCAGAAAAACAGTGAAATAGTTACTTACGGCCCCTCCCAACAAATAATTGAGAAAAAAATAGAGAAATAATAGAAAAGTAATAACACGTAATAATAAAAGTAATAATAAATAAACAATGAGTAGCGATAACTTGCCTATATACACAGGGTACTAAACTCAGCAAAAAAAGAAGCGTCCCTTTTTCAGGACCCTGTCATTCAAAGATAATTCGTAAAAATTGAAATAACTTCACAGATCTTCATTGTAAAGGGTTTAAACACTGTTTCCCATGCTTGTTCAATGAGCCATAAACAATTAATGAACATGCACCTGTGGAACGGTCGTTAAGACACTAACAGCTTACAGGCGGTAGGCAATTAAGGTCGCAGTTATGAAAACTTAGGACACTAAAGAGGCCTTTCTACTGACTCTGAAAAACACCAAAAGAAAGATGCCCAGGGTCCCTGATCATCTGCGTGAACATGCCTTAGGCATGCTGCAAGGAGGCATGAGGACTGCAGATGTGGCCAGCGCAATAAATTTCAATGTCCGTACTGTGAGACGCCTAAGACAGAGCTACAGGGAGACAGGACGGACAGCTGATCGTCCTCGCAGCGGCAGACCACGTGTAACAACACCTTCACAGGATCGGTGCATCCTAACATCACACCTGCGGGACAGGTACAGGATGGCAACAACAATTGCCCGAGTTACACCAGGAACGCACAATCCCTCCATCAGTGCTCAGACTGTCCGCAATAGGCTGAGAGAGGCTGGACTGAGTGCTTGTAGGCCTGTTGTAAGGCAGGTCCTCACCAGACATCACCGGCAACAACGTCGCCTATGGGCACAAACCCACCGTCGCTGGACCAGACAGGACTGGCAAAAAGTGTTCTTCACTGATGAGTCACGGTTTTGTCTAACCAGGGGTGATGGTCGGATTCGCGTTTATCGTCGAAGGAATGAGCATTACACCGAGGCCTGTCCTCTGGAGCAGGATCGATTTGGAGGTGGAGGGTCCGTCATGGTCTGGGGCAGTGTGTCACAGCATCATCGGACTGAGCTTGTTGTCATTGCAGGCAATCTCAATGCTGTGCTTTACAGGGAAGACATCCTCCTCCCTCATGTGGTACCCTTCCTGTAGGCTCATCCTGACATGACCCTCCAGCATGACAATGCCACCAGCCATACTGCTCGTTCTGTGCGTGATTTCCTGCAAGACAGGAATGTCAGTGTTCTGCCATGGCCAGCGAAGAGCCCGGATCTCAATCCCATTGAGCTCGTCTGGGACCTGTTGGATCGGAGGGTGAGGTCTAGGACCATTCCCCCCAGAAATATTGCAGGTGCCTTGGTGGAAGAGAACTTTCAGGTGCCTTGGTAGAAGAGTGAGGAAACATCTCACAGCAAGAAGTGGCAAATCTGGTGCAGTGCATGAGGAGGAGATGCACTGCAATACTTAATGCAGCTGGTGGCCACACCAGATACTGACTGTTACTTTTGATTTTGACCCCCCCCTCCCTTTGTTCAAGGACACATTATTCAATTTCTGCGCCAGCTAATATCATGCAGCGGAGGAGCTGGATGTTCCATTGGGACCAGAATATAAACAAATGTATAGAGGGGGCCCGGAGCTCCGTCAATCAGCTGGTGTACGCATTTCTCTGTGACAGGGAACACAATCCGCCACCCTGCCATTAAGCAGTGTGTCCCTGGGTATAACATAGAAGAAAAAAAAAGGATGGTATTATAAAAAGAAAAATCTTAATGACATGTATTGCTAAAACAAAGGTTGAAGGAAATACAGGCAGGCACCACATTACTACAAGACAAAACAGCTCACTTTAACAAACCTGATGGTCTACATTCATGTTATAAAAAATATTGAAAAGGTAGTTGAATTTGATAATGTCTTAGTGTGGTGTGTGAAGAATCCATTTGTATGAGGTACAAATCACATTATTGTGAATTAGGCAGTTTTTTTGTCTTTAATAGCCGTATAGTTTGGGTTATGATGATAGGGTAAGAAAGTTGTACTAAGCTCATGAGGCATTATATTCAATTAGCTGGGTATATATCATTAATTGAAATGACAAATCAAATGAAGTGCAGGACATCTTCTAGGTTGTGGCTTTAGCAAAATTCCTTAAAATAAACTTAACATATAGGTATTAACAAACTCCTTGAAAGCAATTTTACATATAAGTAACAAACTATTAACAAGAATATTTAAAAGCAATTTTACATGGAAGTAACACATTATTAAAGTAATAAGTACATTTTTTTTGGAGGTATTTTTAACAAGTGGACCTATCAAACCTTACTCAATATCAATGCTTTATGTCTAAAAAACCAAACAGTGTACATTCATATGTGCAAACTCCTAAGACAAAGTCACTGTACAGGTTATTTTGGAAATACTTAAAAGGATTAGTATACATATTTTTTTTGTGCTAAGTTGGAGCTGCCCTACACAATTACATTAGAAAAATACTAGCCAGAAGCTACTGAAAGTTAAACCTATTTGGATAATTTGAGCAAGTAAAAAACAGATTAAAATGTTAAAGTCTTCTCTTTATTCTTCACTTTCTTTTCTCTTCACTATCCTCTCTCTCTTCCCTTTATTCACTCTCCTCTTCCACTCTTCTGTTCTGCTGGCAAGCGTCTTGGCTGCAGACCTCATGTTCTTCAGGGAAGCCTGGTCTCTTCTCCTGGTCTTAAGGTGTTCAGTGATCACAGCCAAATCTATCCCCAGCAGAGCACAGGCCAGCAGTGAGGAGTACACAGCATAGCACGTGGAGTCAATACCAAACGGGTCTCTCTACCCTTCAATCAAGAGGGTTGTAGTTATTGATAAACACACCATGTTCTTCTGGTCAGAGATGAGAGCACACCAGTGTCCCCACTGTCCTCCGGTGAGAGGTTAGAGAGGACCAGAGAGATGTATGGGCAAAATACATTAATTCTGCCCTCCAAATCTTCAGGGAATTGTTTATACTTATCTATACATCTTGTGTCCAGAATAACATTGCCCACCTTTGTAGTCTTTCTCTACCACTCCACCCTGTCATATTCTGGGACATCAGCTGCATGTGAGGGCAACCTCCCCCTCAAAACTCTTTAAGGCGCTCAGACGTAGGGCACCATTAGACCATATGATATGATGACTCTTGATGGCGGCTTCTTCTGGCAATCATAAAACCCTGAGTGGTTGAGCATCAGTGATGGGATGACTAGGGAGTAATTTCCTGACAATGTTCCATCCACAACGTACGATGTCTGCTTCCCTTCATGACTGAGGATTCTCCCCACCATGTCTTTGTCCCATTGGGGTCAGGGTTGAAACAGGGAAGCACAGCCTTCTCTCCCATATAATGCTGACCTAACACTGACTTATACAGTAGATCGCTAAGATGGTCTGACTGTAAACACAACGCTGTCCCTCAACTACCAGGCATTAACTTCTTTGGGAGCAGCGCACAAGGTGACCGTTTTGGAGAGCCTGGCGTGCCCAAAGTAAAATGCCTCCCATTCAGGCCCAGAAAATAGGATATGCACATATTTAGTACCATTGGATAGGAAACTCAGAATTTTCTAAAAGTGTTAACATTTTGTCTGTGAGTATAACAGAACGGATATGGCAGACGAAAACCCGAGGAATTTCTGTCCTGGAAAAAGTGGTTTTGACAGATTGCCTCATTTAGAACCCCTCCCTTATGAAAATGCCCATATAAGGGCATATGAATGCACTACCTATCGCTTCCTCTGGATGTCAACAGTCTCGAGAAAGTGTCCTGATTCTTTTTAGATGCTTTTAGAGCAGAGAAGAAGACGAATAAGGAAGTGTCCACGCAGATGTCAATACAAGTAAATGCACGCTCCCGGCTGGCACGTTCTTTGGTTTTTTTCTTTCTTATCGCCCAGTTTATATTCCGGTTGAAATATTATACTATTTATACATAAAAGTGTTCCTAAGGATACATTTAAAATTATGTTTGATTGTTCTTGGACAAGTTTATAGGTATAAGTTGAACGAGTTCTCTTCACGTTTCAATGGACGATTGGAGGCTGTATTTTCTTATCATAACGCGCCAACCAAACTGAGATTTATGGATATAATACATTACTTTTTCTAACAAAAGAACCATGGATTGTCTTCGTTGGACACTTATGAAGCCCTCAGCAGAAGTTCTTCAAAAGGTAATTGATTTGTTTTCGCTGTGAAATGTGTTATGTGTGAACCGTGATGGCTTATGAATTCACGGTAATGGGAGAAATATGTTAGGTGCTACCCTCAAACAATCAAATGTGGTGCTTTCGCTGTAAAGCCTTTTTGAAATCTGACAACGCTGTGATATTGCCAAGAAGCAGAGCTTTTGATGACTATGAAAGACTTGTATATTAATGCATGTTTAATAATTCAACTTTTGGATTTTGAATTTGGCGCCTTGCATTTCACCTGGTAGTGTTGCCCCACCACTCCCTAAGAAGTTAAATGTGAAGTTGGTCCTATGGAGAGAGGATCTGTTGTCAGCCAGTAGCACCCGGCCCCTTACTTCCTCCATGAAGGGCTTTGCGGATTTGTTCACGTCCCAAAAGTGCTTGCGGAGCCATCTGACTGTAAAGTTACCATCCCCCCAAGAATCCCCACACTGCAGGTCTACTTTCCCTCCCAAATGAGCATACATATAAACTGATGATACAGCTACAGTACTGCAGACACTGAGGTTGATGCTTTTCTGGAGTTTCACCCTGCCAGCTGTCCAGCACTCTGCCCTGTATAGTCCAGTGTCTGACAAGAGGTTCTGGATCAGAACAGTTGAAATGTTATGAATCAATTTCTGTTTCAGTCGATCCCTTAATTTGGCATTCAGTGCGGAATTTTCAGGGGAAGTGTCAGAAGAGTTCCATAAAAGCAGGCTCTCTTCAGATTCGGATTTAAAGATCAAACAGTCGTCTATTCCCACATTGAGATGATGGCGCCGACAGAGATGGCAGCACAGAGATGGCAGCATCGTGACTTGCTCTTAACCTATTAGGGAGTGTTCAGAGTTTTGGAGAGTCTGGCGTGCCCAAAGTAAAATGCTTGGTACTCAGGCCCAGAAACTAGGCTATGCACATAATTAATAGTATTGGATAGAAAACACTCTTAAGTTTCTAAAACTGTTAAAATAATGTCAGTGAGTATAACAGAACTGATTTGGCAGGCGAAAATCCGAGAAAAATCCATCCCGAAAAATGTGATTCTGTCATGTGACTCTTTTCCCGTTGACTTGGTATTGTATGTTGTGTGTTTATGTATTATTATTTTATGTTATTAGCTCAGGAATTGTTTTGTGTCATTACATACAGCCAGGAAGAACTATTGGGTATTAGAGCAATGGAAACTCACCAGAACTTCCAGCATTACGACCAGGATTACGACTTCCCTGGAGCTGATCCTTTGTTTTCTCTCCGCAGAGCAATTGAACTTATTCCAGAGGCTGACCCAAAACAACGAAGACGGAGAAGAGGTACTCGAGGCGGTCTTCTGGTCTGACTTAGGAAGCGTGCACACCACCCACCGCTCCCGAGTATTTTACTCGTTAATAAAATGTATGAGCTCAAGGCGAGAGTTGCTTTTCAGAGAGACACTAGGGATTGCAACATACTCTGCTTCACGGAAACATGGCTCTCTCGAGATATACTGTCTCAAGCTGTAAAGCCAGTTGGGTTCTCAGCACATCGCGCCGACAGGAACAAACATCACTCCGGGAAGCAGAAAGGTGGAGGTATATGTTTTATGATTAACGACTTATGGTGTAACTGTGATAACATAAAAAAACTAAAGTCCTTCTGTTCACCCGACCTACAATATCTCACAATCAAATGCCAACCGTACTATCTCCCAAGATCATTTTTTGACAATAATAGCCACAGCGGTCTACAGTATATTCTTAATCCATACCTTACTTAGATTTACGTGTATTTTGGGTATATTTGTTGTGAAACTGTTAGATATTACTTGTTAGGTATTACTGCACTGTCGGAGCTAGAAGCACAAGCACTTCACTACACCCGCAATGACATCTGCTAAACACGTGTATGTGACCAAAAACATCTGATTTGATTAGACACAGTTGTAAAAAGCATAACTTTCTCCTCCTGCTTTAATCTAATAGATTTCTTAGACAGCATGAATGGTTCCCATCAGACCAGCCAGTAGAATGTTCAGCTTTGTGACAGAAGCCATGTATCTGCTAATGTGTTGTGACAAACCACTAGCTTTATATCTGCTTTTGCTCAGTTATCTTATGCCTCGATGTTGCGATACTGGGGACCCCGTAATGTTGAGCATAATATCTACTCAACTCTTTCTCTGAGGGCCTGACATGTCAGAGAGGAGAGAGTAGAGTGCAGTGAAAAGGTCACTGATTGGAAATGCTGATATGAACCGTGATTGCGTCATGGTGCCTGTTTCTTGCTTCTTGACAACTGAAGGTTTCCACACACATTTTATTTATGTTCTAATGTGAAAATGCTCTTTCTTACTTCTAACCTGACTAGGTGCTTCTTTATCCACTCCATCTCTTTCACAGAGATATCATTGTACCGATACGTGTTTTTGTGCATTCACATTTCCTAATAGCATAATTTAGCAGATGCTCTCATCCAGACCAATTTACAATAAGTGGGTGCGCAGGCTTATGTTCTTGCCCATCACTAACGCACCTGATTCAGGAATTGAACAGGAATTGAACTAAGCAACGTCTTCTCTCTGGACCATAAAGCAAAATCAGGTGTGTTACTGCAGGCCTGGACCTAAAGCCTGCACACCCAGTAGCCCAGGAGTGAAAATATATAAAATTGTATAGAATAATTTTTATCATTTACAATAGAGTAACCTTATATTTTGGGTTATGATAGGATAAGACAGATGTAATAGACTCACGAGGCATTTAGTAGTAGTTATATTCTCCAATAATCAATGGGTACTGTTGCAGAGCACTAGGTTAGGTCCATAAATAACAATTTACTGTTAGTGGTGTTGAGTATTGGGAAAAAGTAAATGCAATGTGGTATAGAACAACACATGATATTACATTTATTGGCAGTTTTATGCTTTTTAAGAAGATACCTGAAATTATGTATTTCTGTTGTGTAAGTATGCTTTACATTCTACAGAATGCAGCAGGCCGAATCTTGGAGAGGATATCGCAGTATATCGGCTTTTTCATGATGAGGGCCACACTTTAAGCCCTATAGCCTATCACCAGTATCCTGCTTTCAATTCAGCCCAGGGACAAAGGAGACCAGAGATGGAATGAAAAGGCAGCTGTCACATCTGAGCTGCTTAAAAAGAAGGGGAATAAAAGAACCTTTAAAAAAAAACGGAGACTATAGTCCTATGTCCATCGCCGTGCAGCATGCGCACATAAGTAGGAATCGAAAAGGGAAATCTTATCATTTGGCCCGCTCACATAAGGTCTGGAGAGTGGCTTATCTGCTTCATCTCTCCGGTCTTTTGTGTGAGTGGAAATGGGCCCTCTGTCAGTCAGCTGCCGCTCACACGTCTCCTTTGTCCCCAGTGACTCGATGGCTGCCATGGGCTGTCTGTCACAATGTGGGTCCAAAATGTCAACCTATGGGCTCTGGTCAAAAGTAGTGCACCACATAGGGAATAAGGTGCCATTTGGGACACAGACTCACAGCGCTCATATCTCCCGTTCCTTGTGGGGCCTGGCTCAACCTCCACTGTGCAGCACAGCAGGACCGTAAGGCCTCTTTTGGGTACATCTTTCATTTCTTTCATTCTTCTCCCTTTTCTTTTTCCCCTTCCATGTCTTTGTTTTCCATCTGAACTGAAGTGGGTTGACTGACTGACACAGTTTGAGGGGCAGAGTGAGAGAAGGATAGGGGGCGTATCAATCTAAAGCTGGTAGAGATGGTAGGCCTATATTCTTGCACTTTGGAGCATGGAGAAATGTTACATTCAGATCTCAACAGAGACCAAAGGGATACCGGTTTATAAACCCATTCAACTTTGTGGTATATCTTTCTTTGGAGGGGAGTGTTGTTTTGTTTTCAGCTTCTATCCTCAGTTGAATCACACAATGAGATTGTGATATTAACACCTTTGGTTGTCCTCATTCTACACGGTTTGTGTAGATGTTCCATCCTCATGACATAAAAAAAATGCACATTTCAGAATTCAAGAATGAGCAGGACATCATGTCTAGCACCACAAATGCCGCAGGCTTTTATAGAAAATACGGAAAAATCCTTTTCTACTTCTATCTTTGAATAAGTAGGAGAGCACGCCAAAGGTTGTCTTTCTTAATGTTTTCTGGAACTCCCCCGAAGAGACAAGCCAGTCTGCCAATATCAACTCTGTAAGATCATAATAAACAACACTGCCTTGACAAACCAACTTTGATAATGTCGGTTTCCACTGTGAGGGTAATCTTTTATCTTGTTTTAAACACAATATCCTGTCCAAAATTCTTAAAGTATTTGTTAATATTTATATTGGACAGGAGAGAACGGGAATAATAGGAATAGTGTGTCATAGGAAGTGGGTCGGAACGTGAATCGAAGACACTGGCACATGAGGGCTGTAGGTATGGCACTAACCACTATACCACAGCCTTTATGTAGTCAATACACTTTACACACAGGTGAAGTGGTTAAGAAGGACACGTCGTTAGTCCCTGTAAGCGCTGTCCTCTTAATGAGGAGTGGGAGAGGAAGAAAGAGGAGGGATGAAAATAGATGGGAGAGGAGGAGATAAGGAAAGGATGGCGTGAAGAGGGGAGAAGAGGAAGGGAAAGGAGAAGAGGGAAGTGGAAGAAGATCTCTCTCGCTCAGTCAGGCTGTCGCTGACAAACACAAATAGACACTTTTTGCAAACACTGAACCTTTACCACACTCCTCAAGAGAGAGAGGAAGATGGAGAGAGATAGCAGGGGGAGATTTGCATACACAAAGAGCCAGAAAGGGAGATATGAAGAGAGAGTGGAAGGGGAGAGTGAGAGATAGTGCCAAAGGGAACACGTCAGTGAGCGTGGCTGTGAGAGAGACAAAAAAGAGAGGTAGCTTGAACGAGGGATCCATTTATCCACTGTATATGAGATGGTGGGTAGTACAGTAAGATCGTATGCCATGGACTTCTTCTTGACAAGAAGCAGCTTTCGTACATCTTTACTCATTTGATTACCATGACTACCATGCTATAGTGCATTTTGGTCACTAGGGGAAGTCTCGTTTCATAGCTAGAGTCACTCCAAGGCTTTCAGTAACCAAAGGTCTGAAAGCATTGGCAACTGGCAAAGGAAAGAACATGTTATTTTACTGTAGAAAACAGAAGCCAGTTTGCAGGACTCCTCTGTCAGAATGACATCCTGTCTGTCTGCCTGCCATTGACTTGCTATGCGCCTATAGTTTTTAATACTTTCTGAAGGCAGGTTGGTAGTAATTCTGGTGGGATATCCCTTTTAATAATAATACAGTGATACTCCTAATCGAACATAAACGTTTTTAAATACAATGTTGTGTGACAAGCAGCAGTGGTCACTATACTGTATTGTTGACGATCATCTTGGGTGTTCCTGTTAGTCAGCATTTCTCCTTTGCCAAGATAATCCATCCACCTGACAGGTGTGACATATCAAGAAGCTGATTAAACAGCATGATCATTACACAGTTGCACCTTGTGCTGAGGACAATAAAAGGCCAAATGTGCAGTTTTTTCACACAACACACAGATGTCTAAAATTTTGAGGGAGCGTGCAATTGGCATGCTGACTGCAGGAATTCCCATCAGAGCTGTTGCCAGAGAACTGAATGTTAGTTTTTCTACCATAACCCAACTCTGGTTTTAGAGAATTTGTCAGTACGTCCAACCGGCCTCACAACTGCAGACCACGTGTAACCACGGCAGCCCAGGACCTCCACATCCGGCTTCTTCACCTACGGGATCGTCTGAGACCAGCCACCCCAACAGCTGATGAAACTGTGGGTTTGCACCACCGAAGAATTCCTGCACAAACTGTCAGAAACCGTCTCAGTGAAGCTCATCTGCGTTCTCGTTGTCCTCACCCGTCACATGAGATGTTGCTGGAGAGACGAAGCAGGTACGGGGAGTAAACATTTAATAAATAACGGACATGGCACGAGACAGGACAGCGTCAGCAAACTAAAGACAAAAAACAACTAATGCAGCAGTGGGGAACAGAGCTGGGGAACTGACAAATATAGGGGAGGTAATAAACAGGTGATGAGTGAGTCCAGGTGAGTCCAATATCACTGATGTGCGTGACGAGGGAAGTCAGGCGTGCGTGATGGATGGCAGGAGTGCATAATGCAGGGCAGCCTGGCGCCCTCAAGCGCCAGGGGGGAGAGCGGGAGCAGACGTGACAGTACCCCCCCCCCTAGGGGCGCCACCCGGCATCCCACCTGGGCAAACCGGCCGAGACATGGGCGCTGGGCAAGCCGGTTGGGGCCTGAAAGCCCGACGAACCGGCAGGAGCGTGAGAGCCTGGTGAGCTGGCTGAGGCATAGGAGCCTGACGATCCGGCTGAGGCAAGACGCCTGTTGATCCCGCTGTAGAGAGGGAGCCCGAAGATCCGGTGGAAGCCACAGAGCCAACCGAGGTAAGAAAACCTCTCGAGCCAGCCAGGGCGTGGAAGCCCGACGAGCTGGCTAGGCACCCAATATCCAATATCACTGATGCGCGTGACGAGGGAAGGCAGGTGTGCGTGATGGATGGCAGGAGTGCGTGATGCAGGGTAACCTGGCGCCCTCAAGCGCCAGGGGGAGGGAAGAGCGGGAGCAGATGTGACATCACCAGGGTCTTAACGGACTTCAGTTGGCAAATGCTCACCTTCGATGGCCACTGGCACGCTGGAGAAGTGCTCTTCTCGGATGAATCCAGGTTTAAACTGTACTAGGCAGATGGCAGACTGCGTGTATGGCGTTGTGTGCACGAGCGGTTTGCTGATGTCAACGTTATGAACAGAGTGCCCCATGGTGGCGGTGGGGTTATGGTATGGGCAGGCATAAGCTAGGGACAACGAACACAGTTGCATTTTATCAACGTCAATTTGAATGCACAGAGACACCGTGAGAAGATCCTGAGGCCCGTCGTGTCATTCATCTGCCATCACCGCATGTTTCAGCATGAGGTAATGCAAGGCCTCATGTCGCAAAGTACACAACTCCTGGAAGCTGAAAATGTCCCAGTTCTTCCATGACCTGCATACTCACCAGACATCTCACCGATTGAGCTTGTTTGGGATGCTCTGGATCGACGTGTACGACAGCATGTTCCAGTTCCAGCCAATATCCAGCAACTTCGCACAGCCATTGAAGAGGAGTGGGACAACATTCCACAGGCCACAAACAACAGCCTGATCAACTTTATTCGAAGGAGATGTGTCGCACTGCATGAGACAAAGGCTGGTCAGACCAGATACTGACCGGGTTTCTGATCCTCATCCCTTCATTCTTTTAAGGTATCTGTGACCAACCGATGCATTTCTGTATTCCCCCGTCACGTGAAATCCATCGATTAGGGCCTAATAAATGTATTTCAATTGACTGATTGACTTATCAGAGCTGTAATTGTAAAAATCTTTGAAATGGTTGCTTGTTGAGTTTATATTTTGGTTCAGTGTATATGTATAGGCTGTATGTATGTATGTATGTATGTATGTACAGTGGCGCCTGCATACATTTTCATATGAGGGAATTTAACGCACAATCCTGACATTGAAGAGTCATGCTCTACCAGCTGAGCCACACAGTTCAGGGTCCCCAAAGTGAACAGCGGGTCTCCTAAGGGTTCTATGCATTTATAGTCCCAATCATAGCAACTACAGTGTGAATAATGATCTATAAGAAGTATAGGATTTGTTAAATGAAGTGTAAGGGTTGTGATCTGGCACCCGGGGAGCACTCGGAGGAGGGGTATCTTCTTTCCGCAAGAGTGGGTCCTACTCCCAGTCTGACAGGTGGCTGGAGAAACTGCCTGAGAGTAAGTGTAAAACATGTAGTTATATATATTGTTTGTCTTTGTATGTTTTTGGGATAAAGACAGAGGTGAAAGAGAGATAGAGAGATTGCTGAAAGAGCAGTGGGCTGGATTTAAACCCGGGGCGGCAGGTAGCCTAGTGGTTAGAGTGTTGGACTAGTAACCTTAAAAGGTTGCAAGATCGAATCCCTGAGCTGACAAGGTAAAATCTGTCGTTCTGCCCCTGAACAAGGCTGTTAACCCACTGTTCCTAGACCATCATTGAAAATAAGAATTTGTTCTTAACTGACTTACCTGTTAAATAAAGGTAAAATAAAAACCCATGCTGGCAGACTGCTAGGCCACCTAAGCCTCAAAAAAGAGGTACTCCCTCTGCTTTGGGACAGGCTGTGACAGATTATGCATTACCAAGAGGGGATAGCCATCCATCATGTTGGTGAGTGATTGTTTAAAGGCAATGTGATCCTCCTCTGGGTGTCTGTCTGTGGGGTTGGAGGGGATGGGGATGGGGAGGCCTTGGGTAGTGCAGATGGATACAAGACAGACAGGCAGGCATATGTGTGAGTGTCAGGGGGTTGTGTGTGTCTGTGTGTGTAGGCAGACATGCCAGTTCAGAGCATTTGGAGACAAGGGGCTCTCACTCTGTCAAACAGGGCTGGTTATTTATTTGGTTGGGGGCATGGAAATTCAGGAAACATCTACTTTTTTTATGAATAACGGTGTGTCCGGCCGGCATGTTCCCCTGCCAATATGTTTCATGTTACGGTACCACACGAACATACATTGAACCACGCAAGTACATGTACACATACACACAATCACGCAGTACATACATGATGTCGCACGCACAGGCATGCACACACACTGATCGTATCTGCCCGTACTCTTTCTTACAAACATTGAATGCAGCAGATTTCATGAGTCATATTTGTAGGGATAATTTTTTCATGGTACGTAGCCCAGCAGGGAGCCAGTGTCTTGAGTAGAGTGAAGCTGAGTTCCTTTCCTGGTCTAGCGTACAGTGGGGAATGATCTGTTGTTTCCACTACTATGTGAAAATCAACTTGAATAGCTCAAAGAGCCATTGATGTTTTACACAAATATGCACATATTTAACTCAGCCATTACTATTTGTGTATTCAAAGAGTATGAACATCTGGAAAAAATATCACTCCGTAGCTGAATTTTTGTGTGCTAATGTTGCATGCCAGATGGGCCATTTCTGGGCACACATTTCTTCTTTAAACGTGATACTGAATGTTAAGCTTGACTCACCACTGACCTCTGTTCTTATGTTATTTTGTTCATAGTAAATCACATGGTGTGCCTTTTTGCCTGCTGTACAACTGTATTCATTTAAACAGCCATTGTTGTTTCTACAATTACAGGTAGGATGGCTGCCATTCAAAATACAGCGCTCAGGATAGCACTGAATATGCATGAATGCATACACGTGTGTGCGCAAATACACGTGCACACACATACAGCCCCCCCCCACATACAACTCCCACTCAAACACACACGTGTGAAGTCTGTGTTTCTTCCCCAAGTTTGTTTGCAGGACAGGCCAGGCAGGTGGTGGCGAGCTCCAAGGGTCTCTCCACTGGGCATTCACACAAGTAAGCTTAGGGTGACGCCTTTTTATACAGTTTCAAAAATAAAGACCGGATATTGATGCATTACGTGGTATTTGGAGAGATATATTTTGCCAGGCGACTCTGAGGTGTTTGTTGTTTTGTGTAGTGTATTTATGGAAAGTGCAGTGCTTCCTCTGTGTGCGGTCTATTCATGAGAGGCAGGCCTTTTGTGAGGCTTGCTTATCCTACAGAGAACTGTTTATAGCTAGTGTCCCACTGTCCCAGTGCTGTTTTGTCTTTGTCCCAAATGGCAGCCTATTCCCTACACTAATAGAAAAAAGGGTTTCTAAAGGATTCTTCGGCTGTACATATAGGAAAACCCTTTTTGGTTCCAGGTAAAGCCCTTTTTGATTCCATGTAGTACCCTTTTGGGTTCCATGTAGAACCCTCTGTGGAAATGGTTCTACATTGAACCTAAAAGGGTTCTACCTGAAACAGAAAAGGGTTCTTAAAGGGTTCTCCTATGGGGACAGCCGAAGAACACTTTTAGGCTCTAGATATCACTTATTTTTTAAATATTTTTGTATACAGTGCACTTTTTTACTAGGGTCAATATTAAATATGGTGCCACTTGGGATTTAGACTGTCTCAGAGGCATTGCAAAAGAAAATCTTGAGAGAGACTGATAACAGCATTGGGCCCTATTTCCTAAGAATTCTATTTTACTGTTGGTATAACAAAAATGAAACAAGACCTTATCACAAACAGACCTTTCCTTTGTCTTCTCTCTCCGTTACCTTTATCCCCAGCTATTCTTTTCATTCTTGCATTATCTTCTAGCTATCTTAAACCCCCTCCTCTCTCAGTGTGTGCGTGCGCTTGTACGTACTTGTGTGTGTGTGTACAGAGTCTCACCACACTGTGCCTAGAGATTCCTATCTCCTTACTGGGCCTTATCATCTTCTCGCTAAAACAATACCATTCAGGAACATTACTGGGATTTGCAAAGATAAATTCTACATTCCAAATGTCTTCCATAAATTCCTCAGGAACACGTCCATATCATCATTCATAAGTGATTGAAAGAGGTTCTGATTCGGGTGCACGTGTGTGGGCGTATGCTTACCTGTGTGAGTGCACGCGCGCGTGTGCATGCTTTCATGTGTGTGTGCGTACCTGAGTGTGTTTAAGTTCAGGTGTGTGCATGTGGGAGGCAGTGGTTTGAATGATGCTAAACTTAATCTGAGCAGCTGACTGCGGTTGTAGATCCCCTCTCCCCTGGGTGCTGTTACTTACAGCAGCACAGAACTATCAGTCAGAGAGAGAGAGGGGAAAGAGCCGAGAGGGGTATCATCGCAGTCATTACATCAAATACACACACGCGCGGGCACATGCCCACGTGGACAAATGTGTGTGTGTTTATGTGTGCGCACGCATGCAGGCTCACAGACACACACTGTCAAGGTATGTGAACATACCTCCTACAAGGCATGGGAACGTACCGTCAACAAAACCCCTGCTCACTCAGTGAGTGAAAATGAACAGAACAAACCATCAGTCAACATTAAAAGAGTACATAAAGTAAACATACCCATACCAGCCCCTTCATACTGCAAAAACATACTACACTTACAGTACATTAGTCACCCAAGCTCCGCACTCGAAAAATGATTAAACAGTTGGAATATGACTAGATTGGCTAAATAATGTAGATTGGGTAAATAATTTGTTGAAGAAGAGTGAATTCAGATGCAGATTATCTATGGGCAAACTTTGTAGGCTCAAAGTTTTTTTTTTTTCGTAACAAAATTGTAAATTATTCCCGAACAGATTGAAGTGCCGTTGAATTGTATTATCTCTTCAATGGAGTCTGTAATGAAAGATAAGTAATTTGAGGGAAATTATGAGAATGCCATTTTAATTATTATTCACAAAACAAAAGACAAACATCTGCCTGACACATAATAAAAACAAAAGAAATCTCTTGAGAACAATCGGCTGAATGACGGGCCTAAAGTTGCGTTCAGTGCATTCTGTTGTTTAGGCTGACTCATCTCTATTGAAAGTAAAGGATTTTCATTTTGACATACTTCATTGCTGGTTTTCAATATGAAATACAGTATGTCACTTTGTTTCTCACCCAGATTTTGTTACTGTTAGCGTTCTCAGTAACACTTTTTTTTGTACCTTTATTTAACCAGGTAGGCCAGTTGAGAACAAGTTCTCATTTACAACTGCGACCTGGCCAAGATAAAGCAAAGCAGTGCGACAAAAACAACAGCACAGAGTTACACATGGGATAAACAAACGCACAGTCAATAACACAATAGAAACATCTATGTACAGTGTGTGCAAATGTAATAAGATTAGGGAGGTAAGGCAATAAATAGGCCATAGTTGTGAGATAATTACAATTTAGCATTAACACTGGAGTGATAGATGTGCAGATGATGATGTGCAAGTAGAGATACTGTGGTGCAAAACAGAAAGAAAACAAATAACAATATGGGGATGAGGTAGTTGGGTGGGCTATTTACAGATGGGCTATGTACAGGTGCAGTGATCGGTAAGCTGCTCTGACAGCTGATGCTTAAAGTTAGTGAGGGAGATATAAGTCTCCAGCTTCAGTGATTTTTGCAATTCGTTCCAGTCATTGGCAGCAGAGAACTGGAAGGAGAGGCGGCCAAAAGAGGTGTTGGCTTTGGGGAGGACCAGTGAAATATACCTGCTGGAGTGTGTGCTACGGGTGGATGTTGCTATGGTGACCAGTTATCTGAGATAATGCGAGGCTTTACCTAGCAAAGACTTATAGATGACCTGGAGCCAGTGGGTTTGGTGACGAATATGTAGCGAGGGCCAGCCAACGAGAGCATACAGGTCGCAGTGGTGGGTAGGATATGGGGCTTTGGTGACAAACGGATGGCACTGTGATAGACTACATCCAATTTCCTGAGTAGAGTGTTGGAGGCTATTTTGTAAATGACATCGCCGAAGTCAAGGATCAGTAGGATAGTCAGTTTTACGAGGGTATGTTTGGCAGCATTAGTGAAGGAGGCTTTGTAGTGAAATAGGAAGCCGATTCTAGATTTAATTTTGGATTGGATATGCTTAATGTGACTCTGGAAGGAGAGTTTACAGTCTAACCGGACACCTAGGTATTTGTAGTTGTCCACATATTTCCAGAGTAGTGATGCTAGTCGGGTGGGAGGGTGCGGGCAGCAATCGGTTGAAGAGCATGCATTTCGTTTTACTAGCATTTAAGAGCAGTTAGAGGCAACGGAAGGAGGGTTGGGCCTAGAGTGTCCCCCCCCCTTTGAAGAGGGGGATGACCGCGGCATCCCCCTCTTCAAAGGATCTCAGACGATACGAAAGAGAGGTTGAACAGGCTAGCAATAGGGGTTGCAACATTTTCGGCTGATAATTTTAGAAAGAGAGGGTCCAGATTGTCTAGCCCAGCTGATTTGTAGGGGTCCAGATTTTGCAGCTCTTTCAGAACATCAGCTATCTGGATTTGGGTGAAGGGGAAGCGGGGGGTTGGCTTGGGCAAGTTGCTGTGGGGGGTGAAGAGATGTTGGCCGGGGGTAGCGGTAGCCAGGTGGAAAGCATGGCCAGCCGTAGAAAAATGCTTATTGAAATTCTCGATTATCGTGGATTTATCGGTGGTGACAGTGTTTCCTAGCCTCAGTACACTGGGCAGCTGGGAGGAGGTGCTCTTATTCTCCATGGACTTTACAGCCTTTGCGTTCCTAACTGACTGTGTATATTGGTTCCTGACTTCCATTAAAAGTTGTGTATCGTTAGGGCTATTTGATGCTAATGCAATACGCCACAGGATGTTTTTGTGCTGGTCAAGGGAAGTCAAGTCTGGAGTGAAGCAAGGGCTATATCTGTTCTTAGTTCTATATTTTTTGAATGTGGCATGCTTATTTAAGATGGTGAGGAAAGCACTTTTAAAGAACAACCAGGCATCCTCTACTGACAGGTTGAGGTCAATATCCTTCCAGGATACCCGGGCCAGGTCGATTAGAAAGGCCTACTTGCTGAAGTGTTTTAGGGAGCGTTTGACAGTGATGAGGGGTGGGCGTTTGGACCGCAGAACCATTAAGGACGCAGGCAATGAGGCAGTGATCGCTGATATCCTGGTTGAAGACAGCAGAGGTGTATTTAGAGGGCAAGTTTGTCAGGATGATATCTATGAGGGTGCCCATGTTTACAGATTTAGGGTTGTACCTGGTAGGTTCCATGATAATTTGTGTGAGATTGAGGGCATCTAGCTTGTAGGACGGCCGGGGTGTTAAACATATCCCAGTTTAGGTCACCTAACAGTACGTACTCTATAGATAGATGGGGGGCAATCAATTCACATGGTGTCCAGGGCACAGCTGGGGACTGAGGGGGGTCTATAACAAGCGGCAACAGTGAGAAACTTATTTCTGGAAAGGTGGATTTTTAAAAGTAGAAGCTCGAACTGTTTGGGCACAGACCTGGATAGTATGACAGAACTCTGCTATCTCTGCAGTAGATCAGGATCTGCAACTCCGCCCCCTTTGGCAGTTCTGTCTTGACGGAAAATGTTGTAGATGGGGATGGAAATTTCAGAATTTTTGGTGGCCTTCCTAAGCCAGGATTCAGACACTGCTAGGACATCAGTTAATTTGTGGAATTTTTTTCCTTCTTAATGCGTTTGAGCCAATCAGTTGTGTTGTGACAAGGTAGGGGTGGTATACAGAATATAGCCCTATTTGGTAAAAGACCAAGTCCATATTATGGCAAGAACTGCTCAAATAAGCAAAGAGAAACGATAGTCCATCATTACTTTAAGACATGAAGTTCAGTCAATGCGGAAAATTTCAAGAATTTTGAAAGTTTCTTCAAGTGCAGTCGCAAAAACCATCAAGCGCTATGATGAAACTAGCTCTCATGAGGACTGCCACAAGAAAGCAAGACCCAGTTACCTCTGCTGCAGAGGATAAGTTCATTAGAGTTAACGGCACCTCAGATTGCAGCCCAAATAAATGCTTCACAGAGTTCAAGTAACAGACACATCTCAACATCAACTGTTCAGAGGGGACCTCGTGAATCAGGCCTTCATGGTCGAATTGCTGCAAAGAAACCACTACTAGGACGCCAAAACAGGGCAGCAGTGTAGCCCAGTGGTTAGAGCATTGGACTAGTAACCGATAGGTTGCAAGTTCAATTCCCTGAGCCGACAAGGTACAAATAGGTTGTTCTGCCCTTGAACAGGCAGTTAACCCACTGTTCCTAGGCCGTCATTGAAAATAAGAATTTGTTCTTAACTGACCTGCCTAGTAAAATAAAGGAAAACATATTTTTCTTAAAATAAGAAACTTGATTGTGCCAAGAAGCACGAGCAATGGACATTAGACCGGTGGAAATCTGTCCTTTGGTCTAATGAGTCTAAATTTTAGATTTTTGGTTCCAACTGCTGTGTCTTTGTGAGACGCAGAGTAGATGAACGGATGATCTCCACATGTGTGGTTCCCACCGGGAAGCATGGAGGAGGAGATGTGATGGTGTGTGAGGTTCTTTGCTGGTGACACTGTCTGTGATTTATTTAGAATTCAAGTCACACTTAACCAGCATGGCTACCACAGCATTCTGCAGCGATACGCCATCCCATCTGGTTTGCGCTTAGTGGGACAATTTGTTTTCAACAGGACAATGACCCAACACACCTCCAGGCTGTGTAAGGGCTATTTTACCAAGAAGGAGACTGATGGAGTGCTGCATCAAATAACCTGGCCTCCACAATCACCCGACCTCAACCCAATTGAGATGGTTTTGGATGAGTTGAACCGCAGAGTGAAGGAAAAGCAGCCAACAAGTGCTCAGTACATGTGGGAACTCCTTCAAGACTGTTTGAAAAGCATTCCAGGTGAAGCTGGTTGGGAGAATGCCAAGAGTGTGCAAAGCTGTCATCAAGGCAAAGGGTGGCTACTTTGAAGAATCTCAAAGATAAAATATATTTTGATTTGTTCAACACTTTTTTGGTTACTACATGATTCCATATGTGCTATTTCATAGTTTTGATGTCTTCACTATTATTCTACAATGTAGAAAATAGTAAAAATAAAGAAAAACCCTTGAATGAGTAGGTATGTATAAGGTTTTGACTATTGTTGTATATTTGACTACATTGAGTTTTTGAAAAGTTGGTATTTTTAAATAAACTACAAAATACAACTATTTTCTGTCCAGGTCTGGTTGCCATATTATTTCCCAATGATTTAAGATAATCCATGTCATAACAACAAGACGCCCAGCGCTTCAAGCCAAGCCTCCTCCACTCTCTCTCTCTCTCTCTCTCTCTCCACCTGCAAAATGAATTGCATGTAAATAGCTTGCCTGCTCCATAGCAAGCTGCTCTATCATCACTGATTGGTGAAGTCATTTAATGTGAGCTAAATGTAAAAAATAAATGATTTCAGAGGTTCAAAAAGGAACATAAAGAAACGATATAAAGCGTTACATTCTATTGGATCTAACCGGTTCAGAACTTTATTTTGTTGGTCGGAACAGTGGAACGGAATGAAACAGATAATGGTTCTGTTCACAACTAAACGATTAGAAAATAATTTTGGTTCCAATCCCTGATTCAAATAGTTTTGAAAACATAGTTACTTTATGAGATCTGTTTTCAAATAGTAATCTATATTCAAATAGTTGTAGTCACCTCAAAAGTAACTATTTGTTCCCCTGAAACAATAGTTACTTTCCACAAAGCATAGTTAAAACTACAGTTATCCCAGGTCTGATGGCCACATTGATGTGGTCTGATGTGCTTGTCTCGTGTATTGTCTGTGGTGGCACTGTACACGCTCGGTTTGTACAACCAATGAACAACACATTTGACACTGTTTTGATATAATGATTTTGTGCAGACAAACTCTCAGTTGAATCACAAAAATATCTATTGTATCACAACTAGGGCTGTGGCAGTCATGACATTTTGCCGGCCGGTGATTGTCAAGAAAATAACTGGCTGTCTCACGATAATTGATTTATCATCTCCTGGCTTCCATGCATAGCCTACAAGCCACTGATGTAGAGCTTTGGAACATCTACATTTAAAAAAGTCAAATAAATCAGTTTAATATAGCCTACATAATCACAATAAATTATTTATTTTAGACAGTTCTAAAGAAACATGACATGAAGAAAATGCTTTCTATTTCAGAAGAACAGAATAGCAAACTCTGAGTTGTCCTTATGTTAGGCCCTGATCTGGCTATGCCATATGGCTGGGGCTACACTAGTTCATTAAGCAGACAATATTTTCTTAGAATTCCGTGGCATTATTTTATGTTATTTTATAGTATAAAGAATATAGCCAAATAAAATAGAAAGTATATTTCCTCAAAACGATTTGAGGGAATGCGCACATGGGGCTATTCTGTGTTGAGTGGTTAACAACATTTTGAGTTATTAATGTAACTTTAGTTGTTCGACAAGCGACCAGTGGCCGTTGTGCCCTTGGGCTAAATTTAATAAATATAATTCCCTTCTCCTGGCTGCATGCCGAAGCACCACTCACATGGCTCTCATCACATGATCGGGTCTTTCTCACAGGCTACAAGTGAAGACAGACACATCGGGGATGCAACTGCGCACGTCCTTATCCAGTTCCGAGACGCATATTGAAGATATTGGAAGAACTGTCAACATTTACGTCAGCCAACAAGATGAGTAGGCCTAACGAACAGCAAAAGCACTAGCCTATGCCAATCTACTATCCCCCATAGTTCAAAAGTTGACCTATTTTATTCTGTGCTAGAAATAAATATTCTAAACAAAGTCTGGGACAGTTGTGGGATGCAATAGATCCCAAATTAATACAACCATTAGCATCAACAAACCTGTGTTACGCAATGAGCCTGACTTTAGATTAAAATGTTGATAAACTATTAGGCTATTCCTTTACATTATAAGCGCACCAATGTGCACACAGTAAAAGGCTATCAGCGTGAATGTTCCATTAGTAGAAAACCACATTTTCAAATGTGACCACAAATGCGATTATGCATGTAATGCTTTTATTATAAAGGTGCATTTTTATGGTGAAAATTATCTTCCCCAAACTTGAAACTTACACGCTGCGTATGTATGTCAGTTAGGCTCTACACCCCTTGTAAAGCGGATTAATGTGCTTCATTTTAATAAGTTATTTGGCCACTTTAGTTGTGATACAAACCTTATCAAAACATATAGGCCTATGGGCCAGTCTACCCGAGGTGTGTGACTATGATTTGAAAAAGTCACAAAAAAAAGCATGCGCTGTTTCTTGCCTTACTGCACACAAGCTGGGCATCATTCACAAGTGATAATATATCATTCACAAGTGATTGGCTAATATTGTCACCCATCTCACTATTCTTGATTTAATCTTGTCTTTACATATACTAAATAATATAGGTGTGAAATTTGTTTTGATTTAGAATGGACCATTATCATGCACCTGTCTCGAAACAGGGTCAGCGGAAAAAAAGACATGTGATCTGTGCTCTTAAACAGCAATTGGAGGACGCTTTTCCTGTGGTTCATTTTAATGCCAGCCAGGTAGGCTATACTCCTGTTGTAAAGAAAGGCAATGTGCTTCATATTAGGAAAGTTGAGAAATAAATATAGTAGGCCTAGCCCAGAGAAGCTGATGGGATCCTCCTCTTTTTATTAGAGGCCATCACTCTGTTTTCTCACGCAATTGCATAGCCTATAGAAATGTTGCGCAACATGAGCTCATGGGCTCTCATGAAGTATTTAAATCCGATTTTCAATTACATTTATATCTGAGTGATTAGAGGGACAATAGAGTGCTGAGTAACAGGCAGTTAGCAAGTTTGGTAGGCTACTAACGACCAGCAGCATCAGAGCTCGGAGAAGCCTAATTACCGTGACTAAATGGTCATGTGGAATTTGACTGCTGTCCTGACTCGTGACCGCCGGTGTGGCGGTAATGTGGTCACTGTAACAGCCCTAATCATGAGTGCGTATGGGGCCAGAGTGAAGTATTGTCTGTGGTGGCAGTTGGCATGTTGCATTGAGGAGAAGAGGAGCACATTAAGCTGGTGACTGTGCAGATAACTGAGGACCGATTTTCTGTCACAGACAGTGAAAGTAGTAACAAAAGGCTATGCCAAATCTATGTAATCCCAAAAAGTAATTATTTATCATGAGAGGGCCATAAACAATTTCTAGTAACGCTGCGTACTTCAAGAAAGGTTGAAATCGGACCTTTCTGTTAAAAATAGTCATGCCTTGCTTAGGTGTAGTCACCTTTGGAGGACACAAGCTCAAGTACACAGTACAAATATGATACATCATACATCAAAATATATCATATTTTAATATTTTTTATTTCCTATTCAACAAAACTGTATGAATAAATGTGCATATTTTCTAACGGTCTCTCTTAAACAAAATGTCTTCCCCCACTGCTGTGAACGTCACATAGAGCTCTAGCTTGGCTTCCTGAACTCGTTAGGAACTTGCCTTTCATCTCATATTAATCATGTCCATCTATGACAAACAGTATGTTTTTTTGTTTAAACTCCGTTAATTATTTTAGATTACATTGGTTGACTATAAATCAATGATGTAATGGTTCTTTCAAGACAACTGGAAACTCTGAAGATTTTTGTCAAATCATGACGTCTGATCTCCAGGTCATAAATTCAGAGCTCTAGAAAGATGCCAGTGTTTCTGACTTGAAATTCCTTCAAAATGATTTATCCCAGTCGGAGCTAGTATTTTTAAGAGTTCCCAGTTGTCTTGAACGCACTGAAGTTGGAAGTTGGAGATTTCTGACTTCCCAGTTGCTTTGAACGTGGCATAAGGATTGCAGGCATGTGCTTTATCAGTGTCTGTAACATAGGGTTTAGCCAGGAGTTGATGGACAGTCGTAAGAGCGAATGAAATGGTAGGAGGGAAATCCCAGCTTCAAGTGGTGTCAGATTTCACATCCTACGTCACACAGACGGAAGAGATATACTTCTGTGTCCGTGAGAACCAGGGCTACCGCTTCGATCTACAGTGTCCACAGATCTACGTACAAGCAGAAATGTTGGTCGGAACCAGTACCAGAACCACGCAGGTCCTCTAAACAGGGGACTTTATATCTATGAGGTTGTGGGACCTTAGATCTTTATGAACAACATTTGACTTAAAATGTCGACTAATAACTTGAGAAATTACCATCTGAATGGCAATCACAAACAGAGCAGAGCTCTTGGAGTGCTGTCTTCAGTTTTAAAAGCGCATCACTTAATCAGCTCACAGGGAATATGTATACTGAGTGAATTTTCTCAATGACGACCTTCCATGACAGGGGAGCGAGAACCAGGTTGTGTCCCAAATGGCACCCTATTCCCTATATAGTGGTCTACTTACACTACTACAAAGTTGTGCACTATGCAGAGAGTAGGGTTATATTTGGGACACAGACCCACATTGAGTCTGGCCTAGTTTGAGTTTACAAACAGAGATATTGTATGTTTTTCTTCTAATATTGTCTCCATTTATTTGCTTTCAGAAGCCATATCCTGTAGTGGCGGAGATGAGAATGAATTGCCAGGAAAGAGTGACAGCCTGTCTTTCTGTAAATGTTTAGATAGGTGGCTGTGGATGTGTTTGGGCGGTAGCGGTCATAGAAATAGAATTACTAGGGAAGTAATTAGGTTAGTCCACGGAAATACTCCTATGGGTACACTCAATGTGGCCGCCGGTCCAAAACATTGACTTGAATGGGATAGTCTATTCTAGAATCTGATTCCATTTCTATGGCAGCAGCAGCCCAGATCCCCTGTACACCCCTCCTCTGACCCAGATATAAGCTTTGAACCATTGGCACACAGGACAGGACAGGCAGGGATGTGACTGGGCCGACTTCCCAGCGTGCCTTGTGGGTCAGGGGGGCGGCTCAGTGGAAGGGAGAAGGAGTGTGTGTGGGTGAGGGAGGGAGGGAGTGATGTGAGGGGTCTGGATGCTGCTGAAAGGGATACTGGGTCAGTCTCTTGGTGCTTCTCTGGGGTCCGCACCTGTTCATCACTGATGGGGAGAATGGACTGTCACTCCGTCTCGTTCTGATCCAACTCGCTCAGACTGTCAATAGGTCTCTCTCATCTGTCGGTTCAGTCACAGAGAAAATCCACTCAAACCAACTAACCTACATTAAACAAATATACCAACAACCAACAAAATATACAGCAACACCCAATCTCACCACACAACACTCCCCTCTCTACATATAATCAAGATACAAATAAATGATCGGAGCTAGCCCTCACACAGACACAGTGATTACAGAATGAGTAATGAGCTGTGCGTCCACTACCGTCCCTGCCTTCATCTCCATTGCATAACAGTAGAGATGAATCAGCTGTGTGTTGGATACATTTCCTGGCCCTATCAGTTTACAGATGCTTTGAAGGCTGGTCTGGCCGGGTGCAATGTCAGAAGCGAGATGTCTCTCTGATGTCAGGAAAGGACAAGGCTCCTGTGGAGTATTCCATTTCCAACTGATAGAGAAAAAGGAAAAAACATAATTTGGCAAAACTTAATTTAATTAGAGTTGTAAGAACAGAGAACCCCCCCCCGCACAGAACAACGACATTCAGGCTTCTTTGGTAATTTCCTGTTGACGGTTCGGTCATGGTTTGTGTCTGGTGTGCTAGCTCGTTTCTGCTGGGATCAATCACGCTTGCTCGCTAGCTAACAGATGGTAGTGCGCTCCTCGGTTGGTTCGGGTGTTGTGTTTAGGGACCATAATTGGGCCTTTATGCTGCACCGCAGAGCGCGCTAACAGCCACACCCACTTTGACTGGGTAACAACGTGTCGAGGCTCTGAACCCCTGGTTGTGGAGCAGTGGGTTTTACACCCTCAGTAAAGAGCCCACTCAAAGCCGAGCCACGATTCCCAGGAAGTATCGAACAGTGAATGTTGTCAATCCATTGTGAGGGATATGAAAAGTTGAGACAATTACCTTTTTGGTTTGTTGGGAGCCAAATTTCCCACTTCAACTGATAATTCACTAAACTATGTACTTTCATTAAACTTTCCCTTTAAATTCAATACACAGTCTATTCATATTATGACTGTATACATTTCCTCCCTCTTACCAATACCAGCCAAAGAAATCCTTGCAGTCACGGATATGTTACACGCCATACCTTCCGGTTGTGTTAGTGTTTAGATATGAGGGCTGACATGGCCAAACAAAACCATGTGTAGGAGATGGGGAGCCATGTAAATGGAGGAAGCAGAGTAATCATATGTGTGTGTGTGCTTCGTGTGTGTGAGATGCTGGGCACTTCAAAGCTTTGATGTTGGAGCTCCTAAACAAGGGCGACTAGAGGTCTGGGCTAATGGGAGGCCATGGAGAGATGAGAGGAAAACTATGGCTGGCTGACACTGTGTGTATGCATGTCGGTGCTCATGTTTGTGTTTGAAAGCCTGTGTGTGTGACCTATACAGAGAGTTTGTGAATACAAACGGTGTACAGTGTGTGAATACAAATGTGCCTGTGAGGGTGTTTGTTAGAGTGTTTAAGCGTGTGCATGGCTATGGACAATACAATGTACTGTGTGTGCGCATGCGTGTATAAGCCGAGGTTACCTCAGTATCCTCATTCTAACAACCCATCTTAAACTCACACAAAGCAAGGCAAATGAGCACATCCAGCGATGACCACCAACACTCTCTGTATGGTATAAATCCTTTATTAAATAATCATAATAACAATATTAATAACAATCATAAAAAGAACATTTCTGTACAAAGCCCCCAAGCAACAATTAGGTCTGAGGGTGGTCCTTGTGGTCAGGGTGGTCCTTGTGAGGTTTAGCCCCTCTTTTGCCCAGGGAGGTGTGTTTAAGCCCCTCCTGCCCAGACAGATTGGGCTACTGTTCTGTATCTGTAATCTGATATGGGCTACAAAGGCAAGCTGGACCACAGAAGCTCCAAGGCACCTGGAAGAGAGTCAGTGGGGTCCAGTGACGGGAGCCTCTGGGATAGGAAAGGGAATGTGGGTTGGTGGGGTGGAGGGTGGAAAGGAGAAGGGGATAGGCTCCCCTCATGGCCCAGCGACCCCCAGCGACCCCCAACAACCTGGGCCTCTTGATCAGCACTAGCCTGGGTCCACTCCAGTGCATCCAGACGCACAGAGACCTATAAATGCCCAGCATCGCATCAGAATGACCAGGATACTATTTCTTCGGTGTGTGTGTGTGTGCTAGCATGTGCACACTGTGTATGCATGTGTGTGTGTGTGTGATCAGTGTGTGTGAAAGTGAGAAGTCTGAGGTACAGTGGAAATATTTACGTTTCTCTTTCCCTCTCCTCCTTCACAAGGCTAGATAGTCCAGAGGGAGCAGATGTGTGTTTAAATCTTCCTGATTGACCTCTCCCCATAAACCTGTTTCCTGTTAAAACGGCAGCCTCACCGTGACAACGCAAAATGGAGTCAAAGTGTGAAAAAACAAACATCAAACGAGGAGAGCACGAACCATGACACCAAGATCACATTGGTCCACTCTGAGGAAATTGTGTCCTTCCTCTGGTGTTTCCTCTACCAATCGCTGACTTAAAGCTCAGATGTGTGTCCACTGTCAAGCAATGGTCTAGAATATATATATATATTTTTGTATCCCACTTTGCGTTTTATCGTCGATTCGTTCCTCATCCAACACACAGAGTACATTGTCCCCAGAGAGGTTGATTTGGGATTTAGTGATACATTGATTTAGTTTTTCTTCTCTCTTTATCAGTTCTCATTTGTAGACGGCTATTCAGTCTCTGCCTGGATTTCCCAGCAATCCATAGGCTGCACTGACCAAAACCATCTTCACCTTTTATTTCACCTAGCCACAGTTTACTGTAAACACGACCGTCAACCTTCTTTTCGATACAACCCACCGCCAACAACAGCCAGAAACTAAATCTAACAATAAACTCCCTTGCATTCTATCTTCGACAGAACACGTTTAGAAGAGAACATGATTAGAACCCCACCTCCATTCCCTCCTCCTTTCCTTATCAGCATTTACAGGCTGGCAACGGGCCAAAACGAGAAATAAAACAGAGAAGGCTTGAACAAATAACAAAAAGACACACACCAAAGACGGTGATTAGTCTAAAAATACCACAGACCTGTCAGAAAATGGGTTGGAGAACTGAGGCTGATGTGTTACAGAGACGCAAGAGTCTAACTCAACAAAAACACTTCATAAAGAATTCACTTCACTAGGTTCTAGGCCACTGTGTCCACATGTCTAGGCCACTGTGTCCAGGTGATAGAGAAACACTATCTAAGCACTCCATGAACACCTGTCTAAGGCGTTTTCTGTGTCAAGGAGTAAACGTCTTTCCAGTTTAAAAACTAGACCTAGAAAACTATGATATGGAGTTCTGAATTTCTGGGAGGAATAGTAAGCATTGATATGTGTTGATATTTGAACTCCCCAGGCAATGGAACAGTACGCTATAGGGACCGCTCTGGGAAATACCCATTCCTTCCCTCATTGGCTTTGGTCCAGAAAACCCCACCCTGGACTGCACCACTTTGATTGAAGCGGGGGGAGGGGTCTCAAGATCAGTCTAAAAAGTATCTTTTCCCCAAAATGTCCTTCCATCTGGCAGGTGTAGTCCTTCAGCTCAGAAAGGAAATTCACGGTCCAAGCTAAGCAGAGAAAACAAAAGAGGAGATAATCTCCTCAAAATGGCCGCCTCTCTCCTTTCCTCTACCCCTCTCTACTCTTTCTCCTCATGCCTCGGTGCAGCAGCGCTGCTGGTTGAGCTTCACCTTGTGCTTGAGGCCGTCGTAAAGCTCAAAGTTGTAGTTCTCCAGCGTGGTAGAACTACGCGATGAAAGGCCACTGTAGGAGCACGTGCAGTAGAGGAGCAGGCCGGCGCACACAGCGCCCAGCAGCACGCCCAGGGAGCTCATAACGATGATGGTGACCAGGATGGGGTCCAGCGTGTACAGCCAAGAGTTGTCCTTCTCTGCCGAGGAGGAGACGCGCGTCTCCGGGAGCTCGGAGGACGGGGCGGCCGTACTCAACTCCTTGGGGAACGCCCAGCCTGGACGAGAGGAGAAAGAGAGAGAGAGAGGGGAGATGAGAGAGAGGAGGAGAGAGAGAGAGGAGGAGAGAAAAATAGATGCTTATTAGAAACTAGGCGTTTTTTCACATTTGGAAAAACCTTTTGCAGTAATGGACACATAAAATACATTGTAGTTGATGGAAGCACTTACCTCCATCTAACTGGCCCCTGCCATTAAAAAGTCTGCTGTCTCTTATCTCAAACTCTGGTCTCTTATCTATGAGAGAAGATACAACAGAACGATTGTACAACGTATGTACAATGTCAAGCATCCATACAGTACATTTTGGTTTTGTGCAATAATGTAAGAGGTCTATGTCAATCTTCCTTCACGGTAATAATTACACTAATTAATGACTATAATATGTGTTTGGAGTGCTATAGCCCAATGGCATACAGACATATACCACAATGTAGAAAAATATCACTTTATTTTCACAGATCATACTATATTCACATTCATTTAACTATTTCAAACACACGTTTGACATTGCTCACAAAGAGGTGCAAAGCCAAAATAAAGTATCAGCAAACAATTTTACCATCATCATCATCATCATCATCATCATCCTCATCCTACAAATAGATTATGCACCGAGCACTAAACAGACAAAGATATAATCAAAGACAGTTCCCTCTTGGCTTCCACCCACTGCATTGTGATGTGGTGTGATCATCATGAGATACCAATGAGTATCAGCACTGAGAGTGGTGCTTAGAAGGGCTTAAGCCTAGCCCTCC